>CM040245.1:93544796-94192795 GCA_022545495.1 Chrysanthemum lavandulifolium | reverse complement strand
GAGTCACGAGGTACACCAAGCATCACCTCACGATCGTAGACCATTTGAGACACTCTGCGTAATCCACGGGAGTTACCAGTGACTGCTTTATCAGGCTGTTTGATGTTGACCCGGCAGAGTTTCCATTCAATCATCGAGGATCATGGATGTGAACCTCTCATAAATGTTCTCGATGCATTTCTAAGATCCGTGAAGGACTCGATATGAACCATCGATAATCTTATTTGGTGATCGTCAAGTGATAAAATGTCAAGTGTTCCTAAGAGATCTTTTGATGAATCTCGTGGCTCTAGACTCAATAGTGCGTTTGGTTTTCTGGCGGAGACTAGGAGAGGTCTCCTTCTTCAATACCGGCGATCTCTAAGAGAAAGCCAATAGTTTACGTAGGGTTCCGTGAGAATGAAACAAGCTTACGCTGAGAAAAACTTGAGTGGCTAAGAAGGTTTAGTGCATGCGCCTTTGGGTCCATGACGACTTTAATCTTCAATACCGGTGTCACTAAGTGACAACCAAGAGTATATGAATTGAACCGATTATCCGCCCTAAGTTGAATAAACGGAGGGCTATTTCTTTTCACCCTTTTCTTTGCATTTCTTTTGATTCTTCAACTCCTTCTTTCTCCGATTCTCATTTTCTCCTTTTATAATCGTACCTAAGGACTTCTAAGTACTAACTATTTGTGATGTCCTTGGGTGGATCCTCCGACTCTGGCGGATCATAGACAGTTATTCCTAACCTTAGTCACCTTATAACTCCATGACTAACCTATGTTGCCATTAAAACCCATTGTTTGTGAAAAATCTCTCAAAGGGTTTGTTAATGAAAATCATGTTTGAACCTTTGTGAGAGATAGGATTTTGCATAAATACTCCCCTCCACATGTGCTTAAGAGTTTTAATGGTTTAGATGCACAGTGAGGAAAGAGCGCACATTTTGAATTGATCCACGGAGATAGACAATCCCCATGAGACACGCTTATGTTGCATAGTTAAAGAGTTACATTGTCGACTTTTAGGTGACAACTAGCTCTAATAACTACCTTGAAGGTGTAGACAAACCTCGAAGGTTGTCATACCGTCGAGTTCATGTCTACCAAGAGTGTCTCGAATGGTACTTTCTACTTGGACAAGTCCTTTGCGAGACACGTTTACATTACTAGCGAACTAGCTTGAAATTATTACCCGTCCGGGACAAGTCTTTTCGAGTTACTAACAGTTTAGTACCGTCAATTCGTTGGTTAAGTCTCAAGTACATGATTCATTTGCATTTTGCACAACATATTTCTTATCATATAATTTTCTCCCCTCAAAATGGCATATAAAATGTTATTTTGAAATGTTGACAATAAATATGACCATTTCGAGTGTCATGGGAAGATGACCATCGTGAACAATTTGTGAACAAAGTTTTAACACAAATACTCCCCTCAACAAGTGATATAAGCGGTTGAGGTTTTGAAAATCATATGGGAAGTACTTGTCCTTTTGAGCAAAACCTTGAAAAGTGAAAGTTTTGATAGGTTTTACTCAAAAGTAAGCTTTCGCTCCTTTTAGAAGGATTGTGGCATCAAGCGTACCACGTGGTCCTTTCTTTACAATTACGGGTTGTACACCGTTATGTGTGCACAAGCCATTGATGAGTTAATAACACATCCAAATTTATACGAAAGAAACAATTCAAGGGGTACCGTGAAGTGCGGTGATGTTCCCGTGGTGTGCAGCTGGGGCATTGAAAGCGGTTATGTTAATCTGGGTCAACCACCAACATAGCTCTCCAATCGTCGAATCGATCCTTCGAACAACCGTTCATTAATCATGGTGATGATCCTTCTCACATTCCTCGATCCCGAGAATTCCATCGCTAGGGTTCCCAATGTTTTCACGATATCCTTCAATCGATAAGCTAATCGGTACCCTAACCATCTTCGAGTATGATCTCCAAATTTGTGAAGCTCATTACATGCCATCAAGCAATGCGATGAAGTTCACTGCGATAAACGACACCAAAGCGGTTTGTCGATGGCGTTAATTGTGATAGCGGTTGATATCGGGAAGATCAAGGCGTGGTGGAGTGAAGTTGACACGTGTTCGATATGATTCAACGGCTGGTGAAGATCTTCAACACGTTCTTTTATGACTATCGTCGATGAAAATGAGCGATGACTTGATGAATTCTCGTTGTATTTGGTTGAAAATTGTCTCATGCGACCGTACTTTGGCAAGGTACATGTCTTCAATATCGTTGAGAGACAAATTCTCAAAGTCGACTTCACGAATGCATAATCCCTTTCATCCCGTCTTTTGACCACAATCTTTGAGAAAGGTGTAGTCCCATTTGGATGAAAGACCAACATGTTGGATGGCAGCGATGTCTTTAGTACTAAACACGCATGTTGTGACTTCCGAACCGACGACTCGTAGTAGATTCGTCGGCGTTTGGCGATGATGAATCCCATACAATGCATCTCGGTCGTATGCTTCCACCGTGTTGGAGAACAAGTGATTGGCACGTTCCTCAATGGCAATGCGGTTTGAGTAGATAGTGCGAGGAATGGAAGTGTCAAGGATGTAGCATATTTCCTTGAACCATCACCACCATGGAGAAGAAATTACGTGTCTCGTTGAAGAAATATCGGAAGGGAATCCGTGGTTCATCCGTTGGCCAATGGTCGGTAGAGGTTTGGTCCAATCGGTGTAGTATGGAGGTTGTCCTTTTCGTGAAGTCAATGTTTGCTTCGGGTTGAGCCAATCCATGTTGTTAGACATAGCTCGAGCAATGTTGTCAAGGTGATATTCGACCTCGAGGGCACTTTTAGAGCTGTCTTTTAGAAGTTGAAACGCTTCATTCTTGATTCGCTTCAACTCAGTTTTGTCATCTTCTTCACGGAACTTTTCTTGCAAAGTTTTGCATGCTCCAATGTATTACCGTCACCAAATTCGACCCTCTTCGGTAGGGAGTTTTGTTAACAAGAGTAGAGAACCATTCAAATTCTTGCTTTTATCGTCATCTAGCCAAGATACGACGTCGGTTTGAGGCTTCTTCTTCTTCTTTTCAAGGCCTAGATGATGATCTTTGGTTTCTGAACTTGTTTGGGAGAGGTGGGTTCTTTGTAGGGCTCACGGACCTCTTCATCGTCACCACCCGTATACTCAAAGTGATCACCGGTTTTACGAGTCGGGGTGGTAACTCGGAATCTTCCGAGGTTTATCCGTAGAAGAACGGGAGGAGACCTTTGGTGAGTAGAAGTCCATTGGAGAGGAGGTAACATAGAAGATGATTCACCGGACTTCTTCCGACGCTTAGCTTTATCATGCTTATCCCGATCCTTGTCTTCATCGTCTCTAGGACGCTTAGACTTTTCACCGAATCTACATGCTTCATTGAGTTGGTAGTCCAAAGAATGCTTGAAACAGCTTTCCTTCCTCGAGTAAATGTCCTAGATCGTGTAGACATTTGTGTGACAAGCTTGGCCACTAATTCATTATCCGAGAAAACTACAGGATCGATGGATTGATTGTGACGGTTAAAGGTGTGGATCTTATAGTTTGCTTGGCTATCGCATAAGATTCGGATATAGTTGTTCTGGTAAACATCTCCTTTGTGACTTTAGGAACGAAATCTCAAGGTACTTGTTAGTGTAACCTTCGATCATTTCATTCGGTTCCTCTTGACGATGACTTCTCATGAGTTCTGGATAAATTTCCTTTCTTCTTGCATCTTGTCATTCTCGTCATGTAGATATTGTATTTGTTGATTGAAAAGTTCACTTCAGTATAACATGTCTTTCATTCGACTTGTTTAATGACTTTCACAATTCTTTCATGTGTCTCGAGAAATCCAAGATCGAGGTGGTTTCTTCACGATTGGATGTTGATTTTGTTGATTTCTTTGATGGTGGTGGTGATGAGTGAGATGAAGAATCGATGAGGAGGAGACATGAGGAGACTCGGGGTCCTTAGGAGGTGCGATGTATCCTCCTTGGAACGAGTTGGACTTTTGAGAAGATAATCATCATAATTCTCTTCGCCATCTTGTCCAGATTTAGCCTTTTCTTCCTTCCGAGCCTTAGCTTCTTCATCGCTTCTCTTCTCGGCCTTATCCTTTCTGCTTCCTCAATGTTATAATCGGAGACTCCTCCACAAGCGTTTGTTGTTGCACAAGAGTGGTGGCACTAGATCCCTTATCGGTCGATTAACCGCATCAGGATCGGTGAGGAGTGGGCAAGACCACTTGATCCTCGGGGCCACCCATTTGTTCTTTTGCAAATTATTCACCTTTTGAAGGTGTCGGCGATTTTAAACTTCTTCTGTAGGATTGATCTAGTAGCTCTTCTTCTTCTTGAGCTTTCATCATAGGGCGTGCAGGAGTCTTCCCTTTCCTTTATCGCCTTGAGGACTTGGAGGTTTTGGCATGAAGGATTGTCATCCTTGCGCTTTGAGTAGGTAATCTCTTCATCGTGTCGCACCTTGAGCTTTCGTCTAAAAGCTTTCTTTGCGGTTCGGGCTTGGGGATTGGGATGGGAGTAGCTTCCTAGATGGAACAATCCTCTTTGAAGGAGGGTCCTCTGGGGAACTTCCTATGACTCTCTATGCTTAATGCACTTCAAGACTACCTCTCACGGTTCTCCGAGTAGGTGTCCCGTAAGCCTTTTCATCAAGATGGCCAACTTTTCCTTCTTTTACTGCACCCGATACCTTTTATACGCTTCCACTTTTTGATTTCCTTTGTAAGAAGGTGATCGGGTAACTCAAGACCTGTTTCTTTGTAGACGATTCTTTGATTTCGACAGATAGTATGGGCTCGGTCAAGATGTCATGATTATCCGGGTCATTGAGTCTCATGGGGATATCGGGATGAAGTCCAAGAGCTCTCGGATCAACAGTTTGGTGTATCCGACATAGGGAATTTTGGAGCCAAGCTTTCATGAGACGAGATCATATCTTCCCATAGCAAATGCTTCAATTATAATGTCCTTCTTGTTGATCAACGACTAGAAAATTTGCGGTTCCATGAGCTTGGGATGCTCATAGCCACCGCCACGACCGTAGATTGATTTGGTGATGATCATATAGAGTGTCCTCCATGGTTGAGGAATATTCTTGACTCCACATGAGAGTGCTTAGTAATAATTCCTTTAGCTTCATCATAACCAATATCTATCAAGAGTTGCAGGACGTCTCTTGATGGGGGTAGCAAAGAAGTCTGTTGGAGCGATGTCCGAATGATGAGAACAAACTCGTAAGTCATCGGGAGTGATAGTGACTTGTTTGTGATTAAGAGTCACATTCACAACATTTTGACCGATGATCCTCGCATAGAATCCTAATTGTTAAATGTAGACTGAACAGCGCGTGCAGTGTGAGAGCATGTTCGTAGGGATGATTCACGAGAATATCCACCGCAATGAGACAAGAAGATTACGAGCATGTGAGGGTGTCAAAGTCAACCCTAAGGTTGTTCTTTCCAAGCTTTCTCGGATAACCCTCGGAAAGATATCGCAATTGTAAGAACTTCGATGCATCCACATTCATTTGTTCAACCATGTTGTGATCTCGAAATAACATTAGCCAAAAGAACCAACATATCGAAAGACATAATGTTAGTCAACGAAGGTCTTATTGTCTAGTTATAGAATGTACGGTGTCAATGATTGTTACAAGTCCTAAGTCACTTGTTTGTCCAATAGTCCAATGACGCCGTGAAATGTTTCGTGAGTTAGTTAACTTTAGGTTTTAAAGTTTATGTTATCACTTATGGTTCACAACATATCAAACGCTTAAGTTTATTAGTGACATTATTAGATTCGTGATGATATGATAAGTTTATTAACAAGTTTGTACACGTAACAACTCATAATGAAGGTCAATCAAGGCTTAAGCGTAGTTTTGGCAAAGTTAAGTAAAGAGATGATATACGCCAGAGCGAAAGCTTACGCGTGGGATCTAACTTACGCGTAAGAAATGTTACGCGTAGGAAAAGGGACCTTATGCGTAGAGCTTACGCCAGGCGCATATATACCTTACGCGTAAGGCTTACTCGTAAGAGTAGACCTTATGCGTGAGGTCATGCCACGCATATCCTTCACAGGGATACCGTAGTCCCATTGTAGAACCTTACGGCGTAATGGTTATGCATAGAACTATTCTACAAGATAACTTGACTACGCGTAGGGTAATCCTTATGCGTAGAGTTTCAAATGACCTTGATTCTGAATATTATGTGTAGAAAATCCTGAAATAAGTTCATCAAATCATTAACATTAACACATAACTTCATTTAATCATCAAAACATGGCATGAATCATTCGTTAATAGTTACGCGTAGAAAGTCATACGCGTAGGTCAAAACCCTAAGGGTTAAGATTTAAGCATATCATTTCTAGCCATGGGATATGCACCAAACAAATTCTGGTAGGTCTAGAGTGTTAAGAGAGTCTATGAAACAAGTTATAACATCTAATTCGTTGAGAATCAAGTTTACCCAAAGTTATGAACATTAAACCCTAATATCAAATTGTTAACCAATTAGTGTTTCTGGGTGGTTAATAACCATGGAAATTATCAATTCATCAACATATGACCATAACCCAACAATCTTTTTGACCAAAACACTTCACATTAGAAAATACCCAATTTGACTCAAGAACCCTAATTTCAAAAATCATTAATACGTGTTTCTGGGTGGGTTTTAATGGTTAAAATGATATCCTTGATGTATTAGAAGCGTTTAGACACAATCCATTTAACCAAAAACACACAATGATTGTGTGTTCATATGCTATCGTAGAACACATAATCATTGTAACACAATTTTTAATAGTAGGATTTGTGTGAAATTAAAACCTTAGCTTAAAAACTTGTTAAGATCGTTAAAACACTTACAAAATGATGATCAAAGTAACGGATTTCTCGAATGAATCTTAGGCGTAGATGTTAAAAGTTGAAAGTAATAAATGTGAAGTGAATAAGTAGGTGGGAGGTGTTTTATTAAATTTAACTTTAACATTTTGACAGTTTTGGTCCCTCCACCTTTTTCTTTTTCAAACAAAGCCATTTAGCTTCTATTTTGGTTACCAAACAAAGTTTTTAGGAAAGAAACTTGACGACACTCCCCCTCGACTTAAGAAATAATGAAAGGTAAAAAATTTAGTCCGAGGAGTGTCATTTAACCAGAAACATTTACCACCATTGATAAAAGAAACAACCGGGATATAATAACATGCAAGTACACAGATGTTTTGAAGCAGTTAAGTGAAAATTTCCCCCCTCAACACTTGATCGTAAAAATACTGAATTTTGAAAGAATATAGTGTTGAAGGAAGAAATGTACTTGCCATGTTGAAAGATTGTAGATTAGAAGAATATTGTTGTTGTTTTATAAGATTTTATATTTTTGTATTTTGTTTTTGAAAATTATTTACAAAAGATGTTTTGGTGTTTGATGAGGTTTTAAGATCTGTTTTAAGAGGTCATCCAATTCCTCTTGAGTCAACACCTCATACCAATTCGTGGATCAGCTCATTAAACCTAGCGGGAGGCAAGGCTTTGGTGAGAAGATCCGCCAATTGGTATTCTCGCACTCCACAAAGTATAATTCAACGGTACCATGTTCCACGTGGTCCTTGATGAAATGATAGCGAAGATCGATGTGCTTTGATTTCGTGTCTTGAATCGAGTTGCACGAGATCACAATGGCACCGATTGTCGCAAAGACATTGGTGTTGTCAAATACGTAACCATAGTATTTGAGTTGTGTTCTCATCCGATGACTTGAGCACAACACGCAGACATGGCTACATATTCTCGCTTCGGTTGATGACAAATGATGTACAATCCTCGCTTCTTTGATTGCCAAGACACCGCTTATCACCGAGAAATTGTAGAGCTCTCAAGTACTTTTCCTTGAGTCTAAGCATCCTGCGTGATCGATGTTAGATATTGTAGGATCGAATATATTTATTGTGTTGATGATTCGGGTGGTCTAGGATGATGAAAATACATGATTGCCATTGTTAGAGAGTTAGTAGAGAGAGAGGGTGTTCTTGCTAGAGGTTTACACAAAGGGAATATTAGATTAATGAGAAGAAGCACCACCCCTTCCATGGATGGAAGGGGTATTTATACTTACACAATAGACGACCTCCTATCGGCCTGTGGATCAGGGATACAATGGGTAAAGACCCGTCCTTCCTCCACGGTGTTGCTCTAAACTAAACTACGCTACAAACTAACTAATAAACTGCTAAATAACGTAAACAACGACAAATCTACGAGCTAACATATGCTAGACCATTATTGGGGTGACCGACTCTTTAACATGGAATTTTCTAATTCCTAACAATCTCCCCAAGGAGGTCACCCCATGAAATACATTTTGCTTCCTAGCATTCTATCTTTGACTTCGCTCGAGCTCGTAGACTTGAATTCTTCAATTTCGCAATCTTTGTGCTTTTGTAGCGATTCTTCAAAGTCCGCATTGATTTGTACTTTCGGTGGAGGCCTTTAATCGATCCACATCTTTGATGATCTTTGAGCTTTCATTGAGATCATCACCACAAGAAATCTCTCCGGATCATCCATAGTTGTGTTGCCTTCATGTGATGTTGTGACTTTTGGACCGACATGCTCACACTTTTGAATCATGACATCTTTCCATCGAGTAGCGGAAGCCTCTTCGGTTCATGACATTTGCGGCAGCAGTAGTAGAAGCATAGTATAAAAATATCGTAACCGGGTTATGTAGATATGCACGGTCATGATTTCTTCAATTAAGTGTGGTTCTTTGTGAACATGCGGCTTTGGATTGACTCCTCAATTACGATCACCGCAATCGTCGGGTGTACCGCATACTACGGTTAGCAATAAAGCGCGAAAGTGTCTTTGATCACTTCGTTGAATTGAGGTACACGGCCCACGGTTCCCGTTGATCAAGACAAGCATCGCTCTGTGAGCAGTAGGATTCCTAAGAATCTCCTTGACAGGTTTCGCAATGTTCTAATTGTTCTCAAACCGAACGCCTCAAAGAAGACAACACGGATTGAGTGAACCCGGTAATTGAGATTCACCGATTGATGAAAATGATTTGAAAACAATCGTGTATTGCTTGAAGAAAGAGTTTTGCAATACAACGAAGGTTTTATGAGAAAGATCAATTTTCAAACAGAATACTTTTGTATTTGAAAATAGTACACAATCGACGTGCTAGTGAAAAGAAGAGATTCGCACATCGACCGGTTTTTCTAAAAGTATTTTTCAATCGAGATACCTTTTGAATTTTGAAAACATAAGTACACATTCGACGTGCTAGAGAAAAGAAGATTTGCACATCGAACGGTTTTTCCAAAAGTATTCGTCAATTCCATTCTGGACCAAGGTTGATTCAAGACCGAATCGCCCATTGTTTCTGGGCCCGGTTGTCACAAGTTTGATCTTACGAGAAGATCTCACATGTCACCCACCAAGAGCTTGTTTGATGTTGGCTCTGAAGGATTTCCATCTTCATCGTGAATATTTTCATATCACTTGAATGTTCGGCAATACCACAAGGATAATGCGTAGGACTCTTAATATGTACTTACTTTCCACATTGTGTGAAGCGAAAGAAGTCTTCAATATATTTAGTGTCCTAATGAGATGTTGTGGATGATCTCTTGGCTCTAGACTCAATCGTGCATATTTGGTTCTGTCTTGGAGACTAGGGAGAGGGTCTCCTTCTTCAATATCAACAATCTCTAAGAGAAAGTCGATAGATTATGTCGATTCCCGTGAGAATGAAACAAGCCCTTTTAAGAGGAACTTGAGTGGCTTGGGAATTGTAGTGCAAGGTCCATCGGGTCCATGACGTCTTGTCTTCAATACCGGCGCTACCATGGTAAACACCAAGTAGCATATGTATTGAACCCGTTCACGCCCTAAGGTTGAATTATTGAGGGCTATTTCTTTTCACCCTTTTCACATTCAATTCTTTTCATTCTTCAACCCCTTGATTGCTTACCGAGACTTCATTACTAGAACCTTGTTGGGTTTATTCCAAGACTAGCTCTGCCTCAATCCGCACTCTTCCCATATTCTCATTTTCTCCTTTTTCAATATACCTAAGGACTCTACACTATCTAGTGGATTGTCCTCGGTAGATCCCTCCGGTTACGGCGGATCGTGGGAACAAATACCTAACCTAACCATCCTTATAACACCATGCATAAAGTAAATTGGTCGGTCTTTTGGTATTGTTCTTTCCTTCATGAAACCAATTGAAAATCATTTGAAAACCAATCAAGGTACTTGTGATACGAGATCAAAGCATTTTGTACCTTAATAGTTTTGACCATTTAGAAAACCTCCCCCTCAACATGTGCGTATGATTTAGAAATTGTTTAGCACAAGGAGGCAAGAGGACTTTGAAATATTTTCTTTGATCACAATTTTCATACGAAAAAGCCATTTGATTTTCATGGTAAAATTCTCCCCCTCAATATGTGCATATGATATTTTAAATCATTTTTATCACATAGAGGCAAGAGTTCTTTTGAAGCACATCCACGATTACAAAAGCCATTTAAGAAACCATTTGAAAACTCAATCAAGGTACATTATGATCTCTTTTAAAAAACTTTTGTACTCGATGGTTTTGCTCCCCTCAATATGTGCTTCGAGATTCGAAAGCGCTTAGCACATATGAGAGAGCAACTGCACAACCGAATCAAAACGATCAACTTTTATCAAATTTCATTATTAAATCACAAATTCTCCCCGATCAAAATATCAAATCCTTTGAGATTTTGGATCCCAAGAGATTTAATTAGGTTTAGAAAACATGGGAGAAAATGTGGCCTTGTTTAAATACTCATCTAGTTTTGGATAAATCCTCCTCCTCAACATGCGCATTGTGTATTTGAAATCGTTTGGCACATGGAGGTGGAGTGCCTTTAAAGGACTAAAACCAATTCCATTAAAACAGATTTGAGATTTAAATCACGATCTCTACCCGATCGAAATATCAAACCATTTGAGATTTGTGATCCCAACCGATTTAAATCATTTAGAAAAATTTGGGGAAAGACGTGGCAAGATTCAATTTTGAAAGATGATGATAAGGACCATTTTAAGACATTAAAGATTGTTAGTGTCGTATGAAAGTTTTAAGAGATCTTTTAAGTAAAACAAAACAATTTCACAATCAAACAAGAACAGAAAAAATTTCATTTTGAAAGACCTTGATTCTAAAGAAAAATCATACCATGACATAACATTAAATCTTTAGATCACCACTTTTGTTGTACAAAACGGACTTTTTGAAGATATATTGTATGAAAATATTTTAAATTAAATCACTCTCCCCTCAATCGATGACCAAGTCGATAATTGAGTGACTTAAGTTTTGATAAAATGAAGTCCGTGATTTTCAAAATTTAGTCCAATATATTTTCAAAACAATATATTCCATTTTCAAAACAATTTATTCAAATTTATTCAAAATTGTTTATAAATGGTATCCCGCATAAAGATACGTTAGTGGTTGAGAAGCTTCCGTTGTTGTTGTTGTAGGGTTGGAAGAAAACCGTCAGCAAATGCAAGTGAGACTTCTTCTCACGTTGCATTTTGAATGCCAACCGAGGTCCATTAAGCTCGTTTCTTCACTTGTGAAGAAAACCATCTCACGATGCAAGAAGACCTCTTACGTTGCATTTCATGCCAACTCTCCATTGAAGTCCGTTAAGCTCCGCTTCTTCATTTGTCAACCCAATATATCGTTACCCTTTCCTTCATGCATCCAATCTTCTTCAATTTTGGATCCGGATCGGGAACATTCTTAAATACCAATATACCGCATACGTTAGTGAACACACATACAAATATATGGTGGTCGACAACACCCATAACAAAGAATCGACTAATTAAAGTCAATTCATTATAACAATCGATCATATAAGGCATGTGGTTTATGTGTTAATCAAACTCTAATCATCTAAACCTAACAATCATATCCTAAATTCCTAGTCCTTCGACACGTGCAAATATCATTTTAATTAAGCACGAGGATAATTAAGAAAGCTCGTTAGATGATATAGATTTGAAAACATTCTCCCCTCAATCAATGATTCATTTTCCTAAAAAGGTTAAAAAGTGAAGTCATTGATTGAGTTTTCAATTTTTACGAAAACTCATATTCGATTGATTTTACAAGCAACTCATTTACCACCATTTTGAACACAACAAATATTTTTCTCAAGAATTATAGACGGAAAACATTTGTGTAGGAATGTAGATCCTTCGACATACTTTCCTCATTTTGTTTTAGGATAAGTGCACAAAATATTTGAAAATGTTTAAGCGTAGCACTTTCCTTCCTTTAAGAGCGGGTTGCTATCGAAATAATAGCAAACCATAGTTTTAGCACGGGTTCTGATCGAAATAATCGCAAGCCATGGTTTGTGACATGTTTAGAAAAGAAATATTTACACCTTCGCTCGAACTTCATCTATGGTCCCGTGCCATTATTGAATGACATTTCTAAGACCGTAGATGTTATCGATACCGAAGACATGTCTTGTGAAAACATATTTTTGGTATTTTGAAATTTTCGATTTTTATGGTTTTGAAGGTTTTATATTTTCTATTTTCTTTTTGTTGGTTTTATATTTTTCTATTTTGTTTTTATAGGTTTTATAATTTTGTATTTGGTTTTTCTGATAAATATTTACAAAGATAGAATAGATGATATAGTTAAAGAAGATGATGATACGAGTACCGAGATAAGGAAATCGAGCAGCCTCGTTGTAGAAGATAGAAGTCATCATCCCTAAAACTTTCACCACCAAAGCTTCCGAGGCTCTTGCATTGAAGAAAGAAATTGAACCATCCGAAAGTGAGACTCGCGACTTCCCCAAACCGAAAATCCTTTGATGAGCGATTCAAGCTCTATTTCAAGCTTTCTTAGCGGTGCACAGAGATGCACACCATAATCATAAATCCACCGCTCCATTTAAGAACGATAATCGAGGTTCTTCGCTCGAGGTTATATCATCAACAAGAATAGCAACGTATCATCCCACGTATAAATAATCTTCTCGATTCCATATCCATCAAGTCTCAAGCAATCCATACCACAAGTTGTCAAGAAACCACTTCCCCAAGTAGACGAATTGATGCGATCGGTCTCTTAGACTAGAGCTCACGAACCCGAATACACATACCAAGACAAAGAGACTTATACCATCAAGTAGCAGATTAAGTCCAATATCCAAAGAATAACCCCAATGTTACTTTTTCTCCCCTTAAGAAAGTGTATGAAGCTCAAGAACCCGAAGTACCCAAATGCCCAAAGAGAGAATAACCGATAACATTGAAGAGGCAGGCGAATCACCGATTATCTCTCGGGTGACAATCATGGATGTCAACACCGAATAAGTGATTATATCTCGAATCACTAATTAAGCCTCAAGTGAAGTAGTGAGCATCCCCAATGTACACAATATCTCTCCCCGATGATTGAGATAACATCAAAATCATCACACACTTGTGTACCTCTTTCATCTTCGAAACTAACTCTTCCATCTCTTCCCCACATAGTTGGAATAAGAACACTAAACGCCTTGAGTCAAACATTGAGTTTCTCTGCGGTAATGACATTAGTCTTCCCGGATATCTTCAATCACTTAGAAGTATTAAGCCCATCAAGTTTACTCGCTTAGATGCGTGTCTCCTTCCCCTTGTCCGGTTTTGACACTTGTAATCAAAGAACACTTTGTAAGCCCGATACTTGAAATCTTTTTAGAAGAATACTTGAAGACTTTGTGAGAATCAACTTGTCAAGAATGTGAGCAAGTCTAATTGGGGCTTAAATTTGACATATCACTCTCCCCAATTAGTGCTCTCCCCAAACCGACAATCTGTATGATGAATGACCAGATTAAGAAGAAGTCTTTGATAATCAATCGCAACTCGCCTTTAGTCTTCTAACATGTAGCGTAAAATGTAGAATAGACGTAGACTCGACCTTCTTCAAGATTGTCCGGTTGGGGAATAGAAAGTTAACATCTTCAACTCACCAAAACAAGAACATCACCAAAAGGCATCCCAATCAACTTACATCTTGTAAATCCCTTAACTAAAATCTCTCCCAATCAAACAAGAACGTAAAGATGTTCATCAAGGAAATCAAAGAATCGTGCCGCAACGAACACACAAGATGGTAACACCAAACTACCAATCACATCAAACAAGAACAGAGAGATTGTTCGGAATCATCATGTTGATGTATACGTGAAGCATTAACCGAAGCACTTTGTCGATAAACTCATCAATCTGAAAGTGAAGATGTCAACCAACGGCTCTTCAAGAAACACCATGTAAAGATGATCCGATCAAGAGAAGCTCGGTTCTTACATGAGTTTGGAGCCGTTTGACCATTTATTCTCATATATCAATCAACCATGCAAAATTATCACACTTCTTCTCCCCTCAAGAATTGCATACGGAGATGCCATTCTTGATTAAACAAGTGAAAATCATCCAAATGTAGTCAATTCACACTTCTCCCCGCAAAATTAGCACGTGATGTCGCCATCGCCATCATAGTTGAGCAAGTGGAATAAGAAAACAATCATTGGTAGTCCGGTTCACTTGATAAATGAAAGCGCATGAAAAAGCATGAAGCATGTTGATGAGAATGGTCATTAAATAAGAAGATTTCTCTTCTTCGAAGATAAAGCGCATCGAAGCGCATACTTTTATTTTCTTTAGAGAACGAGGCTTGAATCAAGTATTCAAACGTCATAAGAAGATTTCTCTTCTTTTAAAGATAAAGCGCATCAAACGCACACTTTTCTTTTCTTTAGAGAACGAGGCATGAACCGTTGTGTTCATACGTCATTATCTCTCTTTTCACTCTCTTAGCAAAACATGTAATCAACCCCATTATCATTCAAGAGGCTCTTTGTTGTGACAAATGATGGAGAAAACCCAATATGATGAATTTGACCTCAAGTAAACTAACCCGAACTCGTGACTTAAACTTGCACATGTGTAACAAAGAGCGGTGCGAGAATTCATGCTCCATTGAATCTCTTAAGTACTCTATACTCATCAACCAACCAACCATCAAGTAATAGACGACATTACCTCTTGAAAATCCACAATTGAATGTGACATCGAGCACTACAACGTAACTCCTTTAAGTGATAGTTATTTTGTAGTGGTAAGAGCCCAATTCCCAAGTGGTAAAAGAAGAGGTAAAAGCCACCCAACAATAACTAGATTTCCAAGTCTTCGCTTTTAATGATAAGCTTGAACAAGGATCTTGAAGAATCTTCATCCATCCATCCCCGATACCTTCAGATACTAAGTACACTCGCCCGTGATATTTCACTTCACCTCAAATAAATAACATCAATTAAAGCCGTTGTCACATCTTCTCGAATCGCTCAAATCTAGCCTTCTTTGACATTTAAACGAACTTTGATAATGGTTTCATCCCGACCATGGTTAGTAGCACATAACCCCGAAAAACCAAGTAATAACCAAACCGCCATGACGAATAACCAAACACACATCCAATTCATGAAATACACCCTTTATCCTTCTTCGAATCGAAACCGTAGCACCAAAGATCAAGTAAGATCCAATTACACTTTCTCTTCTCCAAGATGGTTCCATCAATACGGATTTTACAACTCTATAGTTTAAACCGAGAAATAGTTTCTTTCGCGGGATTTTACAAAACCAAGAGTAAACCGTAAGATAGATCCGGAAATGCACTTCACTATTACCAGGATGTTTCCATTGTCACGGGATTTTACAAGTCTATGATTTAAACCGAGAAATAGGTTCTTTCGCGGGATTTTACAAAATCAATACAAAACCGTAAACAATGTCGTCTTGAATGTGTTATGACAATTTGGTTTCGGTGAATATCTGTTTTAGGGGAACATGCATCGGTTCATCAACGGTCTATTATCCAACATCAACACCATCAACAACCATCCAATCAACACCTTGGTAAACGCATCAATCACGCATTCTGTCGGCTATAGTAGAGACCACATGGAGAATTAAACCCGATATGTCAAACTTGATCATGAAGTAAAACTCCCCAGATTTGTTACTTAAACTTGTACTAATTCTTGTGAACAAGAAACGGTGTACCCAATGTACAAAACCTCTTGACGTATCCTCAGCTGCGTGAGACACCGAAATGATAGTTACGTAGTGGGTTAAGCGAGAAAGAATCATAACCGTAACTAGATACCCAAGTCTTTATCACACTCTATAAATGCCCAAACAAGTCATCTTCGCGGAAGGGTAGAAAGAAAGAAGACGAAATAAGTAAACGTGCCTGAAAACCTTTACTTCAAAACCAAATAAGAAATACCGTCCAAACAACCCCGTAATCAACTTTGTTGAACCATCAATTCAAGCCGAGACATAATATACTCCGTGAAAATGTTTTAACCAAAGTATCAAATCCCCTAACAAAACAAATCTCATCATAATACCCAGTCTTATCCAAATCAAACATTGGTCCACTTGATTTATATTCAGTCGAGATAAATTAATTTTAAGCACAAGTAAAATATAAACACAAGAGTCCCGTAATCGATATCCGCACAAAAATCCCAACGCCATCTTTATCTCAAAACTAAGCGCAAGCCGTGATCCGATGAATCTTCCCGGAAAATAAGCCATACCAAAATACCATACTCATCAAATGTTATCAAAGATTGTATCCAAGATTTTAACAAATTTGGATAACAATTATACGTCAATGCTCTACGATCCAACATCATGTACAATAGCCTTTAATTATCAAACGATGGCCCATCCATGTCAATTTCGTGTCTAGCATATCTCTTCACCCAAGATGCATGTCAGTCCATTCCAAAATTGTTTCATGATACCAAGGTGACATGCTAACAAGTATATTCATGGTATATCACGCAACTCCTTAAACTTGCAATTATCTTCATGTAATAAAATCAAGAGATGGTCATGAATAGACTGATATAACGAGTGACGTTAATCCCATACTTAACACCAATATATATACTGATTCAATGCGGCCCAGTTTAAACTTACACTCGTTGTACGGCCCAATTTAAATCCAAATGTGTTTTGCCCTTTAAGCACCCCAACCACAATATGAATGCCCTAATTACACGGTATAAAAAACACAATACACAAAGCTTAACCCTAATAGATCTCATAACCACCACCATCACACACACATAACTTCAAACCCTAAACTTCTCCGTCATAACAAGTCCGCCCCATAAGTGTTTTCTCTCAAATAACATCACCACAACTGCCCTAATGATCCACACTGTTAATCCTCTCGCCTCTCTCATCAAGCATATCACACTAGTCACCAAACCCTAATCACAAACCGATCCGCCCCTTTAATATATTCTCTCCAACCCTTTCTAATCATGAGACGGATTAGACAAATCCAGCCATGTGGATGGCTTTGGTGACTAGGACATGGCTTCACAATCATGAAAAAGGTAGGTTTAATTTGACTTGTTTGATATACGATTTATCAATGATCGAATCATGAAGATTGGAAGAGACCCCTTATGGTTTTGTTCTTTCTTCAACTTATTCAGATATTGAAACAATCATAGATCTATGATGTGTATTACTTTCTCGTGTGACAAGACATTCGAGTCATGATGAACTCAAGATAGTCACGAAGAATGAAATCGAGATCATGCTTAAATAATCATTATTGATTATTCATTGACAACTAATTAAAGATTTGGGTTAACACTCTTGTTATCATCACATCTTTCAAATTCAGATATTATCACAAACTTTAAGATCTATGATGTAATGATAATTTCGTGTTAAAGACTCTAGATAGTCTATGATGTTTCCATTGAGATCCACGAAAATATTAACTGAGATCAAGTAATTAAGGTCGGATCATTTAATTTGTTTGGATCAGTGATGTTATCTTAAATTCGTAAGACCTTAAAAGTCTTTGTGTACAATTGTGTACCACACGAAAACAGATAAACTGAGGTCACGAAAAAAAAATGTTTCCTTTTTGAGTCTTGGATCTATGATGGTGTTATTTCGTGTGGTAAGACACAAGATGGTCTTGATGATAACAAAGTATACCACGAAATTAGAACTGAGATCTTGTTGTAAAACGTTGAGTCATGGTTGACTGGTATTTGGTGTTTGACTGATGATGGTAATGGTGAAACTGAGGTCGTGATACAATTTTTGGTATGATGATATATTGTATATGGTCTTGGTCTATTCTCCTTCTACCTTTCTGTCCCAAATCGCTAGTTTACTGGTCAAGTCGCTAGGACAAGTCGCTAGCCAAGTCGCTAGGACACGTCGCTAGCCAAGTCGCTAGGACACGTCGCTAGCCAAGTCGCTAGGACAAGTCGCTAGCCAAGTCGCTAGGACAAGTCGCTAGCCAAGTCGCTAGGACAAGTCGTAGCGACTTGTAAAGACAAGTCGCTAAAGAGGTGCAATGCATCCGTCGGGTTTGTGTCAAATCGCCAAAGAAGATTTTTATGTTTTCCGATGAGTTTTAGGCTACTTTTCCGACCACCTTCATACTAAACCCGTAAAAACTATCATAAAATCGCTACTTTAGACCCGTATGACCAAAGTATTACCACCAACATACCGACCAGATTCAAAATAACCATAAAAGCATCCCAAGGACATGCAATTTGACCCGCTTTGACCTCATTTTGACAATCGATAATGACCACATGAGTAAGACCGATCACCCACGAATATATTTCAAATGATAAAACTTGGTACGTAAATTAGTCTTAAAAGAATGCTTTGGACAGATTGACGCAACCCGGATGTAACCATGGACCATATGACATTTTTCTTTTAAACCAATAGGATACACAAAAAGGTTTAAACGCAATCAATGAACATTCTGGCCACAAATATTGTTAAAGAAACAAGATAAAACTTGTAATAAAACCATACCAATCGACAAAACACAAAAACCTTGGTGCGAAACCACACAAATCAACATAACACAAAACCTCGCTCTCGATACCAATTGTTAGATATTGTAGGATCGAATATATTTATTGTGTTGATGATTCGGTGGTCTAGGATGATGAAAATACATGATTGCCATTGTTAGAGAGTTAGTAGAGAGAGGTGTTCTTGCTAGAGGTTTACACAAAGGGAATATTAGATTAATGAGAAGAGCACCACCCTTCCATGGATGGAAGGGTATTTATACTACACAATACACGACCTCCTATCGGCTGCTGGATCGTGGATACGGTGGGTAAAGACCCGTCCTTCCTCCACGGTGTTGCTCTAAACTAAACTACGCTACAAACTAACTAATAAACTGCTAAATAACGTAAACAACGACAAATCTACGAGCTAACATATGCTAGACCATTATTGGGGTGACCGACTCTTTAACATGGAATTTTCTAATTCCTAACAATCGTCGTCAAAAGCGATTAGTTCAAAACCGAATCCTTCGGATACCGTGATCCCCAAATTAATGGTTCCTCGATGTATCTGAGGATTCTTTTAGCCTCGAGATAGGTGGGTTTCAGCTGGACGCGATCGATAACGGAGCATAGATAAACCAGCAAAGACAATATCATGTCGCTAGTCGTTAGATACATGAGAGACCCAATAATACTCGGTATTTGGTAGGGTCAACTAATTTCCCATGTAAATCGCTCTAGCTTGGTATGAGTCATTGGTGTGGCATAAGTATCACAGTTTTCATTCCAAATTTGTTTAACAATTCAAGGGCATATTTGACCGACTCAAGAAAATACCACGGGTGATTGATGAACTTGTAATACTAGAAAGAATGTAAGTTCACCCATCATGGACATTTCAAAATTTTTCTTCATTAGTTTTGAAAACCGTTGAAAACTTTTTATGTGTAGACCCAAAATGATGTCATCCACGTAAATTTGAACAATTAAGATATGTGGCCCGTGATATTGTATAAAAGAGTTGGGTCAACCGAGCCTTTGGTGAAATTATTAGCAATGAGGAAAGATGATAGCTTATCGTACCATGCCCGAGGGGCCTGTTTGAGACCATAAAGAGCTTTTTTCAATTTGTAGACATGGTTCGGGCACTCGGATCAACGAATCCTTCAGTTGGGTGACATAAACTGCTTTTTTCGCTTGTCCATTAAGAAACGCAGTTTTGACATCCATTTGAAAGACCGTCATGTTCATATGAGCGCGAACGCAAGAAATATCCGTCACCTCCGACGAGCAACCGAGCAAAAGATTCTTCAAAGTCTATTCCTTCTTCCCGACGATAACCCTTAGCAACGAGACGTGACTTGTTTCGGATGACGCCCTTCAAAGATCCAATTTGTTTTTCCAAATCCATTTTAGACCAATGACGAGACCCCGATGGTCTTTCAACCAATTCCCATACTTCAAGACGTTTGAATTGATTGAGTTCTTATTGCATGGATTCAATCCAATTGTCTTTTGTCATTGCGCCTTTAATGTTTTTAGGCTCGATTGGCGACAAAGGAGTGCATAAATGCAATGTTCACCATCTATGTGAAGACGTTGTCGCAGAACGATTGGTTGAGTCGGGTTGCCAATAATATTAGCCGGAGGATGGTCTTTTGTCCATCTATGTGTAGAGGTTGATGTTGGTATACATTGTACGATTCGAGGATTCAAATGGTTTGTTGAAGATTCCGAGACATCCGTGCGTTAGCCTCATTAGCAAACGGGTTAAAGAACACATTTGGATCAAAATCTACGGTGGGGTACTTCATTCGTAATATCATCGTGGTTCATCATTGTTGGAAGCGGTGTGTTCAACTGTTGTGTTGGAGTCAACTAGTGTAGGTGCATCTTCAACAAGAGTTGTTGTAGCAGTGTATCGTATAGGAATATTATCAGTTGTGCAATGAAACAACGGATACACCGAGCACGCTCATCAATATCGCCACCGAACAGAGGAGCAAATAACCTTTCCATTTGTTGACGAGTTAGTGGGGCTTTGTTCGGTGATGATGGGGTTGGGGAAGTTTAAACGGTTGTGACCGGTTCTAAGTCGTTATACTCGTAAGCCATTTCCGTGAGTTCATCAAAATGAGCATGAATCGCTTCCATCATTGCTTTGTACGACGATTCCGCATCCGTAACCTTTAGAATTCTCACAATATCCAATAAAGACCCAATGTCGGCTTTGGCTTTGAGCTTTCCAAAATCATCACGATCATTAATCGGATAGCAAAGGGATCCAAATACATGAAAGTGTTTGAGATTCGGTTTATGGTTGCGGACAAGCTCGAAAAGTGTTTTGTTGTATGCTTTGTGATCATAGAACGGTTTTGAGTGTAGCATGCAGAGATACGGCTTCCGCCCACAAGTAATCTGAAGTTTAGCATTGATTAACATTGTTCTGCAGCTTCCACTAACGCTCGGTTTCGCTCTTTCAACAACTCTGTTTTGTTCGTGTGTACGTGCAATAGATGTTTGATGTCGAATTCCACTTTCTCATAGAATTCACGAAGGGTTTGGTTAACAAATTCGCCTTTGTCTGCTCGATTAGCTTGACTGCTGCGGAGCCGAACCTCGTATTTTTGTGAGAAAGGTGATGATCATTTGTGGAGCTTGGTCTTTGCTACGAAGAAAGTAGACCCAAGTCCATCGTGAGTAGTCATCAACAATTACTAAGATGTAGCGTTTGCCGCTGATCGCTTGCACGCCGCATCGGGCCACACAAATCCATGTGAAGAAGATGAAGCACATGTCGAGAGTCGTGTTCCACCTTTGAAGGAAAATGAGCACGAGTGCTTTTCCCTTGTTCACAGTCGAGCAAAGGTGATCTTTGAATACCGGAATCGTAGGAGACCTTCAACTAGTTTGTGTCGAGCAAGGTTGGTAATGGTTTGAAAGTTTAGATGTGAGACGACGCGGTGCAGAGCCTGGATTTTGTTGATGTTGCCTTTGAAAGTAAGCGGATGGGAGATGAAGCAACCATGTCTTGCATAGAGATAGTGTAGAGACTAGAATTACGCGAGCCGACATAAGGTCATTTCCTTGTAGATCACGAATGAAACAAGTTTTCTCCCGAAGCAACCTCCAAATCTCCATCACAAACCGACCCATCGAAACAGATTATGACCGAGGCCTTCCACATAGTAAACCCTGCCGATTTCGATGTTCCCATTGACATAATCTCCGTAGTCCATGATAGTCTGAAGTGATCATTCCGAACCCGACAGTGCCAATGAACTTTGCAATAAAGTTTGATAATGCTTAAGGTTGCTCGTCATGTGTCGGGAACATCCGCTATCAACAATCTAGAGAATGATCAGATCACCGCATTACACACGCGACACGGATGGAATAGAAGTAGATGTGGAACCCGAAATGTTAGAGGGTTCAAGGTGTATATGAGACATGCACACATTAATGACTTTAGGCATCCATGTAAATCCTAGTGTGTTATATATCCATTTCTACCATCTATAACTACTCTTTGCTTTTGTCTTAGTGAATGCACTAGGTGGTACTACATTCATAGGAGGTGAAACTAGAGCTATAGTGACAAAGAATGTTTGCCTTAGAATCTAAAGAAGGAGGTCTACCAAGCACATACTTAGAACGATTAGTGGTCCTAGAGGTATTCGATTCTTAGGATTCCGTAAACTAGAGATTATAACTTTAGCAACACATTTGTCATGAAAATCGTAATTCATACTTTTACGACAAATAATACAAGGTGCGCAGATGAATATCAAAAGTGCTTAAAGGTTTAGCATTCGTTACATCACTATTTCTATTACATTTGCCGACGCAACATCTATAGTGGAAGAAACGTGAGTCTTATTCATGGTCCTATGGTGTTTTTCTACTTTAGCATTATTTATTGATATTTTATTAGGTCGCAACTTCCTATTCTTCGATTGAGTGCTCCTAGGTCGTGAAGTGCGGACGCTGGGAAAAGACGCAACTATTCCTGTTTCAAGAGAAGGAAGCATGTTAGCAACTTGTGATTTGGCAAGTAGGATTCTAGGTGCACGATTACTAAGTGTTACTGGGTGCTAATCTCTTAATGATGGTTGGCGGAAGTTGTTCATACTTTCCTAACATTTCTCTTAACTTAGAGATAGTGTGAATCAAATCTTGATTTTCGTAATCTAATATTTCCAAAGAAAATTCATGACATCTCTAGTGTGAGCAAGATAGTGATCAAGTTCGTTTGATGCTTCATGTCGAGTCTTATTGAGTAAATCAAATATGACACCATATTCTGCTTAACTTTTACAAGTTCTTGTTCATATTTTGAGATTTGACTTTTCAAAGACACGCTTTGATCATCCGCTTGCTCAATTTTAGGATCGAAGATTTTGCACTCAATTGAGCGATTTTATTTTGAAAACTAAGTTGATGATTGTGAATATCTTTTCACACCAAAGAAGACGACGCTTTGCATTGTAAAGTTCGTTAAGTAATTGTTTATTTTCACTTTTAAAGACTCGATCCGAAGCACATTATCAAGATTCTCACAGCTACTACAGAGTCAACATTATCGCCAGATATATTATTAGATGCATGTGGCAAAGAATAGAATAACACAACATTATGGATATCAAGACGATAACATCTTCCAAGAGTCGATCAACATCTTTTCTCAACGCTTTCTTTTTACGCTTAGTATTAGAAATAGATGTTTCGGTTTTCTAAAACGACCTTCATCACTCCAAGTTCCTTATGAAAATCCTTTTCCCAAGCTAATGCACAACTTTTCAAATTTTTAACGTTAGGAAAAATATTTTTCCTAAAAATGTCTCTTTGTTCTCGCGCGAGGCGATTGAAAATGATCAATTTTGATTTCGAACGATATTCTATCTCATGTTGTAAATTTTGAGGTCACCATGAAAATGTCAAAATATCTAAGAATTTTTGATTTTTAGGTTTTGAGTTTACTTCACTAATGGAAGGTAAAGGACCATAAGTTTGTGCATAATCTGTTGGGGATTAACATTAGAAGACTCGTGTGTTTTGATGATAACCCTTGGTGTGTTAGAAGAATCCGTTGGTGTGACGAAGTGATCGGTTTTGAATAATTAAAAGGTTTGTTGTAAACAATGCTTTTAATTTTGATCGACTCGCCTTCTCGTGATCTAATTCTCTTGACGATGATATTCAACAACACTCATAACAAGATCATTAATTTTATATTCTCGACCGGAAACTTCGTGATTTGGTTTGAATGTTTTAGTGAAAGCGAGTGAAAGCTTTGGTTTGTAATCGCTAGATTTGGTCCATATCCTTCGGATTGGGTTTTAACGTAAACTTTTCAATAGTCATTATCGATTCACCATGTTTGTAAACAACAGCTTTAAACTCTTTGATTTTGTTTTGCAAGTCGATAATTTCTTCAAGAAGGTCATCTACCCGATTCGTTGAATGCTTTTTGTATGCTAAGAACTGCTTTTTGACAATTTAACAACTCACCTTAGCTTTTGATTTTACAAGGTGAGAGCATTAATTTGCTTTTTATGTTCATGTTTCGCTTGTTCTATTTCGCATAACAAAGCATTCTTCAAGCGGCTAGATCACGATCCGTCTCTCTAAATATTTTTCGCTTTGATGAGATTAAGCAAAGCGGCTTCAAAACCTTTTTCATGGTTTTCTTGAGTTTTGAAAAGTTGAGTTGCATTTGTAAGCATTCAAAATCCTTGGTTAATAGTGCATTTTTGCTTTTAAGTCCTTATTTAATGCATAACATTCCTCCATTATGATTTGATGGTCTTGAATTAACCGAGCAAAACTGGATGAGGCAACAATTCATCTTGTTCAACGTGAGTCACAACATGATCATTCTTAGATCCTCAAGCACAACCACGGAGTCAATTTGATTGTCAAAGGAAACCATAAGGTCATCTTGATCGTCAAATGTAACTACTGTGGTTAACTTGAAAATCGCCGAATGAGATGTAGATGACTCATTTTGAATGCCCGATCCGTACTTGGGATTCGGATATTGGCGGAGATATTAGTTCGTGATATGATGATGGTTTGTTCGGTACCGAGACAAGCCATCGTTGTCATACATCGGGCCTGCTTTCACTCATGTGTAACTCTTGCATATTAGCCATCAATATAATAGCCGCATTGGCCTGCAAGTCCTCCATATCATCATCTCGAGTCTGCATCCGCCATAAAGCTCGTTTTGTTTGTGAGAGATCCACCGACTTCATCCTTAAGAGCTAAAAGAAGAGCTCTTTGAAGTAAGCACGCCCTAGTCCTTGGCTTTAGGCATGCATTAGCAGTGTCCTTCTCATTGCGCTTGTAGCATCGAAGACCATTCAACCCATTCTCGAGCATTTCCTGTTCTACCACTTGAGCTCGTTGTTATTCCTACCCATAGCATTAAACCCTTGACCACCTCCCATTTGACGACCATAACCACGATTTCGAACTTCAACTCGTCCATTGTTCACAACAAACGATTTCGTGTATTGGATGAGGAACGAATACGATTGTTGGATTTGTTTGTATAACGGCTAAAAGCATTAGCAATCATAACAAACCTCACTGTAATGCTTCGAACGGATCGATTCCTCATTAGTTTGACTATGAAGTGCTTGATCCTTGTTGTTGTTGTAAGGAACCAATTGATTTTGTTGAGGTTGCCGTGATTGATCGTTTGGTGTGACCGAGGCGATTGGTTGAGTTTCTTGTTGAGGAGGATAACTTTGTTTAGCATATAAGGCAAGTTGTTGATTGTCCGGATGTGTAGGTGGAGCAATTTGAGCACGGAGAATCCTTTCCCGATCAACTTCCTTCTCATGAGGCTTCAAGTAATCGTACAACAATCCATATGTAGAATGATGCATATTCTTCGCCGACGGAGAAAAATGACATACTTCTCCCATTCAAGACCAAGACTACTCGTGAACTTAGTATTCACCGCAATTCTTGGTATGATGATGTTGTGTTTATCCAAATCATTGATGATGTCGAAAATAATGATGATAGGACTCTAGTGTCTCTCCGTGTTCAATCATGAAGTGTTCATAAGCCAAGTAAATTTTGGATTCCAAATCCTCCCGATTGAGTACCGATCCTTCCATAAGAAGACTAATATGATCCCACATTTTCTCGTGCGCCTTTTGAGCATCAACACTACAAAGAATTGGGTTTGGTAATCCTAAGAGGATGTATTCCATTGCAAGTTCATCTGCTTCATAATGGAGAAGTTCTTGAGGATTCAAGTCCGTAATAGTAGCAATGTTCGCTTGTTCATCTCGTGGAATGGCATTTGGATCTCCGGCACAATGATAGTAGGCATCTCAAATGGACCTTCCAAGATAACCTTCTTTAAGAACTTTCCATGTGGCTTCTTCGGATCACAAAACCTAAAGAACCTTATGACCCATTGATCGTAGTTTCGGAGTGAGCATTGGAGGTCTATCAAGTGATCCACTTCATGAATTGATTGTTGGTCGATTAAAGCTTCACACATCTTTGCAAACCAAGTGGGTTCCTTCATAGTGTTCCTTGATGGATGTTGATTAAAATCATTTGTGTAGGGTTGAACTTGAAGACTTGGCGGTGGTTGAACCATTTGTGGTGGGGAATTGCACCAAGTTGTGGAGTATGTTGTTGATTAAATTGTTGTTGATAAATAACTTGTTGTTGATTCCATTGTTGATATTGTGGACTTAGTTGTTGTTGTCGTTGAGGATAAGTGTAAGGAAATAGTTAGAGTATGGTGGTTGAGACATGTTGAAAACTTGTGTTGGTAAAATGGATCTTTGTAGTAAAATGAACCTTTGTTAATGAAGTGTCCTTAGGCGTAGAAAGACAAGAACCAAGTAGCACTTATGCGTAAAACACCAAAGTTACGCGTAATAATAAGGAGTTACGCGTAGGATTTAGTTTACGCGTAAGTAGGAAAAGCACTAAAGTTAGGCGAGACAAAAGTTAGCGTAGAAAGTTACGCGTAGGATTTTCTTATGCGTAAGACTAGGCTTAGGCGTAGGAAAAATCTTAGGCGAGGATTTCACGAGTAAGCTTATGCTTATGCGTAATTTTAGGGTTTTGCCCAAATGATCTTTACACTATCACGGTGCAAGAGATATCCAAAGTCGACGTATTTTCAGACTTATCCAAGTAAGAAACACGGAATAAACCACTAAAATGAAGATCAAACCAAGGAAGCACTTACGCGTAGTTTTAGGGTTTTACTACGCCAGAAATGCACGAAATTTTGATTCTCGTCCAAAAGTGTTTCTAAACCGCTTTTGTGTGATAAAATAACTTTAATAACACCAAAATACACAAAAGTGTGAAACTTGATGAACCAAAGCCTCTAAAAAGCTATTTAGTAGATAGAACCCTCGCTTAAAACTCGATCAAAACAACTATCCACGATAAAGTTTGAAACTTTTGCCAAAACAAGTATTTTAACACCTTAAAACATTGAAAGTACAAGAATCTTGATTAAAAGTGTAAAAACAAGTTTTTGCTTAACCAGTATCAAACGTATGCTTTAGGCGAGGGACCGAAACCCACTTCAAAAACAAACACGATTCACCCAACTAGTAGGCGATTGATACCACTGTTAGGTCACTAGTTTTACAAACACAAGCTTATAAGAGAGAGATAAGGCGATTGAACAAGAAATCAAACACAAACACACGTTAGACTAAGATGGTTATGCGTAGAGTGTAGGTGAAAGAAAAACTTGAACAACCAACCCTCAAATGAGGGTTTACAAGAGTATTTATAGGAGGAAAGCTAGGGCAACACTCCTAGTTTCCATCCTTTCTTAAATGGGCTTGGGCCTAAGCTCATGGGCCTTCTACATAAGCTTAAGGCTAATAACAAACATAAAGGCCATAATAAAGCTAACTATTACATATTAATTACTAACACTTGATTATGGTTTAGGAGTGATTCCAACAATATCAGTACTTTGACGAGCAATACTTTGACTTTCTTCATTAAGCAGTACTTTGACTTTCTTCATTAAGCAGTACTTTGACTTTCAGCAGAACTTTGGCTTTATATCCCAACAATCCTCCCCTAACTTGAGTTCTACTTGCTTGATTTCAAGTTCCTTTGTATCTTTAACTTCAACATCTTTGTCTTCAAGGAAAGATTGTATCTTTAACTTCAGATTCGTCTTGTACTCACTGTGTTTATATTGTCATCATCAAAGTTATCTTTATCAACAATCTTTATCAGCAACCTTTATCAGCAACCTTTATCTTCTCAGCTACTCAACAACATATGGCAAAATGTACATCAGATCATAAAGTTTCATACTATTCTCATCACTTCCAGGTGTGTAAACTCATGTGAGAGGTGAATCATTGAAAAATTAATGGATTTTGATGAATCTTTACCAAATCCATTAACTATGGAGTAGCCAATGTTTAGGTGAAAAACCATGGTACATTGATAACCATATGATTTTTAGCAAATCATCGCCTATCAACGGATTTGTTAAGTCTTTACCAAGTTACCGCTTGCTTTTGGACTAGTTAGTTCTTACTACCATGGTGAACTAATTACCATACAAATGGATTTTCCACACCTTTACCACAAACCATTTATCTTGTGGGCTAGCCAACTCTTCACTATTATCGATATGGTGAATTGAAAACCATACAATTTTTAGTAAATTGTCAACTAAAACGGATTTGATAATCACATCGAGCCGCACTTCATGATGAGTCAAACTCTTTCTTGTTTATTAAACATGGTGAGTTGATTACCATTTGTTGTGTAGTTCAAGTACTAACACCAAGTGTTACTCTCAAAACAATTTGTTGATGTTATCTTGTGCTTCAAAAAGCATTTTGCACTTAACAAAAATTGCTTATTTTTATTAAAAGACTTTAGTGGTTTTGTGCTGCAAGCAGTACTTTGATAAAGTACTGTTTGTCCAACAGTAATTTGAATAAAGTACTGATTATTCAAAAGATTTTAATAATAAAGACCATACCAGTAATTATGCATCACCATCTGCTAAAGTTGTCCATTTGATAAACAACTCAATTACCATAAGAGCTGTTTCATTCTCCTGTTCAACTTCCATACCATGATCTAGCATCCTGATCATAATATCTCTTGTAAGAGGATATCTTCTTTCTGCTAACATATGAATCATGGTACCATCTTCTAACTCTAATACATGCACTCCTGATTCTTCAAAGAATCTCCAGCTTGTGATTTCCTAATCTTCTTGATTATTCTAGAGAGCATCATTGCTTGTTTCTTTTGTCTCCCAGATAGTTGTAAGATCACCCAGCAAGACTAAACCCACTCCAGTTGTGTCACAATTCTTAATTTCCGGTCATTTCTCACATTACTATTTCATCGTTTATCGTAAACTAGGTTTACGAGTATCAAATTCACGTAACCTTAATGGTTTAGCTGTGAATTCATGATCATATCATCGAGGTCATTTCATATAGACTAAGTTTAGTCTATATTTCATTAACATCATTGTCATCACATTAGTTCATGCATGGTTTTGCATTTTACATTAAACGTATAATTTTCATATTAAATAAACGTTATCGCGTTATTAATTATTTTGAACAATTGATCCATTACTTCCAAAAATTATCCCGATATATTTTTATACTCATATTAAGTTTATAAAATAATATTATGAGTTTACCCGATGTTTTTAATTTATTTCGTATATAAATTGTTATGTTTATATAATTACGACGGTTTTCGTAAATTCAACCCGATGAATATTTGTTCACTCAATTCTTGTAAGAAATGTATTTTTATAATTTTTATGACTTCAATATATTTTATTGTGACACGTGAAAATTTATTTTTAACTAACGCTACCTTAAATACTCAAATGTGTATACAAGTTATCACTTAACTACATTTAACCTCACAAAAATCTTACACTTATACTTATAAAAAAAAAAAAAATACATATCAATGTGTGACAAACCTCCCTTGTTGACAAGGGAGGGTGAGTCACTTAATGTGATTCATCTAAAATTTGCATAATATCTTCTAAGTTAAAGTATTATACTTTAAAATATCTACAAGCATATACTTCATCATTTCACAAGATCAAGACCCATTTCTTTATCTTCTTCCTCATTGAACCGACAATCACAAGGACCAAGGTGGAAGCATCAAAATTTTTTCAAGACAAGATTTTTAAACTCTAGTATCACTCTTTGTCAAGGTTTTGCAATAAAAAACCTAAGGTGATTAGGAAAAACCCATTGTCCTTTAACCTCATCACATTTCTTGTAAGCATTCATATTCATGTTTTTATTTCACATTCATTATTATGGTCATATCATTTTATTTGAGAAACATGCAAGTTATGTGATGTTTATACCACTTTTTAAGGTTTTTAAGGTTTTTAAGTGTTATAATATATATAATCCATCCTATAATTACTCCTTGTTATATATTAGTTTTGGTTATGTCTAGGAACCCATGACACCCTAAGAAGGTGTATGGTAGGATTAGAATAGCTTCGGAGTTGTTTTGAATGGGTTAGAATAGGTTTGACGCGAGAAAAACTCATTTCGACAAGTTTGCAAAAGGGTCTGTCCTTATTTTCAAAATTTGGAAAATCCGACAGTAGATAAAAATTTTTGGCCTAGATATTTAGAAAATATACTTTAAAACGAAACCGTAGCCGCTTGAACGGATTAAAACGGAGTTATAACGAAGAAGTTATGAATTTTTCAAGTTGGGGCGAAAACTATAAATTTTCTCGGAATTTCAGCAAACATTGTTTATTTTGTACGAGTCAAAATGAAGCTTGGGCGTTGTAAATTATGTCGACTTGTCAAAATATGTTAGTATACTCGATACGAAGCTAAGGATCTTTAAAACGAGAAAACGGATTTGTAACGATTAAATTATACACGCTACAAAAGTTGCCGTAACTTTTATCATATAAGAAAACTAACTTGATTTCTATTAGGCAAGTTTTGGCAAAACTAGTGACCAAGTTGAAGGTTGTTTTCAACATTGATTTAGAACCTTTATAAAGTGATGTCTTCTAGTAAAGAGAGATCGCCAAGTATATTTATCAAATGTCCAACCGCTTGATTAGAGGAGTTGTAATAAATAAATTATGGTCACTCAAACTTGGCCGAAAAACCATCCTTAAACTATATTTTGGGACATAAGTACCATATTTAACCTATATTTTTCTTTTGTTCAAGACCTCTAGGATGGAAATGCATGTACTAAAACTTTGAGATAATGGTACGAGCTTCCCAAAACCGTTGAGTTCGCTTCCTAACGCCGACGGCACCATTTTACGACTAGCTTTTAGAGGCCGTTTTAGTCACTTTCATGGAAATTTTAATGACATTATTTTACGATTTAAAAGTTATATTCTCTTAATAAATCACTAAATGATTATCGTCGGATATCATTTCAATGTAAATACATGTGAAGTAATTTAAAATGGTCAAGACGTTAAAAGATTATTTTGTCAACGAAAAGTATTGTTTTCAAAATTCATAAGTGGTATAAATATCATCCGAATTGCATGCATAACATTACATCATGACTTATTACATATCATATCATTCATAATAGGTCAGTTTGAGATTCACGCTATTTTTCGTGTAACCACTTTTGTCATCGCATCAATTCATCAAGTGAGTAATCACATCCCCTTTTTACCGCTTTGCTATATTTTTCGGCTAAATGCATGAACCATATTTGAATTGAATTGATTCTTACTTTGTGAACTCTTTTGAACTTGAAACAAATCCTTGAACTTAAATACAAACTTATGACTTGTTTGGACTTATTGAACCGCACGTGTTATGACCTTGACCTAAAGTCTCCCATGTTCGAGCATCACTATAAAGTCTCCTTGTTCGAGCAACCTAAAGCCTCCCGGTCCGGAGCAGAGTGTCTCACTATGTTACGTAGCTGCTCTCAAAATTCTCGCCTTATTGGTGGAGTGTGCAAATTCTCCCATGTTCGGAGTGTTCTTAATTGTATATAATAGTTGTATGATGTATCGTCAGACATTCGCATTGTTAGTCTCCTATTAGTAGGTAGTATGGATAGCGCTATTAGAGGTCGCCAACCTCTCGTCCACTATGTTACGGGACACATATTATTTATTCTAGGGCTTTGCTCGACATACATTATTATATACGTGGTGCTATATTGTGCAATGTCCCCGCAACTTATACTTGACTATTAGACATACTACTTTTGGTAGTGGGTTGTGAACACAGGTTGCAAGTTTTGTATGGGCGAACTTGAACCGAGTGGATTTACAATGCCTTTGCTTTGCGACCTCATTTGGCAACGTGCATGAACATAAACTAGACGCTACATTTTGTGCAATGGGTTGTGAACACACAAGTTGCAAGTTTTGTATGGGCGAACTTGAACCGAGTGGATTTACAATGCCTTTGCTTTGTGGACTATTTTCGATGACCGAAACCTTTGAATATTTCTTACGAGTTTTCTTATTTTGCTAAACGTGTATACTCACTAACTATTTTCATAGTTGACCCGTTTTCTCTCATGCATTTCGTGTGATCGTTAGTAAGTTTTTCTACTAGGTCTTGCATAATGAAGTTTTACTTGTCACTACAAATCGTTATGTAATAGAACGAATATTTTGGAATCTAAACTTTGTAATAAATTTGCCGATGACGCTAAACCGGTATTGTAATGGTGTACTCTTTTCTTTAAATATTAACATTGGTATCTTCTATTATCTTGTGCTTATGTTCCTCCGTTACACTCGTGTTTCCTCCCGAGGGTATGATGATTGGTACCGAGCCAAAGGTTATAGAGAATGCCGATTTTAAAAAAAAATAAAATAAAATAAAATAAAATAAAATCACAACTATAACCGGAATAAATTTTTAGTTTTATTAAACATCGAACATCATCGAGTCAACTAGTTCTATCGTTGCATCGTTATTTATAAATTATACATAGCCCGATCAACTATGTCTAATTTATGAAGAACCATGCAATGATAAGAGTGGTAGTTTTAAATCATGTTTAGTCGAGTCTTTGAGTCCGGTCACCGGTTGCATTGGTCGGGTGGGTATGCATAGCATGTTTTTAAGTTCACGTCTACATTACCGCACCTTGTTTATACCTCTCTTTCCATCTTTCGACTTGTTAGACATAGCATGTCTCTGCTCTCGCCATGTTTCGATCACTATAACACATTACCACCGTTCTAAACCTCATCTGCCTTCGTCCGAGTGTCATTTACTCAACCCGATATTTTGGTCCATTGCAGGATCATGGCTGCTAGAAACACACGCTCAGGAGTCAACAACAACGGCAACCCAAACAACAATGACAATCCAAACAACAACGCGACTGGAATAGCGTTTCTACTCACCCAAATTATGACGCACCTTGAAGCTAGACGAACCAACAACGGAGAAGGTACTTCAAACACTGGTAATGGGTGCAGCTACAAGACTTTCATGACATGCAAGCCGATGGAATTTTATGGTACTGAGGGTGCCATTGGACCGTTAACTCGGTTCGAGAATGTTGAGTCGAAGCTTAGTATCAAGAAGTGTCTGTCAAGGAAACAGAGTTGAGTTCTCTCGCCGGTCTACTACAAGGTCGAGCATTGACCGGTGGAACAATCAACTGCAGACTAGAGGAAGAGGGGCGCAAATGCGTTATCTTGGAAGCATTTAAGAAACTACTAACCGATGAGTACCGCGAGAAAAGATGAAGTGCGTGTCGAAGCGGAATTTTGGAATCACTGATGGTTGGAGTAGAAGTCGATAAGTACACGATCCGCTTCCACGAGTTAACTAGGATGGTTCCTCACATGGTTTCCACTGTGGAGAAGTTGATCGACCGATATATATGGGATTGATACCGGAAATTAGGAGGACGCCACCGTCGAACCCAACCGCCTCGCAAGCCGCCCGGGCATGGCGATCGCTTGACAAATGATGTGATCAGTCCGGAGAACTAACAAAAGCAAACGACAATGGATGAAAGCGACGTGATGATCGCCAGGAAGTCGAGACCGGGATCAAGAAAACAAGAGGCGCGAATAACCAGAACTATGGAGCGACCACCAGAGCGCAAAGGATATCTGTGTCCACATCCTATGTGTACTGATGTAATTATCATCACTCAGAGATCGCTCAAAGTGCCACAAATGTGATGACGGGCCACATCGCTGGAATTGCTCAAACAGATGGGAACCAAGGACAAAGAAAAGCATGTTACGAGTGTGGAAGTTCGAACACCTTCGAACACCGTCCAAAGTTGAAAAGAACACCTAACCAAGAAGGTAATCGCCCAAACTGGCGTTGGCAATAGAAGGCCCACAATATCGTAACATTGAAGTTCCTCCCGCACGTGGTCGAGCATTCTATCCGGTATCGAGGAAGCTCGCAACGCGTAATGTGTACATTCTTTCGAACAACTACCTTATTTCGCATGCGACATGATTTCGAGTGCATAACTTCCTTCCAATTTTTACCACGTTCACGACATTGATTAATTTGAGATCTATCGATATTGACTTTAGTTGTAAATTATGTTGATTGATTTGATTTGTGTAAGCAAATCCAAGAACGAACGGATCTTTCAAAAGACTTCATTCAAGGATGTTGAATCCTATCATACTAACAAATTGATTCTTGTTTGATGAGTTGCGAAAATCAAGCTAAGAGTCATGTTTGTTTTACTCAAAAGGTCTTTTGAGGGATACGTTCGGTGTTGGGTACGTTTACCCTACCAAATCTAATCACGAGCATGAACTTTTAGAACCTTTGTCGCGTTCGGACTATAGTATCATTAATTGAATCACGAGGACGTGATTCACCGACATGGGAAGAATGTCACAATTCTCAATTTCCGGTCATTTCTCACATTTACTATTTCATCGCTCATCGTAAACTAGGTTTATTTAGTATCAAATTCACGTAACCTTAATGGTTTAGCCGTGAATTCATGATCATATCATCGAGGTCATTTCATATAGACTAAGTTTAGTCTACATTTCATTAACATCATTGTCATCATATTAGTTCATGCATGGTTTTGCATTTTACATTAAACGTATAATTTTCATATTAAATAAACGTTATCGCGTAATTAATTATTTTGAACAATTGATCCATTACTTCCAAAAATTATCCCGATATATTTTTATACTCATATTAAGTTTATAAAATAATATTATGAGTTTACCGATGTTTTTAATTTATTTCGTATATAAATTGTTATGTTTATATAATTACGACGATTTTCGTAAATTCAACCCGATGAATATTTGTTCACTCAATTCTTGTAAGAAATGTATTTTTAAAATTTTTATTACTTCAATATATTTTATTGTGACACGTGAAAATTTATTTTTAACTAACGCTACCTTAAATACTCAAATGTGTATACAAGTTATCACTTAACTACATTTAACCTCACAAAAATCTTACACTTATACTTATAAAAAAAAAAAAAATACATATCAATGTGTGACAAACCTCCCTTGTCGACAAGGGAGGGTGAGTCACTTAATGTGATTCATCTAAAATTTGCATAATATCTTCTAAGTTAAAGTATTATACTTTAAAATATCTACAAGCATATACTTCATCATTTCACAAGATCAAGACCCATTTCTTTCTCTTCTTCCTCATTGAACCGACAATCACAAGGACCAAGGTGGAAGCATCAAAATTTTTCAAGACAAGATTTTAAACTCAAAGATTACTCTTTGTCAAGGTTTTGCAATAAAAACCTAAGGTGATTAGGAAAACCCATTGTCCTTTAACCTCATCATATTTCTTGTAAGCATTCATATTCATGTTTTTATTTCACATTCATTATTATGGTCATATCATTTTATTTGAGAAACATGCAAGTTATGTGATGTTTATACCACTTTTTAAGGTTTTTAAGGTTTTTAAGTGTTATAATATATATAATCCATCCTATAATTACTCCTTGTTATATATTAGTTTTGGTTATGTCTAGGAACCCATGACACCCTAAGAAGGTGTATGGTAGGATTAGAATAGCTTCGGAGTTGTTTTGAATGGGTTAGAATAGGTTTGACGCGAGAAAAACTCATTTCGACAAGTTTGCAAAAGGGTCTGTCCTTATTTTCAAAATCTGGAAAATCCGACAAGAGATAAAAATTTTGGCCTAGATATTTAGAAAATATACTTTAAAACGAAACCGTGGCCGCTTGAACGGATTAAAACGGAGTTATAACGAAGAAGTTATGAATTTTTCAAGTCAGCCGAAAACTATAAATTTTCTGGAATTTCAGCAAACATTGTTTATTTTGTACGAGTCAAAAATGAAGCTTGGGCGTTGTAAATTATGTCGACTTGTCAAAAATATGTTAGTATACTTCGATACGAAGCTAAGGATCTTTAAAACGTAGAAAACGGATTTGTAACGATTAAATTATACACGTTTACAAAAGTTGCCGTAACTTTTATCATATAAGAAAAACTAACTTGATTTCTATTAGGCAAGTTTTGCGGCAAAAACTAGTGACCAAGTTGAAGGTTGTTTTCAACATTGATTTAGAACCTTTTATAAAGTGATGTCTTCTAGTAAAAGTGAGATCGCCAAGTATATTTATCAAAATGTCCGACCGTTTGATTAGAGGAGTTGTAATAAATAAATTATGGTCACTCAAACTTGGCCGAAAAATCATCCTTAAACTATATTTTGGGACATAAGTACCATATTTAACCTCTATTTTTCTTTTTGTTCGAGACCTCTAGGATGGAAATGCATGTACTAAAACTTTGAGATAATGGTACGAGCTTCCCAAAACCGTTGAGTTCGTTTCCTAACGCTCGACGTGCACCATTTTACGACTAGCTTTTAGAGGCCGTTTTAGTCACTTTCATGGAAATTTCAATGACATTATTTTACTTACTTAAAAGTTATATTCTCTTAATAAATCACTAAATGATTATCGTCGGATATCATTTCAATGTAAATACATGTGAAGTAATTTTAAAATGGTCAAGACGTTAAAAGATTATTTTGTCAACGAAAAGTATTGTTTTCAAAAATTCATAAGTGGTATAAATATCATCCGAATTGCATGCATAACATTACATCATGAGTTATTACATATCATATCATTCATAATAGGTCAGTTTCGAGATTCACGCTATTTTTTGGTGTAACCACTTTTGTCATCGCATCAATTCATCAAGTGAGTAATCACATCCCCCTTTTTACCGTTTTGCTATATTTTTGGGGCGAAATGCATGAACCATATTTGAATTGAATTGATTCTTACTTTTGTGAACTCTTTTGAACTTGAAACAAATCCTTGAACTTAAATACAAACTTATGACTTGATTGGACTTATTGAACCGTACGTGTTATGACCTTGACCTACAGTCTCCCATGTTCGGAGCATCACTATAAAGTCTCCCTTGTTCGGAGGAACCTAAAGCCTCCCCGGTCCGAAGTAGAGTGTCTCACTATGTTACGGAGCGTTCTCAAAAATTCTCGCCTTATTGGTGGAGTGTGCAAATTCTCCCATGTTCGGAGTGTTCTTAATTGTATATAATAGTTGTATGATGTACTGTTCGTACATTCGCATTGTTAGTCTCCTATTAGTAGGTAGTATGGATAGCGCTATTAGAGGTCAGCCAACCTCTCGTCCACTATGTTACGGGACATATATTATTTATTCTATGGGCTTTGCCTGACATACATTATTATATATGTGGTGCTATATTGTGCAATGTCCTGGCAACTTATACTTGACTATTAGACATACTACTTTTGGCAAAGGTTGTGAACACACAGTTGCAAGTTTTGTATGGGCGTAACTTGAACCGAGTGGATTTACAATGCCTTTGCTTTGTGACCTCATTTGGCAACGTGTGCATGAACATAAAATAGACGCTATATTTTGTGCAATGGGTTGTGAACACACAGGTTGCAAGTTTTGTATGGGCGGAACTTGGAACTGAGTGGATTTACAATGCCTTTGCTTTGTGGACTATTTTCGATGACCGAAACCTTTGAATATTTCTTACAAGCTTTCTTATTTTGCGAAACGTGTATACTCAACAAATATTTTCATAGTTGACCCGTTTTTCTCTCATGCATTTCAGGTGATCGTTAGTAAGCTTTTTCTACCAGGTCTTGCATAATGAAGTTTTACTTGTCACTACAAATCGTTATGTAATAGAACGAAATATTTTGGAATCTAAACTTTGTAATATATTTGCCGATGATGGCTAAACTGGTATTGTAATGGTGTACTCTTTCTTTTAAATATTAACGTTGGTATGTTCTATTATCTTGTGCTTATGTTCCCTTCCGTTACACCTCGTGTTTCCGCCTCCGGCGAGGGTGTGACAAGTTGGTGGAATATGCTCAAAATAATCTTGCACTTGTTGATACAAATGAAACAGATCTTCTATATCTATCATATGCAGTATGTCCCACAACAAGTTAAATGGGCTAAAACTTTCATCTTCTCTATGAAAGATGAGATAATCTCCATCTTTTGATTCTAGAACTTCAAATGTAGAAATCTTAGCCTTCGTCTCTGCAACTTCTTTAGACTTTGGATGCTCAAAATCAACAACCCTTAGATAATTCCTCACCATCAATCAGATTCGTTCTCAATGTAAACTTCTTTGATAGTCGCTCATTATCGCTTGTCCTCTTCTCTTTGAACTTCTTTTTCTTGCATCCACATTTTGCTTTTCAAAATAAAAAGGAATAATACAATCCAGTTCCTTTTGATAAGACTCTCTAACAGCATCATATAAGTCTTTCATCTCTAGATATTTTAACTTCTGTAAACCTTTATATCCTTGACCCTTCAGATTAGCCATCATGGCATTCTTTTCTTTAGCAATACCTTGTGGTCTTCTTGGTATAACAGCTTGCTTCTATGGTAGAACAATTTCAGCATCTAATTTAGCTTGTATCTTTCTAGCAGCTTCTTCATTTTGAGCCTCTTGAATAGCTCTTAATTCTGCTAAAGTGAGCTTCTTCTTTTTCTTTGATTCTACCAGGATACCTTTTCCTTTATCCTTTGGATCTAACTCTTGAGTAGGTTGAGAAGAAGTTTCAACTCCAGAAATACTAATACCTCTTGGTCTTGACATGTTGAGCATTATTTGAGTAATGGTCTCATCATCACTAGCAGTATGTTCCTTTTGCTGAATCGGCGTAGAAGTACCAGCTTCTTCATGTATAATTGTTGAAGGACCAACTTCTTCATCAAAATTTAAGGTTCTTGGTGTAATAAGCTCTTGCCTAAAAGTACCTTGAGGAGCAAGACTTGATCACCAAGATTGAGCATCAGCACTTTGAATACCAGTACCTTGAACACCAGTACTTTGAACATCAGCTTGCTCAATTTGCTCAGCTTCTTTATTTGGATCTTCATAAGTTTCAAGATCCGCTCTGCATCCAAATTTACATGAGGTTCAGCATCTTCATTCAAATTCTCATTCTCCAAATTCCTCCCCAATGTGAATGAAGACTGCTTTTTAGGCTTCTTTCCCTTAGAAACCTTCTTAGGTTTGTGACCACTCCTCTTGTGCAATTTCACCCACAACCTGTGATGTTGAACGAGTGGCCAAAAAAATTTCTTCAATCTTGTGAACTTATGTTTCAACTTTAATATCTGTGCAGCTTGAGCTTCATTATCCTTCTTCAACCTCATTAATTCCCCTGTTAAAGCATAATTATCCAGAACTACTCCCTTAGTAGCCATGACTCCCTCATCTCCTCCAGATGTTTGAGATCCATCTGTTGAAGTATAATCATTGGGAGATGATGGTGGATTCACATCTTGTTCTGGATCAGCATGTGCAGTACCTTGCAAAGAAGCAGTACTTTCTCTTGAAGCAGTAAGTTGAGAAATTTCATGATCTGGGGATAGAGCAGTATGTTGAGAATCAGTTCCTTCCCTTGAATCTGAAGGCTCAGTATCTTTACTTGAATCAGCTTCATCTCTAACAGCCTGTGCTACTTCCAACATATGAGCAGTCAAAGGTGTATTTCTTCCTGAAAACTTATCACTCTTTTTAGCCATAAAAGTAAACACCTTTTGAGGAAGTACTACAGCAGGTAAAAAGCTTGAAGGTTTAGGTATATCCTTAAGCTCTTTGTTCAGAAATAATTGAACAAATCTACGACAACTCGTAATTTCAGGTCATTTTAGAAACTTTGAAAATTTTACTATTCATCTCGGGAAATTACTATTCATCATTTTACTATTCATCGTTTTTGAAGTCGGTTTGAGACTTTGAGAGGTTATTTCAAAAATTTACTATTCACGAAACACTATTTATTCCCGGAGAAAAATCACTATTCATGATTCACTATTCATCATTTTTCGTAAACTAGGTTTATAGTATCAAATACGCGAACCTTGAGGGTTGGTTACGTATTCATGGAACATCATTAAAACATTTCATATATACTAGAGTTAGTCTACATATCATCAAGAACATCATCATCATATTAGTTCATGCATGGGTTTGCATATTTCATTAACGATATTTTCTTATTAAATAAACGCTATCGCATAATCATTTATTTTGAATATTTGATCCGACACTTCCAAAATTATCCCGATATATTTTTATACTCATTTTAAGACTATAAAATTATATTATTAGTTTACCCGATGTTTTAAATTTATTTTGTATATAAATTGTTATATATATATATATATATACGACGGTTTTCAGAATTCAACTCGATAATTATTTATTCACTCAATTTTTATAGAAATGTATTTTTATAATTTTTATGACTTGATATATTTTATTTTGTTTCATTAAAATCAATTTCTAGCTAACGCTACACTAAATACCAAATTATATTTACAAACTACACATATTACATAACTTAAAATACATTTACTTATCAAAACACATCAAATCTATTCCCATCCTACCCTTGGCCGACCTCCCCCCCTAGTCACTATATTTTGTAAATATCTTAAGTAGATAAAATGGACACATACACTTATTCATGACTAGGCATGTAAATGCTAGATATTTACTTCCCTAAACACATACTTACACACATTAAAAGGTGAAAAACAGATCAAACTCTCCCATTTCATCTTCTATATTCGGCCAAGGCATAGAAACCAAGGAGAAATCATAATTTTTCAAGATCAAGTGATATATAAACACTAGTATACTTCTCTTTTAGGGTTTTGAAATAAAAAACAATGAGTAATTAGTACCTAGTTACTTAAACCTCATCATAATACTTGTAAGCTTCTTATAGTTTTTATTACACTTTCATCATCTTACATGAGCTATTTTATCATTCTGGTAAGAAATCATGCAAGTATCATATGTATTTATACCACTTTTAATTGTTTTTATTACTTATTATTAGTAAAAACCATCCTATAACTATTCCCATGAGACTTATCATTGTTGATGAAGTTTAGGAACCTATGACACCTTAAGAAGGTGTATGGTAGGTTTAGAATAGATTTGGTGTTGATTTGAAGTGATTGAAACAAGTATTACGCTAGAAAAAAATCATTTTCGACAACTTAGAATTGAGGTCTGATCGTTTTTACAAAATCTGGAAATTTCGACAGGTCATGAATTATTTTGGGCTAGATATTCAGAAAATAGACTTTAAAACGAAACCGTGGTCGCTTGAACGGGTTACTATGGATTTATAACGAATAAGTTACGCTATTTTTAAGTTTAACGACGAAAACTTATTTTCTGAAAAATTCAAAGCTGTTAAGGTATTTTTAAGGGGCAAAAATGAGTTTTAAACATTATCTAAATGAGTCGATTTATCAAAAATATATTAGTATACTTTAATACGAAACTAAAGATATATAAAACGTAGAAAACGGACTTATAACGACTAAGTTACACGTGATTTAAATAGGGTTATCGTAACTAATTTTCACAAGTAATAACACTTATATATTTTCTATTAGTCAAAATGGTTGTCGCAAGTGACCATGTTTGGAGTCATTTTTTATATCGATAGAATATTTTTGAGAAAATGATGTCTTCAAGTAAAAGTGAGTTCACCTAGCCTATTTTCCAAAATGTTCAACTGTTCGTCAAACGGAGTTGTAACGAATAACATATGGTCACTCAAACTTTGTCGAAAACTAACCTTAAACAATATTTTTAGTCCGACTACCCTACCTCATCTATATTTTTCTCCATGATCAAGACTTCCATGATCAAAAGTTAAATGCTAAGACTTTTAGATAATGTTACAAGCTTTCTAAAACCATTGAGTTTTTTTCCTAACACTCGATATTCACTATTTTACGACTAGCTTTCCGAGGCCAATTTGTCATTTTCATGAATTGTCAAAGTGTATTATTTTACGACGATGTTGACTATCGTAGGTCATGATCGATATTCACTAGCTTTCCGAGTTTTTTTTCCTAAAGTGTCGTTTGGAAAATACATCGTTTGATATAATAAAACATTCAGAGTTACAAAGATAGGTCCCAAAAGATAGTCAACATTTGCGGAAAAAAGTTTTTCGATAGGTCATGATCGATATTCACTATTTTAAAAAAATCATTTTCATGATCGTTTTTACAAAATCTTAATAAATCATTAAATGACTATCGTAGGATATCATTTCAACGTAAATACTTATAAAGCAATTTATAACTTGGCAATACGTTATAAACTTATATTTTGACGATAAACTTTATTTTCAAAGTGCACAAGTGGTATGGATATCATATGAGTTTGCATGCATAACATTACATCATGACTTATATTAGATCATATCATTCATAATAGGTTGCGGTTAGAGATTGCGCCTCATTTCAGTGTATCCACTTTTGCCATCACATCATTGTACCAAGTGAGTTTTCATAACCCCGTCTTTCAAGTTTATACTTTATTTCAAACCCACGGGAGAATACATTGCACAAAGATTTTTATTATTTATACCAAGTATATCAAATTCATTTACATTGCTTAAGTTACCTCATTGCCAATTGAATGTCCCCATTTCATAATCATGAACCGTTAATTCGTGAAGAAGCGAAGTGAGTGAATAGATCTATTGAGGTGACTCCTCCATCCGGGTTGGTGGTCCCAATCGGTCAAACGGATGCATTTCATTTAATATCATAATTTGAGTTGTTTGGCAAAACACTGTTGGGGTGAACATCATGATCGCCTAGCTTTGTCATGTGCTTATAGCAATTGTAACATTTTATGTGACATATTTGTCATACATGGCCTATACTTGTGGTAGTCGATAAAACATTTACATAAACTCTATGAACTCACTCAACCTTTGTGTTGACACTTTTAGCAATGTGTTTTCGTATCTAAGGCATATACTTCATGGCATGCATAAGGACTTATCATAGAGTCGCGGTGACGACGCTGCCTCACATGGATTTTATGCACTTTAAAACATCGCTTGATTGTAACAAACTTTTTTCCGCAAATGTTTACTATCTTTTGGGACCTATCTTTGTAACTCGAATGTTTTATTATATCAAACGATGTATTTTCCAAATGACACTTTAGGTCGCTCAATATAATCAGAATCGTGATGCTATGGCAATCCCCTGTGAATTCCATTCTACGCAAAACATGTATTTTGGGGTGTGACAGATTGGCATCGAGCAAGAGTTATAGTGAACTAGATTGTATCATTGACCCTAGACTATAACTACATCATCATAGCATCTCATCATCTCATCATAAGTGCATATTCCCTATGCATGCGGTTTCATACGCACATTTTGCGAGTTATTTACTTTCATTTCAAACCGATTGTCACATAGATGTCTTCAGATACCCATTCAATTATCCTTTCTTCAAACTTCAACGTGGAGAATGCCTTGTTATTCTCTATCATAATTTTAACATCAGTTGACTCCTCACCGATAACATCGAATGCCGAGACAGAGCCTTCAAGGAGGGTAAAGTCGCTCTCACTCCTCTATTTCACCATCAACATGTCGTGTTAGATGCTATTCACACATTAAGTCACTAAACCATCATACATTTGAAGCACTTACAACATCTCATAACCCATCTCCTAGGAATCCGTCAATCATTTTGAAAAATAACCTCAAACTTATCACCTCCTATCACATCTCTTTAGAGCGTTGATTATTAACATAGGACTTTGCTACGTCTCACCCTTCCTCTTATTTTGAAGAGTTATGACGCCAAAGAAAGCTGCACCAGATATGACACAAGCTGCTATCCAAAAGTATATAGAGGATAGTATAGCTAGGGCTCTAGAGAAAGAACGAGCAATAGTAATCGCCGCCGCCGAGGTCGCGGCCATCAAGTCGTTAGACTTGTGCCGCTACATGAGCTGCAGGAAGGAATGGAGTTTGAAATTGTACATACAAGGACTTTAAGAGCGGTGATCCCCCAAAGTTCAAAGGCACAGAAGGAGCCATTGCTATGATCCGTTGGTTTGAAAGGATCAAGTCTGTATTTCTTCTATGCGATTGCCCAGATGACTTCAAAGTGAAGTTCGCTACTAGTACACTCTTAAATGACGCAATGTCATGGTGGAACTCTTATGCGAAGCCTATTGGTATGGAAAATTTTACAAGCTCACATGGGATCAATTCAAAAGGTTGTTGACTAGAAGTATTGTCCGCTGCATCGAGGTGAAGAAGTTGGAAATGTAATTTTATGAGCTAGCGACCGCTGGTTACGACATCGAGACTTACATCGAAGGTTTCAAGAGTTGGCTACACTATGTCCATCGATGGTTTCGGACAATGAGAAACCATCGGAAAATTTCATCGAGGACTTCCACAAATTATTCAAGGTGATGTAATTTCTTTTGATCCACAAAAAATTGAAGAATCTATCCGGATAACTCAAATACTCATGGCTCAAGTTGTGAAGAGGGAAAGCATTATCAACAGTAACCACAACAACAATAACAACAATCACACCATAAACAACAACAACGACAACCAAACTAACAACAACAAAAGGAAATGGGAAAATGACCAGGGAGGCTATAATAACAACAACCAACACCATAACACTAACCATTATCAACAACAGAATAAAAGACAAGAAGTCGCCAGGGTTTATGTTGCTGCACCAACAAAGGGAAGAGCTTATACTGGAAACTTACCACGATGCCACCAATGCACGCTACATCATGATGGTCCATGTGGTATATGCTTTAGCTGTCACAAAGTGGGACACCTTGCTAAGGACTGCAAAGGAAGAGGTTATGTTGGAACTCACCCACTATGTACTCGATGTAAGTTTCATCACTCAGGTCCTTGCCCTGCCAAGTGCCACAGCTGCCAAAAATTGGGACACCTCACCAGGGATTGTAGAGGTAAAGCCATAATTACATGTTTCGGATGTGGGGAGCAAGGACACTATCGAAACCAATGTCCCCAAAAAACAAGGTCAACAAGTTGAAGGAGCTCATGGGAAAGCATATATGTTAGAAGAAGGAGAAGCTCACCATGGTATCAACAACGCGACAGACTGAAGAAGTTTAGAAATTAACAGTCTTATTTCCTTATGCACTATGTCGTACTAAGTTTATGTCTTCCCTAGTATTCGGATCTCTAAAACTTAAGACTATGTACTGTTTGATAAACCACTAGTTGTGAAATATTCTCATCTATCGTACTTTATTTATTTTTGTGACTTGATATCACTTACAAAAAATTTTACTTCCTTTCACCTTAACTGCCATTTTAATGACATGGTTTAAATCTCTTTAAACATTGAGAGTTATAACAACTAAACCGAACGTCACATTATCGTTCCTTAATTATACATAGCCTAGCTAACCATGTCTAATTCTGGAGGGATCATGTTATGTTGGGAGCATTTATTTATAAATCTTAGTGCAAGCAAAAATTTTCACATATTCCTAAAATTCAAAGTGATACTCATGGAAGATTCTTCCAATATTTTCTCTATCGCGATGTTTTATACACTCTTAATCCTAGATAGCCGTAAAGACACTTCTTCATGCCTTCTTTCCTCGTTATTCATCATAAACCCTAAACCAGTAGAAACCAACATGAACTGAATTCAGTGGATCAATTCTTTTGGGTGGCTAATGTGACAACTCGTAATTTCAGGTCATTTTACAAACTTTGAAAATTTTACTATTCATCTCGGGAAATTACTATTCACTTATTACTATTCATCATTTTTGAAGTCAGTTTGAGACTTTGAGAGGTTATTTCAAAAATTTACTATTCACGAAACACTATTCATTCCTGGAGAAAAATCACTATTCATGATTCACTATTCATCATTTTTCGTAAACTAGGTTTACGAGTATCAAATAGGCGTAACCTTGAGGGTTAAGCGGCGTATTCATGGAACATCATTGAAAACATTTCATATAGACTAGAGTTAGTCTACATATCATCAGTAACATCATCATCATATTAGTTCATGCATGAGTTTGCATATTTCATTAACGTATATTTGCCTATTAAATAAACGCTATCGCATAATCATTTATTTTGAATATTTGATCCGAAACTTCCAAAAATTATCCTGATATACTTTTAAACTCATTTTAAGACTATAAAAATTATATTATTAGTTTACCCGATGTTTTAAATTTATTTTGTATATAAATTGTTATATATATATATATATATATATATATATATATATATATATATATATATATATATATATATATATATATATATATATATATATATATATATATATATATATATATATATATATATATATATATTATGACGGTTTTCAGAATTCAACCCGATAATTATTTATTCACCAATTCTTAGAAATGTATTTTTATAATTTTTATGACTTGATATATTTTATTTTGTTCCGTTAAAATCAATTTCTAGCTAACTGCACTAAATACCAAATTATATTTACAAACCACACATATTACATAACTTAAAATACATTTACTTATCAAAACACATCAAATCTATTCCCATCCTACCCTGGCCGACCCCCTAGTCACTATATTTTGTAAATATCTTGAGTAGATAAAATGGACACATACACTTATTCATGACTAGGCATGTAAATGCTAGATATTTACTTCCTAAACACATACTTACACACATTCAAAGGTGAAAAACAAATCAAACTCTCCCATTTCATCTTCTATATTCGGGCAAGGCATAGAAACCAAGGAGAAATCATAATTTTTCAAGATCAAGTGATATATAAACACTAGTATACTTCTCTTTTAGGGTTTTGAAATAAAAAACAAGGAGTAATTAGTACCTAGTTACTTAAACCTCATCATAATACTTGTAAGCTTCTTATAATGTTTATTACACTTTCATCATCTTACATGAGCTATTTTATCATTCTAGTAAGAAATCATGCAAGTATCATATGTATTTATACCACTTTTAATTGTTTTTATTACTTATTATTAGTAAAAATCATCCTATAATTATTCTCATGAGACTTATCATTGTTGATGAAGTTTAGGAACCCATAACACCTTAAGAAGATGTATGGTAGGTTTAGAATAGATTTGGTGTTGATTTGAAGTGATTGAAACAAGTATTACGCTAGAAAAAAATCATTTTCGCCAACTTAGAATTGAGGTCTGATCGTTTTTACAAAATCTGAAAATTTCGATAGGTCATGAATTATTTTGGGCTGGATATTCAGAAAATAGACTTTAAAACGAAACCGTGGTCGCTTGAACGGGTTAAAACGGATTTATAACGAAGAAGTTACGCTATTTTCAAGTTTAACGACGAAAACTTATTTTCTGAAAAATTCAAAGCTGTTAAGGTATTTTTAAGGGGCAAAAATGAGTTTTAAACATTATCTAAATGAGTCGATTTATCAAAAATATATTAGTATACTTTAATACGAAACTAAGGATATATAAAGCGTAAAAAACGGACTTATAACGACTAAGTTACACGCAATTTAAATAGGGTTATCGTAACTATTTTTCACAAGTAATAACACTTATATATTTTCTATTAGTCAAAATGGTTGTCGCAAGTGACCATGTTTGGAGTCATTTTTCATATTGATAGAATATTTTTGAGAAAACAATGTCTTCAAGTAAAAGTGAGTTCACCTAGCCTATTTTCCAAAATGTTCAACCGTTCGTCAAACGGAGTTGTAACAAATAACATATGGTCACTCAAACTTTGTCGAAAACTAACCTTAAACAATATTTTTAGTCCGACTACCCTACTTCATCTATATTTTTCTCCATGATCGAGACTTCCATGATCAAAAGTTAAATGCTAAGACTTTTAGATAATGTTACAAGCTTTCTAAAACCATTGAGTTTGTTTCCTAACACTTTTATGACTAGCTTTCCGAGGCCAATTTGTCATTTTCATGAATTGTCAAAGTGTATTATTTTACGACGAAAAACTATAATCTCTTAATAAATTACTAAATGACCATCGAGGATATCATTTCAACGTAAGTACTTATAAAGCAATTTATAACTTGACAATACGTTATAAACTTATATTTTGACGATTAAGTTTATTTTCAATGTGCACAAGCATGTTGGAATCACTCCTAAACTATATTTCAAGTGTTGTAAGTGATTCATATGTAATAGTTAGCTTAATTAGGCTTTTATGTTAGTAATCATGGCTAGGCTTATGTAGAAAGCCTATAAGCCTAGGCCAAGCCCAATAAGGAAAAGGATGGGAACTTGGAGTGTTGCCTAGTTCCCTCCTATAAATCTCTTGTAAACCTCACTGAAGGTTGGTTGTTCACTTTTACTCTTTCACTATTACGCATAACCTTTCATTTATTCATACGCATCGTGTTTGGTAGTGTTCATCCGATCTCTTCTTATCCTCTTTCTTATATTGATGCTTGTGTTACTAATATGGTGACCTAACAAATGGTATCATTCGCCAAATAGTTGGGTGAATCGGTATTGTTTTTGAATAAGTTTTGGTCTACGCGTAACATTCACGGTCATAAACTTGGTCACGCTTAAAAACTCATTTTTACACTTTAAAATTCAAGATTCTTGTACTTTAAAGGTTATAAGGTGTTAAAGTTTAAGTTTTTGGCAAAAGTTTGAAACTTTACGTGTGTAGAATTGTTTTGAGCTTAATTTCATTCGGGTGTATTTCTACGCATAAGGTGAAAAAGTTTTGGATCATCAAGTTTCACACTTTTGTGTTATTTTGGTGATATTGAAGCTATTTCATCACAAAAATCGGTTTCTAAACACTTTTGGGCATAAAATGGCTGGTCTTTTCTAGCGTAAGAAAACCCTAATCTTACTCGTAACTCATCCTTGGTTTGATCTTCTTCATTTTCTTGGTTTACTCGGTGTTTTCTTGCTTGGATAAGCACGAAAACACTTCGACTTTGGATATCCTTTACTTTGTGATAGTGTAAAAGATTTTGGGCAAAACCCTAATTTTACGCATAAGCTTAAAACTTACGCGTAGAACTCTTTACGCATAAGATTATTCTTACGCCTAAGCCTTGTCTTACGATAAGTTAATCCTACGCCTAAGTTTTCACGCCTAACTTTGGGTTTACGTAAGGTTCCTTAGTGTTTCTCATATCTTACGCGTAACTATTTTCATTACGCGTAAGTTTGGTATTTTACGCCTAAGTGTTACCTTGCCTTTACGTGATTTCTACGCCTAAGGATTCTTCAACAAACAACAAGTTTCATTCGACTACAAAGATCCATCAACACAAGTTAAAAAAAAAAATCAAATTTTGGTAAAATTTGAGTAAAATTTAATTTTAGGGAGACTAAACATTTAATTTTACGCGAGATTCAAATTTTGGTTTAACTGTGAAAATTTTGGTCAAAATTCAAATTTTGGGCCCAAATTGAATTTTCGGGTCAAATTTGGCGTCAAAATTGTCATAAAATTTTTCTTTCAACCTTTGAATTGAATTTTATAGTGAATTTCAAATTTTGAGAGTCAAAATTTTTCAAAATTATTTTGGAGGAAATTGCAAATCACTATATCGACCTTTTAAGTATGCTATATCGACTTCACAAATCTCCTCACCTTCCATCTTACCTTCCTTCATCAAACCTTTATGAAGACGATGATTATGAAGATGCAAAAGCTTTTGAGAAATTGATCAAGGATGGATGGTTCGTCGAAAAATACTCGAAATTTATCAATTTCAAGAGGCAGACTTCATCCCGAAATCCTGCAGTCGTGCAAGGTGAAAGAGTTAATGTACATGAAAGGAATGCTCAAATGGACGTTGAGAATGTTGTGATTACTGCATCTGTCGGTAATACGGACAATGAGGTTGTAGCATTAGAAAATCAGGATGACAACAGCAGATCTGGAGAAGATATCTTACCCCATCTATGACACAGAGCCCAACTTTGACAAAGAACAAATGGTTGAGGAAGATATCATACCCACCTATGACACTGACACAGAGCAGATGGTCGAGGTACAATCTAATGTTGATCATATTCTGCCTGCAAATGCGAAACAACATCTCGAGCAACCTAATCTCGAAATGAAGGAGAGGTTGACCGGTGTGTTGCACAATGTCCAAACAACTTTCTCATGTCTCGAGCCCTTACTTGAAACAATTCAATCTGAAACGTCAAATCAAACTCTTGAATCGAAAACATTCTTCTCAAAATGACCATTGCTCGGTTTCAAAAGATTTTTCAAAACTAGAGGCACATTGCATCACTCTTGAACTTCTTGCAAAATTTTTTTAAACTCGAGCCAAATGGTAAATCTTTGAATGAACAAAGTAATCATGTGGATACATTAGTAAAGAAAATGAGCATTTAAAGGCTCAAATTCAAGCAAATGGGCTTGCACATGTTGCTTTACAAAACAAACCGAGAAGATTAACTAACCAAAGTGTGGATACTAAGTTTGCAAAACCAACAATCTTGGGAAATCGTCTCTACAACCTTTCGAAACCAATCGGTAGTTAGACAACCAAGCGCTTTTAAATCAACGTTCAAAATCTTCAAAACCACGGTTTGCCTCCCAAGTTGTTGAGAATAATCATTTGTCAAAACCAATCACTCCACATTTCGAGCCAAAGAATAATGCTTACATTTCATTAAACCTGTTTTCATTATATCTGTTTCGTTAAACCTCAACAAGTAGTTGCACTGGCCCGTCTAGGATTAGTTCGAACACTCGTGTCTAAACCGAGCATTAAAATTAAAAATTCATATGATTCAAATGACGCGTACAAGAACTATGATCTAGAAAAGGCTAGGAAAATGGCACTACTCCAAAAGGATGGAATCTTAGGTTCACGACCTAGTGTATCACCTTCTAGTGTGTATCTTGAACATTGCTTGTAGTAGCAAACCAAAACCTAAGTTTAATCAACAAGCAGTTAGAAATAACCCGTTGATCTAAACGTAACATTTCGTAAACCTAATAGGTGGATCAATATAGGACGCAGACTCTTCCCTAAAGAAGTTTCAACATCCCCTAGATCTAACCTTAGATGGATACCAACGGGTAGAATTTTCAAAACTATTGGTCTTAGGTGGATTCCTACAGGCAAGATACTAAGTAGTTGCATCAAAACAGGTGTGAAACCCAACATCCATCCCTGAGGTAGGAAAGGAAATCATCAAAATAGCATGTTCGGTGTCAAGAAGATAATTGACACTACATCTTTATGCCTCTAACATCCGGAACCCAATTACACTTGGGGATCCATGTTTATTTCTATCTTGCCCCTCCTATTTTCTATACAGTACAACAACAATGGCTTCTATCGCAATACAAACAGAGGACCCATTTCTCACCGTCTAAATCTTAATGATCCATCGGTTGCACCATCATTATACTTAATCGTCAATAATTGGAAACATTGCTTGCTCCTCCGGTTAAAGATTCATCAAAAGTCGTCCTTTAGATGTATCGAATGTTTCATTGCACAACCCGATAATACTCTAATTTACGATACACAGATCTACAACAACAATCGTTCTTTGTCAGAATCGCACTTCCAATCGAATCTTCGATAATGAAGATCAAACTATTTCCAACAACAATGACACGTGATGATCAACAAAATGATTAAACAAAGAAGTTTTATCGTGATTGATTCTCATGAGATATTTATGGTACATCACACTTGTTCGATTATTTGAACATACATGGTTTCATTGTCTCCTTATACATGGTTTCATTGTCTTCAATTCATCATCAACATACGTGGTGTATGATTCGAATCATTGAAAACATCGAGGGGGAGAGAGTGTGTAGGTGGTCATTGCTTCCTTGTTCTTCTACATGCTTCTTTGCGAAAACCCAATGCCTTCTTGAATTTCTTCAATTAGGGGAAGAAATAAGACGATCTGTGGCTCAAACGTCTCACTTTGGTGTTATCGTCTCAATTTCATGGGTGATCTTGTGTGAAGTTACCCAAATATGATGTTATGATGCCTCACACACGGTCTTAGTATCGAGTTATTGCATATTCACATGTGATTAGTATTCGAAAGACCACAACATTGGTGGGAAAGTCGTTTTATTTCGTCTTTCATGGTTTGTTTGGTGTGATGCGTCTACATACGTGAGAAGATCTTGTTGATTTCGGCATGTTACCCTCGAACGGATTTTCCGCAATTAGTCGATTTATCTTGTGTGGTTTTCGCTCTTCTACAAATTCATTGCATCGAAAACTTCAAAAGTTAGAAGAAATGTCTACTACATCAAAGTTTCAAATCGCTAAAGACGGTTGTCGGTTTGGGGAAGTCGATTCGTGGGGAAAACTCATCTTCAAAATGGCTTCGAGCATAATGACTTGGAACCCGGTCACAACCGCTTAAACTTCCTCAAACCCCATCATCACCGAACTAAGCCCCAACTTACTCGTCAACAAATGGAAAAGCTATTTGCTCCGTTGTTTAGTGATGACATTGATGAGCGTGATCCGGTGTATCCATTGTTTCCATTGCTCAACCCGATCATACTCTTATACATGATACACTGCTACAACAACTATTGTTGAAGAAGCACCACCATTGACTCTACAACAACATTTGAACAAACCGCATCCAACGACGCCGAACCAACCGATGATGTTCTTAATGAAGTACCCCACCGCAGATTTTGATCCAAATCGTTCTTTAACCCGTTTGCCAATGAAAACGCTGCACCCGATGTCGCGGAATCATCTACAAACCATTTGAATCCTCAAAATCGCACAATGTATACCAACATCAACCCTCCACACATCGTTGGACAAAAGACCATCCTCTAGAGAATATTATTGGCAACCCGAATCAACCGTCGTAACAAGACAACGTCTTCACACGAGATGGTGAACATTGCATTTATGCACTCACCTATCCGCCAATCTGAGCCTAAAAACATTAAAGACGCAATGACAAAAGACAATTGGATTGAATCCATGCAAGAAGAACTCAACCAATTCAAACGTCTTGAAGTATGGAAATTGGTTGAAAGACCAACAGGGTCTACGTCATTGGTCTCAAATGGATTTGGAAGAACAAATTGAATGTCAAGGAACGTAATCGGAAATAAGTCACGTCGGTGGCTAAGGGTTATAAACAGGAAGAGGTATTGACTTTGAAGAATCATTTGCTCCGGTTGCTCGTCTTGAGGTCGTTCGGATTTTCTCGCGTTCGCGGCTCATATGAACATAACGGTCTTTCGATGGACGTCAAACCGCTTTTCGAATGGGCAACCGAAAGAAGCGGTTTATGTCACCACCGGAAGGATTCGTTGATCCGAGTTCTAGAACCACGTCTACAAACCGAACAAAGCTCAGTATGGTCTCAAACAAGCTCCTCGGGCATGGTACGATAAGTTATCATCCTTCCTCATTGCCAATAAATTCACCAAAGGTTCGATCGATCCCACACTTTTCATATAATATCACGGGGCTCACATCTTAATCGTTCAAATCTATGTGGATGACATCATTTTTGGGTCAACACATTTAAAATACTCAAATGCTTTTGCAAAATTAATGACAAAACATTTTGAAATGTCAATGATGGGTGAACTCACATTCTTTCTAGTAATGCAAGTTCATCAATCACCCCGTGGTATTTTCTTGAGTCAGTCCAAATATGCCCTTGAATTGTTAAACAAATTTGGAATGCAAAACTGTGACACCTATGCCACATCAATGGCTCATACCAAGAAGCTAGATGCTGATTTACATGGGAAATTAGTGGACCCTTGTTAGGAATTAGAAATTCCCAGTATTAAAGAGTCGGTCACCTCAAGTATATGTAATCGTTAGAAAGCTCGTAGTCGTAGTTCTTTTAAGTTAAGTAGTAATTTAGTTGAGTAACACCGTGGAGGACGGACGGGTCTTTACCCCCTGTATGCACGATCCACACCCAAAGTGTGGCGAGTTATGTAAGACTATAAATACTCTCTACCTTCCAAGGTAGAGTTGGAGCTCATAATAATATCTTTCACTTTCTCTCACTAAGTTCCCTAAACCTCTAACTTTCTCTCTAGAATTCCATCTATATGCTACTTTGTGTTATGGTTTGATGTGTAAGTGAAAAGTTATATCTTACAATTGGTATCAAGAGCCATGGTTAGATCATATCTTGCACATCTTTGGATTTATAGTGGTTTTAGGTGGTTTTGAGTTTGAAAAAGTTTAGTGGTTTTGCATCATTTGGTTGATCTCTTGTGTTAAAGTTTGAATTTTGTTGGTACTTTTATGTTTAGAATCATCAAAAGTGTTTAGGTTTTCATTTGGTAAGCTTGAATCATCTTGGTTGGGTTGTTTTGGATTGAAAAGTGAAGTTTATTTGGTTTTTCAAGCTAGCGACTTAGCTCTCGGAATAGTTTCTTGGTAGCGACTTGCTTCAGTTTTGTAGCGACTTACGTTGTTAAAGCTAGCGAGTTAGAGCTAGCGAGTTAAAGTACAAGTAGTGGACTCTCCACTACGGGTAGCGACTTGTGGTAGCGACTTGGTCGATGTGAGTTGCTCTTTAGCAACTTGTGTCTCTAGCGACTTGTGTAGCAATTGTCGCCAAAATTTGGTTAGCGACTTGGTCCGTAGCGAGTTACTACTTAGCGACTTGCTTTTCTGTTAGCGACTTGGGATTCTAGCGACTTGGTGTCTAGCTTAATTAATTGGTAGCGACTTAGTGCTTTTGTTTCTAGCGACTTAGAGCTTTATCATCTAGCGACTTGAGTGATTGTTTACGGTTTCTCTTGATTTAGTAAAATCCGTGAAAGAATCTATTTCCGGTTTAATCATTGAGTTATAAAATCCCGTATAACTGTTAACATGTCTACCAACGTCCCCACTTGTCATCTCCATCATTGTCGAGGATGTACAAGCGGTGGTTCGAGATACTCGCCCACCCATGCTCGACAGAATCGACTACGATTCTTGGGCTCAACGAATCGATTGTATTGCCTTGGAAAGGAAAATGGTGTCAACATTCTCAAATCCATTGATGAAGGACCATATCGGGTTGAAACGACTAGAGACATACTTGATACTAATGAAGATGGTACTCACATTTACGGAATGGACGGACCTAAGATGTACAATGAGCTTGATAATGAGGAGAAAAAGAGATTCGATGCGATATCGTGGCTTCAAACATTGTTCTTCAAGGTCTTCCTAAAGACATCTACAAGTCGATCAATCATAACACCGATGCAAAGGCGGTTTGGGATACCGTTAAGATGCTTCTCTCGGGTTCGAATTAACTATGGAAGACAGAGAATCCCAACTCTATGATGAATTTGAGCACTTCAAGATGAAACCGGATGAGAGTGTCTATGAGTACTATGTGAGATTTCATAAGTTAGTGAATGACATGAGGAACATCGAATGACTATGCCTAACATTCATTTGAACTCAAAGTTTGTGAACAACATGAATCCCGAATGGCACAAGTTTGTCACATTTGTGAAGCTCACTAAAGGATTGAAGAATACAAACTATGAGCAACTCTATGCCTTCCTCCTTCGTAATGAGAGACATGCTATGTTTGAAAAATTGATTCTCAATCGGTTCAAAACCAACCCGGAGAGACAAGCTCGTCTAATGATTCAACCGCCTTCTACTCAAACATTGGAATCACAACCAAAGCATCACAAGTCATACCCTTGGGTAATGGTAATCACAAACTCATCCACGATCCTAAGTTCAAACAAGTCGATCTTTGATGCACACGTGGGTAACATCATTAATCAACTTGCTCTTCTCATTAGTCAAAACATGAATTCTCTCCCACAAACCAACAACAACCTTAGAAGCGCATCTAACCCACATAATCAAGCCACTGTTAAAGATGGAAGGATCGTGGTGCAACCAGTTCAAGAAAGACAAGATGATCGGGGAAGAGGTGGAGCCGGGAGAGGTTATGTTGGAAACCGTAATCGAGGAAGAAATGGTAACCAAGGTCAACCTAAGCCAATCAAATGCTATAAGCGTGGTGGTGAAGGACACATTGCAAGGAACCGCACATCTCCAAAGCGCCCACGAATCGCCGATTACTTCGAGAGATAAGATGTTCTTGGCACAAGCTCGGGACAATGGTGCTGCGTTGGATGAAGAGGAATTGTTGTTTCTTCTTGAGGCAATGCCAAGACCTATGATGCGATGTGGATGAGCAACCTATTCGGAGATAGGTCACAATCATCAAAATGCCTTTCAAGTCGGTGACCGTGATGCATACGACTGATGTAGATGATGGACCCATCGCACACACAATCTTTATGGCTAGCATCTCTCCGATGGTTTCTCCCAAGATCCCTTCTTCACCACAAGCTGGCCCATCAAAGGACAAACTCATCTACGAGGTATTAAAGCTATACGATGATGTTGATGTGCAACAGATGCATGACAAAGTACAACCAATCGAAACTATTGAATCAAATATTGAAAATATGGGTAATATCAATATTGTCCCATACGATCAATACGTGAAACAAAGTGAAAGTGAAGTTGTACCTAGTGATGCATCTTCTGCGATCAACAATGACTATGTCTTTGATGAATACACCGCATGTGCTCCCGATGATTCCATAATTTCGAACTAAATGCCTATAAGGAACGTGTTGCTATTTATGAACAACGCAAAATTTGAGTTGACCACTCGTGAGCGTGAAATGGATGACCAAGTGCGTCGATAATTAGAAAAAGTAATTTTAGAGAAGAAGTATTGAAACAAGAATTAAATTCTTTGCAAGAAAAACTTTCTAAAACAATAAGCAAAACAAGAACTTCAAGAAAATGTGAAAATGCTTAAGCAAGAATTTAATGCAAAAGAATCAAAGCTCTTAAGAGATTTTTCTAATCTGAAAACTTTGAAAACAAACTTGAAAACAAGTTGTACATGCAAGGAAACACCATTCGATCGCTCACATGATCACTAAGCATAGAGTTCTAAGCGATAAGCATAGCATTCCCATTATAGAGGAACCAAACCCCGAGTAATTAAAAGGGCTAGAAAAGCTCATAAGGTTATTTATGATGGTAATGAGATTCTTAAACCTAGACAAAAACCTAGTTGCGTTGAGTGCACCGAGGAAGATAAGAAATTAGATGAAGTCACTAGGAAAAGATGAATAAGAAACTAAATGATCCTAAATGCAAAGAGAAAAATAATTATCACTCCCCATGATTACAAGAAGGAAAAGCGGATTTCCTTGAACAAGTTTAAGACTCGAGACATTGTTGACTCCCGAACAAGTCTTCGGAAAATGGATTTAGATAAGCGTAAAGTCGAAAATATTGTAGAAACAAACCCTCCCTTCGGAAAATGCCTAGAGCGACTGTGTATCCTCCTAATACACCAATGCATCTTGTTCCTAGAACAATTGCCACTAAAAGCAAGACCTTAATTAGCCAATACGTTATATTTCAACTATTTGTTGATTTTGAGAAAACTTGCAAGAAAAGGATCACACCCACCGGTATAATCAAGGAGAAAGGGTTTTGAACAAATGAAAGAATGTTATTTAAGCGAGGTCATGCCTTTCTTTAAACTTCTAAAAGATCACTTTGAGAGTCTTAAAAGGGGATAGAAAGCGATATTAAGGGAATGGAAAAGGAATTTGATGCAATAATAGTTGAAATTAGTGACTATGAGCGTGCACTAAAATATAATGAGATTGAGAGAAAGAACACGCATACATTGAATGAGAATCTTATTCTTGAATGTGTTGCTCAAGATGTGTTTTTCATCGCTTCAAATTGCTCTATTAATGCTTCCAAATTTCATGAACTATCTGTGGCCCCGAAAGTCTCCCATGATCGTGTCATTGAGCTTGAAAAACTAATTCTAAACTAAATGAGAAAATTGAACTGGATGATCATGACAATTTGGTTAAACATTTTCTAAACTAGAAGTTGAGTATTTTAATTTACAACTAAAATATCAACATCTCAAAGAAAATGTCAAAACTTCAAATATCAAGACATCTTCGGATGCTCCGAGTTTGATGCAGTTTTCAAATTAACAAACGAGATGAGCAGATTCAAGCTCGGTGCAACACGATCGAATGTTGAAAGCCCAAATCTCTCAATTAAAGGGTCAAACGAACAATATGACAGGCTCCCAAATGCCTCCTTCTTTAGATTCTCAGAATTCTCAAACGTTTCATCTTCAAAACCTAGTAAATGCTTTACAAAAGGAAAACAAAAGTTTTCTAGAAGAGAATGAAAAGGTTAAACGTCATTTCAATGAGTTGTTTGAATCAATTAAAGTCACTCGTAACAAAAACAACGAACAAATAACTACATTGCAAAAGGAAATTGAGAATCAAGAGTCGTAAAAGGAAAATGCCAATGATCAATGAGGAGAATGTTGTATCTAAGGTTCACTCGGTAATAAATATGCTTTATCGTGACATATGTCCCCTCACCTAAGGAACAACAAACTTGCCATTCAAACATATTTCTCATCCCTTAAGGATTGCTTAGAATGCTGCGTGAGATTGTTGAAGAGGATAAGCTAGAGAAACCTCATGATAATGCAATTGGACATGCATGCTTATATGCCAAACGATCTCAAGAAATCTTAGAATGTTTGATCACAATATGCCCAAAGACATTAGGTGAGAGAGTTAACCCTTGATTCCATGCTCAATGCCTAAGGCCAAACATGACATGCACTCGATTCCCAATGGTTTGAATGTGAGGAGTAGTGTACCATTGAGTAGTTCGATCTTAGATCCATCAATGCTAGGAAAGTGAACTCAAATGTGCCTTCTAGGAGTACTAATCTCGGTACCTCTAGTGTTAAGAAAGTGAACCTTAGTGCACTGCATGTAGTTCGATCCCAAAGACATCTAAGCAGTGGTGCAAAGAGTAGTAAAACAAACTAATGTTCCCATTCCTCTACAGAGTAATCGGTGACATTAAAGGGAGCGGTCAAAGTCTCAAGACAATACAAGGAATGATAGGACCTCTCAAGCTAAGAATGTGCCTTTGGAAGAGAGTAGAAGAACAATCTAGGAACCTTAAGTTTGAATCGAATAAAACGAATCGTGTTGATTCTAGTATTAGCCATAGGCGTCATCGTAATTAATTCAATTCGATACTATTTGCAAACCTTGTCGATGATTGCTTGAATTCATTTCTAATCATGAATGTGATGTTAATGTTCGCCTAATGATGTTAATTGTCCGATTAATTTTTTAATGCTAAAATTCATGCTAAAAAGGCTAAAAGGCAAAAGCGAAAATAGTTAGAAAACAATGGAAACCCACGGGAAGAACATTCGTGAGAATAGGCTTTTATTGGATACCGTTGGTCATAAGACTAATCGAGATAATGCCCACTAGAAAATGGATGCCTCTTGGTAGAACTATTCCTTAAGAAGTGGTCACCTTGTAAATAGGGCTATCTGAGACACTAGTATTGCATCTATTCACAATGATTCCACTATCTCACCGTATCGATATGAATGCTTCTATTTACGATGTGGGTGGTCCAACTGTTGCTACTAACCAAATGGAACCCATTCTTGCATGGGGATCCCAATTATCCGATTATCCATTCTTGTGCGTGTTCAACCGCAGATCGTTCAAATCGATTACGTGGTACCGGACTCAGTTGTTCCAAGCATATATTTGGAGACCGGTCACGGCTCATGAACTTCGTGAGCAAATTCATCGGGACTGTTAGATTTGGTAATGATCATTTCGGTGCTATTATGGGTTATGGAGATTATGTTGTTGGTGATAGTGTCATCTCGAGAGTGTATTATGTGGAAGGTTTAGGTCATAATCATTCTCTGTTGGTCAATTTCGTGATTACGATCTAGAAGTAGCCTTCGAAAACATACCGCTTTGTTAGAGATCTTAATGGTAAGGAACTGTTGAAAGGAACTCGTGGCTCAAACCTTTACACCATCTCTATCGATGACATGATGAGAGCTTCACCAATGCTTGTTATCAAAGGCTTCAAAACAAAGTCATGGTTATGGCATCGTCGTCTCAATCACTTGAACTTGGCACCATCAACGATCTTTCCGAAAGGACTTAGTTGTAGGTTTACCTAGACTAAAGTATGAAAAGGATCATCTTTGTTCAACATGTCAATTGGGAAAAAGCAAGAAGTATGCCCATAAACCCAAACCTACTAACTCATCACGAAGTTCTTCATATGATTCATATGGATTTATGTGGACCAATGAGGGTGCGAGAATATCTTTGGGAAGAAATATGTGTTAGTTGTGGTTGATGATTATTCTAGATTCACCAGGTCAAGTTCTTAAGGACAAAGGATGAAACTCACGATATCATCATCAAACTCATCAAACATTGCGAGTTAGACTAAACAAACCGCCGTAATTATCGAGCAGACAATGGAACCGAGTTTGTCAACAAACAACTTAGTGAATTCTATGAAAGCATTGGAATCGACCATCAAAGAAGTGTTCCACGAACCCCTCAGCGAGCGGTGTAGTTGAAAGACGAAATCGTACTCTTGTTGAAGCTGCTAGAACAATGCTGATCTACTCAAAGGTTCCAATGTTTCTCTGGGCTGAAGCAATTGCCACTGCATGTTACACACAAAATCGTTCCCTGATTCACACCATTCATGGAAAAACTCCATATGAACTTGTCCACAACAGAAAACCTAATCTATCTTTCCTTCGTGTGTTTGGTGCCTTGTGCTATCCAACTAATGATGGTCAAGACTTGGGCAAACTTAGGGCTAAAGCCGACATTGGAGTATTTGTAGGATATGCACCAAACAAAAAGGGATACCGAATCTACAACAAAAGAACCCGAAATATCATGGAAACAATTCACGTTACGTTTGATGAGCTGACCGGTCAAATGGCTCCTGGACACTCCACCGGGACCCGCACTTCAAAAAATCCTATTGGTTCATCCCTTGTTCCAAACTCCTCTCAAGAAACTCCATATGTACCTCCATCCGAAGATGATGTAAAGAAATTGTTTGATCCTATGTTTGATGAACTGTATGAGTCTACTACTAATGAGGTGCTGATCCTACAACAGAGGATGCTCATATTCCGATGAATGAAGTCAATCCATCGGTTTCAATATCCGTAAGTCAAGAAGCACTGCTCCGATCCTTGATCTCATCAACAAATCATCATTCTTCAAATGTACATCATGGAAATGTTTCGCATCAATGATGAAGTTAATCCCTTTGCGACTCTCGAAGATGCTCCATTTGAAAACATATTTGCTACTCCCGAATCATCATCGAACCATCTTCTTCAGAGACATCGACTTAGCTACCTCGGTTCCTCAACAAATGCCACATGAACACCTCGGAAAATGGACTCACGATCATCCATTAGACAACATCATTGGAAATCCTCTCGTCTGTATCAACCCGGAAGCAACTCGCAACCGATGCCTTATGGTGCTTCTTCAACTCCGTACTATCTAAGATCGAACCAAAAGATGTTAAAGCGCTATGAATGAAGATAGCTGGTTCAATGCTATGCAAGATGAAATTCATGAGTTTGATCGTCTTGATGTATGGGAGTTAGTACTGCTCCAGATCGTGCTATGATTATAGCTCTAAAATGGATCTTCAAAGTAAAACTTGATGAGCATGGTGATGTGTTGAAGAACAAGGCTCGATTAGTTGCTAAAGGATATCGTCAAGAGGAGGTATAGACTTTGAAGAATCTTTTGCTCCAGTTGCTCGAATCGAGGCAATCGAATCTTTTGGCTAATCTTGCTAGTAAGAACATGGTGGTATATCGGATGGATGTAAAGACGGCATTTCGAGCGGAGATCTTAAGGAAGTTGTCTCGTCCACCAACTGAAGGATTTGTGAATCAAGAGCATCCTACTCACGTTTATCGTTTGAAGAAGGCTCTTTACGGTTTAAAGCAAGCTCCAAGGGCATGGTATGATACACTATCAAAGTTTCTTCTATCAACCGGATTCATCAAAGGAGCGATTGATCCTACATTGTTCACCGAAGTCGTGCAAACATTTGATTCATGTTCAAATTTATGTTGATGATATTATTTTGCCTCGACCGACCCAATGGAATGTGATCGTTTTCTAATGAAATGAGTTCAAAGTTTCAAATGTCAATGATGGGACAAATGTCATTTTCTTGGGATTACAAATTTCACAAAGTCCGGAGGCATTTTCATAAATCAATCTAAATATGCAATGAGATTTTAAAGAAATTTGGATTTGATTCATGTGACCACGTTGACACCCCATGATTGACCGAACCAAACTAGATGAGGACCTCTCGGGGATCATGATTGACCAAACGAAATATAGGAGTATGATTGGATCACGATGTATCTCAACGCTAGTAGACCGGACATCTTGTTCTCTGTGTGCATGTGTGCTAGATACCGTGCTAAGCCTACTAAAAAGCACCTTGAAGCGATTAAGCGGGTCTTCGGTATCTCCAAGGAACCATCAATATGGGACTATGGTACCGAAGGACACCGGTATGTCACTAACGGTCTATCGAGATGCCGATCATGCGAGTTGTCAAGATACACGTCGAAGCACGCCCGGAGGTGCTCGGTTTTGGGTGATAAGCTTGTGAGCTGGTCTTCAAAGAAGCAAATGAGTACTTCTATTTCCTCTACAGAGGTGAATACATAGCCATGTCATCTTGTTGTGCTCAAATCTTATGGATGAGATCTCAATTATCGACTATGGCTTTGAATTCAACAAAATCCCTCTGTCTTGTGATAATAAAGTGCTATTGCTCTCTCATGCAACAACGTTCAACACTCAAGAGCAAAGCATATCGACATTCGACATCATTTCATCGGGAACAAGTGGAAAAGGTGTGGTGGAACTATATTTTGTGAGGTCTCGAATATCGGTTAGCGGACATCTTCACCAAAGCTCTTCCAAGAGAACGTTTGAGTTTATTCTTCCACGTCTTGGTTTGAAAAGCCTTCAACCGAAACTCTCAAACGTCTTGAGGAGGAAGACGAGGAGTAAAGGTCTTTCTTCATCTATCTCTTGTAAATAGTTATTCGAAAAACAAAATAGAAAATTATAAAACTTTCAAAATCCATAAAAATCGAAAAATTGAAAATTCTTCAAAAATATTGTCTTTTTGTCATGTTTTTCACGGTTCGATAATATCTACGGTCTTTGTCTTTGTCATTCAAAGAATGACACGGGACTTTAGATGTTGTTCGAATTATTTAAAAAAAAAAAAAAAAAAAAAAAAAAAATTGGGAGAAAGAGAAAATGGTTTATTGTCATTTCAGCAATAACCGGTTTTAAAAGAAAGAACGAGCCATGTCTTAACATGTTTTCAAATTCCATGCTCGATTCTATAAACATTTATCTCTTGAAAACCAAATGCTTTGAAAAATAACTCGATCTCTATTTTTGATAATCATCGGACTTATTTGTCAAAATCTCTATCTCTCAATCAACAACCTATGTCATTGATTGAGGGGAGAATGATTTCAATTAAATTAAAAAGTTATTTGGCATTAAATTGTTTTCAAAAGATATACATGCATGTTTTATAAATGGAGTTTAAAGTCTCAAAATCCGATCCTTATCGGTTAAAACACTTTCACAATCAAGTCACAATTCTCCTTAAAGCTTTCAAAATCAATTTAAATCTATACGAGATCACAAATCTCAAATGATTTGATAATTGTGATCGGGGAGAATGTGTGATTTAAATTGGATTTAAAGCGATAATTAGGTAAATGGTTATAAGCGGATGTACATGCTATCCCGCCCACATGTGACAAACGATTTTAAATTTTCAATGCACATGTTGAGGGGAGCATCTATCTTAAACCTTTGATTTGAAACGTGATCATTCATCCTAATGTGCAGTTCCTCTAGTATGTGCAAAACTCTTTTCAAACCTCGAGGCACATATTGAGGGGAGCAAATTTATGGAAACCTCATCCTTCCGGAAATGCTATATTTACTTGATTTGATATGGGAAGTGATGTTGATATCTTTAGAAAATGGTAATCAAAGAAGTTAATTCTTTCTCTTGCCTCCGTGTGCAAAACATTTTCAAATACTTGATGCACATGTTGAGGGGAGTTCTCGTTCTAAAATTATCAAAACAATTCGGTACAAAATGCTTTGATAATATATCACAAGTATCCGAATTGATTTTCAAATGGTTTTCAATTGGATCCAATGGCGGATGAACAATACCAAATAGACCGACCAACTTTACTTTATGTACGGTGATATAAGGATGATAAGGTTAGGTATTGGTTCCCATGATCCGCCGAGCCGGAGGGATCTACCGAGGACAATCCACTAGTTAGTGTAGAAGTCCTTAGGTATGATGATAAAAGGAGAAAATGAGATAAGGGAAGAGTGCGGACTAAGACCGAGCTAGTCTTGGAATAAACCCAACAAGGTTCTAGCTATGAAGTCTCGGTAAGCAATGAAGGGTTGAAGAATTAAAAGAATTGAATGAGAATAGGGTGAAAACAAATAGCCCTCCATTTATTCAACCTTAGGCGTAAACCGGGTTCACTTCATATGCTACGATGGTAACATCGGTATTGAAGACAAGACGTCATGGACCCGGTGGACGCTCGCACTTCAACTTTCCAAACCACTCAAGTTCCTCTTAAAGGGCTTGTTTCATTCTCACGGGAACCAACATTATCTATCGACTTTCTCTTAGAGATGGTTGATATTGAAGAAGGAGACCTCTCCCTAGTCTCCGTTATAGGATCCAAATATGCACAAATTGAGTCTAGAGCCACGAGATCATCAATAAATCTCATTAGGACACTTTCAATGAAGACTCTGTTTCACACAATGTGGAAAGAGATTATATCTAGAGTCCCACGCATTATCCTTGTGGTATTGCGAACATCCGAGTGATGTGTTTACACATTCACAATGAAGATGGAAAGCCTTCGAGCCAACATCAAACAAGCTCTGGTAGGTGGCATGTGAGATCTATTATATAGATCAACCATGTGACAACCGAGCAGAAACAATGGGGCGATTCAATCTCTTGAATCAATCACGTTCGAGTTATGGATTGACGGATACCTTTGAAAAACCGGTCTTTGTGCTTAAAAACTCTTTTCTTTAGCACATTGACGTGTACTCATTTTCAAACCAAAAGGTATTTTATGATTGATAATTGATTTTCAATAAAACCTTCGTTGTATTGCAAAACAATTTCTATTGAGCAATACACGATTGTTTTCAAATCTCTTTTCATCAATCGGTGGACTTAAAATTATTGGTTCACTCACTCCGTGTTGTCTTCTTTGAGATGTTCGGTTTGAGAACAGCTAGAAACATTGCGAAACCCCGTCAAGGAAATTCTTGAATTATACGATCACAGCAATACATGTCTCGATCAACGGGAACCGTGGGCGTGTACCTCAATTCAACGAAAGTGATCAAAGACACTTTCGTGCGAGTTATTGCTAATCTGTTGTATGCGGTACACCCGACGTTTGCGGTGATCGAATGAAGCGGTCAATCCATAGCCGCATGCTCACTTAATACATTCATCTCAAAAGAAATCATGATTAGTGCATCAATGACTCGATATTTTCACTCCATGCTTCGCTACTCGATGCCAATATCATGAATCAACTAATGCTTCCGCTACTCGATGAGAAGATATCATGATCCGAATGTGAGCATGTCGGTCCCACAACATCAAAATACCAACACCACAAAGGATGTCTCGAGATTGTTGATAGGTGATGATCTCAAAGATGGCTCAAACTTATCATCACGTGGATCAAGAAAAGACCTCCACTTGGAATAACCAAACATGCAATGTGAAGAATCAATGACTACGAGCTCGGGAGCAAAGGACTACATCAAGAATGCAAGATCAATTGTTAATGTTATATCTATTTGTATTCAATGTAATTTTGGTACATGATTGAGGTGACCTCCTTAGGGAGATTGTTAGGAATTAGAAATTCCGGTATTAAAGAGTCGGTCACCTCAAGTATATGTAATCGTTAGAAAGCTCGTAGTCGTAGTTCTTTTAAGTTAAGTAGTAATTTAGTTGAGTAACACCGTGGAGGACGGACGGGTCTTTACCCATCTGTATGCACGATCCACGACCCAAAGTGTGGCGAGTTATGTAAGACTATAAATACTCTCTACCTTCCAAGGTAGAGTTGGAGCTCATAATAATATCTTTCACTTTCTCTCACTAAGTTCCCTAAACCTCTAACTTTCTCTCTAGAATTCCATCTATATGCTACTTTGTGTTATGGTTTGAAAAGTTATATCTTACACTTATCGCTAATAATTTTCAAAGGATTCGACCTACACTATTCATACAATATGTCAAACGCTTTTCAAAACTTATGTGAAAAGTTCATCAATTATATCAAAATTACAACCCTACCAAATACCGTAGTATTATTGGGTCTCTCATGTATCTAACATGTAACTAGCAGGCACGATATTGTTTTTGTTGTATATCTTTGCTCCGTTATCGATCGAGACCAACTGAAACCCATCTCTCGAGGCTAAAAGAATCCTCCGATACATCAAGGAACCATTAATTTGGGATCCGGTATCCGAAGGATTCGGTTTTGAACTAATAGCTTTTCAGATGACGATCACGCAGGATGCTTAGATTCACGGAAAAGTACTTGGTGCATTACAATTTCTTGGTGATAAAGCGGTGTCATGGCAATCGAAGAAGTATGATTGTACATCGTTGTCCTCAATAGAAGCGAATATGTAGCCATGTCGGCGTGTTGTGCTCAAGTCATTTGGATGAGAACACAACTCAAAGACTATGGTTACGTATTTGACAGAATCCCGATGTATTGCGACAATTGGAGTGCTATTGCGATCTCGTGCAACTCGGTTCAACATTGAAATCAAAGCACATCGATCTTGATATCATTTCATCAAGGACCACGTGGACGGTCTTGTTGAATTATACTTTGTGGGTGCAGAATACCAATTGGTAGATCTTCTCACCAAAGCCTTAGCTCCTGCTCGGTTTAATGAGTTGGTCCACCGGATTGGTATGCGGTGTTTGACTCAAGAGGAACTGGATGAACTCTTAAAACATTCTTAAAAACGGTCAAACACCAAAACCTCTTTTGTAAATATTTTTCAAAACAAAATACAAAATTATAAAATCATAAAATCTCAAAAATATTCTTCTATCTAAATTCTTTCAAACATCGTAAGTACAAATCTTGATCAACACTTTGTTCTATCAAATCTTTCTATTTTTCCCGAACAAGTGTTGAGGGGAGAATGTAAATATTTTCGGTTTCATAAAACCTTGTACTTCCATGCTTTCAAAAATATGTTGTTTCTTCCAAAATGGTGGATCGTTTCTTGTCAAATACTCTCCTCGGACTCAAATGTTTTCAAAATTCATTATTTCAAAAGTCGATGGGGAGTATCGTTAAGTTTCTTGCCTTACATGTGTTTTGTCTAACCTAAGCGGAAGTTAAAGGATCTTGGTTGGAAGTTGTCAACTTGGCAAATTAAATTTAACAAATCATTTACTCTTAAACAACCAAGATCAAACGCCCAAATCAAATCTTCTAAATCCGTTCAAGTCTGTTCATAATCAGTAAGTTCTAAATTGTTTTTGATCAAGATTCTAAACAAGGATTTCAAAATCTTTCAAATCCAACGGTTAAAACTCTTTAAAGCGATTTTGGAAAATTGTTCACTCGAGCAATTGGGTGTTTATGCATAAAAGTGTTTGGATTGAAATGAGTTGTGTTAAAACCTTTCTTAGTGTCTATTAAACTTGTTTCAATCGTCCAAAACCATCCCGAATCTTAAATTTCATTAATTTGAATTCTAGGGTTCTTGCGCTCATCTAGGGTTTTTCTATTACGTGATATGTTATTAGGTAGTCAAGAAAGTGTTAGAATAAGTTTATATGCATGTTTTGAACCTTTAAATTAGCCCGAAACATCTAAACTGTATGAATTTAAGTTTTAGGTTTTTAGGGTTCATCTTCCATAAATCTTCCGATTACGTGGTGGAAATGTGTTAAATCTTGTTCCATTGCACTCATATGACATCTAGGACACTCGAAACATTCTTGTTTGATTTGTGTAGCTATATCCCTTACACGTAGATTAAGGGTTTAGGGTTTAAGTAATTTTACGCCTAAGTCTTTACGTGTGTATCGATATGTTCTTATGCTTGTTTTGTGATCTAAAAGATGTTTGGAATTAAGCGCAATCAAGTTTTCATGTTTATAGTTAACGGTTAATTATTCGTAATGTCGAATCTTGGTGTTCAAACCGTTACGCTTAAAGAATACTTTTATGCGTAAAGGTTACGCATAAGAGAAATCTTACGCGTAACTCTTACGCATAAGAGGTCTCTGATATTACGCGTTCCGGAAAGATATTCAGTAAACAAGGCTTGTTACGCATAAGCTTTACTCTTACGAGTAAACTTTACGCATAACATCTTGCTTATTCCACGCGTAAGCCTAAAGCCTTTGAACTTGTCTTACGGGTAAGAAACTCTTACGCATAAGCTTGGTCTTACGCTTTAGCTTACTCCTACGCATAAGCTCCTTTCTTACGCATAAGGATCCTTGTTACTCATAACCCACTATTCACTACATTTTGGCCTATTACGCGTATGTTACTTGTTAAATGTTACGCATAAGTCACAAATACGATGTTTCGTATAAGCTTACAAAAGTTAATATGTTGTGTGTTAAGTGAAAAATTGGACTTTGAAATTTCAAAATTAACATGTTCACGTAACTTATCACATCAACTTCAATCAATTGGAATAATGTGACTTAGGACTTGTAACTAACATAAACATGTTACCATCAAACAAGGAATTAGATAATAAATCGACTAAAACAAACACATTGTGTTTCCATATATATTGTCTTTTTGTCTAATGTCTTTCGAGATCACAAAATGGTGCAAATCAAGCAATCATCAATGCCCCAGTGAGCTCTTGATGGCAAACACATTCCAGTGGATACGACAAAACAATTGGCAAGAACAATCTCCGTATCATCTTCAACAACTTCATATGCTCATAATCATCTTGCGAATTGCTGTGGACATCCATCGCAACATCCATTCAAATTCATGCTCACAAAGTCATCCCGATGATGAGTATGATTCAATGGATAAATAAAATTTCATAAGACATTAAAGCAGAAAAGGATGGAATACCATGCTTAAACCTTTCCGGTTAATCAACCCGGTGGGGCAGGAGGGTAAAGTAGTAGTCCTCCACTTATGGAAGATCCATTGCAAACATCTCTTACCCCATCCGATCCGGTTAATCAACCCGGTAAGGATCAGGGTGTCACTGTTACCACAACTGTTGAAATGAAGCAACCACAACAACAACTAAAACAACCGCAAGAAGAAAAGCATGGTGAAGATGTGGATTTATATGACGAAGGAGATTACGATCATGATAAGGATGAAAGAGTCACTGATGATGATAATTTGGTGACTGAAGAGGAAATGATGCGAAAAGAGGTGAAGAAGTCGCTAGAGTGAAGAGGAAAAGTTAAAGAAGGAATCGACAACTACATAGTTGACAATCCAACACACATACCTCAACAAGATTTGAACCACCTCTTGACACTTCCACCAAACCCAAATCATCATCTCAATCATCACCTCCATCAACATAAGAAACACCTATGTCAACAACAAAATCATTAAGAAGGCAACTCCATCCAATGATTTGACAAATGGTTAAGTAGGTTATCACCACTACACAACAAGCTACCACCACCACCATCCGATCAACCAAGGATTGAAACCACACCACCAATGGAGAAAACCGTTGATCACTTTACATACACCGGTGGTGAGGATCACGACATACCGAGCCCTGACGAACCTCAACCAAAATTTAGATCAAGTACATTATTGCACTCCTTGTTTTCATACGCTTCAAATCAAAGAGCGTGTTGAAGTTCTCCACCTCGGGTCGAATCTTACCTAAATTCTACACTTCATCGGAATCAATCAAGAACCTCGATACAAAATCGTTCATAAACAAAAGTTTGGGTTTGTCTACCAAAGTGAAAATCATCATACTTGCTTCATGGCTTTCGATGAAATTCACTAAGTTCTATGACGCCACCGTGGAGATGGTTCGAGATGGATTGACATATCGATTGAAGGACATTGAGTTGGGTATAATTCAGACGAAGAGATGGAATTCAAAGGATCGCAAGGATGTTCGTTGATTTATCACTAGGATTGATGAATGTTTGATTCATCGGGATCGATGCAACGGTTGGAGAGCTATGTGGGAGGATGACCAAACTTTCCGATTCGACTTACCAACGTCCTCATAAAGTAGCGATCGTGTGTAATCATTGGGTACTCTCTTAACATTCTTGATTGTGATTTTGTTTGTTTGATTATTAGACAATGGCTTGTGCACACATAACAGTGTACAACCCGTTCTTGTAATGAAAGGATCCTGTGGTACGCTTCAGTGCCACAATCCTTATAAAAGGAGCGAAAGCTTCTTACTTTTGAGTAAAACCTATCAAACCTTTCAATTTTAAAAGGTTTTGCTCAAAAGAACAAGTACTTCCCTTTACGTTTTCAAAACCTCAAAAGTTAGTATTACTTGTTGAGGGGAGTATTTGCTAAAACTTTGTTCACAAATTGTTCTTTGTGATAATCTTCCCACAAAACTCGAAATGGTCATATTTAATATCAAACGTTATCAAAAATAACATTTATATGCCATTTTGAGGGGAGAAAATTTTGTGATAAGAAATATGTTGATTTGCTATTGAATCGTCGTGTGAAAAGACTTAACCCATGAATTGACGGGATCTCGAGCAGTCATACATTGAAAAGATTTGTCTTCCAAAGACTTATCCAAGTAAATTGTACCTATTCGAGAAGCTCTTGATAGACATGAACTTTGTGGGTTTGACAACCTTCGAGGTTTGTCCACACCTTCAAGGTAGTTATTAGAGCTAGTTGTCACCTAAAAGGCGACAATGTAACTCTTTAACTATGCAACGTAACCGTGTCTCCTGGGAATTGTCTATCTTGAGTCGATCAATTCAAAAGTGCGCGCTCTTCTCTCACCGTGCAGATTTACGTCAAAACACTTAAGCACGTGTGGAGGGGAGTATTTCGCAAATGATCAAACTCTTGAAGTGGTACAAAATGTTTTCAATCATAACCACTTTGAGAGATTTTCAAGAAAATGGTTTTATGGCAACATAGGTTAATCATGGAGTTATAAGGTGACTAAGGTTAGGAATAACCATCCTATGATCCGCAGAGATGGAGGGATCTACCCAAGGACATCACCAATAGTTAGTATTAGAAGTCCTTAGGTATGATTATAAAAGGAGAAAATGAGAATCGGAGAAAGAATGAGTTGAAGAATTAAAAGAAAAGCAAAGAAAAGGGTGAAAAGAAATAGCCCTCCAATTATTCAACTTAGGGCGGACAATCGGGTTCAATTCATATACTCTTGGTTGTCACTTAGATGACACCGGTATTGAAGATTAAAAGTCGCCATGGACCCAAATGACGCATGCACTAAACCTTCTTAGCCACTCAAGTTTCTCCCAAAGAAGCTTGTTTCATTCTCACAGGAACCCTACGTAAACTATCGGCTTTCTCTTAGAGATTGTTGGTATTGAAGAAGGAGATCCTCTCCTAGTCTCCGCTCGGAAAACCAAAGTGCACTATTGAGTCTAGAGCCATGAGATTCATCAAAAGATCTCTTAGGTACACTTGACATTTCATCGCTTGTCGTTCAACAAAAGAACGCAAGTGATATATTATCGAGTCCTTCACGGATCTTAGCAATGTCGAGAACATTTATGAGAGGTTCACATATGTGATCCTCGGTGATTGAATGGAAACTCTGCCAGGTCAACATCAAACACCGACGGCAGTCACTTCGGTAACTCCCGTGGATTACGCTTAGTGTGTCTCAAACGGTCTATAGTCGTGAGGTGATGCTTGTGTACCTCGGTGACTCATCCGAACCGTAGGTGTACTTGGTACATCGTGTTATCTCACTTGTGGGACTCGGTTCAGAACGGCCTTTGTGAGAATTAGAGATGTGTTTTCACACTATCTTGTTAACACCTCGAAGTTCAAACTTATAAGTGCCGGAATCCGCTTATTACTAACCGTGTGTATGTTTTCTTCTTATGGAAGCTCGAGCGGACCGATCGTGCTGATTCTTCACATGCTCATACCAACAACATCACTAATGCAAGTTCTCTCTCAAAGGCAACACAAAGTCGAATGATTCTTCGTCAAATCAAAGAATCTACAAAGTTTAAAGACTAAGAGAACTTCATCGATCTGTAATCCAACGTTAAAGAGCGTTTGAGCATGTTGGAGAAAGACGTGGAGACACCGGAGCAACGAAGCGACTGATGCGATAACAACAACATACTATCACTTTTACCACAAAGAACAAAGAACTAAAGAACAAAGAAAAGAAGATGTCAAAGCGTAATACTTCAAAAGAAACAATTTCTCTACACTGGGGAGATTGTTCGAATCAAGACACTTCTTCTCACAAGAAAGAAGAATGTCAGAAGACGTCAAAGCTACTATTACATCAGCACCTACATCGTTTATCACTCTATCATTCATCAATAACACTTAGGGGAGATTGTTGGAATCACTCCTAAACTATATTTCAAGTGTTAGTGATTCATATGTAATAGTTAGCTTAATATGGCTTTTATGTTAGTAATCAAGGCTAGGCTTATGTAGAAAGCCCATAAGCCTAGGCCAAGCCCAATAAGTAAAAGGATGGGAACTTGGAGTGTTGCCTAGTTCCTCCTATAAATACTCTTGTAAACCCTACTTGATGGTTGGTTGTTCAAGTTACTAACGCGTAACCTTTCTCATCACTATTACGCATAACATTTCATTTATTTATATGCATAGTGTTTGACACTTTTAGCAATGTAGTTGTTCATCCCATCTCTTCTTCACTGGATTTTTCTTATATTGATGCTTGTGTTACTAATATGGTAACCTAACAACGCTAAGTGTATCCCAAAGTACTTGTTTGTCAAACGAACAACACCTTCTTCATCATGAAACAGTAAATCTTCCCTTATTGTAGCTTCAGTAATGCGAATTGTCCTTCCAGCAACCTTAGCTTGAATGAATGATTCATCATCTTGCAAATGAGATCTAGTAGTAGCCCAAAATTGTTGAATCCATGGTTCAATGATGTTAGGATTTATCTGCAGAGCATAATTGATGGAAGACCCAGTTAGGAAATCAATAATATCATGAAAATTGATATTCGTTGGTGTCTTGTCCAAATTAGTGACCATGTTGTGCTTACTACAGGTATTACGATTAGCCATTGGTTGTTGGTAGAAGAATTAATGGATCGGTGAAGGTGAATATGATGAGAAAAATGATGAATGGATGGATAGGTATAAATATGAGAGTAAAAATCGGCAGGGTAGTTATTTATAGGTAAGATTTAAAAAATCAAAGCTCAATTAATAAAGTTACCATTGTTGAATTTTACCCCTTATTAATGACCATTGGAACAGTACTTTGACAAGACATCAGTGCTTTCCACGTAAGTAGTACTTTCAAAGCAGTACTTTAAAAGTAGTACTTTCAGATAAATTCCAAGTAGTACTTTCCATCCTCTTCTCCACAAGAGTAAAAACATCAAAGAACATTATGTTGCCTCCCCTCAAACAATGCATAGGACTAATATAAAGTCCTCCCCTTAAATGTAGCTTAATAATTAATCATACCAATACTCACCACTAAATGATTGAATCTTGAAACATCGAATGCCTTTGTGAGTAGATCAGCTACATTGTCATCTGTGTGAACCTTGATAACATTAATGAGCCTATGCTCATAACAATCATGAATAAAGTGATGCCTAATCTGAATGTGCTTGGTCTTGGAATGATAAACAGGATTCTTCACGATGCAAATTGTACTTTCATTGTCAATGTAGATAGGAGTATTCTTAAAATTGAATCCATAATCCAAGAGTTGATTACGCATCCACAAGTGCTTGTCCACAACAACTTGCAAAGCAACAACATATTACGCTTCGATGGATGATGTTGTCGCAATGGTTTGTTTATTACATTGCCATGAGACTAATCTTCTTCCAAGATATTGGCATCCTCCGATGGTTGATCTTCATCATAATTATCTCCCGGCATAATCACCGCGAAAAAGCTTCCAAGTGAAAAGGTGAATCTTTAGGATACCACAACCCTAACTTAGGTTGTTGTTTGAGATAACTAAAATCCTCTTGATTGCATTCATATGAGAGACCTTAGGTGAGACTTGATATCTTGCACATAAGCAGCATGACAAACATGATGTCGTGTCTAGATGCGATTAAGTACATAAGACAAACAATCATTGATCCGTAAAGTTTGACATCCACAACTTGTCCATCTTCATCCTTTCCTAATGAGTTTATAGCTTAATTGGGTGTGGTGACTAGCTTGATAGTACTGAAGTTAAATTTTTTAAGAATGTCAGTGACATACTTATCTTGACTAATAAAGATTCCAACATTTGATTGTTTAACTTGAAGCCCTAAGAAGAAAGTTAATTCACCAATGGAACTCATTTGAAACTCTTGTTGCATGAGCTGCTCAAACTCTTTCACCATTGACAGTTTTGTAGCTCCAAAGATAGTATCATCCACATATACTTGAACAAGCATTATATCCTTTTTTTCTCTCTTGATAAACAAAGTCTTATCAATTGCCCCTCTCCTGTAACCATGTTGCAGTAGAAAAGTGGAGAGTCTTTCATACCAAGCTCTAGGAGCTTGATGAAGGCCATACAGAGCCTTAACAACTTTGTAGACTTTATTTGGATGTGTAGGATCCTCAAAACCATGAGGTTGTTTTACATAGACTTCCTCTGTAATTTTTCCATAAAGAAAGGCACTTTTGACATCCATTTGATAAACAGGAAATCCCATATAAGATGCAAAAGCAAGAAATAATATTATGGATTCAATCCTTGCTACAGGAGCAAACACTTCATCATAGTCTACTCCTTCTTCTTGTCTATATCCTTGTGCAACCAATCGTGCTTTGTTCTTGATGACGTTACCTCTTTCATCTCTCTTAACTCTGAAAAACCATCTTGTACCAATGACTTTCTTTCCATCTGGTAATTCATATAGTACCCAAACATCGTGAATTTTGAACTGAAGAAGTTCTTCTTGCATGGCTTCAACCCAACTCTCTTTGGCTAATGCTTGAGCTATAGTTTTGGGTTCTTCTTGAGAGATAAAGCAGGTAAATAAGCATGTTTGTTGATCCTTATGATTCATCCTGTTTTATTTATAAACAAAGCTAAGTAAAGCATTATGCTTCTTAGAGAGACCTTTAGCTTTTGTTCTTGTGAGTACTCCTGAAGTAGAAGGTCCAATGATTTGACCAACAGGATGATCTTTATGAACTCTTAATGTAGGAGTTTGTGGAACTTCAAGATCATCACCCAAATTTGTGAAATCAGGTTCTTCATTGGAATTTGAGAACATACCTTCATCTTCTAACTCATCATCAGTATCTTCTAACGCAGGCATGTTTGGAACATTCAAATCATCAGAAGTACTGTCAACTGATGCAGCAGTACTTTGATCCAAAGTACTGTGAGAGTAATATGTAGACTTACCCTTTTTCTTTGCTGCTTCATAAGCTCTTCTTTGATCATCTTCATAAGATTTTGCTATTGTTTCTTGAAAAAGCATTCTAGTAAGTTCATCTTAGAGAGCTTGATCTTCATCAGACAATACGGATTTTGGTTCAACAGTACTTTTCGCCTTTTCAATAGTTATGGGTTCTTCATTAGGAACATCATCAGGTCTAATATTGACTCCATGAACAATGTACTGTAAATCTTATTCTTTGTGAGCAACTTGATTTTCTTCTCTGACAGGAACATAGTTCATAGAAGGAGTCAAAACATCAAGATCAAACATCCAATCAGGACCTTTACCTTTTTGATTTTCTTGAGCTTCAAGAAATTCAACATGAAGACAATCTTGAACCTTTTTGGTAACCTTGTTGTACACTCTAAATCCTTTGCTATTGGTACAGTAACCCAATAAGTATCCTTCATCGGACTTGCCATCAAATTTTCCCAGAGAGTCAATAGTATTGAGAATAGTCAGAGGACAGCCAAAAGGTTTCATAAAACGAATGTTGGGTTTGTTTCCCATAAGCAACTCATAAGGTGTCTTCATCCGAGGTTTAGTGGTGATACTCTATTTAACACATAACAAGCGGTACTTACGACTTCACCCAAAATTGAATAGGTAATAAAGAATCGCAAGCATTGTTCTTGCTGCTTCTATCAATGTTCTATTCTTCCTTTCTCAACACCATTTTTTTGTGGAGTTCTAGCAATGCTAAACTCCTCTTAATCCTTTCTTGGCACAAAATTCATCTCGTAAACTTGTTTTGAATTCATCCCATTATCACATCTAATAGATCTTACTTTGAGTCTCAATTGATTTTCAAGGGCTATTATAAGATCATGAATAGCATCAAAGGTTTCATCTTTAAATCCCAAGAAAAATACCTAACTAAATATACTGCAATCATTTGTTACAACTAAGCAGTATTTCTTCTTGTTTAAGCTTGCAACAGAAATAGGTCCAAACAGATCCATGTACAACAACTCTAAAGGTTCTCTAATAGTTCTTTCCTCAATCTTCTTGAATGAAGCTTTGTGTTGTTTACCCTTCTTGCACGCCAAACATGAATGATCATTCTTGTATGTTTTAGAAGGTAAACCTCTAACTAAATTTCCTTTAACCAACTTGTTGATATTCTTGAAATTCACATGTCCTAATCTTCTATGCCATAGATGTGCTTCCTCAAGTGTTGCCCTTGCTACTAAACATGTTGCTCTTTCAGAAGAGTTAATATTCTTCAAGTCTAGACTATACACATCATTGGTTCTTGGTACTCTCAGTGTTACCAAGTGATCATCAACAAGCTTGAACTCAGGGGAAAGAATAAGACATTCTGTGTCAGTGAATAACACAAGGTGCTTCTTGTCACAGATCTGAGATACTGACAAAAGGTTGAACTTGAGCTCCTTCACATAATGAACATTCTCAAAATCAATGATTCATGCCTTGATGGTTCCTTTCCCAGTAATTCTACCTCCATTAGGATCGTTACCAAAAGCAACTCTTCCTCCAAAATATGATTTAAAATCTGACAGAATCTCTTTGTCTCCTGTCATGCTTCTAGAGCAACCACTATCAACAATCAAATGATCTTTAAGCTCCTCTTCTGGGTTTCCCAGCGCAAAAGATGAAAGAGTTAGTTTCTTTTAGGAACCCAAGCCATTACTGACTTGTGTTCCCCTTGTGGAGTGACATACTTAAATTATTTAAGTATGTAATTTCTAATCGCTTTTAAAAACATGATCAATTATTTTTTGTTCCAAAACTTGTGTTGGTTTTTCAACAAAACTTTCTTTTCAACAAAATTCTCCTTTTCTTTTCAACAAAACTTCTTTGAAAATCTTGTTTGTTCCCATAAGTACTTTCTTTCTTAACTTGATGAGGTTTTAACATTTTGTGTTGATTTCTTTGATCTAGGTACTCTATTTGAGGTGTAATGCCTTCTAGCTTGATAGTAATTGGATCTCCTAGGGCTTCCATTTGAAAAAGTGCTAGCAAGTACCTTGATTGGGTGAAAATCTAGCGATACTTTGAGAAGGTACCGCTTGAGAAACTTTTGACTTACCAAGACCTTTAAAAGTATTGCTTGAGGGTCTTGGTGGTTTTGAAAAGGTCTTTTACGGTGAGGGTACCTATAATCTTTTGAGAAATTACTATGGTTTACCCTATGTGAATGATTCCAAACCGGCTTATTCTCCTTAGCTTATGGTTGGTAGATGTAGTCTTTGGGAATTTGCTTAAATATTCGAGTGGAAGTTATAGTCCTTAATCAAATGATCGTGACTATAACAAACAAAACATAAATTTTGACCCGTAATCCTAAATTTGCTTCCTTTAGTTCTATGACCAAAACTATCCTAACTTTTGGTGAATGATTAAAGATTTTCCAAAATTAGCGAGATTTTGAAAAGTTTTTCTTGAAGGTCTTCTTGAATGTCTAGCGATGATTGGAGATGAAGGTACTATCGAACGTCTAGCGATGCTTTGAGATGAAGGTCTTCTTGAACTCTTAACATTATCATCCTTAGGTTTTTCAACTGTTTCTTTTGGGGATTCGAACTAGATGGACTCGAATTAGATTGACCAGTAAGCTTTTTCCTAAACTCTAAATTGTCTACTCCAAAACAAGAAACATCTGTCCTAAGTGGTTGAAAACTACCAGTTGGTGGAGGAACTGCATTATAACCCTTGTTTTTCTTAAATTCAGGAGATGTTTGACTAATTGATTCCTCATTACTAGATGTGTTTCCTTCTGAGCTAATGAGTTCATCATCACTAGTTGTTATCTCCTCTGAATCAATTTGTTCCTTATCACTAGGTGGGTTCTCTTCTTCACTGCTAAACTCCATACCAAAACCTAGGCCAGTTTTAATGTGTGCTCTTTTTTTTTCAACAAAACTAACATGTGAAAGACCAAATTCTTTCGAACTAGCAATTTTTCTAACAATTCATCCCTTTCTTTAGTCATATTTTCAAGTTCAAAAACCTTACATCCTAACTTCCATTCACTCAATTTTAATTGACAATCTTGTTGCTCATATTTTTCTGCCCAAGCCATTTCATTATTTTCATGAGTGATTATTTTGGCTTCCATTGACTCTAAAGTCAATTCATAACTAACTACCTCAGACCTAGCCCTTCTACGGTTATCTCTTTCGGTCACATAGTCTTTAAGCATTTTTGATAAAATCATTACATTTAGAACATACCTTAGAGATAGTGGATGAACTTAGTGAAGTAGCTACCATAGCAACCGAACAAGTTCTTCTTCACTTTCCATGCTCAATCAAAGCTTCCAAGGCCATCTCTTGATTCCAAAGCAAACAAATCTCGGTTCCTCATCAAAAGTCGTGCTCAATCAAACTCTTCCACAAGAACCACATAGTAGGTTCTTGGTTCATCATCAAATTCAAGACTCGGTCAACCTCTGATAGATTTTCTTGAGCAACCAAAGCTTTTGGTTTTGGTTCAGGAATTTCCTTTATTTCAACTTTGGGTTTCTCAATCATTTTATTTGCCTGATATTTAGCAAACTTGCATTCTCTTGCAAAGTGTCCATGCCTTTGACAATTAAAGCATTCAATCTTGGATTTGTCAAATGCTATACCCTGTTTGGGTTTGAAGTCAATGCCTCTTCCTGTTTTCTTCATAAACTTCTTGATCCTTGCAGTGATCATGGCAACTTGCCATCTTATGTCAATTTCTTCTAGATCATCCTCTTCAATTTGCAACAAATCTTCTTCATAAGTGACGGTAAAGTTGATTGTTGAGCAAAGAAGGAACATACAACATCATCGAGTTGATGGTGTTTGATGTTGATGAGGTGGTAGTAGTCATGGTTGTGCAAATATGTTGTTTATCACCACATGATGCTTTGAGCAGGATAAGCGATCTTGTTAGTGGAAATCTTGCCTGTTTTCGGAAGACACAAAAGCAATCTTTGTGAGATTTGAATTTTTGACCATTCATCTCATGCTCATACACCTTTAAATTGTTGTAGAGATCATCAAAGTCCATAGTATCCAAACCAGATTATCCTCTAATCATAGTAGCAACCACATGCCATACGGATGGCAAACTTCTTAAGAACTTCAAGTTTGCATCTTCAATAGATACCTTTTCTCCATATAACTCTAGCATACTAAGAAGATTTTGGAATCTGTCATAGGCAACATCAAGACCTTCTCTTTCACCAACAGTGAATGTTTCAAACTGTTGCTTTAATAGATTTATATGCATCTTCTTGGAAGTATCATTACCTCCAAATCTTGTTTTGATAGCAGCCCATATTTGTTTTGCATCCTTAGCATCATGAAACTTTAGTAGGTGAACATCATGAATAGCAGACAACAGTATGTTGAGAGCCTTTTCTTGATTTCTTTTTGTAGTCAATTGGCAAGGTAGGTGAGGTGGTTTAGGTTGTCCAGAACTTCTACTGGTTCTTCAAGAACGACATTACCATCGACAATCACATCCCATAATGCATGGTCTCAGAATTGCATTGTATCGCCTCATCTTCATGCTCCGTAGATCATATTCTCCTTCTTGATGATAGGAATTCAGGTGAGGTGATGGATGGGAGTGGTGCGACTTCAATCGACTTCTTTTAGGGTTTGTAATTAAATCGGTTTTAAGGGTTTCTTCTTAATCAGAGTTTTCACACAAGCTCTGATACCACTTGTTGGATCGATATACTCTGACCAAACTAACTATGTAGCTTGTAAGGGTTTAGCAACTTTGGATAAATCCAAAACTACTAACAATGAAACACTGATATAACTCTATTAAGTATGCGGAATCTACTTTAACAAAGCTAAGAATTGTAACTTTAAACTTCAACGATTATATTAAAACCAAACTTTGAACCTGCTTATTATACAGATTCACTAACAAACCTAATCGCTAAATAAATCTAATTTTGTACTTGCATGTAAGTTCATTCGTATCTCTAATGCCAATCTAGGGGTTCTTTTATAGACATAAGGAATACCCTAGTCGGTTTACAATCCTTGTACGACAAGTAAACTAATTCTAATCTAAGAATATTCTAGAATTACATAATAATCCTTAAACAATTTGCATAGCGATCCTTTAGCATATTAATACTTTGACGAGCAAGATTGACTTTCTTTATTAAGCAAGACTTTGACTTTCTTCATTAAGCGATGCTTTGACTTTCAAAGAACACTTTGACTTTATATCCCAACAACATGAATGTTTTAGAAAGCACGAGGTAAGATCGTAATTTATCGAACACGAAAACTACGACCAATAATTCTTTTTCAGTGACTATATAATTTTCTTGAGCACCATTCGGTGTCTTGCTAGCAAAATATATGGGTCGAAAATGTTTTCCTTCTCGTTGGCCTAAAAGCGGCTCCAACAAAGAAATTGCTTACATCGCACATGAGCTCGAATGGTAGTGACCAATCGGTGAAACCATGATGGGAGCACTTGTCGATTGAGATTTAAATGTTTCGAAGGATTTTAGGCAATATGTATTGAAGTCGAAGACAGAATCCTTCTCCAGAAGTTTTGTCATCGGACGAGATATTTTTGAAAAATCTTTGATAAAGCTGCGGTAGAAACCGGCATGTTCTAAAAAACTTCTAACGGCTTTAATGAACATTCTCAAAATCAATGATTCATGCCTTGATGGTTCCTTTCCCAGTAATTCTACCTCCATTAGGATCGTTACCAAAAGCAACTCTTCCTCCAAAATATGATTTAAAATCGATGAATCTCTTTGTCTCTGTCATGCTTCTAGAGCAACCATCGTCAACAATCAAATGATCTTTAAGCTCCTCTTACGGGTTTCCTAGCGCAAAAGATGAAAGAGTTAGTTTTTTAGGAACCCAAGCCATTCTTGACTTGTGTTCCCTTGTGGAGTGACATACTTAAATTATTTAAGTATGTAATTTCCTTATTTTTAAAAACATGATCAATTATTTTTTTTGTTCCAAAACTTGTGTTGGTTTTCAACAAAACTTTCTTTTCAACAAAATTCTCCTTTTCTTTTCAACAAAACTTCTTTGAAAGTCTTGTTTGTTCCCCATAAGTACTTTCTTTCTTAACCCAGTAGGTTTTAACATTTTGTGTTGATTTCTTTGATCTAGGTACTCTATTTGAGGTGTAATGCCTTCTAGCTTGATAGTAATTGGATCTCCTAGGGCTTCCATTTGAAAAAGTGCTAGCGGTACCTTGATTGGGTGAAAATCTAGCGATTACTTTGAGAAGGTCTTGAGAAACTTTGACTTACCAAGTACCTTTAAAAGTATTGCTTGAGGGTACTGGTGGTTTTGAAAAAGGTCTTTTCTGGTGAGGGTACCTATAATCTTTTGAGAAATTACTATGGTTTACCCTATGTGAATGATTCCAAACTGGCTTATTCTCCCTTAGCTTATGGTTGGTAGATGTAGTCTTTGGGAATTTGCTTAAATATTCTGAGTGGAAGTTATAGTCCTTAATCAAATGATCAGGACTATAACAAACAAAACATAAATTTTGACCCGTAATCCTAAATTTGCTTCCTTTAGTTCTATGACCAAAACTATCCTGACTTTTTGGTGAATGATTAAAAGATTTTCCAAAATTAGCAGTATTTTGAAAAGTTTTTCTTGAAGGTACTGCTGAATGTCTAGCAGTACTTGGAGATGAAGGTACTACTGAACGTCTAGCAGTACTTTGAGATGAAGGTACTGCTGAACTCTTAACATTATCATCCTTAGGTTTCTCAACTGTTTCTTTTGGGGATTCGAACTACATGGACACGAATTAGATTGACCGAGAAGCTTTTCCTAAACTCTAAATTGTCTACTCCAAAACAAGAAACATCATCCTAAGTGGTTGAAAACTACCGGTTGGTGGAGGAACCGCATTATAACCCTTGTTTTCTTAAATTCGGGAGATGTTTGACTAATTGATTCCTCATTACTAGATGTGTTTCCTTCCGAGCTAATGAGTTCATCATCATTAGTTGTTATCTCCTCTCCGAATCAATTGTTCCTTATCACTAGGTGGGTTCTCTTCTTCGCTAAACTCCATACCAAAACCTAGGCCGGTTTAATGTGTGCTCTTTTTTTCAACAAAACTAACATGTGAAAGACCAAATTCTTTCGAACTAGCAAATTTTCTAACAATTCATCCCTTTCTTTAGTCATCTTTTCAAGTTCAAAACCTTACATCCTAACTTCCATTCACTCAATTTTAATTGACAATCTTGTTGCTCATATTTTACCCAAGCCATTTCATTATTTTCATGAGTGATTATTTTGGCTTCCATTGACTCTAAAGTAAATTCATAACTAACTACCTCGGACCTAGCCCTTCTACGATTATCTCTTTCGGTCACATAGTCTTTAAGCATTTTTGATAAAAATCATTACATTTAGAACATACCTCGAGATAGTGGATGAACTTAGTGAAGTAGCTACCATAGCAACCGAACAAGTTCTTCTTCACTTTCCATGCTCGATCAAAGCTTCCAAGGCCATCTCTTGATTCCAAAGCAAATCTCGGTTCCTCATCAAAAGTCAGTGCTCAATCAAACTCTTCCACAGAACCACATAGTAGGTTCTTGGTTCATCATCAAATTCAAGACTCGGTCAACCTCGATAGATTTTCTTGAGCAACCAAAGCTTTTGGTTTTGGTTCAGGAATTTCCTTTATTTCAACTTTGGGTTTCCCAATCATTCTATTTGCCTGATATTTAGCAAACTTGCATTCTCTTGCAAAGTGTCCATGCCTTTGACAATTAAAGCATTCAATCTTGGATTTGTCAAATGCTATACCCTGTTTGGGTTTGAAGTCAATGCCTCTTCCTGTTTTCTTCATAAACTTCTTGATCCTTGCAGTGATCATGGCAACTTGCCATCTTATGTCAATTTCTTCTAGATCATCCTCTTCAATTTGCAACAAATCTTCTTCATAAGTGACAGGTAAAGTTGATTGTTGAGCAAAGAAGGAACATACAACATCATCAGAGTTGATGGTGTTTGATGTTGATGAGGTGGTAGTAGTCATGGTTGTGCAAATATGTTGTTTATCACCAACAGTACTTTGAACAGGATAAGCAGTACTGTTAGTGGAAGTACTGCCTCTGTTTTCAGAAGACACAAAAGCAATGCTGTGAGATTTGAATTTTTTTGACCATTCATCTCATGCTCATACACCTTTAAATTGTTGTAGAGATCATCAAAGTCCATAGTATCCAAACCAGATTATCCTCTAATCATAGTAGCAACCACATGCCATACGGATGGCAAACTTTAAGAACTTCAAGTTTGCATCTTCAATAGATACCTTTTCTCCATATAACTCTAGCATACTAAGAAGATTTTGGAATCATCATAGGCAACATCAAGACCTTCTCTTTCCTGTGATGAATGTTTCAAACTGTTGCTTTAATAGATTTATATGCATCTTCTTGGAAGTATCATTACCTCAAATCTTGTTTTGATAGCGACCCATATTTGTTTTGCATCCTTAGCATCATGAAACTTTAGTAGGTGAACATCATGAATAGCGAGACAACGTATGTTGAGAGCCTTTTCTTGATTTCTTTTGTAGCTAGCTGGCAAGGTAGGTGAGGTGGTTTAGGTTGTCCAGAACTTCTCGGGTTCTTCAAGAACGACATTACCATCGACAATCACATCCCATAATGCATGGTGCAGTAATTGCATTGTCTTGCCTCATCTTCATGCTCCGAGATCATATTCTCCTTCTTGATGATAGGAATTCGAGTGAGGTGATGGATGGGAGTGGTGCAGCTTGATCGACTTCTTTTAGGGTTTGTAATTAAATCGGTTTTAAGGGTTTCTTCTTAATCGAGTTTTCACACAAGCTCTGATACCACTTGTTGGATCGATATACTCTGACCAAACTAACTATGTAGCTTGTAAGGGTTTAGTAACTTTGGATAAATCCAAAACTACTAACAATGAAACACTGATATAACTCTATTAAGTATGCGGAATCTACTTTAACAAAGCTAAGAAGAATAACTTTAAACTTCAACGATTATATTAAAACCAAACTTTGAACCTGCTTATTATACAGATTCACTAACAAACCTAATCGCTAAATAAATCTAATTTCGTACTTGCATGTAAGTTCATTCGTATCTCTAATGCCAATCTAGGGGTTCTTTTATAGACATAAGGAATACCCTAGTCGGTTTACAATCCTTGTACGACAAGTAAACTAATTCTAATCTAAGAATATTCTAGAATTACATAATAATCCTTAAACAATTTGCATAGCAGTCCTTTAGCATATCAATACTTTGACGAGCAGTACTTTGACTTTCTTTATTAAGCAGTACTTTGACTTTCTTCATTAAGCAGTACTTTGACTTTCAGCAACACTTTGACTTTATATCCTAACAACATGAATGTTTTAGAAAGCACGAGGTAAGATCAGAATTTATCGAACACGAAAACTACGACCAATAATTCTTTTTCTGTGACTATATAATTTTGCTGAGCACCATTCAGTGTCTTGCTAGCAAAATATATGGGTCGAAAATGTTTTCCTTCTCGTTGGCCTAAAACGGCTCCAACAGCAAAATTGCTTACATCGCACATGAGCTCGAATGGTAGTGACCAATCAGGTGAAACCATGATGGGAGCACTTGTCAGTTGAGATTTAAATGTTTCGAAGGATTTTAGGCAATATGTATTGAAGTCGAAGACAGAATCCTTCTCCAGAAGTTTTGTCATCGGACGAGATATTTTTGAAAAATCTTTGATAAAGCTGCGGTAGAAACCGCATGTTCTAAAAACTTCTAACGGCTTTAACATTAGTTGGTGGTGGAAGTTTCGTGATAACGTCAATTTTACTTTATCTACTTCCATGCACCTTTGGAGATTTTGTGGCCAAGCACAATTCCTTGGTCACCATAAAGTGACATTTTTCGCAGTTAAGGACAAGATGTGCAGCTTCGCATCTTTAGATCATTTTATCAAGATTGGAAAGACAAGCTTCGAACGAGTTTCCGAAAACTGAAAAGTCATCCATGAAAACTTCCATGGAGGTTTCAACCATGTCTTGGAATATGGCTATCATACACCTTTGAAAAGTTGCAGGTGCATTACAAAGACCAAAAGGCATACGCCGATATGCGTAGGTTCCAAAAGGGCAAGTAAAGGCGGTGTTTTCTTGATCATTCGGATCGATCGGAATTTGAAAGTATCCTAAAAATCCATTGAGGAAACAAAAGAATTTGTTCCATGCTAGTCTTTCAAGCATTTGATCCATGAAAGGAAGGAAAGTGATCTTTCACGGTGGTTTTATTTAATTTACGATAGTCAATACAAACGCGCCATCCGGTGGATTCTAGTAGGAACTAGTTCATTCGATTCGTTAGTCACAACCGTCATTCCTCCTTTCTTAGGGACACAGTGAATTGGACTCACCCAAGGACTGTCCTCGATCGGGTATATGATATCAGCATCGAGAAGTTTGATGATTTCCTTTTTGACAACTTCTTTCATGTTGGGATTGAGTCGACGTTGACGTTCCACAACGAGTTTAATCCCATCTTCGAAATTGATTTTGTGTTTGCAGAAATTTGGACTAATTCCTGGGATATCAGATGTTTTCCAAGCAAAAGCTCGTTTATGATTTTTGAGGATAGAAACTAAACTTTTTTTCTCCTTGTCCTCGAGTAATGAAGATATGACTACCGGAAAAAGTGAGTTTTCCTCCAGATAAGCATATTCTAGATGATCAGGGAGTGGTTTGAGCACGAGATATGTTGGTGGTTCTTGAAGAGAAGATTGTATTCTCATCTCGTCATCGAAAGTTATTTATTCAAAATTCTCTTCCTCCATTTCTTCCTCCTCCTTGTTATCTCCTTCGAACTCTACTTTCATAAAATCAGCAAACTCTTTGTCAAGGTCTGTTTCATTGATTTTTTCAGAAGTAGTCATGAATGGATCAAATTCGTTAAGTAATGCATCCAATTCTTCATCAGTGACTTCATCGATAACCTCGATGTTGAAACAAGTGTCATCACTGGAACGTGGATAGCGCATTGCTTTGTCAATTAAAAAGGTTATTCGATCTTCTCCAACTCCAAGGTTGAGTTCTTTACCTTTTACTTTGATGATCACATCAGCGGTATTTAGGAAAGGTCTTCCTAAGATGAGATGGACTTTACTATCTTCTTCCATCTCTAGAATTGTCGGTTTAAGGCTGTTGATGGATAATTTGGAATCTGATTAAGGCATCAAATTGATAGTTGCGCCAAGGTCGGCTAAAGCATCGCATTGAATATTATTCCGAAAGTGCATGGAATAAGAAAGCTCCCGGGATCTTGAGCTTTGGCGAATTTTGTTTTGAACAATGGCGAGCATTCTTCCTTAAGGAAGGTGGTCGATATTTGCTCTAACTTGCTCTTGTTGTTAAGAAGTTCTTTCAAAATTTCCGTAATTGGGCATTCCGGCTAAGACATCAACGAGGGAACATTAAGTCTAACCTCTTTGATTATTTCAATGAACTTCTTATATCGCTCTTCCATTTTTCTTTCTTAAGGCGTTGAGGATATCGAATTTTTGGTGTATGCGCCTTGATAGGTGAGACGATTTTCTTTTGGTGGGTTGGGTTGGGTTGGTTTCCTCGACTTCATCCTCACTATCTTGGGTGATAGGAGCATTTTTGTTCAGATTTGGTGGTGGATCGTACGAGAGACCACTTCTTGTGGATACAACATTGATATGTTCATTTCTTGTTTGTGGGGGACGATACATTTTATCGTTTGATGGTTTTGGGTTGGATTGGGTGTTACTTGGTAACGAACCAGATGGTCGAGAGGAATATTGGTCAGAAAATCTAACAAATTTGTTTTCGAGGTCTTGGATAGAGGCTTGATGATTTTTTTGTACTTGCTCAACTTTGGCTTTGAGATTGAAAAACTGATTTTTGATAAAATCATTTGTTGATTTTTGAGCAGTCACGAATTCTCTCATGGTTTTTTTGAATTCGGATTCTTCCATCTTTTTTTCGGAGTTTTGTGGGGGTGGATTGTCGGTTCGAGGTTGAGAATCACGATTGTTATCCCTTTGTTGGCGGTCTTGCCAATTTCCAGAATTTCTACCGTAATAATTACCACGATATCCTCCTCCACGGTATCCTCCTTGGACATAATTTGCTTCTCCTTCGTTAGGTCCACCCATGGGTTTATCATCGCACTCAGATGATTGGTGATTTCCTCCACAATTGTTGCATCCATCTCGTATTTCCTTCATTTCTCCTTAGATATCTTTGTATTGCGAGTCGATTTTCGAAGTTAAGGCTTCCATTTTCTCCATAAGTTTTAAGGTATCGGATTTTTCGACAAAAGCAACGGTTTTCGAAGAGGCTTGGTTTTGAATCTTTAGACCAATCGATTTTAAGTACTCGATCTTCTAGTAATTGATGTGCATCGTTAGGAGTCTTATAGAGAAAATTTCTCCGGCATCAAGGATACCTTGAGAGATTTCGTCTAGTCCATGGTAAAAGATTGGATAATGGTTCCTTTGGATAGTCCATGTCCATGGCGAACCTGAACAAATCTTTCATCGAAGCCAAGCTTCGACAAGTGATTCGTTTGGGTTTTGGTGAAAGCACAAATTTCTCCCATTAATCGATCAAACATGGCGGTGGAAATAATCGACACAAAGGCTTGCCTCATCTCCTCCCAAGTATTGATAATTCACAGGGTTAATTCATTTACGATACTTTTACATCTCCGTGAGTGATGATGGACAAAGTTTAAGTTTGATAGCATTGACATCGGTGTCGCCATACGGAACATGCCGCATTTCGATGAATTCGGCAATGTGCTTATGCGGATCGGCCCACGCACGCCATCGAATTGGCGGTCTTTGATCATAGAGATGATGACCCTTCACGGTGAAGTTGTCACCAAGGTTGGCGACAATGATAGCACTCTCGGGAGTTGGTGCTACGGCTCGGTTGGTTTACCACATGGGTTGATCGTCTGTCATGGGAAAAGGAAAATTGGTGAAAGGGTTAGAAATAACTTTGGCTTCCAAAAGGTTATCAAATGGTGGGTTTGGTACTCTAGGTACACGGTTTTCTAATGGGATAAAAGGAGTTCTTCTTCTTCTTCTTAGAATCAAATGTTCGGGGTTGGTAAGAGGTGAGATTGGTTCTATTCCAGCTGAACGAGTGTTCATACAATTACCTAGAGAATCCAGGCAATATCTAAACACACGGACAAACAAAGAAAACAGATTTTCGGACAGAAAAGAGTAACCAGATCGGTTGCGAGGGGCGACCGATCAGTTGGAACAACTTGGTTATGGGTTGAAGGATCGTAATATTTATTGTGTTGATGATTCGGGTGGTCTTGGATGATGAAAATACATGTTTGCCATAGTTAGAGAGAAAGAGATGAGAGGGAGTTTCTTGCTAGAGACTTGGTTCACAAAATGCAAGGTTAGATTAAAGAAAAGCTCCACCCTTCCATCCTTGGAAGGGTATTTCTCTTACGACTACACGACCTCCTATCGGCTGTGGATCATGTATACGATGGGTAAAGACCCGTCCTTCCTCCACGGTGTTACACTAAACTAAACTACGCTCCAAACTAACTAATAAACTACTAAATAACGTAAATAACGACACGTCTATGAGCTAACTTATGCTAGACCATAATTGGGGTGACCGACACTTTAACATGGAATTTCCAATTCCTAACAATCTCCCTAAGGGAGGTCACCCCATGAAATACATTTTGCATCCTAGCATTCTATCTTTGTCTTTAGTTACGAGCTCGAGACTTCTATTCTTCAAGTTCCGCAATCTTTGTGCTTTAGTAGCGATTCTTCAAAGTCCAAATAGTTTTGTACTTTAAGTGGAGGCCTTTAAGCGATCCACATCTTTGATGATCTTCGAGATTTCATTGAGATCATCACCACGATAAATCTGGATCACCCATTGTTGTGTTGCCATCATGTGATGTTGTGACTTTTGGACCGACATGCTCACACTTTATGGATCATGACATCTTTCCATCGAGTAGCGGAAGCTTTACGGCTCATAATATTTGCGAGCGTAGCGAAACATAGTATAAAAATATCATAACGGGTTATGTAGATATGCACCAGTCATGATTTCTTCAATTAAGTGTAAATCTTTGTGAGCATGCGGCTTTGGATTGACTCCTCAATTCGATCCATTGAAACCATCCAAATGTACTGCAAACAACAATTAGCTATAAAACACATGAAAGTGTCTTTGATCACTTTTGTTGAATCGAGGTACACGGCCCACGGTTCCCGTTGATCGGTACAATCTTGCTGTGATCGGTATAATTCGAAGAATCTCCTTGGCGGGGTTTTCACCGCTCTAATTGTTCTCAAACCGGAACATCTCAATGAAGACAACACGGGTGAGTGAACGGTGAATTGAGATTCACCGATTGATGAAAAATTGATTTGAAAACAATTGCGTATTGTTTAGAAGAAAGAGTTTTGCAATCTGACGAAGGTTTTATGAGAAAGATCAATTTTCAATCAAAATACTTTTGTATTTGAAATGAGTACACATTCGATGTGCTAGAGAAAAGAAGAGATTCGCACATCGAGCGGTTTTCAAAAGAATTTTTCAATCGGAGATACTTTTGATTTTGAAATATGAATACACATTCGATGCGCTAGAAAGAAGATTTGCACATCGAGCGGTTTTCCAAAAGTATTAAATCAATTCATTTCTGGACCAAGGTTGATTCACGGTGAATCGCCCCATCGTTCTATCCGGTTGTCACAAGTTTGATCTTTTGGAAAGATCTCACATGTCACCCACCAAGAGCTTGTTTGATGTTGGCTCTAGAAGGATTTCCATCTTCATTGTGAATATTTTCATATCACTTGGATGTTCCGCAATACCACAAGGATAATCGTGGGACTCTAAATATATACTTACTTTCCACATTGTGTGAAACAACAAGTCTTCATTACTTTTGTGTCCTAATGAGATATTGTGGACGATCTCTTAGCTCTAGACTCAATTGTGCACATTTGGTTTCCTATGCGAAGACTAGGGAGAGGTCTCCTTCTTAAATATCAACAATCTCTAAGAAAGTTGATAGATTATGTAGGTTCCCGTGAGAATGAAACAAGCCCTTTTAAGAGGAACTTGAGTAGCTTGGGAAGTTTAGTGCGGTCGTCCTTTGGGTCCATGAAGTCTTTTCTTCAATACCCGTGTTACCTTAGTAACCACCAGTAGCATATGTATTGAACCCGGTTACTGCCCGAAGGTTGAATTATTGGAGGGTGATAAGGTTTTAAATTGTACCTTTTTGAGGGGTCGTTTAAGCCCTTATTTAATCACTTTTGTATCCGTTATTACTTAATATCATTCCTTTTCCTTTGACCTCGAACGATGCGTGTAGCGTTATCAAGTTTTTGGCGCCGCTGCCGGGGAATAGAATAGCTAGTTAGTAGTCCACCTCGTTTAGGTTTCCTTTGCTTGATTCCTATCAAGTAAATTTTTCTCATTTTTTAGCTTTCTCATAGTCTATCCCCTTCTTCGTGACCTTTGTTCGTAATTCCATCACTTTTCATCATGAAGGTGATAACCACCCACCATTCATCAACCCACCACCAATTGACCCGCCAAGAGCCCGTACTCTTGGTGAATACTCAAGACCAAGCCACCTAGGCTATAGGAACACCATTGAGCTTCCCGACCAAGCCCAAACTACGGCCTCCGATCGACACCATCCGGTTGGTGCAAAGCGGATGTGCATTCCATGGACTTCGTTCCAAAGATCCGTCGACATCTAAGGGATTTCCTTAAAATTGTCGATTCCATTGACCTTGATGCTACTACTCGGGAGACTACGCGCTGCGTCTCTTCCAATTCTCTCTGGGACCAAGCTAGTAATTGGCTTGAGCGACTTCCCAAGGCTCCATCTCAAGTTGGGATGATCTCACCTCTCGTTTCCTTGCTCAATTTTTCCCACGGGGACAACCACTAAGCTTAGAAATGACATCTTGATGTTCCAACAACGTCAAGGTGAATCTCTCTACGAAGCATGGACTCGATTCAAAGACTTACTTCATAAAGTCCCTCATCACGGTATTGATCTTTGGCTCCAAGTCCAACTTTTCTATGATCACGTCAGTCCCTCCCTTTAATGGACCATTGATTATGCCACCGGAGGAAGGCTAAGTGACCTCACTGATAAAGCATGTTGGGAAGTCATCGAGGACCTGGCTCAATATGAAGAAGAAGGTTGGGAAATTCCGGTAATTCCGGAAAACAGGCCAACTTCTCACCCACAAGCAATAAAGGATATGGAGGCATAAGTGAGTGCGTTAATGGGGGTAACTAACCATGCCATTAAGCATGTAAACGCGGTCAAGGAATTTCTGCTCCCAATAAAGTCTCGGCAAGATGAATTCGAGGACATAATATTGACATTTATCCACAAGCAAGAAAAGGACATAAAACACCTCGAAGCTCAAATGCGGAAAACTCACGACACCTTCTTAGGACTAGCCGACAACTTCATGTTGAACATCCGTGATGAAATCGTAAAGAACAATATACCTAAAAATCTAGAAAAGGTGTATGCGATACCGGGACACATTGGGGTGACTCCCGAACCTTCTCCATTAACAATCCTCGTCAAAGAATCATATTCTTGCTTAAATTCCTATCTCGACGTTCCCCGCATGCTCCCTAGAAACATTTTCATTGGAATGGTGCACGTATCACTTCCCAACTTCCCCAATGTTAGGGAAAGTTCTTTCGGTTTTAAACCTGAAAAAAGAACCTCACCTCCAAGACGTTCCCCGCATGCTCCCTAGAAACATTTTCATGATTGAACGACAATTTGACATATGCATTATTTACCGTTGTGGAGATTATTGGTGGATTAGCCAAATTGATTTTGAAATAAAAACTAAAATATTTGTCAAAGATAGTAATCGGACCTTTGATCCGGTGGATCAACACAAGCCGTTTTCTTTTGAAAAAAGCGGTCGTGATGCGTCACATATAAAGTGTGACGCCTGTCGCCTCGCCAGATCAGATGATAAATACATTACCCATCTCTTTCATTCTTTACCCTACACAATTTTTATCCGCCCACACCACACCAAAACGATTTCCCCACATCAAATTCACTATTTTACCACATCAATCTCCACAAGGTAAGTAATATACGTTGATCTTTGTCTATTCAATTGTCCTAATTCATGCTCAATTTTGTTTTTCCCTCTTTTTCAATCCGAAAACCCCAACTAATTTGATCTATTTCGCCTTTGAAATCTTGCTAACTAGGCTTAAGATTAGGCGAATAATAGTGTTATCATATGGGGTTAACCTTGCGAGAAGCCTTGACAGGGATCAAAACCACCTAGCCATTATGCCATTATTCTTGCAACATGGGTGTTTGGGTCAAGGGTTATGGTTAAAACTTGGACTTTTCCTCACAAATGTCGGATTCAAAATGAGGTCGGTGCGGCGTCGGTGTATTTTCATGACGCCGTCGAATCGCTAGTGTCATCCTTTTCATTACGAATATTACTCATTTGCTCTCCACTTATTTGATTTCTGTTTGGATGAGCGGAAGGGTAAAGAGAACTAGGGACAATCTTCTAGCGCCCGGAAAACATTATTGACACAATCGTCGGGTGGGGAGTATTTGTCGAGGAAGGATGTCAAGCCGTTACAATGATTTACGTCATCGGACTATTGACTCGAAATTTGTTTTGGACTGGGCATTTCTCGAGGAGTATGATTTAGCTAGGGCATTTTCAAATAGTTTTAGAAGGGACAAGTTCTTTGATCCCCAATAGGAAAGGTCGTTTAAGATAAGAGAGCCCGTGTATGGCGAGTTAGTGCGTGAATTTCATGCATCTTATCGCCAAATATCAATGCATGTCGGGATAACATTGATTTTCGAGAGTTCGATTTAGGTTAGGAGGGATTGGTGGGCAATGTCGACACTTGAGTTTGGATGGAGGTTGGGATTATATACATCTGAGAATGCTGAGAGTGATGTTTTTCGGGCTCAATTTGCAGCTGGAATTACCCATAAGGACGAGATGTTGGGTATTCAGTTTTGGAACACGATAGCTGATGGGGAGTACACTACTGGGAGTACCCTTGCTTCACAAATCCGGGATCCAAGGGTTAGGCTCATACATCACCGCCTCACCTTCTCTATCACAGGACGCCATGCCACAGGTCATCGTGTCACCCTGCCTGACTTATTCTATCTTTACTGCATATTGGCTGAGGGTGTACATTGCAACATCTCATTCTGGTTGGCCGACTACTTGAGGAATACTAGTGGAATAAGGATGGAGGATAGGGTATATGGAGGCATGCTTATCACCCGGTTAGCTCGATCTTTAGGTGTATTGGCAGGGAAGGTACCCGCGTACCTTAATGCGGTGGCAGCACCAAGGGTTGTCAAGGCTAAGTCTCTGAAAGCAATGGATGTCCTCATGGATTATGGTAGAGGTTTCGATTGGTTCCGTGCTCAGCCCGCCATTCAAGATGGTGACGACGATGATGATGAGGAGCCACGGATACCGACACACACCGGGGGTGAAGCGGGGAGCTCACCGGCGTTCTAAAGCAAATGTCCGATGGGGATTGGCGGGCTTACCGGGGAGCATGGATGGGCGCATGGATAGATGGATGACACATCGGGACCGAGAGCTATTTGGACCTATGACCATCTTGTCAGCGGATGCATCATTTGTCCATGCGTGATTAGCTTGATCCACATCTCAAATTGATCCTTTCCGGGACGGGAGGAGGATTATCTACCCTATGGGTATTTGGGCCATCTTCCCCGGTTATGACTATCGTTACGGACCCTCCCGATGAATCATGTATTTGTTTATGGGTTGTTTATGGTTAAGTATGTTTGGTTGATTGAAACAATTTTTATTTGGGCATGTAATAATCTAGGACATCTTAACTTGGTGGTGAACTTTGAACTATGTGATGTTTATGTATATTTGCATGTGGTGTGATTGATCTTGCTTGTGTGGTTGGATTGTCCATGTTAGAGTCATATATCTTTTGATTGTTTATTCTCATGTTTAAATTTGTAAAATGCTTTATTTTGTTTTAACCTCGTCTTAATTACATATGAAGGTATTTTACATAAGGGATAAGTGTAGGGAGGATTACATATGTTTTGAAAGAAAGCGTAAACATGAGAATAACAATTCATTAAAAGATATATTTGTGTGTTTGTTCGAGTCAAATGCTTGTATCGAGTCATAATGGATGTTTTGCGAAATTTTCCAGATTCTAAAGATGTAAATTTTCGAATTGTTTCCGGAAAATCGCGAGACCGGTTTTGTCGGGATAACTTTGGCGTCGAGATTGCAACTGGCGTCGGGAAGGAGTAAAACAACAGTTACTTTTTCTCGTTTTACGAGCTACTTATAAATTTTTGGAATTTTCGGTCTTAATTTTCCGAAATTCTATAAACATCCATTCCACAAGCATTATATCCTAGTTTAATCGAGTCTTATATATATTATTACCGCCGATTTTACGCGAAGGTTTTCTTCAAATGTGCGGTTTTATTTATCAAGAAGAAGAAACAAAAGATTGGAAGAAACTTTTCATGCATACATTTTCTTGGAAAAGATTTAACCACTACTTTACGGATCCTACCGAGCTAATAAGGGAGTACTAGTTTCTTTCGTTTTACCTTCCATTATCATAACTTTGATACTTTCGGGAACATTGGGGACAATGTTCGGTTTAAGTGTAGGGAGGAAAATAAAGCGGAACTTTGAAACTATGCTTATCCTTGATTATTTGCTTTGTCCAATTGTATTTGTGTAATAAACCATGAGAAAATGTCGGTTAGGGTAATTTTGGCACCAAATTTTAATTTTTCATGACATATAGGAGTGGGCCATTAGTTTTAACAAAGCGTCTCACGGATAGGAAGTTGCATGACTAGCACAAAACCTTTTACCACCTTAATTCCACCCAAAATGTGAGGATCGCCCTTAGATTAGTAGGAATTAAAGCATTCATCTTTAATGCTTAGGTGTGAACCGGTAGTATAATAGATTCTAGAACTTGTTTTGTGATGCATTCGAGATCGCTAGTAAGACTACACTTGTGTAGTTAGGAATAACTAAATGATAAGAGGCATTAGGATAACCCTTGTTTGATACCCGTAATATAATTACTTCTTCCACTTGGTTGAGTAATTCCCCACACCTTTGCGTTGTACTCATCTTTAGTACGATACCCCTAGTTAACCCCTCGAGCCTATCCTTTTCGCGGTTCTCGTGATTTTTGGTTTTCGGAATATCAATGAAGAGCATTGTTTACACCCCACCCCAAATATACACCCAAATCGCCTTAGCCTACCCTTTATGCACTCACTTTTAGTGCATTATTGTATCACCCTAAACCCTTAGTTCAATTATCTAGTTGCTTGCATGAGTTGCTAAGTCGAGTCATATCCTTTGTACACAGTTTTGGGACAATTGGGACTAATGGGAAAAAGTTAAAGTTTATAAAATGAGTAGAAGGGCGTTAAATTCCCTAATTTGCGTAATAACATACCCCAAGTGTTTTGATCTTTTCAATTCGGGTCAAATTAGTGATAGAGTAATAAAACTCAAGTGTAGGGATGTGCCTATAAATCCCTATCATTTTGATGTTACCGTAGAGGATGGTAGAGTAAAGTGTATGAAAAAAAATCGAAAAAATAGAAAAGAGAAAAAAAAAAAAATAGAGTGTTAAAAAAAAAAAAAAAAAAAACATACGGGCTACCATCCTACATCTATCTTTTAAATTTATGTTTGTTTGTTTCAGTTATTTAGAGTCTAGAGTGTCGAGTCTTGGCTTAGCAACGCCATTCTTCGTATGCTTGTAACATAAGAGATTTTTGACTTGCCACCACTATATAGCCTATCCCACCAAACCCTTTGTTTCCCTACCGTAAGCCTAACATTACAACCCTTTAAAGACCTCTTTGATAGTCTTTCCTAGGTGCTTACGCCAAAGCGATGGAGGTTTGATCTATTCTCAAGCCTATGGTAATCTATGTACTAGGACCGGTTAATGAGTGTTTATCTTCCATTTCCAACTTGTTATATTTCATATACACCGAGAGAGATGTGAGTATCCAAACACCCCATGTGAGGTGCTAGTATGTAATTTCGTGCTTGTTATTACTTTCTTGGGCTTATATGTGTTGTGGACTGTTTTAAACCAATGCTTCATGACCCTAACTTATAAATTAATTGGCTAAAAGCACATTTGTTGAGGACAAGCAAATACCAAGTGTAGGGATATTTGCTAAGGTTTTAAAATGTACCTTTTGAGGGTCGTTTAAGCCCTTATTTAATCACTTTTGTATCCGTTATTACTTAATATTTCCTTTTCACTTTTAGGTCTCTTGAAGGCAAATTGCTGTAATGACACTTATTTGGACGAAAAGGCGCGGATATCTGAAGAAAATGGCCAAAGTCAAGAATCGAGACACTCCATTGCTTTGAAAACCCAAGGTGACGTCATCGCTAAGCGCGATGCCGTCGGAGGATTTTGTGACGGACGAAGCCAAAACTCTTATTTTCAAGTGGCGACGTCAAGTTATAAAATAGTAGACCGTCGCAACTCGCACGGCCTAGATTCAATCGAGCACGGCGTCGAAGTCGAAGAGGACGGCGTCACAAGCACAAGGTGATGCCGTCGTAAGATTAACGTGGCCAAGACGAAACCCTAATTACGGCGACCGGCGGCGTCACACAACATAAGGTGGCCGTCGCATATGTAATCTTATATAAAGAATCCGAATTTTTAGTATTAGTGGGTAGTCTTTTGGGTAAAAACCTAAACCGAACCAAATTTGTCTTGTACAAGTATTTTAGGGTTCCAAACCCTATCTTACACCAAGATAAGTGTTTTACTTCATTAATACAATTATGTCTTTGATTATTTGTGTGTATGCTTGCATGTTCTCCATGTCCGGCTAATTTACTTGTGTGTTTGCTTAGAGAATATGAAACTTAATTATTGAATATTGATTGGCTATCTCTTATCTTAGTTGATTAATGATCTATTAATGCGATTGGTCATTCGTTGTGTACTTAATGCTTGATTAAATCTTTGTGAACCTTAGAATATAACTCCTTGAGTAGTTTTAAGCTAAACAATCCAAAGAGTGCCTTAAAGTAAGAGTTTATTATCCCTGGTGGGTTTTGTAGGCGAGACCCTTTGGTAAGTTCAAAGAGTTGGGAGAAACGATACCCTACAACCTTAGACACACAACGCAACTAAGAATAAGGGCGTGACAATTCAACCACCAATAGGAGATAATTAAGGGTAGTAAATCCTAAGTAAACACATCTTTAAACTATCATACGAGCACACAATAATTAGACATAGACTACATACACCTTAGATTAGATAATTAGATAAGTAGAGTAATCGGTGCAATACCAACCCCAAAACCAAACCCGAGATTCGTACCTTTCCTTTTCTTAAAAATATAAAAGATAAAAATAATCTTCCTCAACCCCAACCTTAGCGTAGTAACTTCTCACTAGCATTCCTATTCCCCAGAGAATGATATCAATACCCGTGGCTTACCCTAATACTACACTACAACGATTAGGTTCACTTCCTAGGGTGTTGTAAAACTTGCTCGACGAAAGGAAGTTCCTTTGACCCCGAGCAGCGCGTATAGCGTTATCGAGGGCTATTTCTTTTAACCCTTTCTCATTTCATTTCTTTTTCATTCTTCAACCCCTTGATGCTTACCGAGACTTCATTACTAGAAACTTGTTGGGTATATTCTAGTTCTAGCTCTGTCTCGATCCGCACTCTTCCCATATTCTCATTTTCCCCTTTTTTTCAATATACCTAAGGACTTCTACACTATCTAGTGGATTGTCCCTGGTAGATCCTCCGGTTCGGCGGATCGTGGGAGCGAATACCTAACCTCACCATCCTTATAACTCCATACATAAAGTAAAATGGTGGGTCTTTTGGTACAGTTCATTCCTTCTCGAAACCAATTGAAAAATCATTTGGAAAATCCATGGTTTAAGCAGAAATAGTATCTTTCGCGAGGATGTTACAAAGCCAATAATAAACCATAAGATAGATCCGAAATGCACTTTACAATTTCAGGATATTTCCATTGTCACGGATTTTACAAGTCTATGATTTAAACCGAGAAATAGATTCTTCATGGATTTTACAAAATCAAGACAAAACCGTAAACAATGTCGACTTGAATGTGTTATGACAACTTTGGTTTCGGTGAATATCATTTTAGGGGAACATGCAGCGGTTCATCAGCGGATCATAATCCAACATCAATAATATCCTCACCCATCCGAAAACACTTTGGTTAATACATCATTCACGCATTCTGTTGGCAATTGCAGTGACAACATGGAGAAGTAAACCCGATATGCCAAACTTGATCATGAAGTAAAATTCCCCAGATTTGCTACTTAAACTTGTACTAATCCTTGTGAAAAATAAATGGTGTACCCAATGTACACAACCTCTTGACATATCCTCAACTGCGTGAGACACCAAAGTGATAGCTACGTTGTAGGTTAAGCGAGAAAGGAATCACAACCGTAATTAAATAGCCAAGTCTTTGTCACCCTCAATAAATGCCCAAACAAGTCATCTTCGCGGAAGGGTTGAAAGAAAGAAGACGAAATAAGTAAGCTCGCCCGGAAAACCTCACTTCAAATCCAAATAAGAAATACCGTCTGAACAACCCCGTAGTCAACCTTGTTCAAAAATCAATTCAAGCCGTGATGCAATGTTCTTCGTGAAAATGTATACACCAAAGTACCAATATTATCAAAATTGTATCCAAGATTCTTTCAAAAATTTCGGATAACTAATTTTCAATTCAAGCTCATATGCATGAGTGATCCATCAAACGATATATATCAAGCGTACAGTCCAAATAACCAAACCTTGTGTTAATATTGCACATCAAATAATGTGAATAACCGGTTAAATAATCAAATAATGTTGCACATCAATCAGCCTAAATTTAATATAACACAAGGTCCATAATCTGGAAAGCCGAACCATGAGTGAAGTCAAAAAGCCCAAGTCGAATTAAAAATCTGACCCAAGCAATATGAATAACCGGTTATACATAAAACTCACCACTTTACCCTAAATATTCTCACAATATCACTAAACCTAATCATACACTTCATAAACAATCCGCCCGCTCCTACACCTTTCATATCCTCTCTATCCCAACACATCTCAAATCTTATCTCATTCAACACCGATTAGCAATAATTACAATCTCAAAAACCAAATCGCTAAAGACATCATAATCCTGATAACCACTCCTAAACGAGCATCACATCCCCCAATAAGCCTCGTGTATAATTTAATATAATCATTCAAGAATGACCTCGCTACAGGGATGGCTCGAAGGTCTTCCTCAGTCGCCACAGGGATGGTTAGAAGCAAATTATTAACGCCACAAGGATGGCATCAAGATAATGATCCGTCTTCAAGATCCTTTGAGGTATCGGGTAGGTTTTATTACATATGTTTCCACGTTTTAGACGAACCAAGGATAAGAGAGGGTAACATAATTGTTATCTTCCTTGTTCATATGTTTCGGATATTAGCTTAAGACATGGATCTATGAAGATTGATGGTGTAATTAAAATCTTAAAAAGATTAAAAAGAATTGACCCGAATCTGAGATTTTTATGTGTTTTCATATTGTTCATTGAGTCAAGTTGAAGGGTAGAATAAGATGGAGGATTTGTTTGTTTTGAGTCGGAGTTGGTAAATGGGTATGAGATAATTGGATAAAAATGAACCGGTGATATGTGATTGAGTATGAGGTCAAGCTGTATTATGTTTGGTGTTAATGGTCATGTGGTCGAGTCATTTAACGTTTAAGCATAGCCTTTCATCATCTTCTTCTTATTTAAGTCGCTACGACAAGTTGAGTCGCTAGGTCTCTTTGATAAGTCGCTATTTTTTTTTCATGAGTCAAGTCGCTAACAATATTTCAAACACAACTCGCTACCCTTTTTCTGTCATAAATCGCTAATGCTTGACAAGTCACTATAACTGTTAAATAACAAGTCACAAGTCGCTAACATTTATTTGACTTACAAGTCGCTAACTTGTTAAATAACAAGTCGCTAGCCAACTCGCTACCCATATACAATGAATCTAGACAACTTGTAAAGACAAGTTGCCACTAAATCAAGTAGCTAGATAGATATTTTTTCATTTAGCTCCGGTGATTTTTCCGACCATTATTCCGACCATATGCATGCTTACCCAAAAAAATGACTTATGCAGAAAAAAGGCACTTTATTTTTGACCCATTATGGACCTTGAATATTATGACCATATGACCACAAGAGGCTTCACATATTTGGTACAAAAGTCATGAAGAGATGAGTAAAGATACTGACTTGGACAAAATGAGACAAGACAGATATGACAATGAAAGAACCATATGACATACTTTACCAAAAGATATACAAATAAACATGTAGCGCACTGTTTGGATGAAAAAAACATTCCGACCCACAAAAATTACCAAAAACAGTTTTAAGACATGAACAAAAAACAACAATGAATCAACACAACACAATAACCTTGTCTTTGGTACCATTTAAAGGATCGTAATATTTATTGTGTTGATGATTCGGGTGGTCTTGGATGATGAAAATCCGTGTTTGCCATAGTTAGAGAGAAAGAGATGAGAGGGAGTTTCTTGCTAGAGACTTGGTTCACAAAATGCAAGGTTAGATTAAAAGAAAAGCTCCACCCCTTCCATCCTTGGAAGGGGTATTTATACTTACAGACTACACGACCTCCTATCGGCTTGTGGATCATGTATACAGTGGGTAAAGACCCGTCCTTCCTCTACGGTGTTACACTAAACTAAACTACGCTACAAACTAACTAATAAACTACTAAATAACGTAAATAATGACACGTCTACGAGCTAACTTATGCTAGACCATAATTGGGGTGACCGAAACTTTAACATGGAATTTCTAATTCCTAACATGGGTTTTGGTGGAACGGAATCGGTTGTGAGGACGACCGATCGGCTGGAGCTATCGGATTTTTTTTAAATGGATCGACTGACGCGGATTTAAAACTTGCTGAAACACAATCAAATCCCCGGAAGCGGTGCCAAAAACTTGATGTGCTACGTGTGTACAAGTTTTAAATTTATAAAAGATGATTTACCAATTTTACCAATAACACATACGAGCAAGTGCACTCGTCCATTATACAAGATTTTGAAGGTAAGTCGGGATCGTTCACAGGGATTTGTGAGTGAATCAGATTAACAAGTATAAATCAACTAAGGCAATCCAAAAGAAAATAATAACGAGAATAGGTATAATGAAATTCAGATGATTAAAAACTTCACTTGCTTAAATTAGTTTCTTATCCTTGATTAGTATGATTGTGTTAACCAATTCTTAACATGTACTAATCTATTGTTCTTACAAGTTAAACCTTCGTCAAGATTTTAGTTCATAAAAACAAGCATTAAGTTCAACCAATCAATTCAAGATCAATTCAAGTTTCATAAGTTTACTTTCATAAACTTAAACATAAAAACATCGGTTTGTCTTATCAAATTTGCTTAAGAAACGGTCAATACAAAAGGTAACCGATTATAGACAAAAGGTTACAATTGATTGTAAACAACTAATCTTACGACCTTTTAGATGTTTCCAATCAATCCAACTTGATAATCAAAAGCGTTCTAATTACAACCACACTTTAGTTTCTTTGATTAACCAAGAATAATGGGTAAAATCAATCATCCATAGACAAAATAATTATAACTAGTTGAATAACAATAAGTTCTTTCGACCTCTACGATTACTATCAACTAGTCAAACTTGATTAACAAATGTCACTATGAAACTTAAGAACAATTGGATTTTAGAATCAACTTGAAATTGAATTGAAACATGTTAACACAATCATAAACTAATCATATGATAATCAACATCATTTAAGAAAGTGTATATAGAAATTAGCCACTCATACCAAAGATAAACATAAACTCAAAACTTTGAACATTAGATGTTAGGATCATATATTTATGTTATTTAGATGATTCGGGTGGTCTAGGATTGTGATTAAACAAGTGAGCCATTTTAGAGAGAGGAAGAGAGTAGAGAGGGTGTTCTAGAGAGAGAAATATCAAAAAGAGAAGGTTAGATTAATGATGAAGCACCACCCTTCCCTTAGAAGGAAGGGTATTTATAGTTACAAACTAAACGACCTCCTGACGGCCTGTGGATCAGGTATACAGTGGGTAAAGACCCGTCCTTCCTCCACGGTGTTACACTACACTAAACTAGGCTAATGACTAACTAACAAACATGTAAATAACAAACATGTAAATAACGATATGTTTTACATTTTGAATCCTAGCATTCTATTCTTGACTTCTGTTCTGAGCTCGTAGACTTCAATTCTTCACTTGACAATCTTTGTGCTTTAGCGATGATTCTTCAAAGTCCATTGCTTTGTACTTTAAATGGAGGCCTTTAAGCGATCTACATCTTTGATGATCTTGAGCTTTCGAGATCATCACCACGATAAATCTCGGGATCACCTTTTGTAGTGTTGCCTTCATGTGATGTTGTGACTTTTAGACCGACATGCTCACACTTTCGGATCATGACTTCTTTTCATCGAGTAGCGAAGCTTTCTTGGTTCAAGATATTTGCGAAGACATAGCGAAGCATAGTATAAAATATCGAGCGGGTTATGTAGATAGACACTTGTCATGATTTCTTCAAATTAAGTGTGGATCTTTGTGAGCATGCGGCTTTGGATTGACTTCTCAATTCTTATCATTTGCAACCGTCCAAATGTGCCTACAAACAACAGTTAGCAATAAAGCACACGAAAGTGTCTTTGATCACTTCGTTGAATTGAGGTACACGGCCCGGTTCCCGTTGATCGATAAAAATCTTGCTGTGATCGGTGGGAATTCAAGAATCTCCTTGACGGGGTTTCGCATTTGCTCAAGCCATTCTCAAACCGAACGTCTCAAAGAAGACAACACGGAGTGAGTGAACCGGTAATTGAGATTCGATGATTGATGAAAAATTGATTTGAAAACAATCGCGTATTGCTTGAAGAAAGAGTTTTTACTGACGAAGGTTTTATGAGAAAGATCAATTTTCAATTTAAAATACTTTTGTATTTGAAAGAGAATACACATTCGATGTGCTAGAGAAAGAAAAGATTTGCATCAAGCGGTTTTCCAAAAGTATTTTTCAATCGGAGATACTTTTGTGTTTGAAAACATGAATACACATTCGATGTGCTAGAGAAAGAAGATTTGCACATCGAGCGGTTTTCCAAAAGTATTCGTCAATTCATTTCTGGACCAAGGTTGATTCAAGAATAGATCGCCCTTGTTGTTTCTATCCGGTTGTCACAAGCTTGATCTTTAGAAAAGATCTCACATGTCACCCACCAAGAGCTTGTTTGATGTTGGCTCTAGAAGGATTTACATCTTCATCGTGAATATTTTCATATCACTCGGATGTTCTGGCAATACCACAAGGATAATGCGTAGGACTCTTAATATATACTTACTTTCCACATTGTGTGAACAACAAGTCTTCATTAGTTTTGTGTCCTAATGAGATATTGTGGATGATCTCTTGGCTCTCGACTCAATAATGCACATTTTGGTTTCCTATGCCGGAGACTAGGGAGAGGGTCTCCTTCTTCAATATCAACAATCTCTAAGAGAAAGTTGATATATTATGTAGGTTCCCCGTGAGAATGAAACAAGCCCTTTTAAGAGGAACTTGAGTAGCTTGAGAAGTTAGGTGCGGTCGTCCTTTGGGTCCATGACGTCTTGTCTTCAATACCGGTGTTACCTTAGTAACCACCGTAGCATATGTATTGAACCGGTTTACGCCTAAGGTTGAATTAATGGAGGCTATTTCTTTTCACCCTTTTTGACATTCAATTTTTTTCATTCTTCAACCCCTTCGGTGCTTACCGAGACTTCATTACTAGAACCTTGTTGGGTTATTTCAGTTCTAGCTCTATCTCAGTCTGCACTCTTCCCATATTCTCATTTTTCTCCTTTTTTTCATCATACCTAAGGACTTCTACACTATCTAGTGGATTGTCCCTAGCTAGATCCCTCCGGCTCTGGCGGGATCGTGGGAACAAATACCTAACCTAACCATCCTTATAACTCCATGCATAAAGTAAATTGGTCGGTCTTTTGGTATTGTTCTTTCCTTCTTGAAACCAATTGAAAAATCAATCAAGGTACTTGTGATATAATATCAAAAGCATTTTGTACCTTAATTGTTTTTGATCATTTAGAAATGCCTCCCCCCCTCAACATGTGCATATGATATTGAAATTGTTTAGTACATGGAGGCAAGAGTTATTTGAAATATATTCTTGATCACAATTTCCGTAGAAAAATCCATTTGAATTTCTTTGGTAAATTCTCCCCCTCAATATGTGCGTAGGATATTTGAAATCATTTTATCACATAGAGGCAAGAGGTTTTTAAAGTACTTTTCACGATTGCCAATAGAAACCATTCGCTCCCCCTCAATAAATGCAACGATATATGAAAGAGTTTGGCACATATTAGAGAGAACTTGCACTTTGAATCAAAATGATCATCATTTATCAAATTTCATATTAAATCACAAATTCTCCCACGATCAAAAATATCAAACCCTTTGAGATTTTAGATCCCAAGTGATTTAATAAGGTTTAGAAAACATGGGAGAAAATGTGCCTGATTTAAAAGCTCTTCTAGTTTATGGTTAAATGCTCCTCCACAATCATGTGCATTATGTATTTCAAAATTGTTTGGCACATGAAGGAAGGAGTGCTTTAGAGACAGTCACCCTTTAAAACCGATTTGAGATTTAAATCACGATCTCTCCCCCGATCAAAAATTTCAAACCAATTGAGATTTTTGATCCCAATTGATTGAAATCATTTAGAAAAATTTGGGGAAAGACGTGGCAAGACTTAATTTTGAAAAGTGACAGATTTGGACCAATTTTAGACAATAAAGATAGTTAGTGTCAGGTATGATAGTTTTAAGAGATCTTTTAGTAAAATAAAACAATTTCACAATCAAACAAGAACAGAAAAAAAATTTCATTTTGAAAGATCTTTGAGTTTTAAGAAAATCATACCATGATATAACATTAAATCTTTAGATCACCACTTATTTTGTACAATCGGACTTTTATGAAGAAATATCGTTTGAAAATACTTAAGTTTGAAATCACTCTCCCCCTCAATCAATGACCGTAGTCGTTGATTGAGGGACTTATATTAGAAATGAAGTCCAGTTGATTTCCAAAATATGAGTTCAGTTTATCTTCAAAACAATATTTTTCCATTTTCAAAACAATTTCAAATTTTTGAAAAATGGTATTATTCACTACTTGTCCTGCACAAAGATACGTTAGGTGATTAAGAAGCTTCTGTAGTTGCTTTAGGGCTGGAAGAAAACCATCTGCAGATGCAGTAAGACCTCTTAAGTTGCATCTATCGCGCCAACTCTCCATGGAGATCTAATTAAGCTCCGTTTCTTCATTGTCGACCTAAGAAATAGTTACCTTTTCCTTTCGGCATCCAATCATCAACAGTTGTGGGATCCGAATCGGGAACAATCTTATGAACCATCTTATCTGCATATGTTAGTGAACACACATACAGATATATGGTGGTCGACAACACCCAAACAACAATCGACTAATAAAAGTCAATCCAACATATCAATCAAATCATGTAAAGGCATGGGAATAATGTGTTCATCAAACTCTAATCATCTAATCCTAACAATCATATCCTAGGAACCTAGTCCTTCAACATAGGTTAACATCATTTTCAATTAAGCATATAGGATAATTAGATAAGCCCGATAGATGATATAATTTTGAAAAACATTCCCCCCCTCAATCAATGACTTATTTTCTGAAAAGTTTAAAAGCGAGGTCATTGATTAAGTTTTCAATTTTCTGAAAACTCGAATCGATTGATTTACAAGCAACTCATTTACCACCATTTTGAAAACAACAAATATTTTTTGAAGAATTTATAGAAGGAAAAACATTTGTGTAGGAACAAGATCCTTGGACATACTTTCCTCAATTTGTTTTTAGGATAAGTGCACGATTTTTGTGAAAATTGTTTAAGCGTAGCACTTTCTTTTTTTGAAAAACGGGTTGCTGTCTGAAATAATAGCAAGCCATTTTTTAAGTACGGGTTACAGTCAGAGGTAACTAAAAGCCATTGTTTGAGAAATGTTTTGGAAAAGAATATTTACACCTCCTGCTCGAACTTCATTTATGGTCCCGTGCCATTGTTGAATGACATTTCTAAGACCGCAGATGTTATCGATACCAGAAGACATGTCTTGATAAAAAGCAATATTTTTGGTCTTTTTCAAATGTTTTGATTTTTTATGGGTTTTTGTTGATTTTATATTTTTCTATTTTGTTTTTGTTGGTTTTATATTTTTGTATTTTGCTTTTTGATAAATATTTACAAAGATAGAATATATGATATAGTTTAAGAAGATGATGATTCGAGTACCGAGATAAGGATATCAAACAGCCTCGTTGAAGAAGATAGAAATCGTCATCTCTTAAACATCCACCACCAAAGCTTCCGTGGCTCTTGAAAAGAAGGAATTGAGCCTTTAAGAATGCGAGAATTTGGCGCTTCCCCAAACCGAAAATCCTTTAGTCGAAAGCGGATTCAAAGCTTTCTTTCAAGCTTTCCTTAGCAGTGCACAAAAAGCACACCATTATCATCGATCTTCTTTGCTCCTTTTAAGAATAATTTTTTGTGATTCTTCATTCGAGGTTATATCATCCAAAAGAACAACAATGTATCATCCCATGCTTGAATGACTCTTCTCAAATTCCTTTTCCACTGAAGTATGAAGTGATCCATTCCAAAAGGTGTCAAGAGAACAATTCCCCCAAGTAGTTGAATTGACGCAGTCAGTCTCTTTGTATAATGTTCAAGAACTCTCCCAAATACACATCATGAGGGGAATGAAAACACCTCCCCAATGTTCACATTTTTCTTCCCTGATGATCGTGTATGAAGCTCAAGAACCCGAAGTACACCAATACCCAAGAGCTCTCCCAAATACACATCATGAAGGGAATGAAAACACCTTCCCAATGTTCACATTTTTTTCCCCGATGATCGTGTATGAAGCTCAAGAACACAAGTACACACATTCCCAAAGAGAAAAGCGATAACACCTCCTCATGTTACATTTATCTCCCGAATATGTCATACTCGTGTACCTCTTTTGTGGAAAACTAGAAGGGTGGGGGGTTGAATAGTTTTGCCGATTTTAAGTTCATTTCAAAAACTTTAGATTCGATATTATATGAAATCGTATGGATGTTGAGAACGTATAGATCTAATGATAATGCAAGCAAATAAATAAAGTTAAGGGATAGAAATGACACAACCGATTTATAGTGGTTCGGCTACAAGGACACCTTGCTTGCCCTACTCCACTCCCCGAGTCACCTACTCGAGAGTTCAAGCACTATGTCAACAAACTCCTTCACTTGGCGGAGAAGCCTTCACAATGTTGCTTACACTTTTTCCGGTACAAAGCTAGATACCGAGTCCGTAGCACGGTGGACCAAACCAACACAACTATGACACAAAAATATGTGAAATATCAAATACAAGATCTTCGCTATGTAAATCTTGCGGGTGACAAATCAATCAAGGACCCTTGCTTGGATGACTGTAGAATGCTCGTGATCTCGCCTTAGAGAAGGACCTATGAGGATCACAAATAGAAAGAAAGAAGAACAACTCTCTAGATCAAGTGATCTATATGTTAGAAGAGAATGAGAGTGTATCGAGATTTAGTATGAAGAGGGTGGTGTGGAATGAAGAAATGGCTCTCTATTTATAGCCAAAATTCTTCATTGTTCCCGGATCCACGGATCCTTCCACTTGGGATCCGTCTAGTGTAAACCTAGGGATCCGTGGGCGCTCCTCTTGCCCATGGGTATTTTGGTTATGGGTCATGGGTTATGGGTTGGTCCATGGGTTTTCTTTAGATTCAATGTATCTAAGTATACATTGTATCTAGTCTTCTTGGGTATGGGTTAAGATCCATGGGTTATGGTTTTACCCATCCTAATAAACTATTACAACAAATGCTTAATTATTACATTTTTGTATATAAATGGCTATATGTAAATGCTTTACAAAAATAACATGTATCCTTATAATTATACTTAAGATAACATTACATTTGTTATCAACAAAACACAAAGAGATCGCAAAATATTAATAAGCGTTTTAGGGTTTATTTGTATTAACAATCTCCCCTTTTGTTGATGACAAAACATAATGTTATGATGAGTAAAACTTAAGAATAGATGTAATTTTTGAAAGCCCCTAAGTTTTACTTCTTCTCTCCTTTTTGTCGAAACAAAAGTTAACCCTTTGGAAGAAATAAACATAATAGTGTGGAAAAATTAGTCAACGTATCGCTAACTCCCCTTGACGGTAGCTCCCCTTGTTTGGGCGTCAAGTGAAGAAAAATAAAAATCCTACAAAAAGAGAGGTTAGTAACATGCTTATATAATCTTGTGGTTGCCGAGAATCAAGATTGGGAGTCAAGGTATGTAAACAAGGCCTTGTAATAAAACAAAAAATTGTAGTGGTATGTATGCCACTTACAAGCATGTAAAAATAAGAACAAGACTTGTTCTTGAAAATTACTTCAAAAGAAAAATAATACTAAAAGTAGAAAATAGTAGTAGTGATTCCTTCCATGCTTGCATAAGGTTATGGATGCATGTTTTGATGAGTAATGGTATTGATGCGATCAAGGATGAGGTTGAGTATGAAACGCATTTCTTCCCTAACTTCTATTGCAATTTCCTTAGTGGATTGGCAATGTTCACAATGTAAATGATGTGGGTAATGATTGCGGAAGTTTTCTGGGTTGTTTTGATTTGAGTTATGCGGAAGTTATGGTGGAAAAATAGGAAAATATGGATCAATATCCGGAATGTTTGTAAATGGTGGTGGAAAAGAACCTAGATGTTCGTGTAATGTGATGGGAGCTAATGGTGGTGATGTTTCAAGATCTTGAAATATAGTATTTGGAGATGTGGGAGGTGTTGAAAAGACTAATTCTTTTTCTTTAGATTGGTTAGATCTTGTTAGAGTCTTAAGGAGTTCCAAAAGAGTTACTTTAGGTGGTGATGAAGTTGGTGTACTTGTTGGTGATGAGGGGGGTGCTATAATGGAAGCATCTTGTGGTGAGTTATTTGTTGAGGATGAACCATTTGAGGTTGGTTTTGTTAAACAACAAGATCGTATACTAATCCTTACGGATATCCTAGAGTTTGATTGTGGTATTTTGGATGGTGGTAGTACAAAGGTTTGGGTATCATGAGAATGATTGTTTATACTAGGTGATTCATCTAATGGGTTTTTGGATGACATGGTGTGTTGTGTATGTGAGGATGAGATGGATTATGCAAGCGTTTTGGGAGTTCTATATATAGATAAAAACAAAGCATTGTAATGAATGCTTGACTCAAAATGTGGATTAAAATCTAATGATTAGATATGAATTCAAGGCATGTGATCATGAGAACACAAGCATTAAAGAGCATACTCCCAAAATGAAACAAATGTGGATTTTAATCCAAAGTGAAAAAATAGGAGGTAAAAGCGACACATTTCACGGATCCACAGTTCCTTCCTTGAGGATCCGTCCGGCATGAATTTGGGATGCGTGGGTGCAGTGATTCGAGCAATACAAAACTTTTGGAAACATTTTTTCCTAGTGTGTGCCTATATGCAAACTATTTGGAGTTTGGTTATCTCGACCCTAAAAAGAAATAGAAAATGAACTAGAAGTATAAAACATCCTATTGAGATAACCCGAAAACACATATTTAGTACATGAGTACGTAATTTTGTGTTATCAATGCTCTAATTCATTGTTGCTTAGATGAATGTACCGAAAACACATATTAGTTATGTGTCCCTTTAACATTTAAAAGACATGAGATGCAATGAAAACGGGTTTTACTTTGTATTAATAATGAAAAGCGATTTGTCCTAGATGTGAGAAATTGCTTTTATGAAATTGATCTGGAAGGTATCATCCTTTTAGAAAACATTGTGAAAGTCGGTTTCTTTGAAAATGTGAAAAAATAAATATAAGTGGAAAACTCATCTTGGGTTTTGAAAATTCCGTATTGTTTGTGAGTTGTGCGTGAAATAGAGATCCTAGACTCGAGAAAGAAGAAGGCTAGTGTTTACATACCTTGTAGAGTCAAATAAGTTCTGACGTGTGTTCCATTAGACCAAGACCAAGGCAAGTAGGTTGAATTGTTCCCGCTTCAGCGGTTTGGTGAGGGCGTCGACTATGTTATCTTCGGATGCTACCTTCTCAATAGAAATGTTCCCTTTTGAACATTGTCTCTTAAGTGGTGGCGAATCTCTATATGCTTTGTGCGAGAATGCAATACAGTTCTTGCTTAAGTCGATGGCACATTTGTTGTCACATAGGATGGCTATGTCGCTTAGATGAATGTCGTAGTCAACTAACGCTTATTTCATTCATAGTGCTTGTTGGCATGCTTTGCCGGCGGAGACGTACTCGGCTTCGGTTGTTGATATTGCTAGTTTCGTTTGTTTCTTAGAAAACCAAGACGTTAAATAGCATCCCATGAAAGTACACACCCCACTTGTACTTTTTCTATCAACGTAATCACCTGCATGGTCAGAATCTGAATATACAATTGTTTCTACTCCCATGCCCTTAGGATACCATAATCCTAGTTGTGTTGTACCCTTAATGTATCTAAATATTCTTTTTACGGCTTCTAGGTGTGATGTTTTGGGGTCTTCTTAAAATCTAGCACATAAGCAAACACTAAACATGATATCTGCCCTACTTGCCGTGAGGTAGAGAAGACTACCTATCATGCCACGATATTTAGTATTATCTACGGATTCACCGTCTTCATCTTTTGTGAGTTTGGTGTCGGATGACATTGGTGTCCTAATTGGTTTCGACTCTTCTAGACCAAATTTCTTTAACATCTCCTTTATGCATTTAGATTGATTGTAGAAGATACCATCTTCTACTTGTTTAATTTGTAGACCAAGAAAGAAACTAAGTTCTCCCATCATACTCATCTCGAACTCGTCATGCATGATTTTAGAGAAATCATCACACATGTCTTGACAAGTGGATCCGAATATAATATCATCTACGTATATTTGCACTATGATTATGTGTGACTCTCTTTTCTTAGTAAAAATTTTGTTGTCAACTAACCCCATTGTATAGTTGTGTTTAATTTAAAAGGAGTTGAGTCTATCATACCAAGCTTTTGGAGCTTGTTTAAGACCGTAAAGGGCTTTCTTTAATTTATATACATGTTTGGGTCTTTCAAAATCGATGAAGCCCAGAGGTTGAGCTACATATACTTCTTCATTAATGAAACCATTTAGAAAAGCGCTTTTGACATCCATTTGATAAAGCTTTAGATCACTAGCACAAGCATACGCAAGAAGTATTCTTATAGACTCTAATCTAGCCACGGGGGCATAGGTCTAATCAAATTCTATTCCTTCTTGTTGGTTATTCCCTTGGGCAACGAGTCTAGCCTTGTTCCTAGACACTACTCCATTTGCATCTAATTTGTTTTTATAAACCCATCTTGTTCCTATTATGGTTTGATTGCTAGGTGGAGGGACAAGTGTCCAAACATCATTAGAAATGAATTGATTTAGTTCTTCTTGCATAGCCATTACCCAACTTTCATCTTTTATGGCTTCTTGTGTGTTCTTAGGTTCTATGGTTGAAACGAAACAAAACAAGCTACTTTGGTTTTGAACTTGAGACCTTAATGTTCGTTCGTTTAGCTTTCCTATGACCTTATCTACGGGGTGATCTTTGGACTCTTTAATTTTATGATTTCACCATTTAGAGGTTCTTCTTCTTCATTTATCTTTTCTTTATTACTATAGCTTCGGTTTCTATGATCTCGTCATCGACAAGAGGTGGAGAGGGTTTGGGTGGACTTTCATCAAATTTTATGTTTAATGACTCTTCTACCTTCATTGTTTCTTTGTTTAATATGACGTAAGCTTTGCTATTTGGCGAGTAACCTAGAAAGATACCTTGGTTGATTTAGGATCAAATTTTGTAAGGTAATCTTTAGTGTTAAGAATAAAACATTTGCTTCCAAAGACTCTAAAGTGATTTAACATAGGCTTTTTGCCTCGAGTAACTCATATGTAGTTTTCCTAAGATTGGTCTAATTAAGACTCGATTGAGTATGTACGTTGAAGTATCAACGGCATTACACCAAAATTTTTGAGGTATGGATTGTTCATTAAGCATGGTTCGACTCATTTCTTGAAGGGTTCTATTCTTTCTTACTACTACCCCATTCGATTGTGGAGTGCGTGGAGCCGAGAAGTTGTGAGTAATACCATTAAGCGTCACAAAAGGCTCCAAATTGCACTTCATTATCGAATTCCCTACCATGATCCGTCCTAATGGACACTATAGGACTTCCTAGTTGTCTTTGGATCTTTTTGCTTAATATTTCAAAATAATTAAAGATTTCCGTTTTGTTCTTTAAAACTTTTGTCCATGTATACCTAGAGTAGTCATCCACTATTACCAATGTGTAGTAGTTGCCTCCATAACTTTGGATAGCGGATGGACCAAATAAATCCATATGTAGTAATTCTAGACACCTAGCTGTGGACACCATGTTTTTAGCTTTATGACTCGAATGAGCTTGTCTTCCTACATTACAAGCATCACAAAAATGATGTTCATATTTTAACTTAGGTAGATCTCTTACTAGATCTTTGGATGATAGCGATTGAAGAAGTTGCATGTTGGCGTGACCCAATATTCAATGCCATAAGGTCGAAGTATCATCCATAGAGGTAAGACATAGTTTGTCTTTAGGTTCATTCTTGATTTTAATGACATAGACTCCATGTTTCCTAATTCCTGTTCCTATGGTTATGCCATTTTTAAGTATCTTACTACGGTTTTGGTAAAAGTACATTGCACTTTTATCACATATTTATCCTATACTTAAGAGGTTAAAGTTTAGGTTTTCTACGTGACACACATCATTAATGGTTAGAGATTTGTTAGAAATTGTACCTTTACCGATGATTCTACTTTTGCTATTTCCAAACACCACATTACCTCCATTTACGGATTCATATGTGGAGAATAGATCCTATTGCGGTCATGTGCCTCGTGCACCCGCTATCCTTGATCCATTCATCGGGGTCTAGGTCGACCTTTAAGCACACCTAAAACAATAATAAACTCAAAAGTTTGGTCCCCATTTGTTCATGGGTCCATTAGTGTTAAACATTCCATTCATGTTAGACATGTATGGATAAGATGAGTATGCATTCCATGGAGCAAAGTTTTGAAAGGAAAACCGTTTTGCATATTAGGGTTCCATCCCATTTGATGGTTACTTCTTGGATAAATGTTATTAGGTCTCCTAGATGCATTATGTTTTGGAAAAGATGGTGCTTTGTTTCTTGCAAAAGTAGGATTATATTTTGGAGGTGGATGTCTAGTGGTGACATGAGTTGGTTTCTTCCTATTAACGATAACGAACTCAGTGCTAGATGAAGAAGCTACGTTATTACCACTAGTTGTCACAGCAGATCCACGGATCCCAATCGTACACTAGCGGTTCCCTTTTAGGGATCCGTGGGATCCGCCACAACGATGGTTGGTTTTCTAGTTCTTTAACAAATTTTGTTTCTTTACTTTCACTAGTTGATGGATCAAGTTGTTGAATATCTAGACCCTTTTGGTTGTTACGGGTTTAACACCATCAGTATTGTATCTAAGGTGTTCGTACTCATTCTAGCAATTTTAGAATCTAAATGATCAACTAGTGTTTGAAGTTGAACACAAAGTTCACATTCACCACTTGCTATTTTACCCTTTTCTAAACGTTTTAGTTTTGCTTTTAATTCTATGACTTCTTTATCTAAACGTTGATTTTGACTCTTTAAAAGCTTGTTTTTGTTAATTAGTTTTAAGCTAATATTGCATAGTTTGTCATATTCATTATGCAATGAGTCGTCATCAAGTGATGAACTACTATAGTATTCGTGACATACCTCGTCATTTGCCATGAGACAAATTAAATTTCTTCGTCCTCCTCGTCGCTCATTCCCCAGGTGCCGCTCACGAACGCCTTTTGATCATCCCGTTTGGGACACTTACTAATAAAGTGGTTTGGGTCCCCACATTTAAAGCAAGTGCGATCATCTTTTGGTTCCTCTTTGCTTTTCCGAAAGCCTTTCTTATCGTCATACGGTTGTTTGACGTATATTCCCTTTCTTCTAAAGAACTTTCTAAAGTCCCTTACCGCCATAGCGTACTCCTCGTCGTCACTACCCGAGGAGGAGTTCTCTTCATCGCTTGAAGCCTTTTTGGCTTTTAAGGCAAGAGATTTGTGTTTCTCCTTTACCTTTGAGGCTTCAGAGTCTTTAGCAAGAACAAGCTCGTAGACTTTTAGATTGCCTATGAGTTCATCGAGGGTGAGGGTTGTCAAATCGTTTGACTCTTCGATCGCCGTCACCTTAGATCTCCACTTCGATGGAAGTTCCCTTAGATATCTCCTAACATGGTTACGGCTAGAAAAAGATTCATCAAGTGCTTGTAAAGATGTAATAATAGTATTAAAGTTAGCAAATGAATGATCTATAGTTTCCTCATCCGATATTGAAAATTGTTCATATTGTTGAACAAATAAATCAATTTTATTATTTTTAACTTGTTCATTGCCTTGATGAGTTACAACTAAGGAATTTCAAATTTCTTTAGAGGTTTTGACCAAATAAATTATTTCGAATTCCTTTTTCGGTAAAGCATTATATAAAACCATTTTTGCTTCACTATTTTTAGAAATCTTTTTCTTCAAATCATCATTTAGTTTATCATGAGGTATGTTAACTACATTCCCTTTATCATCTTTTGAGGTAGCCTCAAAATCTCCTTCAACAATAATGTACCAAAGATCAATATCTTTAGATTTCACATATGTTTGAATCTATTTTTCCAATATATAAAACCATTAGTTTCAAGTAGTGGTGGTGCGTTGCATATATTGCCCTTCCTTATAATTTTCGAACCCATAGTGATCGAAAAGTTTTTAAAATACAATTTTACTTTAAAACTTTTATAAACTTAGCTCTTGATGCCAATTGTGGAAAACTAGAAGGGGGGGGGGGTTGAATAGTTTTGCCGATTTTAAGTTCATTTCAAAAACTTTAGATTCGATATTATGTGAAATCGTATGGATGTTGAGAATGTATACATCTAATGATAATGCAAGCAAATAAATTAAGTTAAGGGATAGAAATGACACAACCGATTTATAGTGGTTCGGCTACAAGGACACCTTCCTTGCCCTACTCCACTCCCCGAGTCACCTACTCGAGAGTTCGAGCACTATGTCAACAAACTCCTTCACTTGGCGGAGAAGCCTTCACAACGTTTCTTAAACTTTTTCAGGTACAAAGCTAGATACCAAGTCCGTAGCACGGTGGACCAAACCAACACAACTATTACACAACAAATATGTGAAATATCAAATACAAGATCTTCGCTAAAGAAATCTTGCGGAGTGACAAATCAATCAAGGACCCCTTTCTTGGATGACTTGTAGAATGCTCGTGATCTCGCCTTAGAGAAGGACCTATATGAGGATCACAAATAGAAAAAAGAAGAACAACTCTCTAGATCAAGTGATCTATATGTTAGAAGAGAATGAGAGTGTATCGAGATTTAGTAAGAAGAGGGTGGTTTGAAATGAAGAAATGGCTCTCATTTATAGGCAAAATTCTTCACTTGTTCCCCGGATCCCACAGATCCTTCCATTTGGGATCCGTCTAGTGTAAACCTAGGGATCCGTGGGCGCTCCTCTTTGCCCATGGGTATTTTGGTTATGGGTCATGGGTTATGGGTTGGTCCATGGGTTTTCTTTAGATTCAATGTATCTAAGTATACATTGTATCTAGTCTTCTTGGGTATGGGTTAAGATCCATGGGTTATGGTTTTTACCCATCCTAATAAACTATTACAACAAATGCTTAATTAGTACATTTTTGTATATAAATGGCTATATGTAAATGCTTTACAAAAATAAAATGTATCCTTATAATTATACTTAAGATAACATTACATTTGTTATCAACAAAACACAAAGAGATCGCAAAATATTAATAAACGTTTTTACAGTTTATTTGTATTAACATCTTTTATCCCCAGAAACTAACTCTTCCATCTCTTACCCCACATAGTTGGAATTAGAACACTAGAAGCCACGAGTCAAACACTGAGTTTCTCTGCGGTCATGACATTTGTCTTCCCGGGATATCTTTAATCACTTAGAAGAATTAAGTTCGTCAAGTGTACTCGTTGCGCTTTTAGATGTGTGTCTCCTTCCCCCTTGCTGGTTTTGACCAGTGTCGCAAAACAAGGCTTACAAGGCCGATTAATCGCCGATTAAGTGCTGCAAGGCCACCAACCTTTTCGATTTATGTAAATCGGTCAAACAAATCGGTCAACCATGGTCAATGACGGTTAATGGTGGTCAAACTTGTCGAAAACCTTCATATCTTGTCGAAAATACTTAAAATTATCCATAAAATTGTTTGAATAACTTATGGTCATTGTTTAGATCTATTACAAGATGTTTTCCAAGAAAAATATTGCCGAAAATACATAAACTTGTCGAAAATACCTAAAACTTGTCGAAAATACCTAAAATTTGCCGAAAATACTAAAAACTTGTCGGAAATGCCAATCCGATTAATCACCGATTAATCCCGCCTAGACTGATTACAAGCTACAGGGAGATCGACCGCCCGATTACCGATTCGCGATTTTTGCAACATTGGTTTTGACACTTCAGAATCAGCAACATATTGTAAGCTCATGTACTAGAAATCTTTTGAGAAGATCGCTTGAAGTCTTTGTGAGAATCAACTTGCTGAAGTAGAATGTGAGCAAATCTAATTAGGTATTAAATCTGACATATCACTCTCCCCTAAACCGACAATCTGTTTGATAAATGCCCAGATTAAGAAGAAGTCTTTAGATAATCAAATGCAACTCGTCTTTAGTCTTCTAACATGTAGCAGAAAATGTAGAACCGACTGTAGACTCGACCTTCTTCAAGATTGTCCAATTGGGGATCAGAATGTTAACATCTTCAACTCACCAAATGCATTCCCGTTAACTTTGAACTAGCAAATCCCCTTAACTAAAATCCCTCCCAATCAAACAAGAACAGAAAGACCTTCATCAAGGAAATCAGCCCCACAACTGGAAGCACTTTGTCATTAATCAAATCAGCCTGTGTGAAGATGTCAACCAACGGCTCTTAAGAAGAAAATCCATGTAAAGATGACCCGATAAGAAGAAGCTCAGTTCTTACATGAGTTTGGAGTCGTTTGACCATTTATTCTCTAATAACAATCAACCATGCAGTATAATCACACTTCTTCTCCCCCTTAAGAATTGCATACGGAGATGACATTCTTGATTAAGTAAGTAAAGTCATCCAAATGTAGTCTATTCACACTTCTCCCCCTCAAAGGTAGCATATGATGTCGCCATCTTCATTATAATCGAGCAAGTGGAATAAGAGAACAATAATCGGTAATCCGGTTCACTTGATAACTGAAAGCGCATGGAAAAAGTATGAAGCATGTTGTTGAGAATGGTCATTGATAAGAAGATTTCTCTTCTTTAGAAGATAAAGCGCACTGAAGCGTACACTTTTCTTTTCCTTGAGGTACGAGGCTTGAACTGTTGTGTTCAAACGTCATAAGAATATTTCTCTTCTTTGGAAGACAAAGCGCACTGAAACGTACACTTTTCTTTTCTTTAGAGTACGAGGCTTGAACTGTTGTGTTCAAACGTCATAAGAAGATTTCTCTTCTTTTTAAGATAAAGCGCAATGAGACGTACACTTTTCTTTTCTTTAGCGAACGAGGCTTGAACTGTTGTGTTCAAACGTCATAATCTCTCTCTATTCAATCTCTCTTGGCAAACTTGTTATCAATCCCATTATCATTCAGTAGGCTCTATGTCGTGACAGCTGATAGAGAAAACCAAATATGATGAATTTGACCCTGAAGTAAACTAACCCGAACTCGTGACTTAAACTTGCACATATGTAACAAAGAGCGGTGTCGAGACTTCATCCACCATTGAATCTCTAAGTACTCTATACTCTTCATCCAACCAACCATCAAGTATAAGACGTACATCACCTCTTGAAAATCCACAATTGAATGTGACACTGAGCACTACAACGTAACTCCTTAAAGTGATAGTTATTTTGTGGTAGTAAAAGCCCAATTACCCCAAGTGGTAAAAGAAAAGGAAAAGACACCCAAAAATAACTAGATTTCCAAGTCTTTGTTTTTGATAATAAGCTTGAACAAGGATCTTGAAAAATCTTCATCCAACCATCCCCGATACCTTCAGATACTAAGTACACTCGCCCGTGATATTTCACTTCAACTTCAAATAAATAATAGTGAATTAACGCCGTTGTCACATCTTCTGGTTAAAAGCTCAAATTTAGCCTCCTTTGACGTTTTAAGTGAACTATGATAATGGTTTTCATCCCGACCATGGTTAAAAGCACATAACCCCGTAAAACTTTGAAGTAACCAAACCGTCATGAAGAAAAACAAACAAACACCTAATTCATGAAGTACATCCTTTTATCCCTTCTTCGAAGTAGAAACCGTAGCACCGGCATCAGATAAGATCCAGAATTACACTTTCCCTTTCTCCAGGATGGTTCCATCATCACGGGATTTTACAATTCTATAGTTTAAACCGAGAAAGAGTTTCTTTCGTGGGATTTTACAAAACCAATAATAAACCCAGAGATCGAGCCGGAAATGTACGTTACATACACCGGGATGATTCCATTGTCACAGGATTTTACAAGTCTATGCTTTAAACCGAGAAATAGATTCTTTCGCGGGATTATACAAAATCAAGACAAAACCGTAAACAATGTCAGCTTGAATGTGTTATGAAAATTTTGGTTTCAGTGAATATCTGTTTTAGGGGAACATGCGGCTGTTCATTAGCGGTTCATTCTACAATAACAACAACATCATAAAAAATTCTTTACCCATATGTAGACAAATTCACAAAGCATACTAAGTCGAGTAGTATACACTACTTCCCCCTGAGATTGACCGTAAAACATCAAAGTACACGTTTCTCCCCCATGATGGTTTCAAACTTTCGGAAGCATTATTAACGTGTACGACCAATTGCACGAAAAGTTCTTGTCATAAGCAAACCTCTTGAAAAGTCATGATTGACACTGAAGGTTCTAGAAAGATTTTGCTCAGACTATGAAGTATCATTGACATTTTGTAACGAAGAATATTCCATGAGAATTGCTGATCACATCTCATCCAACAAACCCTTTGGTAAACACATCATTCACGTATTCTGACGGCTATTGTAGTGCCCACATGGAGAGGTAAACCCAATATATCAAATTGAACATGAAGTAGAATTCCCCCGATTTGTTACTTAAACTTGTACTAATCCTCGTGAAAAGAAACGGTGTACCCAATGTACAAATCCTCTTGACGTATCCTCAACTGTGTGAGACACCGAAGTGATAGTTACGTTGTGGGTTAAACGAGAAATAATCACGAAAGTAACTAAATAGCCAAGTCTTTATCACACTCAATAAACGCCCAAACAAGTCATCTTTGCGGAAGGGTAGACAGAAGGAAGACGAAATAGGTAAACACGCCCGGAAAACCTCACTGCAAGTTCAAATAAGAAATATTGTACAAAACCCTGTAGTCAACTTTGTTCTACCATCAATTCAAGCCGTATCATAATATTCTCCGTGAAAATGTGTAAACCAATACCGAACCACATCACAACAAGTCTCATTATCATACCCAATCTCATCATCAACTCTCATAACCAATCAAGTCTCATCGAAAAATCTCATAATTAAATCTCATCATCGAATCTCTTTAACAAATCTCACATAATCCAAATCTTAAAAAAATCCTTCTGACCCAATCATGTGTATGGCCCAAACTTTGGTTACAAGAAATAATCGAGGCCCGATCCATATCCGTTTCTTAAACAAACTCGATATAATAACAAATCATTAAACCCGGTCAATGTAGTCACCCAATACCACACAATATCGCACATAGAAGCCCAACAAATTTGAAGTATCATTTGAGATCAACTCCAACAATCAAAAATAATTTCTGCAAAAATAACTTCAAATATCCATTACATTAGATTTGACGAAACGTATGAGGTAATATTTGATGTCAACGCAACACAGCCCATGAGATCAAATTACACAATCTGATCCAATAAGGTCCAATAATTACATTCGGCCGTTACAAAGTCTTGATTAACACACGACCCATTAAAATACTCAAGTAGTTAACACAACCGGTTGCCCTAGTTATTTGGGATATGTAATCTCTACATATCACACATTTTCCCTAATACTTCTCACTCAAACCCTACAAATCAGTCCACCTCTCTTCTAAAAGCTGCCTTAAACCCTAATCACAAATACCACCGCCTACCAACCCAGAAAGAATACGCTCCTCATATCTGCTACGCAAATATATCCCTAATAATCCTTTAAAGCAAACCGCCTCCCATGATGACATCTCTTCCCAAATTAAAAAATTCAGACGCTATGCCAGTCGAACAAGGCACCATCTTGCTTGCCATAGGATTGGCTTGAGCATGACATCAATACTACAGGGATGGTTTGATGATGGACAGGACATAAAGATCGAATCCAAGTTGAACACGGGTAGGTTTCTTCATGACTTGTTGACTTTATGCTAGACGAATCAAAGAAAGAAACTAACACAAATGTTAGGTTTCTTTACTTTTGTGTTCGGAAATACATACAAAGTTCGTTTTGATTCATTGTATTTTAACGAATCAAAGATATGATTCAATAATATTGTTGACATCATTTCTTTACATTCGAATATTATCAAAACCGTATTGATCTATGATGATATGAGTATTTCATGTTTAGGACTCATGATAGTCTTGATAATTCATTTGATAAACACGAATTATGATGCCTGAGATCAGTTTGTTCTTTTTCCTTTTCAGTTAGAGTCGATCAATGATGTTATCATTTCGTGTGCTTGATCTTTATGGTCTTGAAGTTCCAGTGACACACGAATAGATGACTGAGATCATTTTATTTTTTCCTTTAGTACAAGTACAAGTCGATGATGAGTGGTTGATGTAGACAAAGGTATGATGGGTTATAGGATAGATTTGGGTTTGCAGTTGGTTGACGATTTGGATATGGTATGATGGTTTATTGAAACTGAGTTATTATTGTGGTAACAAAGTCTTATGTTGAATCTGATGATAGTTTGGATTTGGATTTGGTTATGTTCAGATTCAACAACTTGCACCTTTCGTAGGTTACAACTCGCTTTCTTTGCATCAAAATGCAAAAAAATATTTGGCAAATCGCATCTTCTTTAGTAACACAAGTCGCATCCTTCTTAAACATCACAAGTCGCTTTTGACTTGAGTTGACTCAAAAGTCAACTCGCTTTTATAAACAACTCGCATACAATTATGCTAGTACACAACTCGCATCTTTATCAGATTAGACAAATCGCATCAGGTTCACTGAATATGGACATATTTGAGACAACTCGCATAGTAACAACTCACAATAGAACCAACTCGCATTAGTAACTTTGAATCTGGACAGAGAGTAGACAACTCGCATCTAAGAACCAGATCTCAAGTCGCATAGAAGAGCATGTTTATGACAGAATCAGATTTGCTATAAAACCATTTAAAACCCAATAATTTTAACTTTCACCATAAAATCTGCTAAAGAAGTTTGATATGGATAAAAAACAATTAACAAAAGGCAGTTAAACATCACGAGACGCTGCATAATCACGACAACGATATGCGACACCATCAGCAAAAAATAACCATATTAAACATTCACCTCAATGCATCAAACATATTCAACATGCAATCACATCAAACCACAACAAGTCGTATCCAGGAATGACCATGTGGAAAACTAGAAGGGGGGGGGGGTTAAATAGTTTTGCCAATTAAAACTTTCTTTTAAAATATTTAGATTGACTTATGTCAATCTATTTAGATGTGTGTGTTGGATGTTGATAAACAAACATATATTAGTATGTAATGAAAAGATAAGAGTAAGAAGCACAAAACCACAACGCGAGTATTTATAGTGGTTCGGCTACAAGGACCACTTCCTTGCCCTACTCCACTCCCCGAGTCACCTACTCAAGAGTTCGTAATCACTACAGCAACTCCTTATGGTGGAGAAGCCTTCACAACGTCGCCTACCCTTTTTCAGATGCTAGGCTAACCACCGGGTTCTTTCACTCCAAGGTGAACCACACCTACACAACGTTGCCTACCCTTTATTAGGTACTAGGCTAAGCACCTAGTTCCATTGCAATGGAGGAACTACTACCCAACACTACACCAACGACTAATCCCAAAGTAGATCAACTCCTTTTTACAACATCATCAAGGATATCAATATCCTTGGATCTAGTACTAATCTATCTTGTACATCGAAACACACCATATCGAATGTACATCTAAGGCACCTTCCACTAATGCCTTTAACTAGATCTTCAAGACACCCTTCACTAATGTCTTGTGTCTTGACTTCTAACCACCCTTCAATAATGCTTCTAGTCTTGACTTCTAAGCATCTACCACAAGTGCTTATGATATGGACGATAGATACCCTTCACTAATATCTTCGTCTTGACACTTGAGACACCTTTCACAAATGTCTTCAACACTTAGGAAAGAAAACAATCATCAACAAGAAGACTTGATAGTCTTGATGATGAGGACTCATGGACTTGAGCTTGCTCGACTTCAAAGGTGGTGATCTCTCCTTTAAGAGGAACCTAGAAGATCACACAAAAACAAAACTACAAACATAGATCTCTTGGATCTAAGGTTAGAGAGTTTTTAACTCTAGGGGAAAGTATGTTGGAAAGGGGTGAGAAACAATGAAGAAATGGCTCACTATTTATAGAGGAAAAAATCTACTATTCCCCGGATCCCACGGATCCCTTCCACAAGGGATCCGTCTAGCGTAAAGCTAGGGATCCATGGGACGCTCCTCTTTACCCATGGGTATTTTGGTTATGGGTCATAGGTCATGGGTTGATCCATGGGTCTTTAGCTAGATAATGTATCTCTTGAGTGCAATGCACCTACTCACATGGGTATGGGTCAATACCATGGGTTACGGATATTATCCATATATGATATAAGCATGATGTCATGCAATGGGTTATGGGTCAATCTCTATGGGTTATGGGCTTTTGGGTTGTACCCAACTATATTCAAAGTATTTGGTCAATGGGTTGTGATACTTAAGTTTCTACCCATTTATATTACCCAATATACTACATACTAGTTATGTGTATATTTTACCAAAATATGTAAACACTAGTTGTTGTACATATGTAATATTAAATCATAAAGTCACTTATACATGTTTTAGTGTTTTATGTGAAAATGTGAATATGTTAGAAACTATTAGTTCAAACCATTTACGTATTTTATTTGTTTCGTTAAAATGATTTTATGTTTGTTATCGAAAAAACATTAGAAGATTGTAAAATATAAATAAACGTTTTTACGGTTTATTTGTATTAACAGACCATACAAACCGCATACAAACAATCACACAAATACCATTAGAATCACCAAAAACAACACAACCTAGGCTTTGATGCCAATTTTTAGGATTGTATATTTTTGTTGTTTAGATGATTCGGGTGGTCTAGGATTATGATTAAACAAGTGAGCCATTTTAGAGAGAGGAAGAGAGTAGAGAGGGTGTTCTAGAGAGAGAAATATCAAAAAGAGAAGGTTACATTAATGAAGAAGCACCACCCTTCCCTTAGAGGGAAGGGTATTTATAGTTACAAACTAAACGACCTTGATAAGGTTTTAAAAGGTACCATTTTGAGGGGTCGTTTAAGTCCTTATTTGATCACTTTTGTATCCGTTATTGCTTAATATCGTTCCTTTTCACTTTTTAGGTCTCGTGAAGGCAAAATCTTTGGAATGGCACTTATTTGGACGAAAAGGCGAATATATGAAGAAAATGGCCAAAGTCGAAATCGAGACACTCACGATTCATCGAAAGTAGAAAGCGGCGTCGGTGCTATTGGCAACGCCGTCCCAAAATTATTGTGACGGGCGGAACCCAAACTCGTGTTTTCAAGTGGCGTCTAGTGGTGAAAGAGTAGGCCGTCGCTACTCGGGCGGCCTAGATGCAATCCGACGACGTCGAAGTCAAGAGGATGGCATCACGGACATAAGGTGGCGCCGTCGCAAGGTTAACGTGGCCAAGACAAAACCCTAATGGCGGCGACACGGCGTCACTAAACATAAGGTGACGCGTCGCAATTGTAATCTTATATATAGAATCCGAATTTTTTGTCTTTGGGTGGAGAGTCTTTGGGTAAAACCTAAAACCGAACCTAAGGTGTCTTGTACAAGATTTTAGGGTTTTAAACCCTATCTTACATCAAGATAAGTCTTTACTTCATTAATTCAATTATGTCTTTGATTATTTGTGTGTATGCTTGCATGTTCTCCATGTCCGCTAATTTATTTGTGTGTTTGCTTAGGAAGTATGAAACTTAATTATTGAATATTGATTGGTTGTTTCTTATCTTAGTTGATTAATGATCTAGTAATGCGATAGGTCATTCGTTGTGTACTTAATGCTTGATTCATCTTTGTGAACCTTAGAGTATGATTACCTGAGTAATTGAAGGCTAAACCATCCAAAGAGCGCCTTAGAGTAGGAGTTTATAATCTCTAGTGGGTTTTGTAGACGAGACCCTTTCGTAAGTTCAAAGAGTTAGGGAGAAACGCATACCCTACAACTTTAGACACACAACGCAACTAGGAATAAGACGTGACACTCAACAATCAATAGGAGATAATTAAGGAGTAATACAAACTAAGTAAACACATCTTTAAACTATCATACGAGCACACATTAATTAGACATAGACTCCCACAACCTTAGTTTAGATAATTAGATAATAGTAGAGTAATCGGTAGAAATACCAACCCCACCCCAAATCCAATACCCGAGATTCGTACCTTTCCATTTTTCATAAAATATAAAAGATAAAAAATAATCTTCCTCAACCTTAACCTTAGCGTAGTAACTCCTACTAGCATTCCTATTCCCCAGAGAACGATATCAATACCCGTGGCTTACCCTAATTACTACACTACAACGATTAGGTTCAACGCCTAGGGTGTTATAAAACTTGCTCGAAGAAAAGGAAGTTCCTTTGACCCGAACGGCGTGTGGCGTTATCAAGTTTTTGGCGCCGCTTGCGGGAATATAATAGCTAGTTAGTAGTCCACCTCGTTTAGGTTTCTTTGCTTGATTCCTATCAAGTAAATTTTTCTTATTTTTAGATTTCTCTTAGTCTATCCCCCTTCTTCGTAACCTTTGTTCGTAACCCCATCACTCTTCATCATGGAGAATGATAACCAACCACCACTCGATAACCAACAACCAACCAACGCTTCACCACCAAACAAATACCCACGACTCGATCCAACTTTTGCCAACCAACTCCGAGCTCGCATTGTTAGTGAAATTGGAGAGCTTAAGAAACTTAATAGGATAATTGAAAATGCACTGGAAAAAGCCCTTGAGGAATCCACTGGTACCTTAGATAGTGATTCAACCTCAAGTGATTCAGAAGATGAAATTGTAGAAGGAGATTATAAGGTTTTGGAGATTATAGACGGAAGTAAGGAGGAGGAGGAACTTAGGGAGTATTTCGATTCATACCCTAATGGAAAGAAAGCGCTTATCACTATAATGTAGTTAACTTCCCGCGACCGCCTTCGAACCATGCATAAGAAGTGGTGACCCTAAAAATATCAAAATACCGTGCATGATTGGTTACTTATATAGGGATCACACTTACATAGATTATAAAGCACCCATGAACATAATTTCTAGGCTCTACTACAAGCGGATCATGAAAAAGTTTAGGACCTATGAGGACCCCTTTACCCTAGGAAAGTGAGTAACTATGTTGGGAGGGTTAAGGGATTGCATGTCTTCGTAGGGAACTTCACATATAGGTGTGATTTCATGATCCTAGAAAATGTGAAAGGCATTATTGATGGAGTTTAGGAGATGTGATACTTGGGAGACCATTTATTGAGGACTCTAAGATGGTTTATGATCAAGAGGAAGGAATAGTCAATTTCTTGAATGAGACCGAATGTGTTAAATATATAATGCCCTGCAAAAATAAGAGGTTTGAGGCATTGATGAGTTAGATGTAGATTGCATTCCGCCTTTGAAGTTGATTGGAAGGACAAGGTTCCCTATACCGCTTTGTCTAGAATTGGGCCCTGAATATATTCGTGATGAGAACGAGTTAAGATAATTGAATGGGCTTCTAAGAGGAGGAAAACGTGGGAGCACGACTATGAGTCTAGCTACAAGACTCTTAAATAAAGAAAAGCGCTTCGTGGGAGGCAACCCATGCTTAATTGTTTGCTTGTTAGTGTCATATATCTTTTATTAATTGTTTATCCTCATGTTTAAATTTGTAAAATGATTTATTTTGTTTTTAACCGTCTTAATTGCATATAAAGGTATTTTACATAAGGGATAAGTGTAGGGAGGATTACACACGTTTTCAAAAGAAACGTAAACATGAGAATAACAATTAATTAAAAGATATTTATGTTTGTTTGTTCGAGTCAAATGCTTGTATCGAGTCATAATGGATGTTTTGCGAAATTTTTCCGATTCTAAAGATTTAAATTTTCCGAAATTTTTCCGAAAATCGCGAGACCGCTTTTTGTCGGGATAACTTGACGGCGTCAGATTGCAACTGACGGGCGCTGAGAAGGAGTAAAAACATCGATTACTTTTTCTCGTTTTCGAGCTACTTATAAATTTTGGAATTTCGGTCTTAATTTTCTTAGAAATTCAGAAACATCCATTCCACAAGCATTATATCCTAGTTTAAATCGAGTCTTATATATATTATTACCGCCGATTTTAAGCGAAGGTTTCGTTTGTTTTCTTCAAGTGTGCGGGTTTAGTTTGTCGAAGAAGTTACATAAGATTGGAAGGAGCTTTTCACGCAATAATTCTTCTTGGAAAGAGTTTAACCACCACTTTACACGGATCCTACCGAGCTAATCGGGAGTATTAGTTTCTTTCGCTTTTAATTACCTTCCAATTATCATAACTTTGATACTTTCGGGAACATTGGGGACAATGTTCGGTTTAAATGTGGAGGAAAATAAAGCGGGAACTTTGAAACTATGCTTATCCTTGATTATTTGCTTTGTCCAATTGTGATTGTGTAATAAACCATGAGAAAATGTCGGTTAGGGTAATTTTGGCACCAAATTTAAAATTTTATGACATATAGGAGTTGGCCATTAGTCTTAACAAAAGCGTCTCACGGATAGGAAGTTATATGACTAGCACAAAACCCTTTACCACCCAAATTCCACCCAAATGTGAGGATCGCCTTAGATTAGTAGGAATTAAAGCATTCATCTTTAATGCTTAGAGTGTGAACCGTAGTATATTAGATTCTAGAACTTGTTTTGTGATGCATTCCGAGATCGCAAGTGAGACTACACTTGTGTAGTTAGGAATAACTAAATGATAAGAGGCATTAGGATAACCCTTGTTTGATACGTAATATAATTACTTCTTCCACTTGGTTGAGTAATTCCCCACACCCTTTGCGTTGTACTCATCTTTAGTACACGATACCCCTAGTTAACCCCTCGAGCCTATCCTTTTCGCGGTTCTCGTGATGTTTGGTTTTCCGAATATCAATGAATAACATTGTTTACACCCCACCCCAAATATACACCCAAATCGCCTTAGCCTACCCTTATGCACTCACTTTTAGTGCAAATGTTTGTTATCACCCCAAACCCTTAGTTCAATTATCTAGTTGCTTGCATAAGTTTCTAAGTCGAGTCATATCCTTTGTATACAGTTTTGGGATGATTGGGATTCATGGGAAAAGTTAAAGTTTATGAAATGACGGGAAGGGAACGTTAAATTCAAATTCCCTTTGTTTGCGTAATAATGTACCCCAAGTGTTTTGATCTTTTCAATTCGGGTCAAATTAGTGTTAGAGTAATAAAAACTCAAGTGTAGGGATGTGCTTATAAATCCCTAGTATTTTGATGTTATCTTAGAGGATGGTAGAGTAAAAGTGTATGAAAAAAAAAAAAAAAAAAAAAAAAAAAACGGGCTACCATCCTACATCTATCCTTTAAATGTATGTTTGTTTATTTCGGTTATCTAGAGTTTAGAGTGTCGAGTCTTGGCTTAGCAACGCCATTCTTCATATGCATTTAACATAGAGATTTTGACTTACCACCACTAAATAGCCTATCCCACCAAACCTTTATTTCCTACCATAAGCCTAACATTACAACCCTTTAAAGACCTCTTTGATAGTCTTTCCTAGGTGCTACGCTTAAGCGATGGAGGTTTGATCTATTCTCAAGCCTATGGTAATCTATGTACTAGGACCGGTTAATGAGTGTTTATCTCCCATTTTCTATATTGTTATATTTCATATATACACCGAGAGAGATGTGAGTATCCAAACACCCCATGTGAGGTGCTAGTATGTAATTTCCGTGCTTGTTATGACTTTTGCGGGGCTTATATGTGTTGTGGACCATTTTGAATTAATGTTTCATGACCCCTAGCTTATAAATTAATTGGCTAAAAGCACATTTGCTTGAGGACAAACAAATAACAAGTGTAGGGATATTTGATAAGGTTTTAAAAGGTACCATTTTGAGGGGTCGTTTAAGTCCTTATTTGATCACTTTTGTATCCGTTATTGCTTAATATCTTTCCTTTTCACTTTTTAGGTCTCGTGAAGGCAAAATGTTGGAATGGCACTTATTTGGACGAAAAGTCGCGAATATATGAAGAAAATGGCCAAAGTCGAAATCGAGAAACTCACGATTCTTGAAAGTAGAAGGCGACGCGTCGGGTCCTATTGGCGACGCCGTCCCAAAATTATTGTGACGCCGTAACCCAAAACTCGTGTTTTCAAGTGGCGCGTCTAGTGGTGAAAGAGTAGGCCGTCGCTACTCGGGACGGCCTAGATGCAATCCAGACGACGCCGAAAAGCGAAGAGGGGGGCGTCACGGACATAAGGTGACGCCGTCGCAAAGTTAACGTGGCCAAGACGAAACCCTAATGGCGGCGACATGGCGGCGTCACTAAACATAAGGTGACGCCGTCGCAATTGTAATCTTATATATAGAATCCGAATTTTTCGGTCTTTGGGTGGAGAGTCTTTGGAGTAAAACCTAAAACCGAACCTAAGGTGTCTTGTACAGTATTTTAGGGTTTTAAACCCTATCTTACATCAAGATAAGTCTTTACTTCATTAATTCAATTATGTCTTTGATTATTTGTGTGTATGCTTGCATGTTCTCCATGTCAAGCTAATTTATTTGTGTGTTTGCTTAGGAAGTATGAAACTTAATTATTGAATATTGATTGGTTGTTTCTTATCTTAGTTGATTAATGATCTAGTAATGCGATAGGTCATTCGTTGTGTACTTAATGCTTGATTTATCTTTGTGAACCTTAGAGTATGATTACCTGAGTAATTGTAGGCTAAACCATCCAAAGAGCCCCTTAGAGTAGGAGTTTATAATCTCTAGTGGGTTTTGTAGACGAGACCCTTTGGTAAGTTCAAAGAGTTAGGGAGAAACGCATACCCTACAACTTTAGACATACAACGCAACTAGGAATAAGAGGTGACACTCAACCATCAATAGGAGATAATTAAGGAGTAATACAAACTAAGTAAACACATCTTTAAACTATCATACGAGCACACATTAATTAGACATAGACTCCCACAACCTTAGTTTAGATAATTAGATAATAGTAGAGTAATCGGTAGAAATACCAACCCCCAAATCCAATACCGAGATGCGTGCCTTTCCATTTTTCATAAAATATAAAAAGATAAAAATAATCTTCCTCAACCTTAACCTTAGCGTAGTAACTCCCTACTAGCATTCCTATTCCCTAGAGAGCGATATCAATACCCGTGGCATACCCTAATTACTACACTACAACGATTAGGTTCAACGCCTAGGGTGTTATAAAACTTGCTCAAGAAAAGGAAGTTCCTTTGACCCCGAACGACGCGTGTGGCGTTATCGGACCTCTGACGGCACATGGATCGGTATACTGGTGGGTAAAGACCCGCCCTTCCTCCACGGTGTTACACTACGCTAAACTAGGCTAATGACTAACTAACAAACATGTAAATAACGATATGTCTACGAGCTAAGTTATGCCAGATAATAGTTGGGGTGACTGACACTTCACTATGGAATTTCCAATTCCTAACATTAGAAAACATGATTAAGAGTCTTACAATGATTGGAATAAGATTACAAATGATTGAGTAATGATTCCCAAAGTATTGCGGTTGACTTCTTAGGGGTTTGACCTCCAAATGTTGACTTCTTGGACCTCCAAAATTTCCATGACTTCTAGTGAGGAATTTGATAGCTAAAAGGGATGTGTTTGATGAGTAGAGAGTTGTATTGAAGTGTGTTGTTAATACAAATAAGCTGTAAAAATGTTTATTTATATTTTACGATCTTCAAATTTTTTGTCGATAACAAACGTAAAATCATTTTAACGAAACAAATAAAATACGTAAATGGTTTGAGCCAATAGTTTACTAACATACTTAAGTTTTCACATAAAACACTAAACAAGTAAAAGTGATTTTATGATTTAATAATACATATGTACAACAACTAGTGTTTACATATTGGGCAAATATATACATAACTAGTGTGTATCATAATGGGTAATACAATGGGTAGAAGTTTAAGTATTTGACCCATTGACCAAATACATTGAATGTAGTTGGGTATAACCCAAAGTCCATGACCCATACCCATGAAGCATAACCCATAACCCATTGCATGACATCATGCGTAAGTCATAAATGGATATTATCCATGACCTATGGTTTTAACCCGTGACCCATGGACTAGATGCATTACATCTTGTAGATACATTGTATCTACTTGGATACCCATGGTCCAAAGTCTTGGACCCGTGACCCATAACCCATGACCCATGACCCAAAACCCATGTGCAAGGGGCGTCCCACGGATCCCCGATAGATCAGACGGATCCCTCAGTGAGGATCCGTGGAACAATAGCTAAATTTCTTCTATAAATAGTGAGCCATTTCTTCCTTTGGAGTTGCCACTCCCACACATACTTTCTCCAAGTATTGTAACCTTCTAACCTCAGATCCTAAGGATCTCTCTATGTAGTTTGTGTTTTGTTTTTGTGTGATTCTCTAGGTTCCTCTTAAAGGCGAGATTAATTTTATATCCGTTACTGCTTTTCGTTCCTTTTCACTTTTTAGGTCTTTTGAGGCAAAATGCTGGAATGATGCTTATTTGGACAAAAAAGCGTGAATATATGAAGAAAATGGCTAAAGTCAAGATCAAGACACTCAAGCTGCTGGAAGTGCACCCGACGGCGTCACAGAAAAAGGGCAACGCCGTCCCTCTAATTGTGATGGCTCAGGAGTGAAATTGCTATTTTGTACCGACCGCGTCGAGCTTTGAATAGTAGGCGTCACGACTCGGGCGACCTAGATCCGGTCGACGGCGTTAGAAGTTGAAGCTGACGACATCACAACCACAACGTGACGCCGTCCCAAAGATGACTTGGCCAAGACAAAACCCTAATGGCAGCTATCTGAAGGTGTCACAATTAAAGAGTGACGCCGTCGCAGTTGTAACTCTATATATAGAATTTGATTTTCAGACTTTTAGAGAGGTAGATTTGTGGAGTAAAAACATAAAACGATTTTGGTTTTTGTTAGGCAGTATCTTAGGGTTCTCATACCCTATTTTACAACAAGATAAGTAATTTACTTCATTGATTTCATTATGTCCTCGATTGTATGTGTGTATGCTTGCATGTTTACCATGTCCGGCTAATTTATTTGTGTGTTTGCTTAGATCTATGAAACATAGTTATTAATTATTGATTGGTTGTCTCTTATCTTAATTGTAATTGGCTTAGGATTGCAATAGGCCATCGTTGTGTTTTTAATGCTTGAGTAATCTTTGTGAACATTAGTTTATAATCGCCTAGAGTAATTGTAGGAAAAAAATCCAAAGATAACCTTAGAGTTAGTTTATGAATCCTAGAGATTTTGTAGGCAATAATCTTAAAGTATTCTCAAAGAGTTAGGGAGAAAAGCATACCCTACGACCTTAGAAGATACAACGCGTTAAGAATAAGGACGTGATAATTCAACAATCAATAAAAGATAACTAGGGAGTAATAGCATCTAGGTAGACACATCTTTAATCATCATACGAGCACACATCAATAGACATAGACTACCCCTTAGCTTAGATTAGATAATTAGATAAGTAGAGTAATTGGTAGAAGTACCACCCCCAAATCCAATACCCCAAGATCGTACCTTTTATTTTCTAAAAAAACATAAAAAGATAAAAAAATAATCTTCCTCAACCCCAACCTTAGCGTAGTAATTTCTCACTAGCATTCCTATTCCCCAGAGAACGATATCAATCCCGAGGCTTACCCTAATACTACACTACAACGATTAGGTTCACTGCCTAGGTGGTTGAAAAACTTGCTCGAAGAAAAGGAAGTTTCCTTTGACCCCGAACGCGCGTTGTACGCGTATCAAGTTTTTGGCGCAGTTGCCGGAGAATAGAATGGCTAGTTATATTTCTATCTCGTTTAGGTTCCCTTGCTTGATTCCTATCAAGTAAGATTTTTTTTCTTATTTTTTAGCTTCCTCGTAGTCTATCCCCCTTCGTGACTTTGTTAGTAACCCCATCACTTTTCGTCATGGAAAGTGATAACCTTCCACCAAACCAACCATTTCCCCCGCCAATTCCCTTAGACAACTTAGGACCCGTAGTTCCACCAAACCATTCTTGAACCCTTTCTTTGAACCCGAAAGAGAGCGTATAAGTTAAGAAGAGCTCTTCATGAGTCGAAACCTCAAGGCACCACCATCGATTTTGATGAAGCCGAATCGACGAAGAGTCCACACATTCCCCAAGTCTCCTGAAACCATCAACATTGACAATCGAGCCAACATAGCGAGGAAATCCCGCTATTCCCGTCAATGGACCCATCAATAAACCAAAGGCAAAAGTCCTTAGGAGTACTCTTCTCCTCTCGCATCTAGATTTACCGGCCATTTTCTACCCTTACGAGCAAGTCAATGAGGTGTGGCATGCCACCGACATTTGGCTTATCCAGAATGCATGTCAATTTCACGGATCCCACAGTGAAAACCCAATTCATCACATCAAACCATTTTTAAAAATTATGGATACCATCTATGCTGACGGAGCATCCAAAAGAGCCTACCTAAGAAGAAAAAAGATCCGGGTAGCTTCACCATCCCTTGCTCTATAGGGGCGCTCTCTATGAAAAATGCCTTGGCAGATCTTGGGGCAATGCACCTAGTCACATGGGTATGGGTCAATACCATGGGTTACGGATATTATCCATATATGATATAAGCATGATGTCATGCAATGGGTTATGGGTCAATCTCTATGGGTTATGGGCTTTTGGGTTGTACCCAACTATATTCAAAGTATTTGGTCAATGGGTTGTGATACTTAAGTTTCTACCCATTTATATTACCCAATATACTACATACTAGTTATGTGTATATTTTACCAAAATATGTAAACACTAGTTGTTGTACATATGTAATATTAAATCATAAAGTCACTTATACATGTTTTAGTGTTTTATGTGAAAATGTGAATATGTTAGAAACTATTAGTTCAAACCATTTACGTATTTTATTTGTTTCGTTAAAATGATTTTACGTTTGTTATCGAAAAAACATTAGAAGATTGTAAAATATAAATAAACGTTTTTACGGTTTATTTGTATTAACAGACCATACAAACCGCATACAAACAATTGCACAAATACCATTCGAATCACCAAAAACAATACAACCTAGGCTTTGATGCCAATTGTTAGGATCGTATATTTCTGTTGTTTAGATGATTCGGGTGGTCTAGGATTATGATTAAACAAGTGAGCCATTTTAGAGAGAGGAAGAGAGTAGAGAGGGTGTTCTAGAGAGAGAAATATCAAAAAGAAGGTTAGATTAATGAAGAAGCACCACCCTTCCCTTGTAGGAAGGGTATTTATAGTTACAAACTAAACGACCTCCTGACGGCCTGTGGATCAGGTATACAGTGGGTAAAGACCTGCCCTTACTCCACGGTGTTACACTACGCTAAACTAGGCTAATGACTAACTAACAAACATGTAAATAACGATATGTCTACGAGCTAAGTTATGCCAGATAATAGTTGGGGTGACTGACACTTCACTATGGAATTTCCAATTCCTAACATTAGAAAACATGATTAAGAGTCTTACAATGATTGGAATAAGATTACAAATGATTGAGTAATGATTCCCAAAGTATTGGGGTTGACTTCTTAGGGGTTTGACCTCCAAATGTTGACTTCTTGGACCTCCAAACTTTCCATGACTTCTAATGATGAATTTGATAGCTAAAAGGGATGTGTTTGATGAGTAGAGAGTTGTATTGAAGTGTGTTGTTAATACAAATAAGCCGTAAAAATGTTTATTTATATTTTACGATCTTCAAATTTTTTGTCGATAACAAACGTAAAATCATTTTAACGAAACAAATAAAATATGTAAATGGTTTGAGCCAATAGTTTACTAACATACTTAAGTTTTCACATAAAACACTAAACAAGTAAAAGTGATTTTATGATTTAATAATACATATGTACAACAACTAGTGTTTACATATTGGGCAAATATATACATAACTAGTGTGTATCATAATGGGTAATACAATGGGTAGAAGTTTAAGTATTTGACCCATTGACCAAATACATTGAATGTAGTTGGGTATAACCCAAAGTCCATGACCCATACCCATGAAGCATAACCCATAACCCATTGCATGACATCATGCGTAAGTCATAAATGGATATTATCCATGACCTATGGTTTTAACCCGTGACCCATGGACTAGATGCATTACATCTTGTAGATACATTGTATCTACTTGGATACCCATGGTCCAAAGTCTTGGACCCGTGACCCATAACCCATGACCCATGACCCAAAACCCATGTGCAAAGGGGAGCGTCCCACGGATCCCCAGTAATACACTGGACGGATCCCTCAAGTGAGGGATCCGTGGAACAATAGCTAAATTTCTTCTATAAATAGTGAGCCATTTCTTCCTTTGGAGTTGCCACTCCCACACATACTTTCTCCAAGTATTGTAACCTTCTAACCTCAGATCCTAAGGATCTCTCTATGTAGTTTGTGTTTTGTTTTTGTGTGATTCTCTAGGTTCCTCTTAAAGGCGAGATTAATTTTATATCCGTTACTGCTTAATTTCGTTCCTTTTCACTTTTAGGTCTTTTGAGGCAAAATCTTGGAATGATGCTTATTTGGACAAAAAGCGTGAATATATGAAGAAAATGGCTAAAGTCAAGATCAAGACACTCAAGTCTGGAAGTGCACCGACGACGTCACGGAAAAAGGGCAACGCCGTCCCTCTAATTGTGATGGCTCAGGAGTGAAATTGCTATTTTGTACCTGACCGCGTCAGGCTTTGAATAGTAGGGCGTCACGACTCAGACGACCTAGATCCAGATTCAGACGGCGTTAGAAGTTGAAGCTGACGACATCACAACCACAACGTGACGCCGTCCCAAAGATGACTTGGCCAAGACGAAACCCTAATGGCAGCTATCTGAAGGTGTCACAATTAAAGAGTGACGTCGTCGCAGTTGTAACTCTATATATAGAATTTGATTTTCAGACTTTTAGAGAGGTAGATTTGTGGAGTAAAACATAAAACGATTTTGGTTTTGTTAGGCAAGTATCTTAGGGTTCTCATACCCTATTTTACAACAAGATAAGTAATTTACTTCATTGATTTCATTATGTCCTCGATTGTATGTGTGTATGCTTGCATGTTTACCATGTCCAAGCTAATTTATTTGTGTGTTTGCTTAGATCTATGAAACATAGTTATTAATTATTGATTGGTTGTCTCTTATCTTAATTGTAATTGGCTTAGGATTGCAATAGGCCATCGTTGTGTTTTTAATGCTTGAGTAATCTTTGTGAACATTAGTTTATAATCACCTAGAGTAATTGTAGGCTAAAAATCCAAAGATAACCTTAGAGTTAGTTTATGAATCCTAGAGATTTTGTAGGCAATAATCTTAAGGTATTCTTAAAAAGTTAGGGAGAAAAGCATACCCTACGACCTTAGAAGACACAACGCGTTAAGAATAAGGACGTGACAATTCAACAATCAATAAAAGATAACTAGGGAGTAATAGCATCTAGGTAGACACATCTTTAATCATCATACGAGCACACATCAATAGATATAGACTACCCCTTAGCTTAGATTAGATAATTAGATAAGTAGAGTAATTGGTAGAAGTACCACCCCTAAATCCAATACCCCGAGATCGTACCTTTTATTTTCTAAAAAGCATAAAAGATAAAAATAATCTTCCTCAACCCCAACCTTAGCGTAGTAATTTCTCACTAGCATTCCTATTCCCTAGAGAACGATATCAATCCCGAGTCTTACCCTAATACTACACTACAACGATTAGGTTCATCGCCTAGGTGGTTGAAAACTTGCTCAAGAAAAGGAAGTTTCCTTTGACCCCAACGCGTTATGCAGTATCAAGTTTTTGGCGCGATTCTCGGGAATAGAATGGCTAGTTATATTTCTATCTCGTTTAGGTTCCCTTGCTTGATTCCTATCAAGTAAGATTTTTTTTCTTATTTTTTAGCTTCCTCGTAGTCTATCCCCCTTCGTGACTTTGTTAGTAACCCCATCACTTTTCGTCATGGAAAGTGATAACCTTCCACCAAACCAGCCATTTCCCCCGCCAATTCCCTTAGACAACTTAGGACCCGTAGTTCCACCAAAACCCTTCTTGAACCCTTTGCTGAACCCGAAAGAGAGCTGTATAAGCGAAGAAGAGCTCTTCATGAGTCAAAACCTCAAGGCACCACCATCGATTTTGATGAAGCCGTAAATGACGAAGAGTCCACACATTCCCCCAAGTCTCCTGAAACCATCAACATTGACAATCTGAGCCAACATAGCTAGGAAATCCCTGCTATTCCTGTCAATGGACCCATCAATAAACCAAAGGCAAAAGTCCTTAGGGAGTATTGTTCTCCCTCTGCATCTAGATTTTCCAGCGCCATTTTCTACCCTTCTGAACAGGTCAATGAGGTGTTGCATGCCACCGACATTTGGCTTATCCAGAATGCATGTTAATTTCACGTATCCCACAGTGAAAACCCAATTCATCACATCAAACCATTTTTAAAAATTATGGATACCATCTATGCTGACGGAGCATCCAAAAGAGCCTGCCTAAGAAGAAAAAAGATCCGGGTAGCTTCACCATCCCTTGCTCTATAGTGGCGCTCTCTATGAAAAACGCCTTGGCAGATCTTGGGGCAAGCATTAACTTGATGCCTAATTTTTTATTCCTCAAACTCGGATATTCAGGGCTGAAACCAACCAGAATGAGTATTCAGTTAGCTTATCGATCAATCAAATATCCCATTGGAGTTTGTAAAAATGTTCTTGTGAGGGTAGGGGAGTTCAAGTTTCCGATTGATTTCATGATTTGAGAAATGGAGGAAGATAACTCAGTCCCGATAATCCTTGTAAGACCTTTCTTGGCTACAGCTCGTGCCATCATCGATGTTCATGATGGTAAACTCACTTTACGAGTGGGATCCGAGAGCTTAACTTTTGACATCAAGGATTCTATGAGTCGTCCCTCCTCTTACGATCATCCTATTTATTTTGTTGAAGAAGTTGATGAGTTAGTTGATGATCTAGATAACTGTATTGATGAATATCTAGTAAACGAATTCATGAATGATGACAACAACATGATATACGATGATGAAGGGACTGAGATGGTTGGAGCTGTTTCCTTTTACCCGTGTAGGGAAGAAATTTAACCTCTTAAACTTCAAAAGCCGGAAAACAAGCTAAAACCATCAATCAAGGAACCTCCTACCTTAGAATTGAAAGATCTCCCGAGCCATTTAACATATGCCTTCCTTCAAGGAGAGGATCAACTCTCTGTTATCATAAGCTCCTCACTGACCATTGAACAGAAAGGGAAACTTTTAGAAGTTCTAAGAGAAACAAAGGAGTGATCGCATGGAGCGTTGCTGACATTAAGGGAATTGATTCTACTTTCTGCACTCATAAAATTCTTACGGAGGAGGATTACAAACCCACCCTTCAATCTCAGAGGAGAGTTAACCCTAATATGAAGGAGGTAGAAAAAGAAGGAGGTCGTCAAGCTTCTCGATGTCGGCCTAATCTACCCCATTTCGAACAGCCCTTGGGTCAGCCCAATCCAAGTGGTTCCAAAAATGGGAGGAATGACGGTTGTGAAGAATGAGAAGGGCGATTTAGTACCTCAGAGACCGGTCACTGGTTGGCGCGTTTGTATCGACTGCAGGAAATTAAATGATGCCACATGGAAAGATCATTTTCCTTTACCATTCATTGATCAAATGCTCGAAAGGTTAGCAGGGCATGAGTACTATTGTTTTCTTGACGGTTTCTCGGGATACTTCCAAATCCCCATTGCTCCTGAAGATCAAGAAAAACCTACGTTCACATGCCCCTACGGGACTTTTTCTTACAAGCGAATGCCCTTCGGATTATGCAATGCCCCCGCTACCTTTCAACGATGTATGAGGCCATATTCCATGAATTGATTGAAGATAGCATGGAAGTCTTCATGGATGATTTTTCGGTATTTGGAAACTCCTTCGACCTTTGTTTATCCAACCTTAGGAAGATGCTGAAACGGTGTGAAGAAACCAATTTAGTCCAGAATTGGGAAAAATGCCATTTCATGGTAAGAGAAGGAATTGTCTTGGGACATAAAGTCTCCGAAAATGGAATCGAGGTCGATAGGGCTAAAATCGAAGAAATATCTAAACTACCTTATCCTATTACCGTTAAGGCCATTCGAAGCTTTCTTGGTCATGCGGGCTTTTATAGAAGGTTTATTAAGGACTTCTCAAAAATTGCCCGACCAATGACACACTTTCTAGTCAAGGATGCTCCTTTTGACTTTTCGGAAGAATGTAAGGAAGTATTCAATCGCCTGAAGAAAGATCTTACTCAGGCTCTGATAATGGTTACCCCTGATTGGTCCCAACCATTCGAGATCATGTGTGATGCTAGTGATTATGTTGTAGTCGCCGTACTAGGACAAAGAAAGGAGAAGCATTTTCAACCAATTTACTATGCTAGCAAAACCATGAATGTGGCACAAGAGAATTATACAACCACTGAGAAAGAGCTTTTGGCTGTGGTTTTTTCCTTCGATAAATTCAGGCAATATCTCGTCCTTTCCAAAAGTGTCGTCTTCACCGATCACTCCACCTTACGATACTTGTTCTCCAAACAAGATGCAAAACCCAGACTTATTAGGTGGATTCTATTGCTTCAAGAATTCAACATTGAAATTCGAGATAAAAAGGGAGCTGAAAATCTTGCTGCTGATCATCTATCACGATTGGAAAACCCGGACTTAGAGTAATTAGACCGTACCGAAATTCATGACTCTTTTCCTGAAGAATGGCTAATGGCCATTAAGGATATTGAGCCATGGTATGCGGATTATGCTAACTATCTATCCAGTAGGGTCTTACTAAATTACATGACTAGGTAAGATAAAAAGAGATTCTTCACCGGGCTTAAATACTATTTTTGGGATGAGCCCTTCTTATTCCGTATATGCCTCGATCAGATCATTTGACGTTGTGTTGCTGGGAGGGAGATTGATCGGATTATGAGAGAGTGTCATGCGGGACCATCTGGGAAGGCATTACGGTGTAAATGTCACAGCATGAAAAGTTTTCGATACCGGATTCTACTTGCCTACTATTTTCTGTGAGGTCAAGAAATTAGTTCAAACGTCCAATGCATGCCAACGACCGGGAAACATCTTGAGGAGGGATGAAGCATCTCATAACTATATCCAAGTCTGCGAAATATTCGATGTTTGGGTTATCGATTTCATGGGACCTTTTCCATCATCCGGAGGAAATGAATACATTCTAGTTGCTATCGACTATGTGTCCAAATGGGTGGAGGCTCAAGCCCTTAGGACTAACGATGCAAGGGTGGTCATTGATTTTCTTAAAAAGCTCTTCGCACGATTCGGGATTCCCAAGGCCTTGATCAGTGATAGAGGAACCCACTTTTGCAATGCTCAAATGGAGAAGGTAATGAAGAAGTATGGTGTTCCGCATAGGTTCTCTACGGCATATCATCCCCAAACTAATGGGCAAGTAGAGAACACAAATAGAGCATTAAAGCGGATACTTGAAAAAAGGGTCCACCAGATTAGAAAAGATTGGGCATTCAAATTGAATGAAGCACTCTGGGCATTTAGAACGGCTTATAAAACACCCATCGGAACAACCCCTTTTCGCTTGGTATACGGGAAAGAATGCCACCTCCCTATTGAACTTGAGCAAAAGGAATACTCGGCACTTAAGGCCTGTAATATGGACTATTCTGAGGCAGGGTCAAATAGGTTCCTACAACATCAAGAGCTGGATGAACTAAGACTTGAAACTTATGAATCGTCAATCACATATAAAGAAAGGGCAAAAAAATGGCATGATCAACAAATAAAGAATCCTAAATAGTTTGTAGAAGGAGATAAGGTGCTCTTGTATAATTCAAGGTTGAGATTATTTCTGGGAAAACTCAAATCAAGATGGTATGGGCCCTTTTTGGTGAAGAGGAAAATGAGCAATGGGGCCGTGGTGCTGCTAGACCATGATGGAAAGGAATTTACCGTGAATAGACAACGTGTGAAACATTACAACTTGGACAATAATGAAATGGTCCACGATGAGGATATTGTTTTGGAAGAAGGTAACGGTAATGAAGTCACGTAGGGGCACGACTTTGAAACTAGCTACAAGACTCATAAATAAAGAAAAGTGCTTCGTGGGAGGCAACCCATGCTTAGTTGTTTGCTTGTTTGTGTGTCATATATCTTTTCGTTGATTGTTTATTCTCATGTTCGAATTTGTGAAAATGCTTTAGTTTGTCTTTAACCTCATCTTAATTACATATAGAGGTATTTTACAAAAAGGATAAGTGTAGGGAAGATTACAAACGTTTTTAAAAGAACGTAAACATGAGAATTACAATTATTGAAAAAGATATATATGTGTTTGTTAGAGTCAAATGCTTGTATCGAGTCATAATGGATGTTTTACATGAATTTTTGATTCTAAAGATGTAATTTTTCCGAAAATGCGTGAGACCAGGTTCTGTCGGGATAACTGACGGTGTCGGATTTGCTACGACGGTGTCGAGGAGCAAAACAACTTATTTAACTTTCTAGTTTTGCTACTTATAAATTTTGGAATTTCTCAGGTCTTAACTTTCCAGAAAACCTGTAAACATCCATTCCACAAGCATTATATCCTAGTTTAGTAGAGTCATATATAGTTTTACCACCGATTTTATGCGAAGGATTCATCTGTTTTCTTAAGTGTGCAGGTTTTATTTATTAAGAAGAAGAAATATAAGATTGGAGGAGCTTTTCACGCATACATTCTTCTTGGAGAAGAATTTAACCACTACTTCACACGGATCCTACCGAGCTAATCGGGGAGTATTAGTTTCTTCGCTTTTAATTACCTTCCATTATCATAACTTTGATACTTTGAGGAACATTGGGGACAATGTTCGTTTAAAATGTAGGGAGGAGAATAAAATGGGAACTTTGAAACTATGCTTATCCTTGATTTTTGTCTTGTCCAATTTCATTTGTGTAATAAACCATGAAAAATATCGGTTAGGGTAATTTTGGCACCAAAAATTTAATTTTTTTCATGACATGTAGGAGTGGGTCATTAGTCTTAATAAAGCGTCTCATAGATAGGAAGTTATATGACTAGCACAAAACCCTTTACCACTCAAATTCCACCCCAAAAATGTGAGGTTCGCCCCTAGATTTGTTGGAATTAAAGGATTCGTTTTTAATGCTTCGAGAGTGCACCGGTAGTATAGTAGATTCTAGAACTTGTTTTGTGATGCATCCTGAGATCGCTAGTGAGACTACACTTGTGTAATTAGGAATAACTAAATGATAAGAGGCCTTAGGATAACCCTTGTTTGATACCCGTATTATAATTACTTCTTCCACATCGGTTGAGTAATTCCCCCACATCCTTGTGTTGTACTCATCTTTAGTACACGATACCCCTAGTTAACCCTTCAGAGCCTATCCTTGTCTCGGTTCTCGTAATGTTTCGGTTTTTTGGAATATCAATGAAGAGCATTGTTTACAATCCACCCCTAAATGTACACCCAAATCTCCTTAGCCTACCTTTTATGCATTCACTTTTAGAACATTATTGTTATCATACTAAACCCTTAGTTCAATTATCTAGTTACTTGCATAAGTTGCTAAGTCGAGTCATGTCCTTTGTATATAGTTTTGGGACGATTGGGACTCATGGGTAAAGTTAAATTTTATGGAGTGACGGGAAAGAATGTTAAATTCAAATTCCCTTTATTTATGTAATAACGTACTCCAAGTGTTTTGATCTTTTCAATTCGGGTCAAATTAGTGTTAGAGTAATAAAAACTCAAGTGTAGGGATGTGCCTATAAATCCCTTATATTTTGATGTCATCGTAGAGGATGGTAGAGTAAAAGTGTATGAAAAAAAAATCGAAAAAAGAGTGTTGAAAATTAAAACATATATATATATATATATATATATATATATATATATATATATATATATATATATATATATATATATATATATATATATATATATATATATATATATATATATATGGTTGTTTTAAAGTTATCTAGAGTTTAGAGTGTCGAGTCTTGGCTTAGCAACGCCATTCTTCTCTTGCTTGTAACATAACGATTTTTGACTTGCCACCACTAAATCGCCTATCCAACCAAACCCTTTGTTTCCCTACCGTAAGCCTAACGTTGCAACCCTTTAAAAGACCTCTTAGATAGTTTTTCCTAGGTGCTTACGCCAAAGCAGTGGAGGTTTGATCTAGTCTTGTTAGGATTTAGTAAATCGAGTTATTAAAGAGTCGGTCACCTCAAGTATATGTAATCATTAGAAAGCTCGTAGTCGTAGATTATTACAAGTTAAGTAGTATTTAGTTAAGTAACACCGTGGAGGATGGACGGGTCTTTACCCATTGTATGCCTGATCCACAGCCCGGTAGGTGGCGTTTTGTATTAAGACTATAAATACTCTCTACCTCCCAAGGTAGAGAGTTGGAGCTTATAATAAGATTTTTCTTTCTCTCACTAAAGTTCCCAAACCTTTAACTTTCTCTCTCTAAAACCATAGTATACGCCTACTTATGTTTGTATTATGATGTGTATGTGAAATCCAATATGTTACAATTGGTATCAAGAGCCATGGTTAGATCATCTCTTACATATCCTTGGATTTCTAGTGGTTTTAGATGGTTTTGAGTTTGAAAAAGTTTAGTAGTTTTGCATCATTTGGATCATCTCTAGTGTTAAAGGTTGAATTTTGGGTGTACTTTTGTGTTTAGGATCATTGTATGTGCTTGGGTTTTGATTTGGTAAGCTTGAATCAACGTGGTTGAGCTTGTTTTGGATTGAAAAGTGTGTTTTGAAGTTTTTCTTGGTAGCGACTTGGTTCTCGTTGTGATATTCATCGTAGCGACTTGCTTGATAAAGGTAGCGAGTTATAGTGGTTTTGGTAGCGACTTGGTCCTAGCGACTTGTCTATTGAGACAAGCCGACAAAGCAGTACACTTAGTGGATTCTCCACTCTGGTAGCGACTTAGTGAAGGTAGCTATCTGCTTTCAATTTTGTTAGCGACTTGTACTTAAGTTTTCTTAGCGACTTGGTGTTAGCGACTTGAACCTTAGCGAGTTGCTATTTAGCGACTTGACGACTTAGCGACTTGGTGCTTAGCGACTTGCTGTCAAAATTTGTAGCGACTTGGTACTTAGCGACTTGGCATTATAGTGACTTGATTTCAGAATACTTAGCAACTTGGTGCTTAGCGACTTGGTTCAAGGTTTCTTAGCAACTTGGTTGAACTTTTGGTTGTCATACGGTTTTCTCTTGATTTAGTAAAATCCCGTGAAAGAATCTATTTCCAGGTTTAATCATAGAGTTTTAAAATCCTGTGTAATCTGTTAACATGTCTACCAACGTACCTACAATCATCTCCACTGTTGTTGAGGATGTTCAAGCAACGAGTTCGAGATACTCATCCACCTATGCTTGCAGAATCGACTATGACTCTTGGGCACAACGAATCGATTGTCTTGTCTTGGAAAGGAAAAAGAGTCAACATTCTCAAGTCTATTGATGAAGGACCTTATCGATTGAGACTACAAGAGACTTAATTGATCAATTGCAGATGGAACAATGATCTATGGAATAGATAGACCAAAGACATATGATGAGCTCAATGATAAGGAGAAAAAGAGGTTCAATGCGATATCGTGGCCTCAAACATCATACTCGTGGTCTTCCAAAAGATATCTACAAGCTTATCAATCACAACACTGAAGCCAAGGCGGTGTGGGATAATGTCAAGATGATTCTCTTAGGTTTCGAATTAACTATTGAAGGCAGAGAATCACAATCATATGATGAATTTGAACACTTCAAGATGAAACACGATGAGAGTGTCTATGAGTACTACGTGAGATTCCATAAGCTTGTGAATGACATGAGGAACTTCAAAATAAACATGCCAAACATTCAGCTGAACTCAAAATTTGTGAACAACATGAATCCTGAATGGAACAAGTTTGTCACCTCTGTGAAGCTAAACAAAGGATTGAAGAATACAAACTATGAGCAACTCTATGCATTCCTTCTTCAGAATAAGAGACATGCTATGTTTGAAAAAAGGATTCTTGATCAGTTCAAAACCAACCAGGGAGAGACAAGCTCATTGATAAGGTTTTAAAATGTACCTTTTTGAGGGGTCGTTTAAGCCCTTATTTGATCACTTTTCTATCCGTTATTACTTAATATCGTTCCTTTTCACTTTTTAGGTCTCTTGAAGGCAAATTGTTGTAATGGCACTTATTTGGACGAAAAGGCGCGGATATCTGAAGAAAATGGCCAAAGTCAAGAATCGAGACACTCAAGTCTGTGAAATACAAGTGTGGCGTCATTGCTTAAGCTGCGATCTTGGTCAGAGCATTTAATGACAACCAGAAGCCAAATTTCTTATTTTCAGTGACGGTGTCGGGGCTTTAAAAGAGTAGGCCGTCAACTCAGACGGCCTAGATTTGATCCAGACGGCGCCGAAAGTGAAGAGTCTGTCGTCACAAGCACAAGGTGACGCCGTCAGAAGACTAATATGGCCAAGATGAAACCCTAATGACCGTGACCGACGGCATCACAAATCATAAGGTGAAGCCGTCACAAGTCGCAACATCGCGCCAAGTAGTCGATACGGTTTTGGCCATAACTTTTGCATACGAACTTCGGATTTAGGTGATTCAAAGCCCACGCGACGGAACGAGAAAATCTGATTTGGTGAAAAAGTGGTCGTGACGCCATCAATCTATAAGTGTGACGCCATCACCCTTTGCCGACGGAAAATCGCCTATAAATAGAACATTTTAACTTCACTTTTGTAGGCTCTAAACCCTAACTCCGATTCCGGGGTTTAAATAGGTGTTTTTCACAACTTTGAAGGTTTCAATCACTCTAAAACATCTTGTAATGGTTTTTGATTATATCTTAATCCATATATTCAATTTATCATTATGTCTATCCTATGTTTGATTGATTGTGTGTATGCTTGCATGTTCTCCATGTCCAGCTAATTTACTTGTGTGTTTGCTTAGGGAATATGAAACTTAATTATTGAATATTGATTGGTTGTCTCTTATCTTAATTGTTAATGATCTAGTAATGCGATAGGTCATTCGTTGTGTAATTAATGCTTGATTAATCTTTGTGAACCTTAGACTATAGCACTTAGAGTAGGTGTAGGCTAAACCACCCAAAGAGTGCCTTAGAGTTAGAGTTTATAATTCCTAGTGGGTTTTGTAGACGAGACCCTTTGGTAAGTTCAAAGAGTTAGGGATAAACGCATACCCTATGACTTTAGACACACAACGCAATTAAGAATAAGGACGTGACAATTCAACCATCAATAGGAGATAATTAAGGAGTAATAAAACCTTAGTGAACACATCTTTAAATCACCATACGAGCACACAACAATAGACATAGACTACCCTTAGCTTAGTTAATTAGATAAGTAGAGTAATCGGTAGAAATACCAACTCCTAAATTAAAACCCCGAAATTCGTACCTTTCCATTTCATAAAATATAAAAATACAAAAATAATCATCCTCACCTTTAGACTTAAATCGACATACACTTCAGATTAACGACACTATTCCCTAGAGAATGATATCAATACCCGTGGCCACCCTAATACTACACTACAACGATTAGGTTCACCGCCTAGGTGTTATAAAACTTGCTCGAAAAAGGAAGTTCCTTTGACCCCGAACGGCGTGTAGCGTTATCAAGTTTTAGGCGCCTGCCGGGAATAGTTATTGTTTAGGCTTGATTTATATCTTGTTTAGGTCTACTCACAAGATTCCTATCAAGTGAGATTTTTTCTTTTTATTAGCTTCCTTGTAGTCTATCCCCCTTCTTTGTGTTTGTGTTTGTGTTCGTAAAACCTTTTTCATTTGTCGATATGGCAAGTGAAATTGCATTTGAATCATTAACAAATGAGGAACAATTGAATTTTGCAAATTGGATTCGTTTTTATTGTTCTAATGAATTTGTGAGTAAACTTAGAGATATCCAAAAGGAGACGGGTGTAAGGTTGGATGGGTTTGATAAATTTTGTGCTTGTGTGGCTTCTATTCAATGATCATTGTTAGAATCAACTCCTTTCAGTGAGACCCTCTGGAAAAATTTTGAGAAAAGCTTCCTAAGTATAAACCGTCAGTTGTCACAACTTGAGGAAATAGATAAGGAGGATTTATCTAACCTTAGGCATCATGATCAAAAAGACCTAGTTTTTAAGAACATGGAACCTAAACCCGAACAAGATTGTGAGATGGTTGAAGCTAAAATAACTAGTTGCATGTGTGGGATAGATTTCAAAACATATGACACACGTGAGGAATCCTTTAGGCAAATAGAACATAGTGGTCAAGTTTCTGAGAACAATTCTTATAAATCGGACCAAGAATTTGAAATGGCCAAAGAAGGATTTGAGATGCTTAGGAGTGTATTTGGGTCAGATCATACTAGAACACATGATAAACATTTAGGAGATCTAGATATAATGGAGAATGAGGTGGAAGCTCCAAGCCCACAAGCCCTGCCATCACTTGAGGAACGCACATTGCCTATAACTTACCCGAGAGAAGTAGAAGAGACTATAGGAACCCTAATTGTAGAACCTTTGGACCAAACGCCACTAGAGAAAGTAGGTTTAGATGCTTGTTGTCATGACCTCTCTCTTAGTCCTAGGGAAGTTCCTAATTTTAATCAACCGGAGCCTCAACCAAAAACCTTACCCAATTTTCCGTCTTTAGATGTGAATCTTGGAATTGAATTAGGCCCAATCCATTCATCAAAATAGATAGTCCAGGTAGTTGCTTGATAAAGGTGGTAGACTCTAGGCCATGTAGAGTGGAAGCTAATATAGGAGTAACCCATGACCTTACACACTTATATCACCCATTCATGGTTGATAACAAGAAACACTATGGGTTTAAACCGGGTTTATTAAGTCAAGATGGATCCTTAACTAAGAATATTTTGAAATTGATAGAAGATGATCCATTTTTAGGAGAGATTTGATTCACCGCTACACCAATAGACTTAGGTAAGGTTATAATGAATGGAGCACACTCCTTTGACATATAAATCACCCATCACCCTTTACTCACGTAGCAAATTTCCACCCTAAGGGTGTGTATCGCTACTATCACCGCACTTAAACTTAAGTGTAGGAAAACCTCCCTTTATCCGTTAAATAAGTGCAGTAGTCAAGCTCGTGACTCGAACAAAAATAAGCGCTTCTTGGGAGGCAACCCATGTGTATTTGTTTTTCATTTTTAATTGTGTGTCGTATATCTTTTATTGATTGTTTATTCTCATGTTTGAATTTGTAAAAATGCTTTATTTTGTCTTTAACCTCGTCTTAATTACACATAAAGGTATTTTACATAAGGGATAAGTGTAGGGAGGATTACACACGTTTTCAACGAACGTGAACATGAGAATTACAATTATTTAAAAGATAAACATGTGTGTTTGTTCAAGTCAAATGCTTGTATCGAGTCATAATGGATGTTTTGCAGGAAATTTTTCCAGATTTTTAAAGATAAAATGTTCCGATTTTTTCGAAAATCACAGACCGGTTCTGTCAGGATAACCGACGGCGTCAGGTCGCAACTGACGGCGTCGGGAGGAGCGAAAACAACTTCTAACTTTTCTCGTTTTACGTGCTACTTATAAATTTTTGGAATTTTCCGGTCTTAATTTTCCGAATTTGCAAACATCCATTCCACAAGCATTATATCTTATTTAAGTGCGGAATTACATCTTGTTGAGATTTTTGTTTGTTCGGTTTGATGCGTTGGGTTGTTTGTTTTCTTAAAGTGTGCAGGTTTTATTTATCAAGAAGAAGATACATAAGGTTGGAAGGAGCTTCTCACGCATACATTCTTCTTGGAAAAGATTTAACCACTACTTCACACACGGATCCTACCGAGCTAATCAGGGGAGTATTAGTTTCTTTCATCTTTTATTACCTTCCATTATCATAACTTTGATACTTTCGGGGAACATTGGGGACAATGTTCAGTTTAAGTGTAGGGAGGGAAAATAAAATGGGAACTTTGAAACTATGCTTATCCTTGACTATTTGCTTTGTCCAATTGCATTTGTGTAATAAACCATGAGAAAATGTCGGTTAGGGTAATTTTGGTACCAAATTTAAAATTTTCATGACATATAGGGTGGGCCATTAGTCTTAAGCATCTCACGGATAGGAAGTTACATGACTAGCACAAAAACCCTTTACCACCTAAATTCCACCCAAAATGTGAGGATCACCCTTAGATTAGTAGGAATTAAAGCATTCATCTTTAATGCTTAGAGTGTGAACCGGTAGTATATTAGATTCTAGAACTTGTTTTGTGATGCATTCCGAGATCGCTAGTAAGACTACACTTGTGTAGTTAGGAATAACTAAATGATAAGAGGCATTAGGATAACCCTTGTTTGATACCCATAATATAATTACTTCTTCCACATCGGTTGAGTAATTCTCCCACACCTTACGTTGTACTCATTTTTAGTACACGATACCCTAGTTAACCCCTCAGAGCCTATCCTTTTCGCGGTTCTCGTGATGTTTCGGTTTTTTCTGAAATATCAATGAAGAGCATTGTTTATACCCCACCCCCAAATATACACCCAAATCGCCTTAGCCTACCTTGTATGCACTCACTTTTAGTGCATTATTGTTATCACCCTAAACCCTTAGTTCATTTATCTAGTTGCTCGCTTGAGTTGCTAAGTCGGGTCATATCATTTGTACACAGTTTTGGGACGATTGGACTCATGGGAAAAAGTTAAAGTTTATGAAATGACTGGAAGGGAACGTTAAATTCCCTTATTTGCGTAATAACGTACCCCAAGTGTTTTGATCTTTTCAATTCGGGTCAAATTAGTGTTAGAGTAATAAAAACTCAAGTGTAGGGATGTGCCTATAAATCCCTATCATTTTGATGTTACCGTAGAGGATGGTAGAGTAAAAGTGTATGAAAAAAAAATCGAAAAAAAATAGAAAAAGAGAAAAGAAAAAAATAAAGTGTTCAAAAAAAAAAAAAAAAAAAAAAAAAAAAACGGCTACTATCCTACATCTAATCTTTAAATTTAAGTTTGTTTGTTTCAAGTATCTAGAGTTTAGAGTGTCGAGTCTTAGCTTAGCAACACCATTCTTCGTATGCTTGTAACATAAGAGATTTTTGACTTGCCACCACTAAATAGCCTATCCCACCAAACCCTTTGTTTCCCTAAGTAAGCCTAACATTACAACCCTTTAAAGACCTCTTTGATAGTCTTTCCTAGGTGCTTATGCCAAAGCGATGGAGGTTTGATCTATTCTCAAGCCTATGGTACTCTATGTACTAGGACCGGTTAATGAGTGTTTATCTTCCATTTCAACTTGTTATATTTCATATACACCCGAGAGATGTGAGTATCCAAACACCCTATGTGAGGTGCTAGTATGTAATTTCCATGCTTGTTATGACTTTCTTGGGGCTTATATGTGTTGTGGACTGTTTTAAACCAATGCTTCATGACCTTTAACTTATAAATTAATTGGCTAAAGCACCTTTGCTTGAGGACAAGCAAATACCAAGTGTAGGGATATTTGATAAGGTTTTAAAATATACCTTTTGAGGGTCGTTTAAGCCCTTATTTGATCACTTTGTATCCGTTATTACTTAATATCGTTCCTTTTCACTTTTAGGTCTCTTGAAGGCAAATTTCTTGTAATGGCACTTATTTGGACGAAAAGCGCGAATATCTGAATAAAATGGCCAAAGTCAAGAATCGAGACACTCAAGCTGCTGAAATACAAGGTGGCGTCCTTCGCTTAACCGCAACGCCGTCGGAGCATTTGTGTGACACGAAGCCAAATTTCTTATTTTCAAGTGACGGTGTCGGGCTTTAAAAAGTAGGCCGTCGCAACTCAGACGGCCTAGATTTGATCTAGACGGTCGAAAGTTGAAGAGGACGGCGTCACAAGCACAAGGTGGCCGTCGCAAGACTAACGTGGCCAAGATGAAACTCTAATAACGGTGACCACGCGTCATTAAATCATAAGTGTGCCGTCACAAGTCGCAACATGCGCCAAGTAGGCGATCTGGTTTGGCCATAACTTTTGCATACGAACTTGGATTTAGGTGATTCGAAAGCCCACGCGACCGGAACGAGAAAATCTACAGTTTGGTGAAAAAATGGTCGTGACGCTGTCAATCTATAAGTGTGACGCCATCACCCTTTGCCGACAGAAAATTTGCCTATAAATAGGACATTATAACTTCACTTTTTGTAGGCTCTAAACCCTAACTCCGATTCCAGTGTTTAGATAGGTGTTTTTCCAGCAACTTTGAAGGTTTCAATCACTCTAAAAACATCTTGTAATGGTTTGTTGATTATATCTTAATCCATATATTCAATTTATCATTATGTCTATCCTATGTTTGATTGATTGTGTGTATGCTTGCATGTTCTCCATGTCCCGCTAATTTACTTGTGTGTTTGCTTAGGGAATATGAAACTTAATTATTGAATATTGATTGGTTGTCTCTTATCTTAATTGTTATTGATCTAGTAATGCGATAGGTCATTCGTTGTGTAATTAATGCTTGATTAATCTTTGTGAACCTTAGACTATAGCACTTAGAGTAGGGGTGTAGGCTAAACCACCCAAAGAGTACCTTAGAGTTAGAGTTTATTATCCCTAGAGGGTTTTGTAGACGAGACCCTTTGGTAAGTTCAAAGAGTTAGGGATAAACGCATACCCTACGACTTTAGACACACAACGCAATTAAGAATAAGGACGTGACAATTCAACCATCAATAGGAGATAATTAAGGAGTAATAAAACCTAAGTGAACACATCTTTAAATCATCATACGAGCACACAACAATAGACATAGACTACCCTTCGCTTAGTTAATTAGATATGTAGAGTAATCGGTGAAATACCAACCCCAAATCAAAACCCGAAATTCGTCACCTTTCCATTTCATAAAATATAAAAATACAAAAATAATCATCCTCACCTTTAGACTTAAATCGACATACACTTCAACCTAACGACACTATTCCCTTAGAAACGATATCAATACCGTGGCTTACTCTAATACTACACTACAACGATTAGGTTCACGCCTAGGGTGTTATAAAACTTGCTCAAGAAAAGGAAGTTCCTTTGACCCCGACAGCGTGTAGTGTTATCACTCATCAAATGATTCAACCGCTTTTTATATATATATTGGAATTACCACCAAAGCTTCTCGAGTTATACCCATGGGTAATGGTAATCACAAACTCATTCCCGATCCAATGTTCAAACAAGTCGATGTTGATGCACGTGGGACACTTCATTAATCAATGGCTCTCATGATTAGTCAAAACATGAACTCTCTCCACACACCAACAACAAGCGCGAGCAAACATCCAATCCACACAATCAAGCCCCGTCGAGATGGGAAGATTATGGTGCGGCCAGTTCAAGAAAGCCAAGACGAACAAGGAAGAGGTGGCATTGATAGAGGATATGTGGCAAATCGAATAGGGAAGGAATGGAAATCGGGGACAAGCAAAGCCGATCAGTGCTACAAGCTGTGGAGGAAGGACACATTACAAGGGCTGCACATCACCAAAATGCCCTCGAATGCAGTACTTGAGGATAAGATGTTGCTCGTGCAAGCTAAGGATAATGGAGCAGCTTTGGATGAAGAGGAGTTATTGTTTCTTCTTTGAAGGAATGCTAAGACATATGATGTCGATGTTGATGAACACCAATTCAGGAGATAGGTCATAATCATCGAATGCCTTTCAAGTTGCTGATCGTGATGCATACGACTCGGCGTCGATGATGAACCCTCTGCACAAACAATTTTCATGGCTAGCATTTCACCTATGGTTTCTCCAAAGATCTCTCCACCACAACAAGCGAGGTCCATCCAAAGACAAAATCATTTCGGAGGTATTAAAACTATATGATGATGTTCTTGTTTAAAGATGCATAATGAAGTACAATCTCTTGAGTCTTATGAATCGATATTGATGATGAGGGTAATAGCAATATTGTCCCATATGATCAATATGTGAAGCAAAGTGAAAGTGAGGTGTACCAAGTAATGCATATTCATGATCAATGATGAATATGTTTTTGATGAATACACTTGCATGCACCCGATAATTCGTTGTCTCGAATCGAATGCCTATAAAGAGCGTGTTGTTATTTATGAACAGTGCTAAGTTTGAGTTAACCACCGTGAGCGTGAAATGGATGACCAAATGCGTACAACTATTAGAAATAGTAAGTTTAAAGAAGAAGTATTAAAACAAGAGTTAAATTCCTTACAAGAAAAGCTTTCTAAAGCCGCTAAGCAAAACAAGAACTTCAAGAAAATGTTAAAATGCTTAAGCAAGAATTCGATGCTAAGGAATCAAAACTTTTGAATGAGTTTTCTAATCTAAAACCTTGAAAAACAAGCTTGAAAATAAGTTATGCGTACAAGGAATACCATTCGATCGCTCACATGATCATGAAGCATAGAGTTCTCGATGATAAGCATAGTATCCCCATTATAAAGGAATCCAACCACGAGTATGGTAAGATAGCAAAAGTCGCTCAAAATGTTATCTATAATGGCAATGAAATCCTTAAACCTTGGCGGAAACCTAGTTACTTGTTGAGTGCCTTCGAGGAAAATAAGAAATCGATGAGGTTACTAGAGAAAATGGATAAGAAACTCAACAATCCTACATGTAAAGAGAAAACATAATTATCGGACCCATGACTACAAAAAGGAAAATTGGATTTCCTTGAACATGTTTAAGCCTCAAAGCGTTGTTAACACCGAACAAGTGTTACGGAAAAGGATTTAGATAAGCAAAAGCGAGAGAATCTTGTTGTAACAAACCCCCCTTAGGAAAATGCCTTGACAGCGTGTATCCTCCAAATACACCAATGCATTTAGTTCCTAGAACTATTGCCACTAAAAGCAAGACCTTAATCGGTCAATATGTTATCTTTCAATTATTTGTTGATTTTGAGAAAACTTGTAAGAAAAGGATCACACCTTTGGGATAATCAAGGGAAAGGGTTTTGAGCAAACTAAAGAATGCTATTTAAGCGAGATCATGCCTTTCTTTAAACAATTAAAAGGTCAATTTGAGAGTCTTAAAAAGGGGATGGACTTAGATATTAAAGAAATGGAAAAGGAATTTGATGCGATAATTGTTGAGGTTAGTGACTATGAGCGAGAATTAAAATATAATGATATTGAGAGGAAGAACTTGCATACCTTGAATGAGAATCTTATTTCTGAATGTATTGCTCAAGATGTGTTTTACACTGCTACCATCAATGCTTCTCAATTTCATGAATTATCTGTTGCTATGAAAGTCTCCCATAATCGTGTCATTGAGCTTGAAAAAACTAACTCTAAACTGTATGATAAAGTTGAACAGGATGATCATGATAACCAGGTAAAACAGTTTTCTAAATTGGAAGTTGAGCATCTTGCTTTGCAATTAAAATATCAACATTTGAAAGAAAATGTTAAAACCTCAAATATCAAGACATCCTTGGATGTTCCTGAATTTGATGTAGTTTTTGAAATTAGCAAACGTGATGAACAGATTCGAGCTCATTGTAACATGATCAGAAAGTTGAAAGCCCAAATCTCTCTATTAAAGGGTGGAAAGAACAATGTGACTGGCACCCAAATGCCTCCTCCTTTAGATTCTCAGTATTCTCAAACTTTTCATCTTCAAAACTTAGTAAATGCTTTACAAAATGAAAACGAGAGCTTTCTAGAAGAAAATGAAAAGGTTAAACGTCACTTTAAAGAGTTATATGATTCAATAAAAGTCACTCGTGACAAAAACAACGAAAAATAACCTCTTTACAAAAGAAATTGAGAATCAGGAGTCAAGAAAAAGGAACCGCCACTTGTTTTTAATGAGAATGTTGCATCAAAGTCATCCTCAGAATGCAAATATACTGTGAGTGTTAAATATATTCCTCCTCATCTTAGGAATAATGAACTTGTGTTTCATAACTATTGTGTTCACCTTAAGGATAGTCTAGAATGTCTCCGAGAGATTGTGGAAGGGGATTTCATAAATAAGCCTCATGATAGATAAATTAGGTTTGCTTGCATTCAGGCCAAACGATCTCAGGAACTGCTAGAATGTCTAATTGCAACATGTCCTAAATCCTTAGGTGCGAAAGGTAAAGTTGTGATGCCTTGGTCTATGCCTAGTGCCAAGCATACAAACCATTCCATGCCCGACTTTAAGAAAGTGAACACTAATGTCTTTGTCTAGTAGTTCGGATCCTTGCACATCTAGTTCGGGAATGCAAAAGTAGATCAACCAACTAATGTTCCCATAATTCCCTCTACAGAGTAATCGGTGACATTAAAGCAAGCGGTCAAAGCCTTGTGCAATACCAAGCAAGATAGGACCTCGTAAGCTAAGAATGTGCATTGGAAGAGTAGAAGACCAACCTAGGAACTTTAAGTTTGAGTTGAATAAAACGAGCGTGTTGATTCTAGTATTAGCCATAGGCGATCTTGTAATTAATTCAATTCGATACTTTCTACAAACCATGTAATGATGTACGCTTGAATTACATTGCTAATCATGAATGTGGTGTGAATGTTTTGTCTAATCTTTGTCAAATGCCTAGTTAAAATTGTTAATGCTAAAATTCATGCTAAGAAGGCTAAAAGGCAAAGACGAAAGAAAGTTAAAAAGCAATTGGAAACCCGGGAAGAACATTTAGTAAGATAGGTTATCAATGGATAACTTTTAGCCATAAAGATAATCGGTTCTACCCTCAATCTGCTAAGACAATGCCCACTAGAAAATGGATGCCTCACTTGGTAGAACTATTCCTTTAAGAAGTGAACATACTTTGAATAGGTCAAATACGGACACCAACATCGCATCTATTTCTAATGATTCCATTGCTTCTATTTACGATATGGGTGTTTCTATTTCGATGTGGGTGTTCCAATCATTGTTACTAACCAAATGGAACCCATTCTTGCATGGGGATCCCAATTATTCGATTATCCATTCTTGTGCGTGTTCAGCTGCGGATCGCTCAAATCGTTACGTGGTACTGGACTCAGTTGTTCCAAGCATATATTTGGAGACCGCCACGGCTCATGAACTTCGTGAGCAAATTCATCGACGCTTAGATTCGGGAACGATCATTTCGTGCAATTATGGGTTATGGAGATTATGTGGTTGGTAAAAGTGTAATTTCCAAGGTATATTATGTGGAAGGTCTTGGTCATAACTTCTTCTCTGTTGGTCAATTCTGTGATTCCGATCTAGAAGTGGCTTTTAGAAAGCATACTTGTTTCGTTAGAGAACTTGATGGTGTGGAATTATTAAGAGGTACTCGTGGTTCTAACCTATACACCATATCTATCGAAGACATAATGAAGTCTTCTCCAATCTGCTTGTTGTCAAAGGCTTCAAAAACAAAGTCATGGTTATGGCATCGTCGTCTCAATCACTTCAACTTTGGGACCATTAATAACCTTTCCAGAAAGGATCTTGTCAGAGGCTTACCCAGATTGAATTATGAAAAAGATCATCTTTGTTTAGCTTGCCAGTTGGGAAAAAGCACGAAATATGCCCACAAACCAAAACCCACAAACTCTGTAATGGAAGTTCTTCATACACTTCATATGGATCTGTGTGGCCCAATGAGAGTGCAAACAATAAATGGGAGGAAATACATTCTAGTAGTTGTTGATGACTACTCTCGATTTACATGGGTAAAGTTTTTGAGGACAAAGGATGAAACTCCAGCTGTCATCATCAAACTAATCAAACAACTTTAGGTTCGACTCAACAATACAATCGAATTGTTTGAACCGACAATGGCACGATTTCGTTAACAAAGACTTAATTCGCTTTTATGAAAGTGTTGGAATGGGTCATCAAAGAAGTGTTCCACGAACTCCTCAGCGAGCGGTGTAGTTGAAAGACTAAATCGAACTCTTGTGGAAGCCGCAAGAACAATGCTAATTTATTCAAAGGTTCCAATGTTTCTATGGGCTGAAGTCATTTCCACTGCTTGTTACACCCAAAATCGTTCCCTTATACACACCTCTCATGGAAAAACTCCATATGAACTTGTCCATAAACGAAAACCTGATCTTTCCTACCTTCGTGTGTTTGGTGCTTTGTGCTATCCAACAAATGATGGTCAAGATTTAGGTAAATTAAGAGCTAAGGCAGACATTGGAGTATTTGTAGGTTATGCACCTAACAGAAAAGGATACCGAATCTACAACAAGAGAACCCGAAATATCATGGAAACAATTCACGTTACGTTCGATGAGTTGACCGGTCAAATGGCTCCAAGCAATTTAGTTATGGACCCACATCTCAACCTTTATCAAGTAGTCCTATTAGTTCTACTCTTGTTTCTAATCCCTCTCCAGCAACTCCATATGTATCTCCATCAGAAGATGATTTAAAGAAATTATTTGATCCAATGTTTGATGAACACTATGAACCGAATACTGATGAAATGTTAATTCCATCAACAGAGGCTGCTTCTATTTCTGTGAATGAAGTAAACCCTTCATTCTCAATATCATTAAGTCAAGAAGCGCATGCTGCTGATCACTCTATCTCATCAACAAATCATCAATCATCGAGTGTACACAATGGAAATGGTGTTGTCATTATGAGATGATGAAAACCCTTTGCTCCTCCGGAAGATGAACCCTTTGAAAACATATTTTCTCTTGAATCATCATGAGCCATTGTCATCGGAGATATAGACTCGCTACTTAGGCCTCAACAACAACAACCACATGAACATCTTAGGAAATGGACACATGATCATCCATTGGACAACATCATTGGAAACCTCTCGTCCAAGATCCACACGAAACAACTTGCAACCGATGCCTTATGGTTCTTCTTCAATTCCGTACTCTCTAAGATCGAACCAAAAGGCGTGAAAACCGCCATGAATGAAGACAATGGTTCAATGCCATGCAAGAAGAAATTCATGAGTTTGATCGACTAGATGTATGGGAATTAGTACCGCTCCAGATTATGCAATGATCATTACTCTAAAGTGGATCTTCAAAGTAAAACTTGATGAGCATGGTGATGTTTTAAAGAACAAGGCTCGATTGGTTGCAAAGGATACCGCCAAGAGGAGGGTATTGACTTTGAAGAATCATTTGCTCCGATGCTCGTATCGAGGCAATCAAAATCTTCTTGGCTAATGCCGCAAGTAAGAACATGGTTGTATATCGGATGGATGTAAAGACGGCTTTTCTTAACGGAGATCTTAAAGAAGTCATATACGCCACCAACCTCAAGGCTCTCGTGAATCCGAGCATCCTACTCACGTCTCATCGTTTGAAGAAGGCTCTTTACGGTTTGAAGCAAGCTCCAAGGGCTTGGTATGATACGCTATCAAAGTTTCTTCTATCTATTGGATTCAAGAAAGGAGCATTGATCCAACATTGTTCACCGTAAAGTCGTGCAAACATTTAATTCACGCTCAAATATATGTTGATGATATCATTTTGCCTCGATCGACCCCAATGAATGTGACCGCTTTTCAAGGAAATGGGTTCTAAATTTCAAATGTCAATGATGGGACAAATGTCATTTTTATTGGGATTACAAATTTCACAAAGTCCGGAGGCATTTTATTAATCAATCTAAATATGCAAATGAGATTTTAAAGAAATTTAGATTTGATTCTAGTGACCCTACGACACTCCCATGATAGAGCGTACTAAACTGGATGAGGACCACTCGGGGATCATGGTTGACCAAACAAAATATCGTAGTATGATTGGATCCTCGATGTACCTCACACCCGAGACCGAGACATTATGTTCATTTGTTTGCATGTGTGCTAGATATCGAGGCTAAGCCTACCAAAAGCACCTTGAAGCGATTAAGCGGGTATTTCGGTATTCTAAAGAACCATCAATATGGGACTTTGGTACCGAAGGATACCGGTATGTCACTAACGACCTATGCAGATGCCGATCATGCGGGATGTCAAGATACTCGTCAAGTAAATGCGGAGGTGCTCGGTTTTGGGTGATAAGTTTGTGAGTCGGTCTTCAAAGAAGCAAATGAGTACTTCTATTTCCTCATGAGGTTGAATACATAGCCATGTCATCTTGCGTGCTCAAATCCTATGGATGAGATCCCATTATCTCGACTATGGCTTTGTATTCAACAAAATCCTCCGCATTGTGATAATAAAGTGATATTGCTCTCATGCAACAACGTACAACACTCAAGAGCAAAGCACATCGACATTTGACATCATTTCATCGGGGAGCAAGTTGAAAACGGTGTGGTGGAACTCTATTTTGAGGACCGAATACCGGTTAGCGACATCTTCACCAAAGCTCTTCCTAGAGAACGCTTTGAGTTTATTCTCCACGACTTGGTCTAAAGAGTCTACAACCGAAACACTCAAACGCCTTCAAGAGAAAACGAGGAGTAAAGGTCTTTCTTCATCTATCTCTTGGAAATAGTTATTCAAAAACAAAAATACAAAATTTCAAAACCTTCGAAAAGCAAATAGAAAAAAAAAATCCATAAAAATTGAAAAATCTTGAAAAATTCCAAAGAATATTGTCTTTTTGTCATGTTTTCCTCGATTCGATAATATCTATGGTCTTTTTGCTGTTATTCAAAGAATGACACGGGACTTTAGATGTTGTTCGAATGTTTAAAAAATAAAAAAAATAAAAAAAATGGGAGAAAGTGAAAATATGGTTTATTGTCATTTCAGGCAATAACCCGCTTTTCAAAGAAAGAACGAGCCATGCTTTATCTTTTTTAAATCTCATGCTCGATTCTATAAACAATTACTTACTATCTTATGAAAACTAATTGCTTTGAAAAATAACTCGGACTCTATTTTTGAAAATCATCATGACTTAATGTTTGTCAAAATATCTATCTCTCAATCAACAACTCATGTCATTGATTGAGGGGAGAATGATTTCAATTAAATCAAAGGTTATTTGTCATACAATTGTTTTTCAAAAGATAATCATGCATGCTTAATCAATGGAGTTTAAAGTCTCAAAATCCGATCATTATCGGCTAAAACATTTTCATAATCAAGTAACAATTCTCCTTAAAAGCTTTTGTTGGGATATGAAAGTGTCAAGATATCAAAGTCTTCAAGATATGAAAGTACCGTAGTCGCAGTACTAGAAGAAGTTAAATAGTCAAAGTACCGCTAAAGACGAGTCAAAGTATGCAAGATAAATTCAAAGTCTTGCTAGAACAAAAGAAGCTGCTATATTCGCTTATGGAAAGTATTGTATTCCATGTTTAGATTACTTGTCGTACAAGGTTATCAATTGTAAACCGACTAGGATATCCTTGAGTCTATAAAAGGACTCCTAGATTGGCATTAGAGGTGCGATTTTAAAAGAGTTTTAGAGTTTACTAATTAGTGTTTTAGAAAAATTTGATTATCTTAGAGTTGTATTAGAGTATCCGCATAATAAGCGATTTAGAGTTTATAATAAAGTTATTCTTCTTAGCTTTGTTAAGTAAATTCCAGCGTACTTGATAAAGATTGCTCGGTGTTTCTTTGTTAATAACTTAGGATTTATTCGAGGTTATTAAACCTTAACAAGCTAGTTAAGTTAGTTTGATTAAAGTATATCGATCCAACAAGTGGTATCGAGATTGTGTGGAAACTCGACTAGGAAGAAACCCTACAATATTCAAGATGTCGTTGAAGTCGCTCCACAACCCTCAATCACCTCACCCGAATTCCAATAATCAAGAAGAGAATATGATCTCGGTGCATGAAGATGAGCAAGATATTGCCATTCTGCACCATGCTCTATGGAATGTAATTGTGAATGGGAATGAAATTGTTCGAACTCGTTCAAGTTTCGGACAACCTATAGCACCAAAGGCGGTTTACCAATGACAACCCTAAGGAATCAAGAGAAGGCTCTTAACATTCTCTTGTCGCCATTCCAGGATGGTCATCTTCTCAAATTTCATGTTGCTAAAGATGCTAAGTACTGGTTGCTCTCAAGACCAGATTGGAGGAATGAAGCCTCTAAGAAGATGCATGAAACTCTTTGTCAAACAAGTTTGAAACATTCACAGTAGGAGAAAGAGAGTCTTGATCTTGCATATGATAGGTTTGAGAATCTCATCAACATGTTGGAATTATACAAGGCACAAGTATCGATTGAGGATGCTAATTTGAAGTTTCTAAGGAGTTTGCCATCCACATGGCATGTGATTGCTACTATGATCGAGGACAACAAGGATTGATGTTATGGACTTTGATGATCTCTATCATCAATTGAAGGTGTATGAACATGAGATGAGTGGTCAACCCAATTCCAAATCTCACAAGATTGCTTTTCTATCATCTCAAAAGAAGAGCAAGATTTCAAAATCTCGCTTCTCCTCAAATCTTGTTTCTCAAAAAATCTTGTTGTTTACAATTCCCCATCATATGCTCGGCAGGCCCCACCATCTACCACATTGAACTCGGATGAAGTTGTGTGCTCCTTCTTTGCACAACAAGCAAGCTTACCCGTCACTTATGAAGAGGATCTAGCAGTTGAAGAAGATGCACTTGAAGAAATTGATATCGGTGGCAAGTTGCTTTGATCACCGCAAGGATCAAAAGTACATGAAGAAGGCAAGCAAAATATAGATTTCAAACTAAAACAAGGAATAACTTTGACAAATCTAAAATTGAATGCTTCAATTGTCAAAAGATCGGTCACTTTGCAAGGAGTGCGGGTTTGCTAAGTATCAAGCAAGCAGAACATCCGAGAAGCCCAAACTTGAGCTCAAGGAAATTCCAATAATGAAACAAAGGCTTTGGTTGCTCAAGAGAAGTTATCAAAGTTGATCTGAGTGAAGAGTTTGATGATGAACCGTGACTTCTTGTATGGTAGCGATGGAAGATGCGATTGAAGACACAGTGGAAGCATTGGATGGAGCACTTGCTTTGATGAAGAATGAACATCGCTTTGGAATCGATGATGGCTTTGGAGGATTTGATTGGAGCAAAGAAGATGATCCTGTTCTTCTTGCTATGGTAGCTACTTCACCAACTCGGCCTCCTATCTCGAGGTATGCTCAACTGCTATGAGTTTTATCAAAATTACTTACAGTTATGTGATTGAAAGAGATAATTGTATTAGGGCTAGGTCCGAGGTAGTGAGGTTACCAAATTACTTTAGAGTCTATAGAAGCTAAAATCATAACATATGAAAATAATGAAATGGCTTGGGTGAAAAATATGAACAACGGATTACCGTTAAAACTTAGTGAATGGAAACTAAAGCGTAAAATTCTTTGAAATTGAGAAATTAACTAAGGAAAGAGATGATTTGTTATCTAAGTTTGTTTGCTTGGGAGAGTCCGGCTTGTCCCATGTTGCTTATGTTGAAAAAGCAGAAGGGCTTACATTAGAACAAGCTTAGGATTTAGAATGGATTTTAGTAACATAGATGAAAACCAACCAAGTGATCGGGATGATGGTGTTTTGAGGACATAACCACTAGTGATGATGAGCTCATTAACTATGTTGATTCATCTAGTAATGAGGGCTCGATGAAGTGAACCACCTCACGAATATAAGAAAGACAATGGTTATCATGTTGTTCCTCATCCCATTAGTCATCATCCTCTAGGCCCGATGTCTCGTTATGGAGTAGATAGTCTAGAGTTTAGGAAGAAGCTTGTTGCTCAATCTAGGTGCGAGAAACCCAAAGAAACTGCTGAAAACAATGTTCAAAATCCAAGAAGTACCTTTAAACCAAAGTCTTGCTCAACAAGCAATACATACAAAACCTTTTCAAACAAGTCTTGCTAAACCCTTTGGGATAATTTTGGTCAAAACAAATTTTATCGGTCATCAAGAAGGCAAAATATTTTGGGCATAGACATAGAAGAAATCACTTTGGTCATATGGGTCAAAAGCGTGTTTTGTGTGTTATAGTCCTACTCACTTAATCAAAGATTGTGACAAACACTCGAATATCTAAGCAAGTTTCCAAGAAATAAGTCTAATAATCGAGACCTAGAGAGCACAAACCAGTTTGGAATAATTCACATAGGGTTAATCACGAAACTTCACACGGATCATAGATACCCACATCGAGAAGACCTTCAAGATCTCACAAGACTTTTCAAAGTACCGCTCGTAAACAAGGTCATCGATAACACTACTTGGAATAGAAATTCTAGGAGATCTCACTATCAACCTAGAATGTATCATAATTCATATAGGGTTCTAGATCACAAGATCCACTGTTAAACCGAATGGGTTAAAGGGATAGTACCGAGAGACATACAAGACGTTCAACAAAAAGTGAATCGATGTTTTGTGACAAAAGAAAATGCTAATAATCGGTGAAAGAGATTTATTTTGAAAAATCGAGAGTTTTGAAAATCCTCATGCTAAAAATCATAAGATAATTTTGGATCATCATCGAAAAATAGTGGGGATTACATACTCAAAGAATTTGAGTTTGTAATCTTCTCAAGGGGAACACAAGTCAAGAATGGCTTGGGTTCCTAAAAGTTCTAACTCTTTTCTTTGTGTGGCAACCCGAAGAGGAGCTTAAAGATCATCTTATTGTGGATAGTGGTTGCTCGGAAGTATGACAAAGCGATAAAGAGATCTGTCGATTTAGAAATATTAGTGGTGGAAAAGTTGCATTTGGGAATGATCCCAATGGAGGAAGGATTCTTGGGAAAGGAACAATTAAAGGGAGAATTGATTTTGAAAATGTCGGATATGTGAAGGAGCTAAAGTTCAACTTGTTGTCGCCTCTCAAAGTTGTGATAAAAAGCATCTGTGTTATTTTGACACGAATGTCTCATCCTTTCTTTCGACTTCAAACCTGTTGATGATGACTTGGTAGCACTTAGAGTACCAAGAACAAATGATGTGTATAGTTTAGACATGAAGAGTCTACATTCCTATGGAAGAGCTACATGTTTGGTGGCTAAAGCAACATCTCAAGAGGCACATCAATGGCATAGAAGATTGGGCCATGTAATTTCAAGAACATCAACAAAGCGGTCAAAGGCAATTTAGTTAGAGGTTTACCTTCAAGGACTTACGAGAATGATCAATCATGTTTGGCATGCAAGAAGGGTAACAACACAAAGCTTCCTGTAAGAAGCTTGATGAAAGAAATATTAGAGAACCATTGGAGCTATTACATATGGATTTATTTGGACCCGTATCTGTGGCAAGTTTAAATAAGAAGAAGTCTTGTTTGGTTGTTACTTGATGATTGTAGTAGATTCAGTTGGTTTTCTTTTGGGCTTTAAAGATGATACCTTTGATGCTATTAGACTCTAATAATAGCACTTGAAAACCAATTAAGACTCAAGGTTAGAGGTATAAGATGTGACAATGGAACCAATTCAAGAACAAGCCTATGGATGACTTTTGTGCAAATAAAGGCATAAAAGGGAGTTTAGTATTGCTAGAACACCACAACAAAATGGTGTTGCAGAGAGGAAGAATAGGACTTTGATTGAAGTCGCTAGGATAATGCTAGTAGATTCCCATCTCCCTATTCAATTTTGGGCGGTCGTAAGCACCGCATGCTATGTACTATATCAGGTCTCGTCACCAAACCATAGATGAAGACACCCTATGAATTGGTGATGGGCAATAAACCCAACATTCGTTTTATGAAGCCTTTTGGATGCCCTCTTACTATTTTGAACACTATTGATAATCTGGGGAAGTTTGATGGCAAGTCGAAGAAGGTTACTTATTGGGATATTGTACTAACAAGAAGGCTTTAGAGTCTACAACGAGTTGCTAAGAAGATTCAAGATTGTCTTCATGTTGAGTTCTTAGAAGATCAAGACAATGAGAAAAGAAAGGTCCTGATTGGATGTTTGATCTTGAGATTTTATCTCCTTCAATGAATTATGTTCTGTTAGAAGAAAATCAACCTTTGCACACCGAAGAAGATATTCAATATGTTGTTCATGATGTTCATATTAGACCCGATGTCGTCCTACTAAAGATCTTGCAAGTCCAAAACAAATCGATGTTCCTAAGCAAAGTAATCGATTCTCCAAAACAAAGTACTATTGCACCACACTCCTCTTTATCTGCAGAGGATCAATCTATTCAAGAGGAACTTAATCGGATGCTTCTTCAAGATGTATTAGCACATTCTTACAATCGATGAACAAAGGAGAGCTTATGAGGAGGCAAAGAAGAAGAACAAGATCTGAGAGTCTCACAAGACTTTGGACAAGATTTTGTTCAAAATCTTGTTGCACCTATTGACAAGACTTTAAATGATTTAGATGATTTAGATGATTCTACCATGCCCAGGTTAGAAGAAAGCGATGATGAGCTTGAAGATGAAGGTATTTTCACGATTCCAATGAAGGTGCGATTATACTAACTTGGATGATACATATGCAGTTCCACGTCTCCAATCTTACGAATTCATAAGAATCATCCAGCTGATCAAATCATTGGTCCTTCTACTTCTGGAGTTATGACAAGACACAAAGCTAAGGGTTTCACAAAACCTCACAATGCTTTACTTAGCTTTGTGTATAAACAAAACATGCTGAACCATAAAGACCATCAAACTTGCTTATTTACTTATTTTATCTCTCAAGAGGAACCCAAGAATATTGCTCAAGCTTTGACTAAAGAAAGCTGGGTTGAAGCCATGCATGAAGAACTTCTTCAATTTAAACTTCAAGAGGTTTGGGTTTTATGTGACCTTCCAGATGGGAAGAGAGTTATTGGAACCAGATGGGTTTTTAGAGTCAAAAGAGATGAAAGAGGCAATGTTATCAAAAACAAGGCAAGATTAGTTGCTCAAGGTTATAGACAGGAGGAAGGGGTAGATTATGATGAGGTATTTGCTCCTGTGGCAAGGATTGAAGCAATTAGAATCTTTCTTGCTTTTGCTTCTTATATGGGTTTTCAAGTCTATCAGATGGATGTCAAGAGTGCATTTCTTTATGCCACTATTACATAAGAGGTGTATGTGAAACAACCTCCAGGTTTTGAAGATCCTAAACACCCAAACAAAGTTTATAAGGTGGTTAAGGCTCTTTATGGCCTTCATCAGGCACCTAGAGCTTGGTATGAGAGGCTCTCTACATTTTTATTACAACATGGATACAGGAGGGGAGCTATAGACAAGACTTTGTTTATCAAGAGAGACAAGAAGGATATTATGTTAGTTCGGGTTTATGTTGATGATATTATCTTTGGGGTTACCAAATAGTCCATGGTTAAGGAGTTTGAGCGGTGATGCGAAGGAGTTTCAAATGAGTTCCATGGAGAGTTAACATTCTTTTAGGACTTGAGTTAAGCGGTCCAAGGAAGGAATTTTCATTAGCCAAGACAAGTATGTTACGGACATACTTAAGAAGTTTAATTTGATGACATGAAGGTCACATTACACCAATTAAATCTATCAATTCATTGGGGAAAGATGAAGATGGATGACTGTTGAAGTCAAGTTATACAGATCTATGATTGGCACTCTTATGTATCTTATCGCATCAAGGCACGATATCATGTTTGCGGTTTGTTTATGTGCAAGATATCAAGTCTCACCAAAGATCTCTCACCGAATGCAAGAAAAGGATATTACATTATTTGAAACAACAACCTAAGTTGGGGTTGTGGTATCCTAAAGAGTCACCTTTTCACTTAGAAGCTTTTGAGATAGTGACTATGCGGTGATAATTATGATAAGATCCCAACTGGTGGATGCCAATATCTTGGAAGAAGGTTAGTCTCACAGCAATGCAAAAGCGGACAATTGTAGCAACATCATCTACCTGTTGAATATGTAGTGCAAGTTGTTGTGGTCAAGTTTTGTGGATGCAAAATCAACTCTTGGATTATGGGTTCAACTTTAAGAATACTCCTATCAATATTGATAATGAGAGTACTATTTGTATTGTGAAGGATCACGTGTATCATTCCAAGACAAAGCATATTGATTAGGCATCACTTTATCGAGATTGCTATGAGCATAGGCTCATTAATGTGGTTAAAGTTCACACGGATGACAATGTAGTGATTTACTCACAAAGGTTTTGATGTGTCACGATTCAATCACTTGGTCGTGAGCATTGGGATGATTAACTACTAAGCTATGTTTAAGGGAGGACTATAAGGTGTTTTGTATAGTCTGTGTATTGCTTGAGGGAGGATATTAGTTAATACTTAGTTTTTATGAAGGATTTTGGCAAAGTCTTGATTTTCTTGAAAGTCTTGGAAATCTTGCTTATGTGGAAAGTCTTGTTTGTCGTATTAAAGTATTGTTCCAACGATAATATTCTTTGGGTAATTGGTAATAACGGTAACTTTGTTATTTAGGCTGTGATTTTCAAATCTCACCTATAAATAACTACTTTCCGATTTTCCCTCTCATATTATTACTTTCAATCTTTTCCATACTTATCTCCCAATTACCATCTCTTTATTATTCGATACAATTTTTATTATTTTTCTGAGATGTTATGAAGACAAAAGAATCTGAAGAAGATGTTATGAAGAAGAAAGAAGATTTTTCCGAGGAACAAGAAGAAGAAGTACAAGTTCAAGGTCTCGATAATCAAGGTCTTGAAGTTCAAGGTACCGATGATCAAGGTCTTGAATATCAAAATCTTGATGATCATGATACATCTAGGCGAAGTAATAACACCAATAACTCCAAGGGTATTGAATTTTTGAAGAAGTGGTCCTTCTACAAGCTGTTATAGAAGAAGAGGAGGAAGCTACATTCAAACCTATTCATTCTGCGGTGATGATGAAGTAATTGCTACAATGTTAGATTTATCACAACCAAGAGGAGGAGTTACTATTAGAGATATACAAGAAGAAGAACAACCAAGAACCCGATCAAACTGCAATTGATCCAAAAGATAAAGGAAAGGTATTTTGGTTGAAATTAAGAAAAGAAACTCACTTTAGCGTAACTTAGAGCATTTGAAGTTGCAAGGAATGAAGTGCTGACTAGAAAAGTTCAAGAAGAAATAAATGCTAAAGATAGAGAAGAACAAGAAGCTCAAGAAGCTATAAATAGAGAAGCGACTCAAAAGGTGCAAGATGAATTGGATCTTGAAATCACTTTGAACCTTCTGGTCTCCAACACCGTTAGATTTATGTCAAGAAGACCTAATTTAGCTAAAGAAAGGAATGCAATGATGGCATATTTAAAAGGCAGAGGATTTAAAGGATTGCAAAAGCTAAATTATGTGGATATGAAAAGATTATATGATCTTTGAGAGAGAAGCTTATAAGAAAGATGTTGCGGGCATTAAAGATTTTAGAGAAGAAGCTTATTGGATTTGAAGTCGAAAGGAAGAAAAGCTTAAAGAGAAAAGAAAAGCGATGTTCTGGATGTTCGGTTTTCAAAGAAAGAAAAGGTTGAATTAAGATCCGAGACTAGTGATGAATTGAAGAATTATCTCGAGTGGTAGATTTTGATTATACCAAGGAAGATAATGACATGAAGATGAATGATCAATGATTAGTGTTTTCAAAGTTGAGAAATCTAAGAATGGAGATTATATGGTTTTAACAAAGAAGATGAAAGTTTCAAAGTTTTTAAAAGGCTATGGGATTTCTTTGCATATTATAGGCCAGTAGATCTATTCTACTTATATCATGTTGTGAAGACTTATTTTGAAGATAATCCATTAGAAGGGATTGGATTGGTTTTACATGGGGATCTCATAACCATGTGGGAAAGCGATGAGAGAAATCGATGATATTTGGAAGGATCAAGAAAGCGGGAAATAGTTTCTTTGGAGATTCTTTGAAGAATCTGGAGTTCATGTTTTGGAGCTAGAAAATGGAACAATGATACACATGTTTGCGAGAAAGAAGATACCCTCTTACGATTGAGCTCATGAGAAGAATGCTAGAGCATGGATTGGAAGTAGAAGAGGCTAATGAAACCGCTTGTATGGTGATCAATTTGTTTATAGATTGGACTACCATTCTTTGAGAATGATCTTTAACTGGTATGATTTTAATTGAATAAATACTTTTTGATATATCAATTACTTTTATTCAAAGTCTTGCTAGTCGAACGATACTTTCATCAAAATCTTGTTTGCTAAATTAAATCGCTTAAATGACTTTTAGAAGAAACCTTTTGCTAAGTAATAAATATTTTTGAAATAAAGGTTTAATAAATGGTTTTGTGATGATAACATCAATAGGTTATCAATCCACCATGGTTACAAAAGGATTGACTAATCCATGAGCAAACGGCTGCGGTAAAGATATATCAAATCCGTTTTTAGTTGACAACTTGCTAATAAGTTGGATGGTAATCAACTCACCATATCGATAATGTGAAGAGTTGGCTAGCCCACAAGAAAATGGCTTGTGGTAAAGGCGATGGAAAAACCATTATTGGTAATTAGTTCACCATTAGATAGAAGAACTAACTAGTCCGTATGGTACGACTTTTGGTAAAGACAAAACAAATGTTGATAGTGGTGATTTGCTAAAAATCATATGGTTATCAATGTACCATGGTCTTACACACAAAACATTTGGCTACTCCGAGATAATGGCTTTGGTAAAGAGATCTAAATCCATTCAATTTTCAATGATTCACTTGGAAGTGATGAGAATAGTATGCAACTTAAACCAATTATTGTACAAATTGTCATATGTTCTTGTGTTCTTTGAAAAGATGGAGATTCTTTGGATCTTCTTTGTGAAGAAAACAATTCTAAGAGATACTTTGACAAAGCACGAGATATTACAGAGATACAATCTAAAGATTAAAGAACAATCCATTTTAAAGATGAAGTCATTAAAGACATATTCACAAAGGAACTTGAAGTCAAGCAAGTAGAATTCAAGTTAGGGAGGATTGTTGGGATATGAAAGTCTTGAAGATATCAAAGTCATCAAGATATGAAATAAATCTGTAAGTGCAAAATCTTGGAAGAAGTTAAATAGTCAAATCTTGCAAGATAAAGTCAAAATCTTGCTAGAACAAAAGAACTGTTATATTCGTTTATGGAAAGTATTGTATTCCATGTTTAGATTACTTGTCGTACAAAGGTTATCAATTGTAAACCGACTAGGATATCCTTGAGTCTATAAAAGGACTCCTAGATTGGCATTAGAGTGCGATTTCGAAAAAGAGTTTTAGAGTTTACGAATTAGTGTTTTAGAGAAAATTCGATTATCTTAGAGTTGTATTAGAGTATCGCATAATAAGCGATTTAGAGTTTATAATAAAGTTATTCTTCTTAGCTTTGTTAAGTAAATTCCGCGTACTTGATAAAGATTGCTCAGTGTTTCTTTGTTAATAACTTAGGATTTATTCGAGGTTATTAAACCTTAACAAGCTAGTTAAGTTAGTTTGATTCAAGTATATCGATCCAACAGCTTTCAAAATTAATTTAAATCTACAGAGATCACAAATCTCAAATGATTTGATAATTTTGATCGGGGGAGAATTTGTGATTTAAATTAGATTTAAACTGATAATTCAGTAAATGGTTTTATAAGAATGTACAAGCTCTCCTTCCCACATATGCCAAACGATTTTAAATTTTCCATGCACATGTTGAGGGGGAGCATCTATCTTAAACCACTAAGATTTGAAATGTGATCAATTTATTTCAATGTGCAGTCTTTTCCTAATATGTGCAAAACATCTTCAAATTTCCATACACATATTGAGGGGGAGCAACTATTTTGAAAAACCACATTCTTCATATAACTACTCTTAGATGCAAGCCAATCCCTCAAAGATGAAAATTATTTCCATTGCAAAATGATGCGTGATGCACATGTTGAGGGGGAGCTCTTGTTCTAAAAATATCAAAAACAATTCAGGTACAAAATGCTTTGATAATATATCACAAGTATCTGGATTGATCTTCAAATGGTTTTCAATTGGTTCCAATGGCAGATGAACAATACCAAATAGACCGACCAATTTTACTTTATGTATGGTGATATAAGGATGGTTAGGTTAGGTATTTGTTCCCATGATCCGCCAGAACCGGAGGGATCTACCCAGGGACAATCCACTAGATAGTGTAGAAGTCTTTAGGTATGATAAAAAAAAAAAGAGGAGAAAAGTGAGATATGGGAAGAGTGCGGACTGAGATAGAGCTAGAACTAGAATAAACCCAACAAGGTTCTAGTTATGAAGTCTCGGTAAGCATCGAAGGGTTGAAGAATGAAAAGAAATGAATCTGAAAGGGTGAAAAGAAATAGCCCTCCAATAATTCAACCTTAGGGCGATGTAGGGTTCAATGCATATACTCTGGTAGTTACCAAGGTAATGCCGGTATTGAAGACAAGACGTCATGGACCCAATGACGCACCGCACTACAACTTCCCAAACCACTCAAGTTCCTCTTAAAAGGACTTGTTTCATTCTCACAGAAATGACATAATCTATCGACTTTCTCTTAGAGATAGTTCAGATTGAAGAAGGAGACCCTCTCCTAGTCTCCGTGCATAGGAACCAAATATGCACAATTGAGTCTAGAGCCACGAGATCATCAATAAATCTCATTAGGACACTTTCAATGAAGACTCTCTGCTTCACACAATGTGGAAAGAGATTATATCTTGAGTCCCACGCATTATTCTTGTGGTATTGCGGAACATCCGAGTGATATGCAAACATATTCACAATGAAGATGGAAAGCCTCTAGAGCCAACATCAAACAAGCTCCCGGTAGGTGGCATGTGAGATCTATTCAATAGATCAACCATGTGACAACCGAATAGAAACAATGGGGAGATTCAATCTTTTGAATCAATCCTGGTTTAGGTTATGTATTGACGGATACCTTTGAAAAACCCCGTTGTGCTTAAAAACTCTTTTCTTTAGCACATCGACTGTGTACAAATATTTCAAAATAAAATTTTTTTATGATTGATAATTGATTTTCATTAAAACCTTCATTGTATTGCAAAACAATTTCTATTGAGCGATACATGATTGTTTTTCAAATCTCTTTTATCAATCACACGAATCTCAATTATTTGGTTCACTCACTCAAGTGTTGTCTTCTTTGAGACGTTCGGTTTGAGAACATTGCGAAACCCCTCAAGGAGATTCTTGAATTATACATGATCACAGGCAAGACTTGTAATCGATCAACGGGAACCGTGGGTCGTGTACCTCAATTCAACAAAAGTGATCAAAGACACTCTTGTGTGCTTTATTGCTAACTGTTTATGCAGAACACCCGACGTTTGCGGTGATCGAATGGGCGGTCAATCCATAGCCGCATGCTCACACATCACATTCATTTCAAAAGAAATCATGATTAGTGCATCAATGACTCGATATTCTCACTCCATGCCTCGCTTTCTGCCGCCTATATCATGAATCAACAAAAGCTTTCGCTACTCGATGAGATGAAATCATGATCCAAAATGTGAGCATGTCGGTCCAAAAGTCACAACATCACATAATACCAACACCACAATGGATGAGTCGAGATTTATGATTGCCGATGATCTCAAAGTCGGCTCAAAACTCGGTATCATGTGGATCGCTTAAAGACCTCCACTTGGATTAACCAAACATGCAATAATGAAGAATCGATGACTACAAGCTTGAGCAAAGTCCTACATCAAGAATGCAAGAGCAATTTATAATGTAATATCTGCTTGTATTCAATGTAATTTTAATGTGTATTTGAGGTGACCTCCCTTAGGGGGAGATTGTTAGGATTTAGTAAATCCAGTTATTAAAGAGTCGGTCACCTCAATTATATGTAATCATTAGAAAGCTCGTAGTCGTAGATTATTACAAGTTAAGTAGTATTTAGTTAAGTAACACCGTGGAGGACGGACGGGTCTTTACCCACTGTATGCCTGATCCACAGCCCATTAGGTGGCGTTTGTATTAAGACTATAAATACTCTCTACCTCCCAAGGTAGAGAGTTGGAGCTATAATAAGATTTTTCTTTCTCTCACTAAAGTTCCCAAACCTCTAACTTTCTCTCTCTAAAACCATAGTATACGCCTACTTATGTTTGTGTTATGATGTGTATGTGAAATCCAATATGTTACAAGTCTCAAGCCTATGGTAATCTATGTACTAGGACCGGTTAATGAGTGTTTATCTTCCATTTCTAATTTGATATATTTTATATACACCTGAGAGATGAGAGTATCCAAACACCACTTGTGAGGTGCTAGTATGTAATTTCCGTGCTTTTATGACTTTTGCTGGGCTTATACTTGTTGTGAATTGTTCTAAACCAATGCTTCATGCCCCTAACTTATAAATTGATTGGCCAAAAGCACATTTGCTTGAGGACAAGCAAATACCTAGGAATTAGAAAATTCCGGTGTTGAAAGAGTCGGTCACCCCAACTATTATCTAGCATAAGTTAGCTCGTAGATTGGTCATTAATTACGGTTTATGTAGTTAGTTAGTAGTGTAAAATAGTTTAGTGCAACACCGTGGAAGAAGGTCGGGTCTTTACCCCTGTATCCACGATCCACGAGGCCGTCGGGAGGTCGTTTAGTTTGTAACCTATAAATACCCTCTACCTTGCAAGGTAGAGGTTGGATATTCTTTGGTAATCTAATATTCCACTAGTTTCTCTCACTAGAATGTCCCCTCTTTCTCTCTAAAACCATCTATGTGCTCATTGTGTTAATGTTATGATGTGTATGTGAAAAGTTAATATCTTACAATTGGTATCAAGAGCCATGGTTAGATCATATCTTGCACATCTTTGGATTTATAGTGGTTTTAGGTGGTTTTGAGTTTGAAAAAGTTTAGTGGTTTTGCATCATTTGGTTGATCTCTTGTGTTAAAGTTTGAATTTTGTTGGTACTTTTATGTTTAGAATCATCAAAAGTGTTTAGGTTTTCATTTGGTAAGCTTGAATCATCTTGGTTGGGTTGTTTTGGATTGAAAAGTGAAGTTTATTTGGTTTTTCAAGCTAGCGACTTAGCTCTCGGAATAGTTTCTTGGTAGCGACTTGCTTCACGGTTTTGTAGCGACTTACGGTGTTAAAGCTAGCGAGTTAGAGCTAGCGAGTTAAAGGACAAGTAGTGGACTCTCCACTACGGGTAGCGACTTGTGGTAGCGACTTGGTCGATGTGAGTTGCTCTTTAGCGACTTGTGTCTCTAGCGACTTGTGTAGCAATTGCTGCCAAAATTTGGTTAGCGACTTGGTGTGTAGCGAGTTACCACCTAGCGACTTACATCAGCTAGCGAATTGGAAAGCTAGCGACTTAGAGTGGTGGCGAATTAGTGTTGGCGACTTGGGATTAGTACTAGTAGCGAATTGATTCTTAATTCTCTAGAGACTTGGGAGTAATTCATAATAACACAATGTCGGTCATCACAGTTCTTTTATCACCAAAGTACTTGCTCTCTATGACCTGACCGAGAATAGTGAAGCAGAATGCCCATCGAAGGCCTCACACCTAATAATTCGGTATCAATCAATCGAACAACTCAAATAAGTCACTCTTAATATCATCGGATGATACTAAGAATATGGAATGCACCGGTGAGCCGTTTCAACATCTCGATCGACTTCTCAAATTACTCTTATCAACAACCATGGATCGAACAAGTTGTGCCATCCTTCGTCGGGATTTTCCCACTTTAACAAGAACTGTCTTGCTCAACTTAGAACGGCGAGGTTTCAAATTAACAAAGAAAAGATCTCATCGATGATTCTCATGCCCTCAAACCATCGTCAACCAATTTCAACCACTTATCCGGAAGAATACTCCTCGATTTTGATGATACCATGGTGGAATGTCTTTCAAGAAACACACGGAATGGAAATTCATGAGTTCGAAACTCATTTATTCAACTTATGAGTAATATGGAAACATACATTGATGAAGCGCTAATGAGAATAACAAGTGAAGGAATTGAGCGAGTGTCAAGAGTGTCCATGGAACAATGATGACGTGTCATGCTTCATTCAATTGAACCGTGAGAAGACTTTGTTTGCGAGAATCTCATTTGTGATGGAAAAGGATGAAGAGAACAACACGATTTCAAATTCTCGAGTGCGAAAAGGTATCAATCGACAAGGTACACTTATCGATCACACTAATTCTCACAAAAGGTACATGACTCTTACCGAACATGACAATGTGGAATCAATCTTTGTTTTATGCGAATCGATGCAAGTAACATGATTGAAAAAGGGTATATGATGAGCTTTCAAACAAATTTTCAATTCTTGAAAAACCTTGTATCTCTTTGCAAATTGAAATACAACATAAGGATGAAATGTTTTATGCAAATAAGCAGTGCGATGTCTGGAACTTCGAATTTAGAGAATTTTTGATATTAATCGGTTAAAATCCATTCGGGACAAAGATTCGACCATAAGAAATCAAATCTCTTCTTCGAAGCCCGAATTATATTTGTCATGAGATGAGTGATACACTAGAATCTAGGAATTACGAACTAGCTCTATGTGTATCCAACCTTCTAAGAAAATGAGCTTTTAAGAAAGAACCTTGAGGAAACAAACTCTAAATTAGTCAATCAATCTAATCTCTTGATGAAAGATATTGATGACCTCAAAGAACAAATTCGAATAAGAGCTTCAATATTGTTGCCCTAAAAATGAGCTCGGGAAGTATCTTTGGAAATAGGATGAACACTAAGTTTGCAAAACCTTCAACTTTGGGAAAGTCAGCGGTTCGAACCACTTGAAGCGAGCAGTTATTAAACAACCTAATGCCTTTAGGTGCGAAAGAGCTAAACCATTGAAATCTAAGCTTACATCCCAAGTTGATTACAAGTACATTTTGTCAAAACCGGTCACTTCATTGCCTAATTCGGATATGATGAATCCCAAGCATAGGACTAATGAACATCACCCACAAGTCAAAAATGCTATAAGCAACTAGATATCATGCAAAACATAGTCGACGGATCAATCCCTAAGAAATTCTCGGATCACAAAAGACAAATAGTCAAAACAAGGGTGTGCACTCATTTAGTTCATCTCATTGTGGCTTCAAATGGATTCCCACCGGCAGATTATTTAAGTATGAGGACTTAAGCGAACTTACATTCCTAAATCATGCCTCAAGTGGATTCCAGGTAAATTTTTCAAGAATGTAGAACCTAATAGGATCCCCATTAATGATATATACGGATTATCTTGTGTTGCATCTAAATGTGAGACTAAACATGTCACTAACCCTTCTATGTACAAGTCTACATGTGCTTCAAGTACAATGTGCTCTCGGTCTTTTTAGAACAATGCTCAACTCAATCGGGAACTTCATGACTTGGTTCCCTCAGATTTGAACATAGCTCATTCGGGAGCTATAGCTTGCCGAGTTGATGTACTTCTTACTTTGACTCCTATTCATTTTGAATCTGGACTCGTCCTTCCATGTACGTGTATAAATCATGTTTCAAAAAAAAAAAAAAAAAAAAAAAAAAAAAAAAATTTCAAAATTTTATCATTTTATCATTCTTTTCTCTCAATCTAATAATGAATATACTCCTTGTTATCGATAACATCTACGGTCCTAGAAATGTCATTCAATAATGGCGGGATCATAGATGAAGTTCGAACAAATGATATATTCTTGATGGTTTAATGGGATTGGGTATTATCAATCAATGTTCTTTGATGACATTGATTGAGGGGAGATAGTTTATGTACCATTGGCTTGTCTTTGGTTATGATGCTTGTTCATTTGTATGATGTGGTGATTTCACCTTGTGTGACTAGCTGGTTATACTTTCAGTGTGTGCTTTCGTTGTAACTGCCTATGTGTTGAAATGTTGAATTGATTCATGATGATCAGTGTAATAATCAATGCTAGAGACGTTGTCCTATCCGTGTTAGCATATTATTACCACTCACTCATTTATACCATAGGGACCAAACTTGTCATATAGTGTAAGTTGTTGCATTAGCGAATTACCACCTTTGTTTATAACCACAAGGACCATTTGTGTCATATTGCTTAAGATATGTTGTATTCCCCCAGCGAGTTACCCATTAGCGAGTTACCTAGTCTTTTCTCTCTTCTCTCTCGTTTTTTTCCTCTCTTCGTCTTCTCATTCTTACTAGCGACTTAGCTTAAGGTTTGCATTGATTCCCTATTATCGTTACTATCTTATGCTTTAGTGTCTAGTGTCTAACTTATCACTATTTCCAGATCCTTTCTGTGCTCGCGTGGTGTGATTTGTTGACTCTCTCGCTTAGGTTCGGATTTTCTTTGTAAATCGTATGTGTGTTACTTATAAAATGATTGAACGTGTTATATATTGTTTGGATTATATTGTTTGGACTATATTGGTTGGATACATTGATGGATGATTATAATGGATTGGACTGATGGGTTGGGTTAGGAATGTTCTTGGTGGCGAGTTAGATTGTTCTTGGTAGCGACTTAGTATGAATGTTCTTCATGGCGAGTTAGAGCTCTACATAGCGAATACGTCTCCGTAGCGAATTAGTTCACTAATTTCCAGCGACTTGGTTAGCGAGTTAGTAACTAGCGACTTGTATTTACAAGTTAGCGAATTAATAACATAGCGACTTAGTTAACCACTTTGTAGCGACTTGGCTTAATTCTTGTACATGGCGACTTGACTTTCTGAGCTAGCGAATTATCCTAGCGACTTGGTTAGCGAGTTAGCGAGATAGCGACTTGTATTTACAAGTTAGCGAATTTGTTACCTAGCGACTTAGTTGTCTACTTTGTAGCGACTTGGTTTAAGTTTTATTCATGGCAACTTGGTCTTACATGTTAGCAAATTAGTTTAGCGACTTAGAGAGCTAATCCTTTTATGACTTGTCCGTGGCTCTAGATGACGACTTGTTTTTACAAGTTTATAACAGTGTTCATGATTGAGAATTGGTCTTAAGGTCAAGGATGCTTAAAATGTTCAAAGTCGTTGCTAAAGATGATTTCGCTCTCACTACTCCTAGGATCTCCTAATTCGACTTGTTGAATCAACTTACTCTATGTAAACTGTTATAACATCTCTGTTTAGGCAAAAGGTACTTGGGTTCTCTCACGACTCCCAAATGTTCCTTTTGCCTCATACATATGTGTTATATCACTTTTACATGTGTATCTTGGCTCATGTCATGATCACGTTGTTATGCACTCTTTTGCCCTTTTAATCCCTTATAAGCTCGTCATGTAATCATTTTCTATATGTATGTTCTTCATTGATATATCTTAACTATGTATGTTATCATATAGTTGAAAGGTGTTATCTGATTGCAATCTTTGCCACTCTATCATCTCCATATGTGTTAGGAACTTCTTGATGTTACTACCTCCTTGTCATAAGGGTGCTCTCAATCTTGTCTCACTTACTATGTATCATCTAACTTTGTTCCCATCTATTCTTGTTGATTGTATGATTACTCGAACATCAATGGCAAGTTCAATCGAGAAAAGCGCTACCCCATCGGGATCATCCGAATTCTCTCGAGACGATGAAATCCTTCCCAAAGTCAATGGGCGCTATTGGTAAGAGCAAGCTGTTATGTGGACCTACAAAGCTCCAACAAAATCCGATACTCAAAGTTTCAATTGACATCCTCAAAACACTAACTTCTTGGAGCTATTACCAAGCAATGCTCAATTCACGCCATCTACATTCAACAATTACGGAACACCGTTCAATGGAATAAAATCACGACGATACTCTTGCAAATTTGGATAATATGGAGTTCACTATTGATTACGATATTACGAGTAAGGCTCTTGGAATCACACCATGTGACCACGGCGTTAGATTACGAATCTCCGCTTTGGTCTTGACGATCGATCGTATTTCTTATTGGGTTGGGCTATCGAACAGTATTTCAAGAGCATCTGACATTATCACGGGACACATGTATCAACCCTGGAGAGCCATTACAACCATTCTGAACTTATGCTTATCTGGGAAAACTTCAGGGTTCGATAAAGTGAGAATTCCTATCTTGCAAATCCTATGGGAATCGTTAATGAGGTTGATGTGAATGTCTCGGATCGTATTTGGGAAGAATTCTCGTTATCAATGAACACATTCATATCGATAGAACCTATTTCACGAACAATGTTCAAGGTCGAAAGAAGCGAGAACAAACTTGTAATTCCCAGCATCAGATTCTCCAAGCTTGTCATCCAGTATTTGCAACAAACTCACAACTTCACTCCTAGGTCTGAATCAACTCTACACAAAGCAAAACATGAATTTGTTTTAGGAAACTTGAAATATGTTCCTAGAGGTTCGGATCAAGAAGTATTTGGATTGCCAATTCCTGATCGTCTTCTCACAGATGATATCAAGAAGAAGGACTACTTCAAGCAATACATGAAAAGAGCAACCAAACTCTCTGCTGATGTCACACCATCTCCTTCACAACCCACTGCTCCCAAGACCACCTCTGACTCTAAAGCATCCTATGCCTCTCTTCCTAAAAAGAGACGTGAAAGATCTCATCAGTCAGAATCTTCATCTAAAAAGCATAAAGAAAAGAAGAAGAAAGTGGAAAAGGAAATAGATGAGAACACTGAGGTGCCAAGGAATACTTTCAGGTTAATTGATGAGGATGACGCTAATCTGCAACTCGGTATTCAGCAAAGTCTAGAAAGTCAGAATGTTAGAGCTCCCGTAGGTGGAGTTGTGTTAAGAGAACCCGCTCAAACACCTCGACAAACGATACCAATTACACATGACAAAGGAAAAGGGGTTGCAAGTGTTGAAACTGAACAAGTTGCCCACACGCTGTTAACTATCTCTTCATCACCATCAAGCACCACAAATCAATATGAGCTGAAGAGAAGAACAGGTTCATCACATGCAAAAGAACAATCTGGAATCGTCAAGGTTCCTGAGACGTTTAAGGAACCTCCTACACTTGGAGAGACTCAATCTGGCTTGAAGGATGACTCTCTGTTGCAAAAGGACTCGCAGGAGAACCTTGAGACAAGATCTGATGAGACCTTGAAGATGGATGAACCAAACCTGTCCACTAACTCTTTATCCTCACTTAAGAATCTTGATGATGACTTCTCTTTTGGTGATCAGTTCCTTAATGACAAAACCTTAGATTCTGCACAATCCATGTTTAATGTCAGCATTCAGCAAGATACGTCCACCATTCCTCCAATGACTGGATCTTCACTATCAACTGCACTTCCACCTCCCTTACCTACTCATTCAAGCTGTACAAACACCACCAACTCGAACCCGTCTTCACAATTGCGGATGAAGTGGCTCCTCCGACTTCCCTCCATGATTCTCACCTCGATCAACTCTTGGACAAAACCATTAAAAGGGTTGAAGCCTTTGGAAAGGCAACTTCCTAAATCATTGATTCTCACGGTGGATCGTGTCTGATTGGAGCACCTCAACTTCAATGAAGCGATTCTTGATGCTATTGAAGGAGAAGTCAAGGATGCCGTGGAATGGGCAATGGGCTCCACTTCTCGAGACGATTCAAGGACCTCCCATCTCCGATATGAGGCGACTCTGTGTGAAAGGATGTATGAAATTTGAAGAGGACAAGCATGAGGTTCACAATAAACTTTATGAGGCACTTGAAGAATCCATCAAGTTCGACAATTATGAGCAGTTTAAAATTGAAGTCGGAGAAAAGGATGCTAAAAAGAAAAGAAGGACAATTGTGATGGAAACATTGATGAAGGATCGCAAAGATCGCGAAGATCCTCCACCACCGGAGGCTTTGGAACTTACGGGCTGGGAATCCTTCGTCAACACCAATTCACCTCCATCACACCACCATCATCACCCCAAAACCGTCCAATCAATCGGACTCTACAAACAAGCGGGTACTCGGAAGAAATCTGCGCTGGACGACGATTGATTCAAGATTCACCTCCACATCCACTTCAATTCACGATGATCAAGTGGTCCACGAAGAGTCTCAAGTTATGGTGACTCGAACGGATGAAGATGATGCATCGGCGAAACATATTCCTAAGCCATCGAAGATTGGTTTGACAATTACATGGTGGGAACCGCACTAGTACATCCGGGGTAGCTCCTTCAGAGACACAATTCAACGGCGCATTGTGGAAGATAGACCTCCTTCTCCGAACCCATGGACAATCCCAGTCGACTCTATGATTCCGACAACAATTGGGCATCGGTTATCACCAATAACTATGAAGTTCGGTGAAGACTCTCTTACGCACTACTGGTGATATGGGAAGTTTCATTAGATGGTTTTGTGAGCGGAAGAGTATCTCTTCCATAACACCAAGAGATCTAGAAGGACAAGCCTACGAAATTGTCAAAGTCTTCCATTCGATGCAAACCATCTTCAATATCGGATGGAAGAATGCCATAAGATCTTGAATGACCAAGTCGGTGAGCAAATCGATCGCTTCAATGTCAACAAATCTCTTCCTCTTGGTGGTGAACACGGTGGATAACCATTCGGTGAATTCTTCTTCAATCACGACTTGGACTATCGTGTGCTCGCTCTGCGGAAAGAAGGCTGCTCTATCTATTTCAAAGATGAAATCGCAATTTATTACGATCGGGGCTTGAGCGGATGGTTCTGATCAATTGCGGGCAAATGAAGAGCATAAGTATGATATTGCGCGTCTTATGGTATTTCCTTTGGTGGTTCAAAAGAAGATGTTCTACATTGAAAGACATGGTGGCGATAAAAGGCGCAATGAGGTCGGATCAAAACTACAAATCTTAAGCGTTATCGGTGTAGAGATCTTCCGATCTATGGATATGAGTACTTGAAGAAGATTGTCCTTAAAGAGTGACTTCAAAGTGTATACCATTGAAGAGAACGACTTCAAACATCTTCTACCAAATGATTTGAAGATCTCTATCTCTTAAATCTTCAAGGACACCGGAGCACTTACATACGTGAGAAAAGGCCCTCTCTGCGGTTGTCACTCTTTGGATCGGGGCTTAGTCATACGGAAGCGAGTTGAGGACTTTCGACTTGGCATTGAAAGCTACCAAACCGAGGTCAACCTCACAAGTCCTCAATGGAATGCGGTGGGCATGAATTTCATCGAGAATACAAAGTTCTTGACACTCCTAGAGCCGTCATCTTCACCGGCAGATATGGATCGCGTATGCTTATCGTCTATGTGAACTCTACAAGTTTAGTGATGGTGCGCTCAAAATGGTCGAAGAAGAACTTGACACGAGTGAAAAAGCCAAACTTGATATGAGATCTTGGGTTAAAACTACGTTACGGGTGATGATGGCGTGAAGAGGTGTGAACATTTCATTCTTGCAATCCGTCGAAGACTCAAGACACGAAGGATCTTCCATGACCTTGAAAGCTTTGTTGGTGGAAGGCTCGTGATGGTCACTACAAACTTCTTCAAAGAAGCGAATGAAGACTTCTTGAATACCGTTTATGTTTTGTTAACTTTGTGTTATATGTGGTGTATTAAATATGAACAAGCTGTGATACATGTAATAGTGCTAGGATTTGTACTATGGTTTCCCCTTGTGAAAAAGGGAAACATCGTGTTATCCTTTTTCTTTATCATATAAAATTGGACACATTTTCTCCTACAAATATTTTACCTCATACTTATTTAAATCACTTGAGATCCAAAATCTCAAAGGATTTAAGATTTTGATCGGGGAGAAAATGTGATATAAATATGAAAGATGGTAAAAGATAAGATGACCAATTTTGTGCATACTTCTCCCTTATATGTGCTAAACAAGTTTTCGAATCTCGAAGCATATATTAAGGGGAGAACTCTCTTTGTAAATTCAAGTCATCGGTACACTACACTTTAAATACTTTAAAGTACCTTGATCACATGGCTTCTAATCCTTTGATGATAAAGGTTCCTCTAGTATGTGCAAAACCCTTTTCAACCTCGAGGCACATATTGAGGGGGCGAAATTATGGAAACCTCATCCTTCCGAAATGCTATACCCACTTGATTTAATTGAGGAAGTGATGTTGATATCTTTAGAAAATGGTAATCAAAAAAAAGTAAATTCTTTCTCTTGCCTCCGTGTGCAAAACATTTTGATACTTGATGCACATGTTGAGGGAGTTCTCGTTCTAAAATATCAAAAACAATTCGGTACAAAATGCTTTGATAATATATCACAAGTATCGAATTGATTTTCAAATGGTTTTCAATTGGATCCAATGGCGGATGAACAATACCAAATAGACCGACCAACTTTACTTTATGTATGGTGATATAAGGATGATAAGGTTAGGTATTGGTTCCCATGATCCGCTGAGCAGGAGGGATCTACCGAGGACAATCCACTAGTTAGTGTAGAAGTCCTTAGGTATGATGATAAAAGGAGAAAAATGAGATATGGGAAGAGTGCGGACTAAGGCGAGCTAGTCTTGGAATAAACCCAACAAGGTTCTAGCTATGAAGTCTCGGTAAGCTTGAAGGGTTGAAGAATTAAAAGAATTGAATGAGAAAGGGTGAAAACAAATAGCCCTCCATTTATTCAACCTTAGGCGAAACCGGGTTCAATTCATATGCTCTTGATGGTAACATCGGTATTGAAGACAAGGCGTCATGGACCCGGTGGCCTTGCACTTCAACTTTCCAAACCACTCAAGTTCCTCTTAAAAGGACTTGTTTCATTCTCACGGGAACCGACATTATCTATCGACTTTCTCTTAGAGATGGTTGATATTGAAGAAGGAGACCCTCTCCTAGTCTCCGTTATAGGATCCAAATATGCACAAATTGAGTCTAGAGCCACGAGATCATCAATAAATCTCATTAGGACACTTTCAATGAAGACTCTCATTTCACACAATGTGGAAAGAGATTATATCTTGAGTCCTCGCATTATCCTTGTGGTATTGCGGAACATCCGAGTGATGTGTTTACATATTCACAATGAAGATGGAAAGCCTTCGGAGCCAACATCAAACAAGCTCTGGTAGGTGGCATGTGAGATCTATCATATAGATCAACCATGTGACAAGCGAGCAGAAACAATGGGCGATTCAATTTCTTGAATCAATCACGGTTCGAGTTAGGGATTGACGGATACCTTTGAAAAACCGGTCTTTGTGCTTAAAACTCTTTTCTTTAGCACATCATTGTGTACTCATTTTCAAACCAAAAGGTATTTTTATGATTGATAATTGATTTTCAATAAAACCTTCGTTGTATTGCAAAAACAATTTCTATTGAGCAATACGATTGTTTTTCAAATCTCTTTTCATCAATCGATGGACTTAAAATTATTTGGTTCACTCACTCCGTGTTGTCTTCTTTGAGATGTTCGGTTTGAGAACAGCTAGAACATTGCGAAACCCTGTCAAGGAGATTCTTAGGAATCCTACGATCACGAGGCGATACTTGTCTTGATCAGCGGGGAACCGTGGGCGTGTACCTCAATTCATCGAAGTGATCAAAGACACTTTCGTGCGATTTGTTGCTAGCTGTTGTATGCGAGTCGCCCGACGCGTTTGCGGTGATCGAATGAAGCGGTCAATCCATAGCCGCATGCTCACTTAACACATTCATCTCAAAAGAAATCATGATTAGTGCATCAATGTCTCGATATTTTCACTCCATGCTTACGCTTTCTGCTGCGCCAATATCATGAATCAACTAAAGCTTCCGCTACTCGATGAGAAGAGATCATGATCCGAATGTGAGCATGTCGGTCTCAAACATCACACCAACACCACAATGGATGTCTCGAGATTGTTGATTGCTGATGATCTCAAAAGCTGGCTCATATTTACTATCTCATGAATCAGAAATGGACCTCCAATTTAAAGTACAAATCTTTGCAATCTTTGAAGTTGCTCCACCTATGCACTAAGCTTACGATGTTGATGTATGAAAGACTACGAGCTCAAGAACAATGTCAAGACTAGAATGCTAGGATTTGAAATGTAAAATATGGGGTGACCTCCTTAGGGAGATTGTTAGGAATTAGAAAATTCCGGTGTTGAAAAGTCGGTCACCCCAACTATTATCTAGCATAAGTTAGCTCGTAGATTGGTCATTAATTACGGTTTATGTAGTTAGTTAGTAGTGTAAAATAGTTTAGTGCAACACCGTGGAAGAAGGTCGGTCTTTACCCACTGTATCCACGATCCACAGGCCGTCGGGAGGTCGTTTAGTTTGTAACCTATAAATACCTCTACTACCTTGCAAGGTAGAGGTTGGATATTCTTTGGTAATCTAATATTCCACTAGTTTCTCTCACTAGAATGTCCCTCTTTCTCTCTCTAAAACCATCTATGTGCTCATTGTGTTAATGTTATGATGTGTATGTGAAAAGTTAATATCTTACAATATGTTGATACAAATTTGTTTTATGTTAATAATTGCTAGTCTAAAAAGTCTCTTCTCGCCGCTTTCCGACTTACTCATCATCGGAATAGTATTCTTCCTTGATATCATCAAACTAACGCCGTTGTCACAAATAGATCTCGATAATTAAATTATCAAATCCGTTGATCAAACATCTATTATATTAGAAACCTCAAAAGTATTTTTGTTCCATAAGCTAGTTTATAACTTATTACAAAATAATGCCAAACACCCTTTTACATCACGAGTAGTCGGACCCCTCAGTTGTACTAGCGGATCCCTAATACAAGGGATCCGGGAACCGTGTGTGAAACCGGATATACGATTTTCAAAATCAATTCGCTCTTTTCCTTCTCCTCACAAAACACAAAAATGACCCAAGTGTTGCTTTCATCTCCATAGGACTTCATATCCTCAAGCATCCTTCACTAGAATATCATTGTAAGTAATTATACTAATATGTTCTAATCTTCATCATCTTCATCCTAGGGTTTATGGTTTTTAATTTTTTCTTAATCAATTAATAAAATTAGGTTTTGCAAAATTGATCAATAGAAAAGGGTTTTCACATAACTAAGATTACATTGTGCTTACAACATTGTTAATACAAATCAAAACCATAAACCCATCTCAACAAATTTTACCTAATTGGAATATTTGTTTTTCTAGGACCAACCATGCCTAAAGCTACCCAACAAGACCACCATGATACCGTCCACTACCTCCCCCAATACTATCGAAAAGAGGAGTTGTCAAAAACCGATCACAAAGTCTTCAAAAGACTTGAAAAATGACTTATCCACGAAGGTTGTGTGGTCAAGGAATGTTTCCTTAAAAATACCGACATTTGTCAAGTCTTCTCAGCAATCAACTTTTATTGTCTTCTTGATATTGATGAACAAATTTGTCCGGTTTTCATCTTTGAATTCTACAAAAGCGTTAGGATCATTCGAAATACCAATGATAGCATTTCAATCGCTTTTATCATCAATAAACAAAACTTCACTCTACCCCTCAACACATTTTCTCAAATCCTTCGTATTCCTTGTGAAGGAATTTGTATGTACTCCCAAGATTGGGCAATATCCACTCAATCTTTTGTACTTGATTCCAAATCAATCTACCATACTCCTCTTGATGACCCCGCAACCGTTCGAGTCACCATTTTCCAAATTAGAGCCGACCAATCTCGTTTCAACCGCAACAAAGAGCTCATTCACCGTGATCCCTTTCAAATGGAACTTTTCGAAATGCACTCTATATATAGAAAATGGGAAGAAATTCTTAGGGAAAATGTCATTAGTTTGGTCGGAAACAAAGACCATCCAAATGCATGTCTTGTGCAAATGATTTATTGCCTCATTCACCAATGGCTATTTAATCTCGCCTATTACATGGTGAAGAGAATGGCCGGGGTATTCAAAGTTGCCAACATGGTACTTCCGTATGGTATACTCCTAACATGACTCCGTGAGTATGTAGTGCAACGCAACCATCTCCAATCAATGATGATCATTTCCTCTCCGATCACGTCATGGTACAACTTACCAAACAACCCTCTAAACGGTTCATGGTCAATGGAAGAAGACCTAAGGCTCTCCAGGACTCCTCGGACGAAGAAGAAGTAGATGTCAACCCCGAAGCCAACATCGACTTGGACCCCATTACCTACTTTCAACAACTTCCAACCCTTCCAAACAAAAGCGCGGAATTCAAACAATTGAAGGGTATGATCCAATGTCTAACTAACTACGTCGTGAAGTCGGGAAAGAGGAAGAGAAAAGATTGACAAAAGAGACATTAGTATTGTGTTTGATTTTAGACATTTTGGTTATCTATTTACAATGAATGCTTATGTTTGTGAAGCATTTTAATTTGGTTGTTTGGATTTTGTCATTTACTACTCTTATCTATGATATGGTTTTTGAGATATCATGCTTGTTTTGTTGTTCTTTAGAGTAGAGATTAATAGAAAGTTGTATACATAGTATAGTGCAAAATCTGCATCCCTTTATGTGATGCTTCTGATCTGCAGTTGCCGGATCCCTAAGAATGTACTAGACGGATCCCTCCTTTGAGGGAACCGTGGGATCCGTGATGACAGATGAGCAATGCAGAATCCCACACATCAAAATAGCTCACTAGATGACTTCACACTAGCTAAACATAAAGCCTTAGGACCACTTAAGTCTTCTTCAAGCTTAGAAAGCTTGAGACTCACCCATAGCTCATTTAGGATCACCAAAAACTCATAATCCTTCCGCTCTTATACTCACACATCATCTATCACATGCCAACACATATAGTTTTATAAATTTCTCAATTTTAGCAAATTGATTTTAGTCATCTCCACCTCAAAATGAGTCAAAACTACTTTTCAATTCTTATAATTTTTAAGGATTTTTCAAAATTTATCCCAAGTTGCCATCTGATCTCTGGGATCATGTAACATGACTTGAAACCATTAAAATTCCTAGTGTCATCCTTGAACACCCATTAGTGATCATAAAGTCCCATTTTCCTTCTATAAAAGGCAATCATTAGCTACCTCCACTCATTACCCTTGATCATTTAAGTCACACCTCATTTAAAACACTTAAGAAGACTAAGACACTCAAGATGTTTAGGTATTAGATTGTACCAACATCATTTTCTTCTTTTCTTAACTGTTGATAGCCGGATCCTAGGATTAGCCTAGACGGATCCCTCATAGGAGGGAACCGTGGGAACTGGCTTGCAGATTCAGTAAATCCTGCCTAAAACAATCATTTCAAGCCCTTTTGGCTAACTTGAACACTCCATCCTGCCTTAAATAAACTCATAGATTAGTGCACATCATGGTTGATAAGGATTTAAAGGTACACTTTTGAGGGTCATTTAAGACCTTAATCGCCCACTTTTATATCCGTTACTATAATTTCGCTTTTCACTTTTAGGTCTCTTGAAGGCAAAACTGGAATGATGCTTATTTGGACGAAAATTTTCATCATCTGATCCTGCATCAGCCATAAAATGTGGTCTTTGTCCGAGAGAGTGTCACCTGCTTCGCCTTTGAGTGCTAAGAGTAGGGTCTGCTTGTGATATTCACTGCCTCGTTTCCTTGGTTGTGGATAAGAATTAGCCAAATGACTCGTGCCTCTATAGTTATAGCATTTGATGACGTCCTTTCCAGTTTGTGCATTCCCTGTTTCAACAATCTCAGCCCTTCTCTGAGGAGCACCTGCATTGTTTGCATTTCCAGTAGTTCGAGTGATCACTTGTCCATACCCTGAATTTCCAGCATATCCCTGAGAAAATCCTTGTCATCCCTGTGTTCGACTTTGCACTTCAACCCGTCCACCTTGTACTACAACTTGATTTCGTATGTTTGATGACTTTTGGAGATGATTGTTTGACTGATTAGCAAATTTGCTGAAAGTCCTGACAATGAATGCAAATCCTTGATTCAATGCTGTGAATGCCTCATCATCTTCATCTTTTGTTTGTGCATAGTACAATGTGTCTGTGTTATCACATGGAAAAAGTTGACTATTGGTTGACTGTTGTTGTGAGTCATATGGGTTCTAAGTGATTGCTGAGGGTAGGTAAAGTTATGTTGCTGTTGAACAAGTGCATGATTGGTTTGTGGATATGAAAATGGATAAGACTGAGCCATGAGTGTTAATGAATTTGGAGGTGTAGGAGATTAAAGCATTCCACGGATAGCTCGATCTTTTTCAACTTCAGATTGATGGTGCTTCAGATAATCAAAAACAACCCATATTTCACATCGTGAATGTTCTTTGCCTGATGAACAAAAGTTACATATTTATGCCAATCTGGACCTAAGGAGTTTAGAAACTTTGTATTAATAGCAATTATTGGTAAGATAACGTTGTTTCTTTCCAGGTCATTGACTATGTTGGTAAAACGATGATAGTATGATTCTATGGACTCCCCTGGTTCGATAGCGAACATATAAAACGCGTGATACAATTTAGATTCCATGTCAATTTGGTTTAGCTCATTGCCTTCCATCGAGAGGTGTACATGTTCCCACATAGCCCTTGTTGTTGCCTAAGAATCAACACTTCGGTAAATTGGATTAGGCATACCAAGAAGAATAAGTTGCATTGCAATTTCATCTATCTCACGGTGAAGTATTTGATCTACAATAAGTTGAATTTCTAGAAGGAACATCACGATGTCGGGTCTTGGTGGAACAATAGTTGGATCTCTGGAACCGTTGTAGCGAGCATTTCAAAAGGTCCTTCAAGTATCACTTTCTACAGATATTTTCCATGAGGTTTTTTGAGTTCCATGAACCTGAAGAATCGGCTCGCCCATTGAACATAGTTTCCTGGTATGAGCATTTGTGGTCTTTCCGTTGATCTAGCTTCATGTATTGATTGTTAACTACTGATAGCTTTGCATATTTGAGCAAACCAATGTGGTTTTTTTTGTTGTGTAGGAAATTGTTGGATTGAAAATGGTTGTTGGGGGTACTTCATTTGTTGAGGGTATTGTTGTTGTTGTGGGTATTGTTGTCTTGAGGAAATTGTTGTTCTTGATTATATTGTTGAAAATAGTAGTTGAAATACGATGGTTGAGACATGATTGTAGATTTAACTTGTGTAGTTATGATGGATCTTGTAGACAATTGAGAAGTGTGTTGTGTTGATTTAGTTTTGATTTCTATAAGCAAATTCGAAAAATTATGTCCAAATTCGATATCCTGAGTCCAAATTCGATAACCTGAGTCCAAATTTGATATCCTGAGTCCAAATTCGATAACTCGAGTCCAAGTTCGATAACCAAATTTGATAACCAAATTAGATAACTAAGTTTGATATCCAAATTAGATAACCAAATGGGTAACTAAATTCGATAACCAAATTAGATAAACAAATTCGATAACCAAATTTGATAACCAAATTCGACGGTATCTTTCTAACTTGTCCAAGTTAGAAGATTTTCCCTTTGTCGAAGTATTCCCGAGGCTTATCCAAGCAAGGGAAGTACTGAGTAATCCGTGAATCGTGAAGAAATAGATCCTTGTTGAAATTCGATGACCAAATTCGATAGACCCTAGGTTCAAATTCGATAAGAACCAAATTCGATAGACCCTAATGTCAAATTTGATAAACCCTTAATTTGAAAATTCGATAGACCTTAACTGGTAAATTCAATAAACCCTTATGAAAATTCGATAACTGGACATATTCTTTGTAACACGATTTTTCAACCAAATACAAGTTTCCAAACCGTTTCTTCCGATCAAAAACCTTTAAAAACACTAAATAAAGAGGAAAGTTTAAAGCTTTAACATTTTTAAGAAAATATGAGTAAATTCGATAAGAAGTATGAGCATAAAACCTTAACAAATACGTTTTGAAACTTAAAACTACTAAGTTATCTACTATCAACTAGGATCCTAAACACTACCAAACCCTTGATACTTTCCAAGTAATAAAGATTAAGTGCTAGAATCAAAGTTTTTGTATGAAACTAAATCAAATCCGAAACTGTGATAAGTAATATGATGCGTACAAGACAAAACACATTACACAACTATCTATTAGGTGATTGATACCACTTGTTGGTCACCATGTTTAACATAAACAAGTAATATTCTAGTGAGAGAAAGTAGAGAGAGATGGGAGGAATCATGCATATGAAATAAGAAAGAGTAAATTACATAATGAAACCAACACCTCAAATGAGGTGTTTACAAAGTATTTATAGGACAAAGAGACTAGGGAAACACCCTTAAGTTGCTTCCTAGAACCTTTCACACGGCGCATGAGCTTACTACATGAACCGTGGGCTTTTACAAACATATAATCCTAATTAATAAACAACCTATTACATAAAACTAATGACCGACACTTTATAATGATTACACGTAATCCCAACACTCATCTCAGGTACAACCTCAGTCACACAAACATCACAATTAGCTTCCATATTAGCACAAATCTCACTTTACTCTCATATCTTATCTCCTTGGAATTCCTTAACCACTTCCCTAGTAATATCAGCAGTTTTATCCACCTGATTCCTAGAATCCTCCTTTAAAGCCTCATCCTTATTCAAATTACGTTGTTGACTAAAAATTTCCATAACATGATTATTATACTTCAATGGAACCTTCACTTGCCTTTTAGATGATCGTTTTTTATTCGACATTTAAAAGAAATGAAAAAGTACCAATTCAAAAATTAGGGTTTATACACAAAAAGACGCAAAAATTGAAATTGAAACTGATCAAACAGCGTATTATACTTTACTGAATCAATTGATTGAATTAAAAGTGAAAAACTAGGCTAAATTGATAGAATTTTACTTTTTCCATGGTGGAAGAAAGATTGTTGAAGAAAGAAGAAATATATATATATATATATATATATATATATATATATATATATATATATATATATATATATATATATATATATTTTTATAATATTGGTTGGTGGGAAGATGGTGATATGAAAGAGGTAAGGTTTAACTTATAGAATGGATGAAGAAAAATAAAAATAAGAAGAATGAGAAATGTTTTTAAACACACATTTTAAATGAAGAAAGAGAATTTTATGAGAGATGCATCTCTTTTATAGATGAATCCGAAATGTGTGGTATGGTTATTTCTCATCATTCTCATTTTACTTTTATTTTTTATTCGATCCTTACTCTTAAATTATAATGGATATATATTGTTATAAAATAAACACATAATAAAAGAAAAAACACGTGGATATGAGGTGTATGCTAACCTGCTCGGCTGCACCACGTAGATATAAAAAGGTTGGCTGGTCGGAGAGTACACAGAGAATTCAAAAGTATGAGATGTTAAAAGAAAACAAAAATTGGCTACATAAAACCGTAAAGAGTGACAAGTTAGATAGATTTCATGCAATTAGCCCTACTTTCTTCTCACGATATATCTTCTCTCGCAATGCTAGATATTTAATCATTTTTAAACCTTTTTAGGCTTATTTTATGGTTTTAAGAGAATAAAATAAGGATAACTAAACCAAGAATAAAACAAAGAATGACTAACAGCTCATTATGGGAAGTTAAAGTTAGAATTGTTTCCCAACACCAGAAATATATATAAAGGGGTAGCCAGTGTCTCAAATTATTATCAATTAAGTCCCTATACCAAGTATTTGTGAGGTACAATGGCAAAAATGTCAGATCCTCTTGTGATTGGTAGGGTTGTGGGTGATGTAGTGGACACTTTCACTCCATGTGTTGATATGTCTGTAACATACAACTCATCAAAGCAAGTTTATAATGGTCATGAGCTCTTTCCTTCATCTGTCACAGCTAAACCTAAGGTTGAAGTTCGTGGTGGCGATATGAGGTCTTTCTTTACGCTGGTACGTGCAAAATTTTCGTTCATTTTAAATTTAGAAACGGAAGTGGAGCCCTTTTTAAACTTAAGTCTTCATGTATATGCATATTGTAAACAAACCTAGCTATGAGCTAGAAGAAATTAAATTTCCATCAAAAGGTTTTTGATTTTTTTGTTGCTTAAACTGAACATAATATAAATGTGTTTACTTTTCAGATTATGACAGACCCGGATGTTCCTGGCCCAAGTGATCCATATCTGAGAGAGCACTTGCACTGGTATTGTTAATTAAAAACTGTTTCAGCATGATTAGTTATTATGTTTAACTATGCGTTACTTGAATTCCATTCTTCATGAAATTTTTAATTCAAACCTTTAGAAGTCTACATTGCTTGGATGTGCCCTAGAGCTAGAGTGGCATCATTCACATTTATAAAATTTGCATTTATTTTTATGGGAACCCAATAAAGTATATATGACCACCATGCGCGTGTTACTAATCTACAAGATGTATGCAAAAGATTCATTCGTATGTTTTCTTTGAACGGCAATTCATTAAAAATAACTAGCAAGATGCTAGTGAGAAAAACAACGGCAATTCATTTCACATGTAACCTTGAATACGTAAGATGATCTCAACGATCTTATACTAATTACAGAAATGATTCAAAAGGGTGTTTAAAAATTCAAATTATGTGGATTGGGGCTGGAAGGTAAATCATACAAAGATATAGAGTACTTCTTTCTATTGTGGTTATACTTTTTGTACCTTGAAATAAAGAACATAAATTAACTTCTTGAGATTTCATTTGAAGTTTTGAACTAGCTCTTGAGATGTTAATAGAATAAAACTTGATTTTTATATGGAATCCTGAAGTTTTATGGTAGCTACAAGCTATATGTAGATTATCTTATTATATGTGTAGTTCTACTTAAACTATTTAGTGAAATGATAAACATTATGTTAATTAGTAGATAGATCTCTTACAAGATTTATCTTTCTATATATATATGTACACCATGCATGTTGTGTAACTCATAACACTCAATTTTTAATTGTTTTAAAACATTTTGTTTGTGATGATAGTAGGTACAATATATGTACATTCATAGATGAAGAAAATAAAACATGGCTTTGAATCTTGGCTTACAAATCCATAATATAATTATACTCACAATCCAACCTATTGTCTAATACTTACCTGAGCAAGACTTCAGGATAAAGACTCAAAACCATGCAATAATAGAACTTGATTTGTTGGCTCTAGTGGTAAATTGCATTTGTTTACCTTGTGCACCTAGGAAAGAAAAAATTAAATCTTCTTTATATTGATTAAACCTTTCCAGAAGTATCAAAATTTGACCGTTTATAAGAAGCTGTTGATAACAACACACCAATGTGATGAAATTCAAAAGTATGGTATATATCAACAAGAAAGAATTTTAATACGACGTTACAGAAAATAAAAAAATATGGCAAGTAAAATATATAAAAATGCAATTATGCCTTGGTATAATAACCATTGTAATGTTATCCCGTGATTATATCTTTTCCGATCCCTACCTTCTTGCTAAGTTCTATTTATATAATCTATCACCGTTCAAAAAAATTATTAATTATTATTATCACTATATACCATAACATTTTAAACCTCTAAAAGGATGCCACTCCAATACATTCGTCTATATAAAATCAAAAATTTTGTGCAAGTTTTCTTTTGCTTTTCAAAATCACTGCTTTTAACCTTTAGTTTAGTGCTCCGAGTTTTTTTTTTTTTTTTTTTTTTTGGTGTGAAGTAAGAACTATTTTAGACGATTAGTTAATTTATTTGTTTAATGAATCATAAATCAAATCAAATCAAATCAAATAATATAACTACTTATACGGTTAATAAGTTCTACTAGTTAAATGAATTAGTTTTTTCACTTTATATTGACTGAAAACCAAGATGTCATAAAGCACAACATGTATAACTCTGAAAATTATTGTAGACCCAACAAAATCCACTTTACACTCTTTCCTCATCCACTTTACAGTCTTTAGCTAGATTGAACTTGTTCCTGTTATACGATGTAAATGAGTGGTCAAGTTAAATTCTGATTAGTTTTCTAACAGAAAGCAAGTTTTAGGACAAACGATCTAGTTCTTGCTCACTCTTAGAAAATTAATCACAACTTAAGATTGCACAAACATTTTGGTGTGCCTAATTAAACACACCACGAACACGAAAGCTTATTCCAACCTGTTATCAAATATATATCCATAGTAAAATTTTACTACAAAACAGCATTGTCCCTTGTTAAAATGGTTTTCGATTCTAAACGTGGAACAATATTTGATGGTCATTTAGCAACTGTTTAATAATATAAAACAACTGAAGCTAAGATAGGGTTTGCGCTATTAAATAATAGCTTTTTCTAATGTCTCGATATAGTGACGTGTCTTTTTTCTTAACCGGATAGGTCTTGTACTTTTTTTTGTCAATATGGTCACAAAGTTCATTTGTCCATCAACAATCCTACGTGGGTGGCTATTTAATAGCTTAAACCCAGCTAAGATATGGTTCAAGTAACGGTGGAATATTAACCATATCGGTACATTTGATAAAATAGGTGGCTATTTAATACCCTAAAACCAGATAAGAGATGGTTCAAAGTAACGGTGAAATATTGACCAGGGAATTTGAAACTGACCACATCAACATATCTGAACAAAGGCAAATAAAAAGCAAGGGACCAGTGATAAGCACGACCTTTTTTTTACAAAGGGACCAATTATATTGTGTAGTTTAAAGTGGGTCTACTAAAAAAGCAACATGTCAGGTTCATGTTGTTCACCAGTTTTAACATTAGCGCAACCAATAATTTGTTGACAACCATTTTTTTCTTTCACAGGATTGTGACAAACATCCCAGGCACAACGGACTCCTCATTTGGTACCTTCATTCAATTCTTTTTCTATCATTTATGTTTTCGAGACTCTGAATCCATGAATCTAGTATGCCTTGATATAGATGTGACTGTGTCAAGATCAATCTGGATCTAGTTCACCAACCGTTAAATTATTTCAAAGAGTATGTCATTTTCTTTCCCAAGTGAAATAACAATATGAAACGATAGAAAGAATCTTAGAAAACAAATATGCATACGTAATATCACGCTAAGTCTCAATTGAGACTTAGACTCGTGATCGTTTGGTTGATGGACAACGTACATATATTCTAGCTAGATATATATTTCATCACTTATCTCATTGCTTCCATCGCATAAACACATTTTCGATCTAGACCTGATTCCTCGACATCATGGTCCCTCACATGGCCTAGGTTAATTTAAAACCTTACTCCTAAGACCTGCATTGTAATAATACTCGTTTTTCAGATGTCGTATATCCTGTGGTAACCTTGATATATATACACAGTTACACACATACATGCCAAAACGTACTATATTCTGCGAATTTTCAGATACACAATAAAAAGTAACTAAGGTTTTTACTAGCTTGACCCTCCAATCACTTGAGAGGGTTTTTGTATACTTTGTATGCATATCCACTCTTATGACACGTGAATGAAATGCGCATTTAAGATAAAGGATTAGAGATGTACGTATATTACAGTGATATATCTGACTGAAAATGGATTGTTTATGTAACACACTTGTTACTATCAATGTTGTTAAACAGGAAATGAGGTAGTTGGCTATGAAATACCAAGGCCAAACATAGGCATCCACAGGTTTGTGTTTCTGCTTTTTAAACAAAAGGGAAGGCAAAGTGTTACGAGCCCATCATCAAGGCACAATTTCAACACTCGTAGTTTCGCGCTTGAAAATCAACTTGGATCACCTGTTGCCGGTGTCTTCTTCAACTGCCAAAGGGAAACTGCAGCCAGAAGACGTTAACCACGTTGTTTATTCACCTCATTTTACTTATAAACAACGATTATATATAGTTCATAATCAAACGTACATTGACGTGGATGTTAATGTATGATTACTTTTAGTGTGCCTGTATCATATATAAGAAGGGGGCGTCTAGAATAAAAAAAAAATGATTGTGAACCTGCTTGTATTGTATTGCTGATTGGCCTAATTGTGAGGATCTTCTTTCTTTAATATTTCTTCTTAGTGGTCAGTTTAGTTAATTTTTTCAATTCCAATAACTAATATATATTCATAAGGGCATCCACTATAAGAGGTTTATAAAATGGTCTAAAAGTTATGAAAAGTTTATCTTTTGTTTTAACCATAGTGAGCTTGGTTTATATCTATGAGGCGTGAAGAGGCCCAAGATCCTAGACCTTTTATAATTTAATCTGCTATGTGTTATGGTTGAACATTTGATATGATTATAAAAGGGTTATACATAGTGGTAATAGGTTTATAGTTTATAAATTAATGATTTGACATGTTATAAACCTATTTAAAAAGTCACCATGTGGACGCTTCAAGGTTGTAAAAATCCTAACATTTATAGTATAAATATAGTTTAATACATGTAAAATTTTTATAACTCATAACCAATAGTCACTAGTACATGCATATGAGTTTTTGGGGTTTTTGAATCAGTCATAAATCACAGTCAGGTATACATTAACATTAAAGATAACTAAAAAATCACGATTGGGAAGGTCTTGATTCGGATCGTTGGTTTTCTTGATCCCGACTGAATCGTACCCGATTTGAGAACGTGTGAACTAGATCGCAATTCGTGGCCTTTCTAGCGAATTATGTGACTATGCACCAGCCTAAGAGCCTTCACCTTTAGGTCATAGTCAAAGAAACATCTTATTTTAGAAGCTACTGTATGTGGTTAGCTAAAATGACAGGATCAGAAGTATTGATTGATGGCGTAAAGTAAAACGTGGACATATATAGTATCATTTATAGCTCACTGGACTCCTTCAAAATCATGCAACGTCAGCTCTTAGGACTCGTCCTTTGCACTTTTTCATGTTCTTTTTTCTTTGTACAAACACTTTTTCATGTTCTTGCTCTATGCTTTAGACTATTCAATGACACGTGTCACCAGAAGGGGCTAGTTACCGCCCCCACCCGGGCCCTTACCAACAAGAAAGAGATTTTGGCCGGGGTCACAATGCATGGATGTACGTATAATGATTTCTAGTTAAATTTTTCCAACGCTTCATTTAAAAAGTATATTTGTCAGTTTTAATTATGTAAAACTGTTAAAAGGATGTAAAACGAATATGAACTTTTGTTAACAATTCATGAAACATTGAAACTTGTTTATTCTGTCTGCTCATTAAAGGAATAAATACGAACAAGATTTAATGATCGTGCATTAAAGTGAACGAAATTAAACTAAAGTTTCATTCGTAAACACTCATGCATATCCGATTATTTATTTATTTTTTTCGTTATTCTTATTTGAGTCATCGAGTGTCACAGCTTTTTATCGGAGAAAATTTTCTAAACGGACGAATTTTGACAATTGTCCTTTTTTTTATTCACAGAAATACTAGTAGCTAGAGTGGTTTTTTTTGCTATACAAAAAGACATATTTTCTGTGTGACTGGCGACTAACGTATTTTTATGCGATCACATTTTGTCTTTTTTGAATTTTTATTTTACTTTTTAAGAGAAAGATAAAAATTAGTCGCATAAATGTACAATAGCTGTCAATCGCATAATAAATAGCCGTCGGTCTATCAAAAACATTCAATCAAGCACTATTACTTTTCAGATTAAGTAGTAGATGCGTGTCAAAAATCTAGTGAAGTCGCATGATCGGTTGATTTAGCAAGACTTTTTTTTAAAAAATGTGACCTTTTAATAGATGAAGGTTTAATAAAAATTAACTTTCAAGAATTTTTTTTCTTTTTATTATTGGTATATACTTTTAGTAAAACAACAACACTTAAAAGAAACAACAAAAATGTCATGTGTATTCCAAAAAAATTATTCTTGCTTTTTATTTCGGACCTCCATCAGTTGAGTTGCGTAGATTGTCAACTCCGGAATGTACTTAAGAGTATACATACATCCGCTATCGATGTAGCTAGTCATCTGGTAGCCATCAATACGCGAAAGGAAATGTTGGTGTTCACGGCTTTCTGTTATGGAGCGAATTTGCCAGTGGCTCGGCCTCCCCACCGATGGCATTAATTCCATGATGGGGAACAAAATAGTAGGCGTTACCCTTTTACGTGCGGAGGTTGCGATCCTTCCCACGATTCTATTATTAAAATAATTAAAACTTAACTAATATGTGTATGTGATCGACATGGTACGACGAAAGATTTAACGTCTCGTAAACAACTTGGGCCGTGTTTGTTTTGTTCGGATGGACTCAAGCCGAGAGCCCTATGGGCGTGGGTTTGTGTGTTCGGTTAGACCCCAGGCCGAAGCCCACACCACCTCAAGACTAACCTATTTGTTTCCCTATAAATACAATACATTTACACAAAATTGAAACCCTAGTTTTGTTTGCCTCTTCTTTTCTTTCCTTGTTCCATTCGCCAAACCCCAACCTTTGGTGTCGAGACTTTTGTTTCAACGAGCTAAGGTATAACATGTTTTCGTCTTCCTTTGTTACACCCACGTTAATATATATTGTATCATGTTTGTTTAGTCGAGCTTGTGTTTTTCTTTTGTGTCGAGTCGTATGAAACCAACAAAGACAAACCATATGAATTGAACCTTGTAATGTTAAGAGAACATGTAATGTAATACGTATATTTGAATCGGATCATAGGTATGTCGAGATAAAAGAACCGAACCACATATATATATAACCGAACCATGTATATAAACATGTAAACTTGAATATGTAAAGTACGTAGAGAGTTAAGGTTTGCGTAAAAACATGGAGGCCGAACCCTATAATACAAGCCGAACCATGTGAGGGTTTTGAACGTGTGTCTAATAAGAAAAGGTCATGTAAAACCTAAACCCTAGATTGAGATGTAAACCGAACCATGCATGCCGAACCCTAATTGGTTTGTGAACCGTGTATCATGCGTGTGTTTTATAAGTCAAGTGAGCTTGTCGATATGTAAACGTAGTACGTGGTCATATCTAGTCTAAACTATTGTGCATGTGTGTCGATGTGTCTAATCCGGATAATAAGTAACTTTGGTTGTCACAAGAAATCATAAGCGTGCATGGGTATAAAAGTTGACGTGTAATATGTGTATAAGTAACGTATGGTTAAGACATGAATGTGTTGAGTAAATAAACAAGAGTAATGAGTCATTAAATGACGTAACATATAAAGTAAATGCACATTGATGTGATATTAAAAGAATGAGAAAACCCTAGAACATAAATGAGAGTCGATTAGGGTTTGAAGCTAAGGGTATTAATTCGTTATTTCATGTGTGAGTTATGACGTTTAAACTATTTTTCACATTTAACCCTAAACTTTAATAAATGATATAATGAACCCTAATCTACGATATTGTTTATAAAACACTTAAGTCTCATTTAATTATAAAACTCTAAAGTATTAAGATCACTGAATACACTAAGTATAAACACCAAATATTAAAAGATCATTTCGACAATTATGGAATCATAAATAACATGTACGATCGTTAATGTGTATAGGTTACGTGAAAAGTAGTAATCCTTTGCTTTCCGTATTTATGCTTTTTGGTCATTTGCTTTGGAATAAGGTACATATATTCGACCTTTTCGAGAAAGGTTCCTTATAACGCTTTTCTTTAGCTTTTATATTAGGGTTTCCTAATCCTTTGCTATGAACCCCATTCATTTGTTTGAGTGTTGCTTATTTGAACTCGATTTACGAGTTATGAAACATTTGATTTTGAACTATATGATATGAAAACTTTGATTTTGAAAATATGATTAATTTTCGATAAAGTATGATCGTGTCGGTTTGACATTCGATTTGGCCTAAGATAGTTTGACACCCGAGCCAAATATTAACTAGTCATGGGGTTCCATGTCCGTGTCGATGATGCACCTCGACATGTCTCTAGGCGCGAGAGTGATGTTTCGCCATGTCCCTTATCTCATTATCATTATGAGCTCAAGTTATATTATATGACCAATATCCGCTCGTGGGCGATGGATGCATCCTAGATCATTATCTCGTTATTTGTTATATGTTATATGTTATCGATGATTGATGCTACGTGCATGCACGTCCTTCATAACTCCGGTAGGTCTCCCTACAAATGTTGCCTTGTGTGAATATGAATATGAATATGATTATGATCGATATTTGTTTCGGGCTCGTGGTAGTTAACTATAAAACTTATTCGATAATTCGATTTATACTTTGAAATGATTATTATGTTACTATATTTCGCTCACTATATTCCGTATTTGGTTTCGTTTAAGTATTCGCTTTGCTTGTATATCATTCACCGAGCTTTTGAAGCTCACCGCATTTCTTTTCTTCCGGCGGTATCTAAGCATTGAGCTGGGTTTTGCTTTGGGATGAGTCTTGAGTGGACTTACCTTAGAGATATTTAGCTTTGATCTTATGATGCCATTTAAGACTTACTATTTGATATTTTATTGGAGTTTATTTTCCGCTAGGACCTATGTATTGAAGTCATGTTGACTTGAATTATTTCGATAGTTATGTTAAGACTTCTTTTGGATATTTATGTTTGCTTTGATATGACACCATTATTTGTGATTCCTTTACCCTTGTCTGCCGGGCGTTACAATTTATGGTATCGAGACAAGGTTTTGAGACCCTTAGAGCTTAGGCTATGACCGTGAGGATTGGGTAGACTTTAGGATTCCTTCGCGTACTTCCATTTCGTATCTCACCTTTGTTCATTTTGCTAATCGTTTGAATATCGCTCGGATGGTTCGAACTCGTACTAACGGTAGCACGGATGGAGACGATGATGCTCCTAACATTGATGTTGCGATTGCTAATGCTCTCAACACTCTTTTCCACGGTCTTACTACACCGAGATGATGGCACGGTGATCAACAACATTCGTAATCGACCGGTGCTTCGGGTAGTGGTGGAGGTAATCAACCCACCGGCATTCACACTTGGCTCGAGCATTTCGGCAAGCTCAAGCCTCTTTCTTTTAGCACCGCCGCTACTCCCACCGAGGTCGAGGTGGATCACTCATATTGAGAAGTCGTTTGAAGTATTGGGTTGTGGAGACAAGTTTAAGACTCATTCGTCGCATTTAAGTTGGAAGGTGATGCTTTGAATTGGTGGAAGGCACTCAAACAAGCAAGAGGAGGAGATGCTTTTTTTGTTACTTGTACTGGACCGAGTTTCGGACTATCTTCTATAACGTTACTTCCCGATCTTTGCCGAAAGAAAGGTATGAGAGGATTATCGGGCAATCTACCGGTTTGATCATGAGAACCCAATGAGTACATGAGTAGGTTTATGAGGTCGGTAAGTTTTGTGGGAACGATTCTCGGAGATGGTAGGCGCCAAGCTAAGCACTTCAGTGGGGATTGAAGAAGTGGGTGTTGGACCGACCGCTTAATATTGAGTATGAGAATGTGTCGGCCGCAATGACGCGACTCGTAACATTGAGATCTTTCATGAGGTTTTGGGTTCCAACAAGTGTAACCGCGATGGTGATCGGATTCAAGGTAGGACTCAAAGTAATGATTATAAGGAAATTCGGTAGGAGTTATGATTCGAGGGTCAGTGGATAGGAGTTATGATCGTGGGTCATCCAGAAGGAATGTGGACTCTAAGCGCCAAGCGAGGTGTCGGGATAGCGAGCTTCGGTAGGAATGGAAATGATTGTCGAATCAAGGTAACAATAACGTTACAACAAAGATCAATCGCTCGAGGATCATATCGGTCGTGCTTGAGGATCTTCAGTCGTCAAAAAGAAAGTCAAGTTTTGCCTTCCCACCTATCTGCACTACTTGTGGAAAGGATCATCCGGACCGTGTTTCAAGGCCATCGGTGGATGTTTCTCTTGTGGTTCCACTACTACAAGATCAAGGATTGCCCTAAGAAGAACCCGTGATTCCTAGAAACTACATCAAGCCGCCACCTACTCTTGGACGTGTTTATGCTACTACCGAATCGGGCGGAGCGCACTTCGTGTACCATTACGCACTCTTTTCATTGATGATTATTACATCTTCGCTTTATTTGATACCGTGCCACACACTCCATTATATCTCACATTTGCTAAGAAACTTAATATGAAGCCCAAACCATTAACAAATCACTTATCGATTTCACGCCTATGAAAACCACATGATCATTGATCATAAATACGTTAAGTGCCCTTTTCGCTTTGATGATCGTATTCGCTCGCAAATCTGTATCCTCTCGATATGGTCGACTTTGATATCATTCTAGGCATGGATTGATTGGCTAATCATAGAGCTTCCATCGACTGCTATGCTAGAACTGTGATCTTTGGAGACATAAAACATCCTAAATTTGTTTATTTTGGTTCTCAACCTCTCAAATCATAAGCTCATTTATGCTATGAAGGCACGGACCATGATTGCTCATGGGTGCCAAGGTTTTCGGCATCCTTAAGGACACATCTTTAGAGTCCTAACATTGAAAATCTTTCATTGTTTGTGAATTCACCAACGTTTTCCCGATGAACTCCCCGGTCTTCCCCGCCAGAGAAGTTGAGTTTAGCATTGAGTTAATTCACAGTGCCGAACCGATTTCAAGGCTCCGTATCGTATGGCACCTATAGAACCGAAGGAGTTGAAGGAACAATGCAAGAGATGATAGAAAATGGATTTATTCGACCCGGTGTTTCTCCATGGGTGCACCTGCTTTGTTTGTGAAGAAGGATGGAAGCATGCGTCTATGTATCGACTACCGTGAACTCAACCGTATTACCATTCGAAACCGTTATCCTCCGCCACGTATTGATGATTTGTTTGATCAAGCGCAAGGAGCTAAGTTCTTTCTAAGATTGATCGAGATCCGGTTATCACCACCACGTGTGAGGGAGCAAGATGTTCCTAAGACCGCGTTTCGCACGGATATGGTCACTACGAATTCCTCGTTATGCCTTTTGGTTTGACAAATGCGCCTGCGGTGTTTATGGACCTAATGAATCGTGTTTTCCATGAGTTCCTCGATAAGTTCATTATCATTTTCATCGACGACATTTTGGTTTACTATAAGTCTGAAGAAGAGCATGAAGAACATCTCCGGATAGTTTTGGAGATTCTGAGGAAGAAGAAGTTGTACGCCAAATTTTCAAAGTGCGAGTTTTGGTTAAGACAAGTTGCTTTCCTTGGTCATATTGTATCTGCTGATGGTATCACCATGGATCCGCTCTAAGGTTGAGGCTATCACTAAATGGCCAAGACCTACGACGATGTCGAGGTTAGGAGTTTTCTAGGACTTCTTTGGTTATTACCGATGTTTTGTTGAAGGTTTCTCTCGCTTAGCTTTGCCCCTAACCCAACTGATGAGAAAAGGTGAAAAGTTTGTATGGACGGATGAACGAGAAAAGAGTTTTGAAGAGTTGAAACGGAGATTGGTGTCCGCTCCTATTTTGACTCTTCCATATGGTTCTGGAGGATTTCAAATTTATAGTGATGCATCTAAGAAAGGATTGGGCTGTGTTTTGATGCAACATGGAAAGGTAATAGCTTATGCTTCAAGGCAGCTAAAACCTTATGAGGAGAATTACCCAACTCATGACCTTGAGTTAGCTGCAGTGGTGTTCGCGTTGAAGATCTGGAGACATTGCTTGTATGGAGAGACGTGTGATATATTCATCGATCATAAGAGTCTCAAGTATATTTTCACCGAAGGAACTTAACATGAGACAAAGAAGATGGTTAGAACTTCTTAAGGATTATGACACCAACATTGATTACCATCCGTAAGGCTAATGTAGTTCTTGGACGACTTAGCGGGACATCGTGCATTCTTGCAAGTATTGAGATTGAACCTAGGATTATTCGTGACTTAGGCGTTTGGATGTTGAGCTATGCGTGCGAGGTTTTGACGGATCTTGGGCTAGTATGAAGGTGGAGTCGAACCTTATATCGCAAATTAAAGAAGCTCGAGAAAGATGATGGCGAGTCGTGGGTCGTGGCGCAAAATGTTGAAGAAGGTAAGCGGACGGAGTTTAAGGTTGATGATGACGGAATTGTATGGTATGAAGATAGGCTTTGTGTTCCCAATGATCCGGTACTTCATGAGAAAGTTATGATCAAGCTCATAGTTCTCCTTTCACTATCCATCCCGGTTCTACCAAGATGTATAGGGATTTGAAACAAGATTTCGGTGGAATGGCATGAAGCAAGATGTGGCGACGTTTGTGTTTAAATGTATGATTTTTTTTGAAGTTAAGATTGAACATCAAAGGGCTAGTAGATTGTTACTGACCATTGGATATTCCAACATGGAAGTGGGATAAGATATCTATGGATTTTGTGGACGGACTACCTCTTACTCGGAAGAAACATGACGTGATTTGGGTAGTTGTTGATCGACTAACCAAATCGCTCATTTCTTACCAATCGAAAGGATTATGGTATTGGTAGATTGGCGGAAATTTTTGAAGAAGAGATCGTTAGACTTCATGGTACTCCGGCATCTATTTGTGTCGATAGGGATCCGCGTTTTACTTCTCATTTTCGGAAAGGTTTGCAAAACGTTTGGGGTACTCGACTTAATTTCAAGACGGCATTTCATCCTCAAACAGATGGTCGGTCCGAGAGGACTATTCGGACCTTAGAGGACATCCTAAGGCTTGTGATTTAGAATGGACGGCAGTTGGGATGAATATTTGTGTTTAGTAGAGTTTTCATACAACAACAGTTGGCATGCTAGCATTAAGGCAACACCGTTTGAACTTCTTTACGGAGGAAATGTAGAGCACCTACTTGTTGGGATGAAGTAGGCGAACGCTAATTGAAAGTCCGAAATGATTGAGATCACTAATGAGAAAGTAGCCGTTTCTAGAGAAAAGTTGAAGGAGGCAAGGTCTCGTCCGAAAAGTTATGCCGACAAGCATCGTCGTGATTTAGAATTTCGGGTTGGAGATCGTGTATTTTGAAAGTTTCGCCGCTTAGAGGTGTGAAACGCTTTGGAATCAAGGGCAAGCTCGGTCCTCGATTTATCGGTCCGCTTGAAATTCGAACGATAGGAGAAGTTTCGATCGATTAGCACTTCCGCCTCGGTTATCGCATGTTCATGACGTTTCCATGTATCACCCTAAGGGATACAACTATCATCCGTTACACGTTGCTTCTTATCCGCTTGATCAAATTCATCCGATATGTCTTTATCTCAAGAACCGAAGCTATTTTAGAAAGGCAAGATAGAGTCATGAGAAACAAAGTCATTCCGTTCGTTAAGATTCTTTGGAAAATCACCCGAACGTGAGGCTACTTGGGAAACCGAGAGTCGATGCGAGCTAGTTATCCTCATTTCTTTGAATAGTTTGGTATGTTCTCATTTCGTTTGTTTGTTTCATTTCAATTTTCGAGGACTAAAATTCTTCTTTAGGGAAGAGTTGTAAAACCTAAAAATCTAAAACATAAATAAAGACTAAAATACCCTTGAAATCAAAATTTATAAAATACGTAAAATACATTTATAATCATTTAACGATGTTAAAATTTAACTTATGAATAATTAAAACTTAACTAATATGTGTACGTGATCGACATGGTACGACGAAAGATTTAACGCCTCGCGTAAACAACTTGGGCCGTGTTTGTTTTGTTCGGATGGACTCAAGCCGAGAGCCCTATGGGCGTGGTTTGTGTGTTCGGTTAGACCCAGTGTCAAGCCCACACCACTTCAAGACTAACCTATTTGTTTCCCTATAAATACAATACATTTACACAAAATTGAAACCCTAGTTTTGTTTGCCTCTTCTTTTCTTTCCTTGTTCCATTCGGCCGAACCCTAACCTTTGGTGTCGAGACTTTTGTTTCAACGAGCTAAGGTATAACATGTTTTCTCGTCTTCCTTTGTTACACCTTGCGTTAATATATATTGTATCATGTTTGTTTTAGTCGAGCTTGTGTTTTTCTTTTGTGTCGAGTCGTATGAAACCAACAAAGACAAACCATATGAATTGAACCTTGTAATGTTAAGAGAACATGTAATGTAATACGATATTTGAATCGGATCATAGGTATGTCGAGATAAAAGAACCGAACCACATATATATATATATAACCGAACCATGTGTATGTAATTCGGCCAAGGTATAAACATGTAAACTTGAATATGTAAAGTACGTAGAGAGTTAAGGTTTGCGTAAAAACATGGAGGCCGAACCCTATAATACAAGCCGAACCATGTGAGGCTTTTGAACGTGTGTCTAATAAGAAAAGGTCATGTAAAACCTAAACCCTAGATTGAGATGTGAACCGAACCATGCATGCCGAACCCTAATTGGTTTGTGAACCGTGTATCATGCGTGTGTTTTATAAGTCAAGTGAGCTTGTCGATATGTAAACATAGTACGTGGTCATATCTAGTCTAAACTATTGTGCATGTGTGTGTCGATGTGTCTAATCCGGATAATAAGTAACTTTGGTTGTCACAAGAAATCATAAACGTGCATGGGTATAAAAGTTGACGTGTAATATGTGTATAAGTAACGTATGGTTAAGACATGAATGTGTTGAGTAAATAAACAAGAGTAATGAGTCATTAAATGACGTAACATATAAAGTAAATGCACATTGATGTGATATTAAAAGAATGAGAAAACCCTAGAACATAAATGAGAGTCGATTAGGGTTTGAAGCTAAGGGTATTAATTCGTTATTTCATGTGTGAGTTATGACGTTTAAACTATTTTTCACATTTAACCCTAAACTTTAATAAATGATATAATGAACCCTAATCTACGATATTGTTTATAAAACACTTAAGTCTCATTTAATTATAAAACTCTAAAGTATTAAGATCATGAATACACTAAGTATAAACACCAAATATTAAAAGATCATTTCGACAATTATGGAATCATATATAACATGTACGATCGTTAATGTGTATAGGTTACGTGAAGAAGGAGTAATCCTTTGCTTTCAGATTTATGCTTTTTGGTCATTTGCTTTGGAATAAGGCATGATATTCGACCTTTTCAAGAAGGTTCCTTATAACGTTTTCTTTTCGTTAGCTTTTATATTAGGGTTTCCTAAGGCTTTGCTATGAACCCCATTCTGCTTGTTTAAGTTGTTGCTTATTTGAACTCGATTTCGAAAGTTATGAAACATTTGATTTTGAACTATATGGTATGAAAACTTTGATTTTGAAAATATGATTAATTTTCCGATAAAGTATGATCTATGTCGGTTTGACATTCGATTTGACCTAAGATAGTTTGACACCCGAGCCAAATATTAACTAGTCATGGGGTTCCATGTTCGTGTCGTTGATGCACCTCGACATGACTCTAGGGCGATGAGAGTGATGTTCGCCACGTCCCTTATCTGTTATCATTATGAGCTCAAGTTATATTATATGACCAATATCATGTCTCGTGGGCGATGGATGCATCCTAGATCATTATCTCGTTATTTGTTATATGTTATATGTTATCGATGATTGATCTTTAGCGCATGCACGTCCTTCATAACTCTGGTAGGTCTCCCTACAAATGTTGCCTTGTGTGAATATGAATATGAATATGAATATGATTATGATCGATATTTGTTTCGGCTCGTGGTAGTTAACTATAAAACTTATTCGATAATTCGATTTATACTTTGAAATGATTATGATTTTACTATCTTTCGCTCACTATATTCCGTATTTGGTTTCGTTTCAGATTCGCTTTGCTTGTATATCTGCTCACCGAGCTTTTGAAGCTCAATGCATTTCTTTTCTTCCGCGGTATCTAAGCATTGGAGCCGGTTTTGCTTTGGGATGAGTGTTGAGTGGACTTACCTTAGAGATATTTAGCTTTGATCTTATGATGCCATTTAAGACTTACTATTTCGTATATTTTATTGAGTTTATTTTTCCGCTGGGACCTATGTATTAAAGTCATGTTGACTTGAATTATTTCAGTATTTATGTTAAGACTTCTTTTGGATATTTATGTTTGCTTTGATATGACACCATTATTTGTGATTCCTTTACCCTTGTCGGGTCGGGGTGTTACATTTATCGTGCATTTAATAGGACCAAGAAACTCCATTCCAAACAAATAATGTAAATTTGGTTCCTGTGTCAAACGGAATGGTGTGATAACCATGCTTTGGAGTTTGAAGCACAACTTGTTCTATGAGTAGTATTCCAGAGGTTTTTATTGTGAAACGTTCGTGCTCGACCAAAATTTTATTTTTTTACACAAAGACCCTACCAAAACTGACCTTCCGTTACATCTCATGTAATACCCCAACCCGGCAAGGGTAGAAGTATCACATTCTGGTGTCATATCAGAACATACTAATAAAATTTTAGAAGCGGAAGCCTTATAATATAAAATACCAGGTCACATAAACGAAGACTTACAATGAAAAATACAAAATCCAATATGTCAAAAATAAAATGAAATATCAAAACAATGGCATTTCAAAAATAGTCCAATAAGATAGGGAAACTAGGGTCGGATCACTCAAATGCTTCTACTCTCAGCCAAACAAAGCCCAGCATCCTACTTGGTAGCTGCCGCATAAAAAAGAAAATGCGGTTGAGCTTAAAAAGCCCAGTGCACAGATATAACAAATCAAAAGCTAACATAATAAAAATATAAAAACGAAACAAAAGGAGACTGATAACAAGGTCGCAACGAAATGAGCACAATGAGTCAATGAGGAACCTGCAGAACACAATAATAACAGATATCCCGAAGAAACAGAAATCAAAGGAGACCAAAGCAAAGCAGCGCATCGATGACATATATACGTAAATATAACTAACCAGACATACAAGTACCGAAACATAATCAATTAGGAGTTTATGAATGGTATCATAAGCAAAACAAGTAACAAAACAATGATCAAGCATAGCAGACAGCGTACCAACTAAACGTAAATATGGCACATCATTAAATCAGATAATCAGAAATACATATAAGCCAAGCGGAAATCTATAAGCAGGCGGAAGCAATTAAATTGAATGAAAGCATAACAATCATACAAGCCATATAACCCACAGTTAATAATCAGATCAAGTATAAAACCAGCGAAAATACTAACAAAGAAGATAAGCATGACGACCACATGTATCGTAGGAATACCAATCGAACATCATAATTGAATGGATTAACTAACAAGGACATAGCATGGCAAGTTAAACAAGTCAACAGACAGATAACATAAGTTGAACCATTTCCATCATCAAACAAGAGTATAAACCGCAGATAAACATGGCAGTCAATAAGTCAGGTAAACATCAATTACTATGTCGAACTAACAACATAGGCATCAGAAAATATCAAACAGAAGTGCAAGCATGGTAGTCACAGTTAGCAGATAAGAATATTAATGGATAATCATAGCATATGAACATAATTGAACGAAGGTATACATGTTAAACGGATAAATCAGATGATTACATACTAGCATGGCAACCAGACGAATCAAATGGTCACATAGTAACATGGTAACAGATAGTCACATATTAATCATATAACAGCAGGGTAAACAGGTAGTCATATAAGTTACGTAATAACAGGGTAAACGGGTAATCCCATAATCATATAATGGCCCGGTACGTGAATGAAATGACAGTCTAAAGTATAAGCTTGATATTCAACCAAGATGGGATAAGAGTATGATAAGTCAAATGAAATGGAGAACAGTATGGTAGTCAACTGAATCACCTAAGGATACTGAATGGATGAGTAATCAATAGAAACTAAAGATGAGAAATACATAATATGGTGCATTGTGGAATAACATAAGGTATAAATGAGTGTATCGGAAGTGTAAAGGTTGTCAGAAATCTACCACGAGCCCAGAAACATATCATTTCATATCATATCATAAGTAACCATGGAGTAGCTAGCTCTCAGAATGTGAAAGACGTGTATTGCACACAACATCAGTCACCATATAAATCATATCATATCATATCATATCATATCATATCATAACAAATCTAGGATGCATCCATACGCCCCTGTACAAATCATAGTGGCCATAATAATAATAATGTTGAGCTCATAATCTACATAACAAAAGGGACGGTGTGGAACATCACTCGATCACACTAGAATCATGCCATTGGTGCATCAATGACACGACCATGTTACCTTCATGGCTAGGAATTGGCTCGGGTACTAAAGTGAAGGGTCAAATGAAAGTCATAATCTAAAGGTTCATGGTAAAGGTTCAAGACAAGGTTCAACATAAAAAGGTTCACAATTCTAGGGGAGCATAGCAAAGGTCATATAAGGGAACCCTAATAATAAGGCTCAGAGCAAAGGCAATATAATCAAGCTAATATCAAAAGATGTGTAAGAATCATGAGAAACCTTAAGAGATAAGTCGTAATATCATGCACTTTATTCAACAAAGCAAAGACAAACACAAGTAGATGAAATCACAAGACACGGAAGACCACTCCTTCCTCGAGGGATCTACAGAAGCGAGAGGATATGCATTTATTAGACGTAGGAAGTTTCCAAATATAGTAACTTTTCTTATTTAGCAAGTTTTCACTTTACGTAACTTAAATATTTTAAGTAACTTTCCATTTTAGACAGGTTTCCCGATATAGTAAGTTTCCTTATTAAGTAACTTTCAAAAATAGCAGGTTTCCATAATTAGCAGGTTTAGTCAATTATGATATAAATAAATATCAAATTAGGTTAAAATGATGAAAATGACTATTATTATAGTCTAGGGGTCATTTATGACAAGTTACAATAGTTGAGGGTTATAACTGTCATTATTACAAAGTATAGGGTTTAAAGTGTAAATATCGTAAGTTTACTTATTTTACGACTTTAGTCCATTCTTTTACTTCATTAACGAGCCAACCCTTCAAGTTTCATTATTTACAAATCAACCTTTAACTTTGATTAAATTGAAAATCTTATGAAAATCCTAGTTCTAGTCGACACCCTTTTTCCATTTCCTAGCCATTCGAAACCCTAATCCCAAACAAGGTATTACGACCCTCTTGGTGTCCAACATCAGCCGTGACATGACCCATTCATATTTTAATCCATACGACAACATCAAACCAATTCAAGACATTTAACATAAATCATTAGCGAAACAAAAACCATTTAGTCGAGAAATACATACGTTTCTTGTTACCTTATTTTAGCTTGGATCAAAATAAACGAAACATAAGTTAGTAAATAAGGTAAATGGAGGTATAAGGGGGAGGGATATTCGGCTGAATTAAGGGGGAATCAAGACCAATTCCAACTTTCCTAATTTACAAATGTGGTGGTTTTATTTAAGTTAAATGTGTATTGTAACTTGTATATAATTTGGTCCATGTAACTTTATAACGTGTGATATGAATATTGAAGACATAAGTGTGTCGGTTTTTTTTATCTTGCATAAGTTATTTATTTCTGAGTTAGGTTAGAAACGTAGTTAATGAGATTGACGTCTTTTACGTATTTTATAATTATTAAATTTAAGAGGAAAAATAGTCTTTTCACACGTTTTAGATTTTTAGGGTTTTACATCTCAAATGCACTTTTATTTTTCTGTTTGAAACCGATCCCTGAAAGTATTTGTACATGAAATTAGACTTAATTACCTTCAAAACGATAGGTGACACAACTCCAACAACTACGTTTTAAAAGATATGATTTTTCAAAGTTCGACAAAAAACTAAAACTGTACCATCAGTCGCCGGATCAGTTCCCCCAGCCGCCGGCTGGTATACTACTGGTCCAACTTGAGTTTTTTGCTACAGAACCAGTTTGACCCATTTTCGCAAATGTCAATTAAAGAGTATGCCAAACACTCTCTTATACGACCAATTATTACATTAACTTGTTCATAACTAGTAAGACAACTGATAACTGAACATAAACATGTTTTGACACTAACTTAAACTTCGAAAAACATACGGGGCATTACAAGTAATATCAAAGTGCTACTAGAGTCGCTCATCAACTAATTCGAGCATAACCGTTTCTCCTAAAATGCAATTCTATCTACTATTTACAAGCCCTCAACGCTTATCTTCATTTACCTGCATAATACATGGACTGAGAATGATAAGTCCTTGTAATTTTGTGAGTATACGGAACAAACATGAAATAATACTTGAAAATTCTAATATAAACATAATAGTCTACATCATGTTATGAAAGGTACCACTTTCAGTTGTCTTGCTATTTAAACATGGTATAAATATGATCTTGGTTCTGAATTGCATAATCAATACATCATATCTCAGTGCGTGCTTCTAAGTAGACGATGTATAGTCGTCTTGATAAGTGAGAACTTCCCTAACCAACGAGTACTCTTTTTGGGGTTCTAACTTGTCATTGTGTTTATTCATGCTCGAGTCACCCATAAAGGATGCTTGTTCATATACACTTGACATCCTAATTTTATACATGACTTATTCTTATCGGATTATAACACTATAATAAGCACGGGTCATCCACAAAGGATGCTTCTACGGGAGTTCTATATCGTGCACTTCTTAGGCACACGTGTATTTCTTAGGCACGCTACTTAACTTTTGGTGCATCTCTTGAACATTCTAACATGGTTTGTTTCAGCCATATCTAAAACCTTGCATAAGTTCTAACATCATGTTAACTCTAAGAACATGAAGCTAATAATCTGTTACTCACCTCTAAGTCTTGTTTAGCCTTCTGTAAGATTTTCAAGAGCACCTAATCACATAGTAACCATTCTAATACTATTAGAACATACTAGTTCAATTATCTGACATATATTGGATCTAAATTAAACAACTTAAAAATGATTACATAAGGTGCTATTTCATCATTAAACACACTTTTTTTAAAAGACTTTTGTGCAGATCTGACCAGTTGGATTGGAAAATAGACTCAGAGGGCTAAAATTTGGTTTTACCTCAAGTCAATCGATAAACGGTCTATTTTCTACGACCCTTTAAACTCTATACAAATTTCATCACAACATGTTGTCCTACTTTTTAAATGTGTCCAAAACGACCCAAAACCCATCATAAACTATTCTACTCATTACCAAACTTATATATCAGTTAATTAAATATATTAAGACCATTCTCCAATAATTCTATAAGCAATCTTACTAGTTTAATCACTTTATAAGCTAGTACCAAACACCCTTTAACTTATTATCCTTATGTATAAACACCAACAAGTAACATGAATTCTTCAACACTAATAACCGCAATCCATCCACATAAATCTTGAGATGTTCATAACATAACATAGCTTCTAATATTATGTTTCATCATAATTCAAAACTAGGTTCAATATAACACCTCAAATAGCATAAACTCCGAAATTAACACTAATCAAAAACTTATTATGAAATTACCTTATAGGAAATGAAATTCTTAACACTTGAACACTTCTTGAATTTCTCCAAAACACCACTAACACCTTTCTTGAGTAACACTAAGCTTAGTACTTGATTCTTGAAACCCTTATTATTAGTTTTGTTAATGAAGTGATATATGAAAAGTTTCCTCCAAACGTACCATATGAATTCTATAAGCAATCTTACTAGTTTAATCACTTTATAAGCTAGTACCAAACACCCTTTAACTTATTATCCTTATGTATAAACACCAACAAGTAACATGAATTCTTCAACACTAATAACCAAAATCCATCCACATAAATCTTGAGATGTTCATAGCATAACATAGCTTCTAATATTATGTTTCATCATAATTCAAAACTAGGTTCAATATAACACCTCAAATAGCATAAACTCCAAAATTAACACTAATAAAAAACTTATTATGAAATTACCTTATAGGAAATTAAATTCTTAACACTTGAACACTTCTTGAATTTCTCCAAAACACCACTAACACCTTTTTTGAGTAACACTAAAGCTTAGTACTTGATTCTTGAAACCCTTATTATTAATTTTGTTAATGAAGTGATATATGAAAAGTTCTCTCCAAAAGTACCATATGAAGCCACATACACACACACACACACAAGTGTGTTTATGAGATAAATTCATAGAATTATAAATCTATTAGGCAACAAGGATAATTTGGTAATTCTACCTAAAAGTCTACTTTGCATCTTTAGTACCTGCCATCGTACCTGCCATCAAATAATTTGCACCATTATTCCTTATTTCTATAAAATACTAATCTAAAGACTTTTCTAATTTTCTAATAGGAAATAGAAAGTCTATTTCTTAAACTTATCAAAATCAGAGTGTTACATATTTTCAACCACCAAGCCCATGAAGTTTGTGGAAAACGTAGAGGGGGTGAATACGTTCCCGTTTAAAAACATAAATCTTTCATATTAGATAACCGATCAAGTGTGACATAATATGAAAAATACAATAATAATCATACAACAATAAAGTTAGTAGAGAGCATAAAATAAAACATGTCACCACAACACAAACATAAACACAAAACCACAACACGTACATAAACAGTGATAAGTAAAAGAAAGCTCAAACTGGACACGATAATTTATAGTGGTTCGGTCATGAAGCTCCTCTTCGCTCTACCCCACTCCCCGAGTACCCAACTCGAGATTTACTTTGCTAAGTCAACAAGCTCCCTTCTCGACATAGAAAACCTTACAAACGTCGCTTACAAGTTTACCGATACTAAGCTAAATATCAAGTTCTTCTTCTGGTACAACCAAACCCGTTGTGTTTTGTGGCCCAACATAAAAAACCTTGTGTTTTAAGGCCTAAACACATAAACCATCTAACCTTGTATTTTAAGGCCTAAACACATAAACATTGCTAATTGTTTTAGATGTTATATGCCTCGATTATTATTTCATTTTCGAGAGATGGGCATTTACAAATCTTTTGAAATACCGAGTGAAGTTGCCTCGAGGTTTGATTAGAATCATATTAGAAAAAGACTCCACCATTCACTACTTCCTTGGCATTCACTACTACTCCACTTTCGTCGAGTCCTACTCCTACACCTATCACAGGAGTGATGATGCCTGATCCGAGCATATATGGACTTTCCAAGCCCAAAAGAAGTGAGAAGCATTTATCTCCTTGATGCAGGTTTTCTGACCAGGTTTTAATATTTATTGTAGGATATTGGTTATTGTTTTAATCAAAGAATATGTATGAGGATTGAATCAACCAAGAAGATTTTAGAGAGAGAGAGATGGATGGGATACTTTCTAGAGAGAGAAAGAGATGAGAGAAAAGGAAGTTGTATGATTAGAGAAATGAAAGCACCAACCCTCTCCACATGAGGAGAGGGCTATTTGTAGTTTTTACATATAACGCCACCTACGGGCTGTGGATCAGGCATATATTGGGTAAAGACCCATCCGTCCTCCACGGTGTTTCACTAAGCTAATAACTATACTAATAAACAGTAAATAACGATATGTCTACGAGCTAACTTGTGCTAGTCTATAGTTGGGGTGACCGACACTTTACTATGGATTTTCTAAATTCTAACAATCTCCCCCTAAGGGAGGTCATGCCATGATTTACATTTTGAATCCTAGCATTCTATTTTATGTTTAGTTATGAGCTCGTAGACTTCAATTATTCAAGTTCCGCAATCTTTGTGCATTAGTAGCGATTCTTCAAAGTCTGATTACTTTGTACTTTTAGTGGAGCTTTTTGTGCTGATGCACGTTTGGTGATTCATTAAGCCAGGTTAGAGATCATCAGCCACAGTAAATCTCTGGCTCATCCATTATAAAATCGCCATTATGTGAAGTTGTGACCTTCGGACCGACATGCTCACATTTTGGATCATGATATCTTCTCATCAGAGTTGCGAAAGCTTTTGTTGATTCATAATATTTCCAAAGTGCAGTAGCGAAGCATGGATTGAAAATATCGAGTCGGTTGATGAAGATATGTACTTATCATGATTTCTTTAGATTGTAAAGCGATGTGTGAGCATGCGGCTATGGATTGACTCTCAATTCGATCAAGCGCAACCGTCAAATGTACCGCAAACAACGATTAGCAAAAAAACACAAGAAAGTGTCTTTGATCAATTTCGTTGAATTGAGGTACACGCCTACGGTTCCCGTTGATCGGACAATCTTACTGTTATCGGTATAATTTCAAGAATCTCCTTGTGGGGTTTCCAGTAGTTTTAATGTTCTCAAACCGTAACGTCTCAAAGAAGACAACACGGAGTGAGTGAACCGGTAATTGAGATTCACTAATTGATGAAAATGATTTGAACACAATCACGTATTCCTTAGAAGAAAGAGTTTAGCAATACGAAGAAGGTTTTATGAGAAAGATCAATTTTCAATCAAAAATACCTTTTGTATTTGAAAATACTACACATTCGATGTGCTAGAGAAAAGAAGAGATTTGCACATCGAACGGTTTTTCCAAAAGTATTTTTTCAATCAGAGATACTTTTTGTGTTTGAAATATGAATACACATTCGATGTGCTAGAGAAAAGAAGATTTGCACATCGAACGGTTTTTTCAAAAGTATTCGTCAATTCCATTCCTGGACCAAGGTTGATTCAAGATTGAATCTCCCCATTGTTTCTATCTAGTTGTCACAAGTTTGATCTTACGAGAAGATTTCACATGTCACCCACCAAGAGCTAGTTTGATGTTGGCTCTAGAAGGATTTCCATCTTCATCGTGAATATTTTCATATCATTAGGATGTTCTGGCAATACCACAAGGATAAAGCGTAGGACTCTTAATATATTCTTACTTTCCACATTGTGTGAAACAGCAAGTCTTCATTAATTTTGTGTCCTAATGAGATATTGTGGATGATCTCTTGGCTCTAGACTTAGTTGTGCACATTTGATTTCCTATGCCGGAGACTAGGGAGAGGGTCTCCTTCTTTAATATCAACAATCTCTAAGAGAAAGTTGATAGATTATGTAGGTTCCCCGTGAGAATGAAACAAGCCCTTTTAAGAGGAACTTGAGTAGCTTGGGAAGTTAGTGCAGTACGTCACTGGGTCTATGACGTCTTGTCTTCAATACCGGTGTTACCTTAGTAACCACCAGTAGCATATGTATTGAACCCGGTTTCTGCCCTAAGGTTGAATTAATAGAGGGCTATTTCTTTTCACCCTTTCTCATTTCATTTCTTTTTCATTCTTCAACCCTTTCAAGCTTACCGAAACTTCATAACTAGAACCTTGTTGGGTTTATTCCAGTACTAGCTCTATCTCAGTCCGCACTCTTCCCATATCTCACTTTTCTCCTTTTTTCATCATTCTTAAGGACTCTACACTATCTAGTGGATTGTCCCTGGGAAGACCCCTCCAGTTCTGGAGGACCATGGGAACGAATACCTAACCTAACCATCCTTATAACACCATGCATAAAGTAAATTGGTCGGTCTTTTGGTATTGTTCTTTCCTTCATGAAACCAATTGAAAAAAAAATTATTTGGAAAAACAATCAAGGTACTTGTGATACGAGACCAAAGCATTTAGTACCTTAATAGTTTTGATCATTTTATAAATGCTCCCCCTCAACATGTGCATATTATTTTGAAATTGTTTAGCACATGGAGGCAAGAGTTCTTTGAAATAAATTCTTGATCACAATTTCCGTAGGAAAAGCCATTTTAATTTCATTGGTAAATTCTCCCCCTCAATATGTGCGTAGGATATTTGAAATCATTTTATCACATAGAGGAAAGAGTTCTTTTGAAGCACATTCATGATCACAAAAGCCATTAAGAAACCATTCGCTCCCCCTCAATATGTGCATCTATATACGAAAGAGTTTGGCACATATTAGAGAGAACTTGCACTTTGAATCAAAACGGTCATATTTATCAAATTTCATATTAAATCACAAATTCTCCCCCGATCACAAATATCAAACCCTTTGAGATTTTGGATCCCAAGTGATTTAATAAGGTTTGGAAAACATGGGAGAATATGTGGCCTAGTTTAAATACTCATCTTGTTTTTGGATAAATACTCCTCCTCAATCATGTGCATCATATATTGAAATCGTTTGGCACATGGAGGCAGGAGTGCCTTTAAAGGACTAAAACAGATTTGAGATTTAAATCACGATCTCTCTCCCGATCAAAAATTTCAAACCAATTGAGATTTGTGATCCCAATTGATTTAAATCATTTAGATAAGTTTTAGGGGAAAGACGTGGCAAGATTTAATTTTGAAAAATGACAGATGAGGACCAATAACAGACATTAAAGATTGTTAGTGTCAGGTATGATAGTTTTAGGAGATCTTTAAGTAAAATAAAACAATTTCACAATCAAACAAGAACATAATCATTTTGAAAGATCTTGATTCTTAAAGAAAGATCATACCATGGCATAACATTAAATCTTTAGATCACTACTTATTTTGTACAATCCGGACTTTTATGAAGAAATATTGTTTGAAAATAATTTATTATCACTCTCCCCCTCAATCGATGACCATAGTCGATGATTGAGTGACTTATAGTTTTGATAAAATGAAGTCCGGTGATTTTCAAAATTTAGTCCAGTTTATTTTCAAAACCAATATTTTTCCATTTTTCAAAAAACAATATTTGATAAGGTTTTAAAATGTACCTTTTAAAGGGTCGTTTAAGCCCTTATTTGATCACTTTGTATCCGTTATTACTTAATATCGTTCCTTTTCACTTTTAGGTCTCTCAAGGCAAATTGCTGGAATGGCACTTATTTGGACGAAAAGGCGCGGATATCTGAAGAAAATGGCCAAAGTCAAGAATCGAGCCACCAGATTGCTTTGAAATACAAGGGACGGCGTCAAGTGTTAATCATGACGCCGTCGCATCACTTTTGTGACGGTCAAGAGCCAAATTGCTTATTTTCCAAAGGACGATTATCCGGCTTTAAAAGAGTAGGTCGTCGCAACTCGGACGGCCTAGATTTGATCCAGACAAGTCGAGATCGAAGGGACGGCGTCACAAGCATAAGGTGACACCGTCGCAAGACTAACGTGGCAAGACGAAACCCTAATGACGCGAGCGACCGCGGCGTCACAAATCATAAGGTGACGTCGTCGCGATTGTAATCTTATATATAGAATCCGAATTTTTCGGTTTTAGTGTGTAGTCTTTTGGGTAAAAACCTAAACCGACTGTGGCTGTCTTGTACAAGATTTTAGGGTTCCAAACCCTATCTTACATCAAGATAAGTGTTTTACTTCATTAATTCAATTATGTCTTCAATTACTTGTGTGTATGCTTGCATGTTCTCCATGTCCGGCTAATTTACTTTTGTGTTTGCTTAGGGAATATGAAACTTAATTATTGAATATTGATTGGTTGTCTCTTATCTTAATTGTTAATGATCTAGTAATGCGATTGGTCATTCGTTGTGTAGTTAATGCTTGATTAATCTTTGTGAACCTTAGACTATAACACCTAGAGTAGTTGTAGGCTAAATCATCCAAAGAGTACCTTAGAGTTAGAGTTTATAATTCCTAGAGATTTTGTAGACGAGACCCTTTGGTAGTTTCAAAGAGTTAGGGACAAACGCATACCCTATGACTTTAGACACACAACGCGATTAAGAATAAGGATGTGACAATTCAACCATCAATAGGAGATAATTAAGGAGTAATAAAACCTAAGCAAACACATCTTTAAACTATCATACGAGCACACAATAATTAGACATAGACTACATACACCTTAGATTAGATAATTAGATAAGTAGAGTAATCGGTAGAAATACCAACCCCAAATCCAAACCCCGAGATTAGTACATTTCTAATTCCTAAAAACATAAAAGATAAAAATAATCTTCCTCAACCCCAACCTTAGTCTCAGAACTTGTCACTAGCATTCCTATTCCCAGAGAGCGATATCAATACCGTGGCTTACCCTAATACTACACTACAACGATTAGGTTCATCGCTTAGGTGTTATATAACTTGCTCAAGAAAAGGAAGTTCCTTTGACCCCGAGCAGCTGCGTAAGCATATCAAGTTTTACGGCGCGCTGTGGAATAGAATAGCTAGTTAGTAGTCCACCTCGTTTAGGTTTCTTTGCTTGATTCCCATTAAGTAAATTTTTCTCATTTTTAGCTTCCTCGTAGTCTATCCCCCTTCTTCGTGACCTTTGTTAGTAACCCCATCACTTTTCATCATGGAAGGTGATAACCAACCACCATTCATCAACCTACCACCAAATGACCCGCCAAGAGCCCGTACTCTTGGTGAATACTCGAGACCAAGCAACCTAGGCTATAGGAACACCATTGAGCTTCCCGAACAAGCCCAAACTACGGCCCTGCGATCCGACACCATCCGGTTGGTGCAAAACGGATGTGCATTCCATGGAATTCATTCAGAATATCCTAATCAGCATCTTAAGGATTTCCTTAAAATTGTCGATTCCATCGACCTTGATGCTACTACTCGGGAGACCACGCGTCTGCGTCTCTTCCAATTCTCTCTATGCGACCAAGCTAGTAATTGGCATGAGCGACTTCCACCGGCTCCATCTCAAGTTGGGATGATCTCACTCTCGCTTCCTTGCTCAATTTTTCCCACCGGGAGAACCACTAAGCTTAGGAATGACATCTTGATGTTCCAACAATGTCAAGGTGAATCTCTACGAACATGGACTCGATTCAAGGACTTACTTCATAAAGTCCTCATCACGGCATTGATCTTTGGCTCCAAGTCCAACTCTTTTATGATCATGTCAACTTCCCCACAAAGCGATCCATTGACCAAGCGGCCGGTGGAAAACTTAGTGATCTCACCGCGGAAGAATCATGGGGTATAATAGAGGACCTTGCTCTCTATGAAAATGAAAGTTGGAATGACGCCCGTGAGTTGCCCCAAAACCGTTAAGGCAATCTCCTTGCCTCCCATTGACTCACAACCTTCCGACCGTAGGATGCTCGAACTTGAAGATCAAGTTAAATTCCTAATGAGTTCCTACAAAAATCCTAAGTCTTCACATCAAGTGAATAAAATCACTCTACCTTGTGAGTTATGTAGTGGTCCCCATGACACTCGTGATTGCACAAGACTCCCGAACAAGCTTTTTTGGACTACGCCCACGCTGCATCGGCGGAGCGGGAGAGAAGTGGTACACTTTCAAGCCCGAACAAAAAACTTAGGAAACTCTTACAACCCCTCATGGAGAAATCACCCTAACCTTAAGTGGAACCAAAACTCAAGCACACCCCAAAGCCTATCTAGTCCACCTAATAGGTTCAATTCTCTAAACAACGGGAACCCCACTAATCTTGAGGCAATTGCATCTAGATTCATGTCATCTCAAGAGACTCGATTGACTAAGATTGAAGCTGATTTTAAGCGAAGACAAGGCGAGATGACAAACAAGCTTGATGCCCTCTTAAAATCCTTTAATGACCTGGAAATTGGAGCACTCCCAAGTGATACGATAAAGAACCCAAAAGTGAATTCGATTTCTTCGACTTCATGTTCTTGTTCACCATGGGAGAGTGCACATCCATGTCCCTCACACCCAACAGTTCACTCGGTAAATGCTATCAACAAGGGTTCCAAGCAATCCAAAATGAGGTACCAATGCCCTGCACCATTGGTAGAACCTACTCTTGAGAAACCCGTCAACCAAGAACCCAAACATAATCTTGAGGATGATTACAAGGAACTCCATCAAGAAAAACTGGTTCTTGAAGTCTAAGCTCATGAACCTTATTATAATGCTTTAAAAGAAAAATATGAGTTAGAACTTAAACTTGGAAAACATGGGTCCGCCTTTGTGCGAAATAATCTACCTAAGAAGTTAGAGGATCCCGGGCTATTTACTCTTCCGTGTAGGCTTGGAACTTCCAAACCTCTCGATGCTCTAGCCGACTTAGGATCATGCATCAATCTTGTTCCATTGTCCCTCCATAGAAGCCTTAACTTAGGTAAGATAGAACCAACAGAAACCATCTTAGGTTTAGCGGACGGTAGTGTTGCATATCCGGTAGGGATAATAAAAGACATGGTAGTACACGTAGGAGAGTTGACTCTTTTGGCCGACTTCCATGTGCTAGAAATGAATAAGGACCCGACATGCCCATTACTAGTAGGAAGAGGATTCTTAGCTACCGCTAGTGCCATAATCGATTGTAAGATGTCCAAGATAGTGGTAGGAGAGGAGTGCTAGGTCAATTTACGATGTCAAAAAGCATCGTACTACAAAGAAGAGAAATCCCACATGAGATTAGGTTGGATAGAGCGCCTTCTAGATATGGACCTTGGATAGATAAGAACCTCATAGGTCCCCAACGACCTTTCTACTTAGTATTTAGGAAGATGACCGAGTTCCTAGGAAGTTTGCCCGTCAACCTTGTCATGAATAAGTGGAAAATTGAGAAGCCTAAACATAAGTGGGATTGGGATAGACCGCCTAGTGATGGTAATGGAGAGTGGCACATTAGGATAACAATCTATGATCTCGATGGAGAGAAGTTTGAAAAGGCATATCGAAACAAACGTACTACTAGGAACTTAAATGATAAGTTTGATCCTTATGACATTGTTAAGGATAGGCTTACTTATATCGGTATGTAGGGGCACGACTACGAGTCTAGCTACAAGACTCATAAATAAAGAAAAGTGCTTCGTGGGAGGTAACCCATGCTTAATTGTTTGCTTGTTAGTGTCATATATCTTTTATTGATTGCTTATTCTCATGTTTAAATTTGTAAAAAATGCTTTATTTTGTTTTTAAACTCGTCTTAATTGCATATAAAGGTATTTTACATAAAGGATAAGTGTAGGGAGGATTACACACGTTTTCAAAAGAAACGTGAACATGCGAATTTCAATTAATTAAAAGATATATATGTGTGTTTGTTCGAGTCAAATGCTTGTATCGAGTCATAATGGATGTTTTGCAGAAATTTTTCCAGATTCTAAAGATGTAAATTTTCCATAATTTTTCCGGAAAATCATGAGACCGGTTTTTGTCGGGATTACTGGCGTCGAGATCGCAACTGACGGCGTCGAGAAGGAGTAAAACAACAGATTACTTTTTCTCGTTTCGAGCTACTTATAAAATTTTGGAATTTTCGGTCTTAATTTTCCGTAAATGCGTAAACATCCATTCCACAAGTATTATATCCTAGTTTAGTAGAGTCTTATATATATTATTACCGATTTTATCACGAAGGTTTCGTTTGTTTTCTTCAAGTGTGCAGGTTTAATTTATTAAGAAGAAGATATATAATATTGCAAGGAGCTTTTCACGCATACATTCTTCTTGGAAAGGATTTAACCACTACTTCACACGGATCCTACCAAGCTAATCAGGGGAGTACTAGTTTTTTTCATTTTTTATTACCTTCCATTATCATAACTTTGATACTTTCGGGGAACATTGGGGACAATGTTTAGTTTAAGTGTAGGGAGAGAAAATAAAAAATGAAATTTGAAACTATGCTTATCCTTGATTATTTGCCTTGTCCAATTGTATTTGTGTAATAAACCATGAGAAAATGTCGGTTAGGGTAATTTTGGCACCAAATTTAAAATTTTTTATGACATATAGGAGTGGCCATTAGTCTTAACAAAAGCGTCTCACGGATAGGAAGTTATATGACTAGTGTTGGAATCACTCCTAAACCTTAAATCAAGTGTTAGTAATTCATATGTAATAGTTAGCTTAATATGGCCTTTATGTTAGTAATTAGCCTTAGGCTTATGAAGAAGGCCCATAAGCCTAGGCCCAAGCCCATATAGGAAAGGAAAGGAACTTGGATGTTGCCCTAGTTCCTTCCCCTATATAAACACATGTAAACCTTCCTTAGAAGGTTGGTTGTTCAATTCATCTTACTCTTTCACCTCTACGCATAACCTTTCCTATTTATACGTGTGTGTTTGTTTGTGTATTGTTCAACCGATCATTCTTCTTCTCTATTTCTACATATTGATGCTTGTGTTACTTATATGGTGACCTAACAGTGGTATCAGAGACCAAATAGTTGGGTGAACACTTTTGTTTTTGAAGTTTTTGTTTTTGGTCTTACGCGTAAACGTGGTTAAAACTTTGGTTCGCTTAAAAACACATTTTCTACACTTTTTAATCCAAGATTCTTGTACTTTCAACGTTCTAAGGTGTTAAAATAACTGTTTTTGGCAAAAAGTTTGAAACTTTAAGCGTGGATCATTGTTTTTTAGCTTAGTTTTTATGAGGGTTTCGTTCTACGCGTAACTTGTTTTTTAAGCTTTGGATCATCAAGTTTCACACTTTTGTGTTATTTTGGTGATATTGAAGCTATCTCATCATAAAAAACTGGTTTGGAAACATCAAGTACATGAAATCATTTTTGGCTAAATCCTACGTGTTAGTAAAACCCTAAACATACGCGTAACATTTTCCTTGGTTTGATCTTGAGTTTCGTGGTTTACTCCGTGTTTTCTTGCTTGGATAAGCCTGAAAATCGTCGACATTGGATATCTTTTGCCTTTGTGAGAGTGTAAAAGATCATTTGAAACAAAACCCTAAACTTACGCATAAGCTTAAGCTTACGCGTAGAACCCTTACGCATAAGGTTCATCTTACGCCTAAGCTTTGTCTTACGCATAAGGTAATCCTACGCCTAAGTTTTCTATGCCTAACTTACTATTTACGCATAACTTTAGCGTTTTATCCTTACTTACGCATAAGCTAATCCTACGCGTAACTCTTATTGTTACGCGTAACTTTGGTGTTTTTACGAATAAGTGTTACTTAGCTTTATTGTGATTTCTACGCCTAAGGATACTTCATCAACACTGGTTCATTCGACTACAAAGATCCATTTAACAACATAAGTTTTCAACATGTCACAACCCCCATACTCTAACTATTTTCCCTACACTTATCATCAACAACAACAACAACAACTAAGTCCACAACATTAACAATTTAATCATCAACAAGCAATTTATCAACAACAATTTAATCAACAACATACTCCACAACTTGGAGCAATTCCACCACCACAAATGGTTCAACCACCACTAAGTCTTCAAGTACAACCTTACACAAACTTCTACAATCAACATCCATCCGGAATACTATGAAGGAACCGACATGGTTTGGCAAGATGTGTGAAGTTTAGCGACCAACAATCAATTCATGAAGTTGGCTCACTTGATAGACCTCAATGCTCACTCCCGGAACTATGATCAATGGGTGATTCGGTTCTTTAGGTTTTGTGATCTAAAGAAACCACATGGAAAATTCTTAAAGAAGGTCATTATGGAAGGTCCATTTCGGATGCCTATTATCGTCACACCGCAGATCCGGATGCTAATCCACCAAGAGATGTTGTCACCAACATTGCTACTGCTTTGCACCTCACTTTGGTGATCAACTTCTACACTATGAAGCCGATGAACTTGCAATGCAATACATCCTTTTAGGACTACCAAATCCAATCCTTCAAGTGTTGATGCTCAAAAGGCGCAAAAGCAATGTGGGAACATATTCATCTTCTTATGGAAGGCACAACACTCAATCAGGAAGACATGGAATCCAAAATTTACTTGGCTTATGCACACTTCATGATTGAACCAGGAGAGACATTAGAGTCATATCATCATCGCTTTTCAGACATCATTAATGATTTGGACAAACACAATATCAACATGCCTCGAATTGCTGTCAATACAAAGTTCCTAAGTAGTCTTGGTCCGGAATGGGAGAAGTATGTCATTTTTCTCCACCAAGCTAAGAACCTTCATCATGCTACATATGGATTGTTGTACGACTATTTGAAGCCTCACCAAAAAGAAGCTGACAAAGAAAGGACTATCCATGGACTCCTGACTTCATAGACAATTCCTAATAATCAACAACTTGCTTTGTGGGCTCAAACTAATCTTCCTCCTCAAACAACTCAGCAACCAGCTCCTCAACCAATTGTAACCTTTACACCACATGATCAGTCACAACAAAAACCTCAACAAAACCAATTGGTTCCATACAACAACAATGCTCAAGTACTTTACAGTGAAGCTGATGAGGACTTTGCTGCTTTCGATGAATTGCAACAAGGATTTGTTATGATTGCTAAAGCATTTGGCCGTTATACAAACAAATCCAACAACCGCATTCGTTCTTCATCCAATACAAGGAATCAGGCTGTTGTGAACAATGGACGCATTGAAGTTCAAAATCGTGGTTATGGTCGTCAGATGGGAGGTGGTCACGAGTTTAATGCTATTGGAAGGAATAACCAGGGTGATCCACAACAACAGAGAGCTCAAGTGGTTGAACAGGGGAATACTCAGAATGGGGTTAATGGTCTTCGATGCTATAACTGTAATGAGAAGGGTCATCTGGCTAATGCATGTCCTAAGCCGAGGACAAGAGGCAATGCTTATTTCAAGAGGCTTTGCTCTTGGCTCTTAAGGATGAAGTGGTGGAACTCTTAACAACAAGGAACATAGATTTATGGCGATGCGGACTCGAGATGATGATATGGAGGACTTGGTGCTAATGCACGGCAGTGATGTTGATGGCACAAATGCAAGCTCTACATATGATTGATACAGGCCCAGTGCATGATACTGACGGCTTGTCTCAGGTACCTGAACAAACAATTATCATCAATGATCTGATATCTCCGCCAATTTCTCCATCCGACCAGGATTAGAATGTTCAACATGAGCAATCCACAACTCATTCCGATGATTATCAAATAGATCCCGTCGTTATATTTGACGATCAAGATGACCTTATGGTTAATATTGATAATCAAGTTGACTCCGTGATTATATTTGATGATCTAAATAATGATCATGTTGAGACTCACGTTGAACAAAATGAGCTTCGGTCTAATAGAAATTGAGCCCGACCTTAATTAAAGACCAAAATTTCGATTGGAAATTTGCACAAAATTAAAAGCTCAAAATGCATCATAACTGGGATAACGATTGCTTAATTCGACAAATCGAAGTTTTTAAAACTTAAGAAAAACGTGAAAAAGGTTTTGAAGTCGCTTTTGCTAAATCTTATCAAAACGAAAAATCTTTAGAACGAGAGATACGTGATCTAGCCGCATCGAAGAATGCTTTGTTGTCTCTTAACGCTCTTACTTTGGAAACTCAAAAAGCCAAGTCTGAGTTGTTAACTTGTCGAACAAAGTTCTTCGAGTATAAAAAGCATTCCTCAAAACGAATAGATAACTATCTTGAAGAAATTGTCGACTTACAACACAAAATCAAAGAGTTTCGAAATGTCATTTATAAACATGGTGAGTCTATCACAACTATTCAAAAGTTTACTTTTAAACCAAATCCAAATGGATATGGTCCGATTCTTCCGATTACAAACCTTAGTTTTCTAACGAGTATTCAAACCAAATCAAGTTTTGTGCGAGAACATAGAATTGATGATTCAATTATGACTGTTGTGGAATATAATCGCATGGAAGAATTAGATGCGGTGACGAGAGTCGGTCAAAATGGAAAATATGGTTTATAACAAACCATTTAACTATTCAAAAGTCGTAACTTTTGTCACACAACAAGATACTTCAAACACACCTTTGGTTGTCACACCGATTTCAAGTCGGTCCCAACACAATGGTGCACAAATCAATGGTCCTTACAAATACTTAGTGAAGTAAAAACTAAAGCCGAATGTTGTCGTGTTATCAAATGTTTTGACACTTTCTTATCGACATCAAACTTTTAGAGCGTGGGATTGAATTTGATCGAAATAAAAGTTGAACATTTTCACCGCCTTTGTACGAGAACAAAGAGACATTTTTCGGAAAAGAATTTTACCCCATGTCAAAAATTTGAAAATTGTGCACTATATTGGGAAAGGGTTTTCACAAGGAACTTGGTCTCATGAAAGCAGCTGAGAAAATAGAAACATCAATTTCAAATACTAAACGCAACAAGAAATTATTGAGAAAAGATGTTGATCGACTCTTGGAAAGCGTTATATGTCTTGAAATCAATAATCTTGTGTTATTACAATCTGCTGCATATGCATCGATCATATCTCACGATTCTATTGATCTCGTTGATATTGTTGTGAATACCGATAATGTGCGTGAGCGAGTTTTTAAAAGTTGAAAATGAGCGATTGTCAAACGAGCTTTCTAATGCAAAACGTCATATTAATTGGTGTCAAAAAGATATTCACGATCAATAACTTGTTTTCAAAACAAAATCGCCCGATTCGTGCTAAATCTATCGATCCTAAAATTGAGCAAGCTGGATGATCAAAACGTGTCTTTTAAGTGTCAAATCTCAAAATATGAATAAGAACTTGCAAAAGTTAAAATGAATATGGTGTCATATTTGATTTACTCAAACAGACTCGTGATGAAGCATCAAACGAACTTGATCATTATCTTGCATACACTAAAGAAGTCATGAATTTTTTGGAAATCTTCGCTCGAAAATCAAGAACTGTGCACACTATCTTTAAGTTAAGGAAATGTTAGGAAAGTATGAACAAGTTCGACCTAGCATCATTAAGAGAGTTGCACTGTAACACTTAACAATCATGTCCCTGAATACTGTGACAAAACACAAGTTACTAATGTGTTTCCTCTCTTTGAAAGCAGAATAGTTGCCTCTTTTCCAAACTTCACGCACTTCACGGCCTAGAGCAATACAAGGAAGAATAGGAAGTTGCGTCCTAAGAAAAGACAAATAATGAATGTCAAGTAGAAGAACACATCACGACTTTGAATAAGACTCGATTGCACCACTTTAGATATTGGTCTAGCAAATGTAATGGAAAAGTGTTGTAACTAATGTTGAACCTTAAGTACTTTTGATATTCAATCGATGCTTCTTGTGTTATTTGTCGTAAAAGTATGCGTTATGACTATCATGATAAGTGTGTTGCTAAGGCTATCTTGTCTCGTTTAAGGAATCCTAAGATTCGAATACCTCTAGGCCCACTATCGCTTCTAAGTGCGTGCTAGGTAAACCGCCTCTTTAGATTCTAAAAACACATTGATGTCCCAGAGCTCGGCCTCACCTCCAAGAAATGTAGTACCACCTAGTGCATTCACTAAGACTAAAGCTAAGACTAGTTGGAGATGGCGTAAATAGATACATCATACACTAGGATTTAAACGGATGCCTAAAATCATTGATGTGTATTTCAACTATATCGCTTGAACCTCTAACTCATCGGGTTCCACATCTACTTCTATTCCATCCGTCGCAAATGTGTGTAATGCGGTGATCTGATCATCCTTTGGATTGTTGATAGCGGATGTTCCCGACACATGACAGCAACCTTAAAGCTGTTATCAAACTTTGTTGCAAAGTTCATTGGCACCGTCGATTCGGGAATGATCACTTCAGCTATCATGGGCTACGGAGATTACATCAATGGAAACATCAAATTAGTGTGGTTTATTATGTGGAAGGCCTCGGTCACAATCTCTTTTCTCATTGGTCAATTACGTGATGGAGATTTGGAAGTTGCTTTTAGGGAGAAAACTTGTTTCATTCGTGATCTACAAGGAAATGATCTTATGTCTCGTCCAACGCTCATCCAGTCTCTACACTATCTCCATGCAAGACATGATCGCTTCATCTCCCATCTTTCTTCTCTCAAAGGCTACATCTACAAAATCTTGGCTATGGCACCGTCGTCTTTCACATCTAAACTTTCAAACCATAACCAACCTTGCTCGACACAAACTAGTTGAAGGTCTCCAGATTTCGGTACTCTAAAGATCACCTATGTTCACTTGTGAACAAGGGAAAAGCACTAGTGCTCATTTTCCTTCAAAGATGGAACCTGACTCTCAAACATGTGCTTCATCTTCTTCACATGGATTTGTGTGGCCCGATGCGCGTGCGAGACAATTAATGGAAAACGCTACATCTTAGTAATTGTTGATGACTACTCACGATGGACTTGGGTCTACTTTCTTGAAGCAAAGACCAAGCTCTACAAATGATCATCACCTTTCTCATGAAAATTCAAGTTCGATCCGAACACCGTCCGCCAAATCAAAACAGACAAAGGAACCGAATTTGTTAACCAAACTCTTCGGAATATTATGAGAAAGTGGGAATTGAGCATCAAACATCTATTGCCCGCACACCGTAACAAAAACAGAGTTGTTGAAAGACGAAACCGTGACGTTAGTGGAAGCGCGAGCGATGTTAATCAATGCTAAAATTCCAGTTACTTGTGGGTTTGAAATTGTTTAAGCGCATGCTACACTCGAATCGCCAATGATTACAAAGCATACAACAAAACACCATTTGAACTTCTCCACAACCGAAAACCGAATCTTAAACACTTTCATGTATTTGGATCCTTTGCTATCCGAATAATGATCGTGATGACATTGGAAAGCTCAAAGCCAAAGTCGACATTGGAGTCTTTATTGGATATTGTGAGAATTCTAAAGGTTCTGGGATATGGAATCGTCGTACAAAGAAAGTTATGGAAACGATTCATGCTCATTTTGATGAACTCATGAAATGGCACGAGTATAATGACTTGGAACCCGGCCACAACCGCTTAAACTTCCCCAAACCCCATCATCGGTGAACTAAGCCCCACTTACACGTCAACAAATGGAAAGGCTATTTGCTCCTCATTCGGTGGCGATATTGATGAACGTGCTCGGTGTATCCATTGCTCAACTCGATAATACTCTTATACCTAATACACCGCCACGACAACTCATGTTGAAGAAGCACCACCAGTTGACTCTACAACAACAGTTGAACAAAGCTGCTTCTAACGACGAACCAACACCGATGTTCTTAATGAAGTACCCCACCGCAGATTTTGATCCAATCGTTCTTTAACCCGCTTGCCAATGAAAGCTGCGCACCGATGTCGTGGAATCATCAACAAACCATTTGAATCCTCAAAATATGCATAATGTATATCAACATCAACCTCTACACATCGCTGGACAAAAGACCATCCTCTTGAGAACATCATTGGCAACCCGAATCAATCAACCGTTACGAGACAACATCTTTACACGGATGGTGAACACTTTGCATTTATGCTCTTCTTACCGCCAATCGAACCTAAAAACATTAAAGATGCAATGAGAAAAGACAACTGGATTGAATCCATGCAAGAAGAACTCAACCAATTCAAACGTCTTGAAGTACGGAGGCGGTTGCAAGACCAACAGGGTCTACGTCATTGGTCTCAAATGGATTTGGAAGAATAAATTGGATACTAAAGGGCGTAATCGAAATAAGCCACGTCGGTGGCTAAGGCTTCTGAGACAGGAAGAGGTATTGACTTTGAAGAATCATTCGCCCGGTTGCTCGTCTTGAGGTCGTTCGGGTTTTCTCGCGTTCGCGGCTCATATGAATATAACGGTCTTCGGATGGACGCCAAAGCGCTTTTCGAATGGTCAATCGAAAGAAATGGTTTATGTCACCACCTGAAGGATTCGTTGATTCGAGTTCCCAAACCATGTCTACAAACCGAACAAAGCTCTATATGGTCTCAAACAAGCCCCTCGGGCGTGGTACGATAAGTTATCATCCTTCTTTATTGCCAATAAGTTTACCAAAGGTTCGGTCGACCCTACACTCTTTATACAATATCACGGGGCTCACATCTTAATCGTTCAAATTTATGTGGATGACATCATTTTTGGTTCAACACATTTAAAATACTCAAATGCTTTTGCTAAACTCATGACAAAACATTTTGAAATGTCAGTGATGGGTGAACTCACATTCTTCCTTGGAATGCAAGTTCATCAATCACCACGTGGTATTTTCTTGAGTCAGTCCAAATATGCCCTTGAATTGTTACACAAATTTGGAATGCAAAACTGTGACACCTATGCCACACCAATGGCTCATACCAAGAAGCTAGACGATTTACTTGGGAAATTGGTGGACCCTACCAACACCGTAGTATCATTGGGTCTCTCATGTATCTAATACTTGGACCGACATTGTTTTTGCTGTCTATCTTTGCTCCGTTATCACTCAATACCAGCTGAAACCCACCTCTGCGAGGCTAAAAGAAACCTTCGATATATCAAGGGAACCATTAATTTGGGAATCGGTATGCGAAGGATTCGTTTTGAACTAATCGCTTTTCAAAGCCGACCACGCAGGATGCTTAGACTCACGGAAAAGTACTTTAGGAGCGCTACAATTTCTTGGTGACAAGCCGTGTCATGGCAATCGAAGAAGCGAGGATTGTACATCGCTGTCATCAACCAAGCGAGAATATGTAGCCATGTCGGCGTGTTGTGCTCAAGTCATTTGGATTAGAACACAACTCAAAGACTATGGTTACGTATTTGATGTAATCACGATGTATGCGACAATCTGAGTGCTATTGCGATCTCGTGCAACTCGGTTCAACACTCAAAATCAAAGCACATCGATCTTGATATCATTTTATCAAGGACCACGTGGATGCAGTGCAGTTGAATTATACTGTGCAGAATATCAATTGGCGATCTACTCACCAAAGCCTTAGCTCCTGCAAGGTTTAATGAGTTGGTCCACGGATTGGTATGCGGTGTTTGACTCAAGAGGAATTGGATGAACTCTTAAACAGCTTTAAAACCAATCAAACACCAAAATCTCTTTGTAAATATTTTCAAAAACAAAATACAAAAATATAAAATCGATAAAACAACAAAAATATTCTTCTATCTATATTTCTTTTAACATGGCAAGTACATTTCTTTCACAACACTCAAATCCTTCAAAATTCAAGATTTTTCCAATCAAGTGTTGAGGGGAGAAAATAAATTTTAACTGTTTCTAAATAACCATGTACTTGCATGTTACCTATTTAGGTTGTTTTTTAAATGGTGGTCACATTTACGGTTTCGACACTCCTCGGACTAAAATTTATAAAATTTCATTATTTCTTAAGTCGAGGGGGAGTGTCGTCAAAGTTATTTCCAAATATTCTTCGTTTGGTAACCAAAATGGATGTTAAAGGCTTTGGATGAAAATGGAAAAGATGGAGGGACTAAAACTGTCAAAATCTTAAAGTTACTTTTAATAAAACACTCCACCTAAAATCGATCTTCAAACCATATCCTACGCATATAAATCGATCTTCAAATCCGTGTGTTGGATCATCATTTTGTAAGTGACTTCTAAATCTAAACGTGTTTTCAAACAAAGGTTTTGGTTTAAATCTAAAACTAACGGTTAGATTTTCAGTTATGATTGATTTGGTGTTCTACGCATAAGCGTAAGAACACCTAATCAAGAATGGGTGTTTGTGGTGAAAAATATTGTGTCAAAACGTTTATATAACATCAATGATTATACTTTCATCACTAAAACACACCCAGATACACGAATTGAGTGATTTTGTTAATTAGGGTTTATGGGTGGGTTTGGGTATTTTCAAATGTGAATGTTTTTGGTTAAAAAGATAGTTGCGTGATGTGGTATTATAGTGAATTGATGTTATCTAGGCTCTGAAACAACCCAGAAATACTAATTAATCGTTAATTAGAAATTAGGGTTTAATGTTCTTGCTATTTGGGTATTTTTGATTCATTGAGAGTTTGATGTTAAAACTTGGTCATTACACTCACATAACATCTAAGAACCACCAGAAAAACTTTGATGCAAATTCCATGGCTAGATTTCTTACGCGTAATTATTGAACTTTAGGGTTTAAGTCTACGCGTAAGTATCTTACTGTAGAATTGCTTGATGAGTTCTTCATGCTTGATCTGATGAATAATGAATGTTAATGTATGATGATTATTATTTCAGGGTTTGCTACACGTAAAATCGTAATCAAGGTTACTAGCAAACCACGATAAGGATCACCCACGCGTGAGAGTTATCGCGAAGAGTAATCTTACGCGAGTCGCCACGCATAAGGTTCTACATATGGGACTACGCGTATCCCGTGAAGGATATGCGCGAACAAAGGACCTCTATGCATAAGGTCTACTCTTACGAGTAAGCCTTACGCGTAAGGTTTTATATGCGCTTACGCGTAAGCTCTACGCATAAGGTCCCCTTTTTTTCCTACGCGTAATATTTCTTACGCTTAAGTCAGGATCCTAAGCATAAGCTTGTGTCTACGCGTATAACTCTTGTTTACGCATAAGCTACCATTTCTACGCCTAAGCCTTGATCAAACCTTCATTATGCATTGTTACGCGTGCAAACTTGTAAATAAATAAATCATAACATCACGAAACCAATAATGTCACTAACAAGCTTAAACGTTTAATATGTTGTGAAAAATATGAGATAACATAAACTTTAAAACCTAAAGTTAACTAACTCTCAAAACTTATCATGACGTCATTGGACTATTGAACAAACAAGTGATTTTGGACTCGTAACAATCATTGACATATCTCATTCAATTATTAGACAATAAAACCATCTGTTGACTGACATAATGTCTTCCGATATGTTGGTTCTTTTTGCTAAATGTATTTCAGATCACGACATGGCACTCAAATGAATGTGGATGCACCAAATATACTCACCATTGCTGATATCTTCCCTCATGGCTATCCAATGAAGATTGGAAAGAACAACCTTCGTGTTGACTTTAAAACCCTCATCCGCCGTAATCTTCTTGTCTCATTCTTTGTTGACATTCGAAGAACCATCCTTATCGTAACATGCTCCCCATTACGCCACAAGAGGAGATCTACATTCGGCAGCCGGAATACAATGCAACAGATCAAAGGTCAATATCTTTGTGACGGTGACACTCAATCACAAGCAAATCACCATCACTCCCGCATTTAAGAGCCGTTCTCCTCATTCCCGACATCATACCAACTCGAATACTCTGCTGCACCTCTTCAAGAGACTATTCGCAATTTTTATTGATATTGGGTATAACGAAGCTTGTGGGTTATTACTAAGAATTCTCACGTGGATCTAAAGAACATTCCTCACCTTGTAGAACCCTTTATATCATCATCACAAAATCCGCTTACGGTCGCGACAACGGTATGAGCATCCCAAGCTCGTGGAGCGCAAATCTTTTGGGCTCGATCAACATGAAACACATCGAAATTAAAGCTCGATATGGGATGACATGATGACATTCTCAAAAGCTTGGCTCAAAGATTCCTTATATCGGATATACAAAGCTGTTGATCCAAAGAGCACTTGGATATAACCTCGATATCCCCAAGAGAATCAATGATCCGATAATCTTGACATGTTGCAGAACCCACTCTAACCGTCGGTTGAGAGTCAACTACCAAGAAACAAGGGTTTGTGTTGCGGACCACCTTCTCTCGGATGAACTCAAAAGCTCAACTCATACAAAAGGTATCCGAAGGTGTGCAAGAGAACAAAGTTGGTTTTATAGATGAAAATCTTCCGCACCTACCGGAAAACCATACGAGGAGCGAGGCAAGGCATAAGCACCGAGAGTCAACGAAAGTTCCCAAGAGAAACCTCAAGCAAAAGGAGAGTTCCTTCTCAAGAAGTTGTTCCTATTCCTATTCCCAAGCCCGAACCGCAAAGAAAGCTAACGGACGAGGAATGCGAGGAACCAATCGGATGAAGAGATTACCTACTGCAAGCGCAAGGATGACACTCCAAGATGCGAATCCTCCCGGTCCACCAAGCAGACATGTGCAAAGGAAGACTCAATGATTGAGCACGAAGAGGATAGCTCGATGAAGAGCCTCGGATACCGATTACTGGAAGAAGTTCAAATTCGTTAGACTCAACACGTTGCAAAAGAGTTTGCAAAGGATCAAATGGGTGGCCCAGAAGGGTCAAGTGGTGAGTTCAACCTACACCAAGTCCTGATGCGGTTAATCAACGTGATAAGGGATCCGTGCCACCACCTTGGAGCAACAACAAAAGCGTGGAAGATTCTATTGATTATGAATTTGAGGAACCGAAGCAGAAAAGATCGAGAAAACAACTACGATGATACAAAGATTGATGAAACGGACGATTGTGATCGTCTTCTTCTAGACGTCCGTCTGCTCCAAGGAGAAAACTTCGAGCCACCAAAGGACCCGAGTCTCCCACATCTCATCATCATCGATTCATCTTCTCACTCTTCACCACCACCATCAAAAGGATCAACCAAATCAACATCCAAATCGGTGAAGCCAACAAGATCTTGGATCTCTTAAGCAAAGACCGAATCGTTAAAGGCCAAAGGTGTCGAGAGAGAAAGATATTACAAAGAAGAAGTTAGATTTTCTTCTTGACGGATACAATATCTTCATGATGAGAAAGACAAGATGCAAGTTGAAAGGAGTATGTCCGAGCTCATGAAAGATGATCTTCAAGGAAAATGGACGAGATGATCAAAGTATACACTCACAAGTTCCTTCTTGACATCGTTCACGGAATTACAAAGGAGATGTTCACCAAACAAATCTATCCGAATCTCTTACATCTGGCCAAGAAAACCATGAAATCAACTCCAATGCATGTAAACATCAATCCAGTTGATCCTATAATCTTCTCAGATGCTAAATTGGTTAACCGGCTGGTGGCTCAAATGTCGAAACGCTCTGCAAAATTTGCCTCCTATGAAGGTAAAGTGTTTGAAGAATTGCTAGAATATCAACTCAAGTCAGCATGCAGAGAAGAAGCTAAAAGGCCTAAACGTCCGAGAGACGATGAAGATAAAGACAAGGATAAGGATAACGAGCCCAAACGTCCGAAGAAGTCTGGTGAATCATCTTCAATGCAACCTCCACCCCAACGGACTCATTTCAACAAAGATCTCCTCCTCGTTCTTCTATAGATAAACCTTAGGATTTCGAGTTACCACCCTGCACTGAAATCCGGTGATTACCCCAGTATACGGGTGGTGACGATGAGAAGTCTCGATCCCCAACAACAACCCATCTCTCCCGACACGCCCAAGAAAGCGTAATCCTCCTTTAGGCCAAATAAAAGAAGAAGAGGCGCCTATGGTCGACGCCTTATCATGGCCGGATGAGGATAACATCAATTATTTGGTTCTCGAAGCTTGTTGATTCTACACCCTACCCACCTGAAGGTCAAGATGTGGTAGAAGGTCGTACATTGGATCATGCTAAGTTCTTGCAAGAAAAATTCTGTGTGAAAAAGATGACGAAATCCGAGTTGAAGCGAATCAAGAATGAAGCATTTCAACTGCTCAAAGACAACTCGGAAAGTGCTGTTGAAGTTGAGTATCACCTTGATAATATAGCACGAGGTATGTCTAAGAACATGGATTGGCTCAACCCCAAAGCAAACATCGACTTCACCAAACGGGACAACCCTTCATATTACATCGATCGGTCTAAACCTCTACCAACAATTGGCCAACCAGATCGCCCTAGGATTCCATTCGATATTTCTTCAACAAAGACTTGGAATTTCTTCTTCACGGTGGCGATGGTTCAAGGAAATACGCTACATCATCGACACTTCCGTCCCGGCAGCCCATATACTCTAAGCGCATAGCCATCGAGGAAAGAGCTAACCACATGTTCTCCAACAATGTGGAAGAGTATGACCGTGATGCAATGTATGGGATTCACCATTGGCGGAGCGTCGACGAATCTACTACGAAGATGCCAGTTTGTAAGTCTCAACATGAAGTCTTCAAGACTAAAGCAATCGTGGCTATTAAACATGTTGATCTTTAGTCTAAATGGGACTACACTTTCCTCAAGAATATCGTGGTCAAAAGGCAAGACGAAAGGGATTATGCATTCTCTGAAGCGGACTTTGAGAATTTGTCTATCAACGACATTGAAGACATGTACCTTGCCAAAGAACAGGTCGCATGAGACAATTCTCATTCAAGTGCAACGCGAATACATCAAGTCCTTGCTTATCTTCATCGGAAGAATAGTAATCAAAGAACATGTAGAAGATCTCCGACTGTCGCCGAATCATATCGGACCGTGTCAACTTCACTCCACCTCGCCTAGATCTTCCCGACATCAACCGACCACAATAAACTCTCATCACCAACCATTCGAGTAGTTTACCTTAGTGAACTACAACGCAAGCTATGATGGCGTGTAGAGATCTTCACAAGTTTGGGGATCACACATGAAGAAGGTTAGGGACGGATTGGCTTATAGGTTGAAGGACATACATAAAGGAATTGGGTCACAAAAGCGATGAAATTCTAAGGAAAGGCGGGATGTGAAGAATCATCACCGTGATTGATGAAAGGTTGTATCGACGGACCGATTCGTAACTCGAGAGCTTTGTAGGTGGTCGTTCCGTGATTGCTCTTGTTGGCTATCAACGCCTGCTCGCATTCCCCGCAAGATTGATGGACTTCACGGTACCCTTGAATCGCTTCTATTTCATAATATTCGGATGTGTGATTTAATTATGATAATGGCTTTGCACACATAACGATGTACAACCCGTTCTTGTCAAGAAAGGACCCCGTGGTATGCTTGATGACATAATCCTATAAAAGGAGCGAAAGCTTCTTAATTTTGAGTAAAACCTATCAAACCTTTCATTTTCAAAGGTTTTACTCAAAAGAACAAGTACTTTCCTTATGATTTTCAAAACCTCAACTGTTTATATCACTTGTTGAGGGGAGTATTTGACTAAAATCTTTGTTCACAAAATTGTTCTCGGTGGTACTTTTCCCACAAAACTCAAAATGGTCATATTTGATATCAATATTTCTTCAAAATAACATTTATATGCCATTTTTTGAGGGGAGAAAAATACGTGATAAGAAATATGTTGTGTTTTGCTATATGAATTCTCGTGAAAAAGACTTCAACCCATGAATTGACGGCGAACAAATATACATTGAAAAGATTCATCTTCCAAGATTTATCAAGTAAATTGTACCCATTCGAGAAGCTCTTGATAGACATGAACTTTGACAGTTTGACAACCTTTGGGTTGTCCACATCTTCAAGATAGTTATTAGAGCTAGTTGTCACCTAAAAGCTGACAATGTAACTCTTTAACTATGCAACATAATCGTGTCTCGCACAGAATTGTCTATCTTGAGTCGATCAATTCTAAAGTGCACGCTCTTTCCTCACTGTGCAGATTTTTGTCAAAACTCTTAAGCACATGTGGAGGGTGAGTATTTCTGAAAATCTAAAACTCTTGAAGTGTTCAAACATGTTTTTCATTCACAAACACTTCGAGAGATTTCAATAAAAATGGTTTTATGGCAATGGGTTATAAGGTGATTAAGGTTAGGAATAATCGTCCTATGATCCGCCAGAGTCGGAGGATCTACCCAAGGACACTACCAATAGTTAGAAATAGAAGTCCTTAGGTATGATTTTAAAAGGAGAAAATGAGAATCGAGAAAGAAAAGTTGAAGAATTAAAAAGAAATGCAAAGAAAAGGGTGAAAAGAAATAGCCCTCCAAATTATTCAACTTAGGGCGTACACTGTGTTCAATTCATATGCTATTGGTTGTCACTTGATGATTGTTAATGAAGATTAAAAGTCATCATGGACCCAAATGACGCATGCACTAAACCTTCTTAGCCACTCAAGTTTCTCCCAACAAGCTTGTTTCATTCTCACGGGAACCCTACATAATCTATCGGCTTTCTCTTAGAGATTCTGATATTGAAGAAGGAGACCCTCTCCCTAGTCTCGCTCGGGAAAACCAAACGCACTATTGAGTCTAAAGCCATGAGATTCATCAAAAGATCTCTTAGGTACACTTGACATTTCATCACTTGTTGTTTAACAATAAGAACATCGATGGTACGTTATCGAGTCCTTCACGGATCTTAGCAACTGTCGAGAACATTTATGAGAGGTTCACATCGTGATCCTCAATGGTTGAATGGAAACTCTGCCAGGTCAACATCGATGTACCGACACAGGGTCGCCGGTAACTCCCCGTGGATTACGCTTAGTGGTCTCAAACGGTCTGATCGTGAGGTGATGCTTGGTATACCTCGGTGACTCATCCGAATCATAGGTATACTTGATACATTGTGTTATCTCACTTGTGGGACTCCGGTTCAGAACGGCCTTTGTGAGAATTAGAGTTGTGTTTTCACACTATCTTGTTAACATTCTCAAGTTCAAACTTGTAAGTGCCGGAATCCGCTTATTACTAACCTTTCTTATGTTTACTTCTTATGGAAGCTCGGAGCGGAATGATCGTGCATATTCTCCACATGCTCATACCAACAACATCACTTATGGAAGTTCTCTCACAATCAAAGGCAACACAAAGTCAGAATGATTCTACAACAAAGAATCTACAAAGTTTAAAGACTTATAGAACTTCATCAACTGTAATCCAACGAGTACCCAACTCGAGATTTACTTTGCTAAGTCAACAAGCTCCCTTCTCGGCATAGAAAACCTTACAAACGTCGCTTACAAGTTTACCGATACTAAGCTAAATATCAAGTTCTTCTTCTGGTACAACCAAACCCGTTGTGTTTTGTGGCCAAACATAAAAAACCTTGTGTTTTAAGGCCTAAACACATAAACCATCAAACCTTGTATTTTAAGGCCTAAACACATAAACATTGCTAATTGTTTTTAGATGTTATATGCCTCTGATTATTATTTCATTTTCAGAGATGGGCATTTACAAATCTTTTGAAATACCAGAGTGAAGTTGCACCGAGGTTCGATTAGAATCATATTAGAAAAAGACTCCACCATTCACTACTTCCTTCGGCATTCACTACTACTCCAGCTTTCGTCAGGAGTCCTACTCCTACACCTATCACAGGAGTGATGATGCCTGATCCGAGCATATATGGACTTTCCAAGCCCAAAAGAAGTGAGAAGCATCTATCTCCTTGATGCAGGTTTTCTGACCAGGTTTTAATATTTATTGTAGGATATTGGTTATTGTTTTAATCAAAGAATATGTATGAGGATTGAATCAACCAAGAAGATTTTAGAGAGAGAGATGGTGGGATACTTTCTAGAGAGAGAAAGAGATGAGAGAAAAGGAAGTTGTATGATTAGAAATGAAGCACCAACCCTCTCACATGAGGAGAGGGCTATTTATAGTTCTTACATATAACGCCACCTACGGTGTGGATCGGGCATATATTGGGTAAAGACCCGTCCGACCTCCACGGTGTTTCACTAAGCTAAAAACTATACTAATAAATAGTAAATAACGATATGTCTATGAGCTAACTTGTGCTAGTCTATAGTTGGGGTGACCGACACTTTACAATGGATTTTCTAAATTCTAACAATCTCCCCCTAAGGGAGGTTATGCCATGATTTACATTTCGAATCCTAGCATTCTATTTTATGTTTAGTTATGAGCTCGTAGACTTCAATTATTCAAGTTCCGCAATCTTTGTGCATTAGTAGCGATTCTTCAAAGTCCGATTACTTTGTACTTTTAGTGGAGCTCTTTGTACGGATCCACGTTTGGTGATTCATTAAGCCAGGTTAGAGATCATCACCACAGAAATCTCGGCTCATCCATTATAACATCGCCATTATGTGAAGTTGTGACCTTCGGACCGACATGCTCACATTTTGGATCATGATATCTTCTCATGAGTTGCGAAGCTTTTGTTGATTCATAATATTTCCGGTGTAGCGAAGCATGGATTGAAAATATCGAGTCGCTTGATGAAGATATGCACTTATCACGATTTCTTTATATTGTAAAAGCGATGTGTGAGCATGCGGCTATGGATTTACTCCTCAATTCGATCAATCGCAACCGTCAAATGTACATGCAAACAACAGTTAGCAAAAACACAAGAAAGTGTCTTTGATCACTTTCGTTGAATTGAGGTACACGCCCACGTTCCCGTTGATCGATACAAGTCTGCCGGTGATCGTATAATTCCAAAGAATCTCTTTGATGGGGTTTCGCAATTTGTTCATTGTTCTCAAACCTAACGTCTCAAAGAAGACAACACGGAGTGAGTGAACCGGTAATTGAGATTCACTAATTGATGAAAATTATTTGAACACAATCGCGTATTCCTTAGAAGAAAGAGTTTTGCAATACGACGAAGGTTTTATGAGAAAGATCAATTTTCAATCAAAATACCTTTGTATTTGAAAATAGTACACATTCGATGTGCTAGAGAAAGAAGAGATTTGCACATCGAACGGTTTTTCCAAAAGTATTTTTCAATCGAGATACTTTTTGTGTTTGAAATATGAATACACATTCGATGTGCTAGAGAAAGAAGATTTGCACATCAAACGGTTTTCAAAAGTATTAGTCAATTCCATTCTGGACCAAGGTTGATTCAAGATTGAATCTCCCATCGTTTCTATCTAGTTGTCACAAGTTTGATCTTACGAGAAGATCTCACATGTCACCCACCAAGAGCTAGTTTGATGTTGGCTCTAGAAGGATTTCCATCTTCATCGTGAATATTTTCATATCACTTTCGGATGTTCGGCAATACCACAAGGATAAAGCGTAGGACTCTTAATATATTCTTACTTTCCACATTGTGTGAAACAGACAAGTCTTCATTAATTTTGTGTCCTAATGAGATATTGTGGATGATCTCTTGGCTCTAGACTCGGTTGTGCACATTTGATTTCCTATGCGGAGACTAGGAGAGGTCTCCTTCTTTAATATCAACAATCTCTAAGAGAAAGTCGATAGATTATGTAGGTTCCCGTGAGAATGAAACAAGCCCTTTAAGAGGAACTTGAGTAGCTTGGGAAGTTAGTGCGGTGCGTCCTTTGGGTTTATGACGTCTTGTCTTCAATACCGGTGTTACCTTAGTAACCACCAGTAGCATATGTATTGAACCCGGTTTACGCCTAAGGTTGAATTAATAGAGGATATTTCTTTTCACCCTTCTCATTTCATTTCTTTTCATTCTTCAACCCTTCAAGCTTACGAAACTTCATAACTAGAACCTTGTTGGGTTTATTCAGTTCTAGCTCTATCTCATCCGCACTCTTCCCATATCTCACTTTTCTCCTTTTTCATCATTCTTAAGGACTCTACACTATCTAGTGGATTGTCCCTGGGAAGATCCCTCCGGTTCTGGAGGACCATGGGAACGAATACCTAACCTAACCATCCTTATAACACCACGCATAAAGTAAATTGGTCGGTCTTTTGGTATTGTTCTTTCCTTCATGAAACCAATTGAAAAAAAAAATTATTTGGAAAAACAATCAAGGTACTTGTGATACAAGACCAAAGCATTTTGTACCTTAATAGTTTTGATCATTTTATAAATGCTCCCCCTTAACATGTGCATATTATTTTGAAATTGTTTAGCACATGGAGGCAAGAGTTCTTTGAAATAATTTCTTGATCACAATTTCCGTAGGAAAAGCCATTTAATTTCATTGGTAAATTCTCCCCTCAATATGTGCGTAGGATATTTGAAATCATTTTATCACATAGAGGAAAGAGTTCTTTGAAGCACATTCATGATCACAAAGCCATTAAGAAACCATTCGCTCCCCTCAATATGTGCATCTATATACTAAAGAGTTTGGCACATATTAGAGAGAACTTGCACTTTGAATCAAAACGATCATATTTATCAAATTTCATATTAAATCACAAATTATCCCCCGATCACAAATATCAAACCCTTTGAGATTTTGGATCCCAAGTGATTTAATAAGGTTTGGAAAACATGGGAGAATATGTGTCCTAGTTTAAATACTCATCTTGTTTTTGGATAAATACTCCTCCTCAATCATGTGCATCATATATTGAAATCTTTTGGCACATGGAGGCAGGAGTGCCTTTAAAGGACTAAAACATATTTGAGATTTAAATCACGATCTCTCTCCCGATCAAAAATTTCAAACCAATTGAGATTTGTGATCCCAATTGATTTAAATCATTTAGATAAGTTTTAGGGGAAAGGCGTGGCAAGATTTAATTTTGAAAAATGACAGATGAGGACCAATAACAGACATTAAAGATTGTTAGTGTCAGATATGATAGTTTTTAGCAGATCTTTAAGTAAAATAAAACAATTTCACAATCAAACAAGAAGTAAAAATTTCATTTTGAAAGATCTTGATTCTTAAACAAAATCATACCATGACATAACATTAAATCTTTAGATCACCACTTATTTTGTACAATCCGGACTTTTATGAAGAAATATTGTTTGAAAATAATTTATTATCACTCTCCCCTAAATCGATGACCGTAGTCGATGATTGAGTGACTTATAGTTTTGATAAAATAAAGTCCGGTGATTTTCAAAATTTAGTCCAGTTTATTTTCAAAACCAATATTTTACCATTTTTCAAAAACAATATTTGATAAGGTTTTAAAATGTACCTTTTAAAGGGTCGTTTAAGCCCTTATTTGATCACTTTTGTATCCGTTATTACTTAATATCGTTCCTTTTCACTTTTTAGGTCTCTCGAAGGCAAATTCTTTGGAATGGCACTTATTTGGACGAAAAGGCGCGGATATCGAAGAAAATGGCCAAAGTCAAGAATCGAGCCACTCGATCATTGAAATACAAGGGACGGCGTCGGTGTTAATCTGCGATGCCGTCGCATCACTTTTGTGACGGTCAAGAGCCAAATTGCTTACTTTCAAGTGACGATGTCGGGCTTTAAAAGAGTAGGTCGTCGCAACTTAGACGGCCTAGATTTGATCCGACGAGACGAGGCGAAGGGACGGCGTCACAAGCATAAGGTGACACCGTCGCAAGACTAACGTGGCCAAGACGAAACCCTAATGACGGCTACCCGCGGCGCCACAAATCATAAAGTGACGTCGTCGCGATTGTAATCTTATATATAGAATCCAAATTTTTCGGTTTTAGTGTGTAGTCTTTTGAGTAAAAACCTAAACCGAACCGTATTGTCTTGTACAAGATTTTAGGGTTCCAAACCCTATCTTACATCAAGATAAGTGTTTTACTTCATTAATTCAATTATGTCTTCTATTACTTGTGTGTATGCTTGCATGTTCTCCATGTCCGGCTAATTTACTTGTGTGTTTGCTTAGGAATATGAAACTTAATTATTGAATATCGATTGGTTGTCTCTTATCTTAATTGTTAATGATCTAGTAATGCGATTGGTCATTCGTTGTGTAGTTAATGCTTGATTAATCTTTGTGAACCTTAGACTATAACACCTAGAGTAATTGTAGGCTAAATCATCCAAAGAGTACCTTAGAGTTAGAGTTTATAATTCCTAGAGATTTTGTAGACGAGACCCTTTGGTAGTTTCAAAGAGTTAGGGACAAACACATACCCTACGACTTTAGACACACAAAGCGATTAAGAATAAGGACGTGACAATTCAACCATCAATAGGAGATAATTAAGGAGTAATAAAACCTAAGTAAACACATCTTTAAACTATCATACGAGCACACAATAATTAGACATAGACTACATACACCTTAGATTAGATAATTAGATAAGTAGAGTAATCGGTAGAAATACCAACCCCCAAATCCAAACCCCAAGATTCGTACCTTTCTAATTCCTAAAAACATAAAAGATAAAATATAATCTTCCTCAACCCCAACCTTAGCGTCAGAACTTCTCACTAGCATTCCTATTCCCTTAGAGAACGATATCAATACCGTGGCTTACCCTAATACTACACTACAACGATTAGGTTCATCGCCTAGGTGTTATAAAACTTGCTCGAAGAAAAGGAAGTTCCTTTGACCCCGAACGCGCTGCGTAAGCATATCAAGTTTTTGGCGCCGCTGCCGGGGAATAGAATAGCTAGTTAGTAGTCCACCTCGTTTAGGTTTCTTTGCTTGATTCCCATCAAGTAAATTTTTCTCATTTTTAGCTTCCTCGTAGTCTATCCCCCTTCTTCGTGACCTTTGTTTGTAACCCCATCACTTTTCATCATGGAAGGTGATGACCAACCACCATTCATCAACCTACCACCAAATGACCCACCAAGAGCCCGTACTCTTGGTGAATACTCGAGACCAAGCCACCTAGGCTATTGGAACACCATTGAGCTTCCCGAAAAAGCCCAAACTACGGCCCTGCGATCCGACACCATCCGGTTGGTGCAAAACGGATGTGCATTCCATGGAATTCGTTCCGAAGATCCTAATCAGCATCTTAAGGATTTCCTTAAAATTGTCGATTCCATCGACCTTGATGCTACTACTCGGGAGACCACGCGTCTGCGTCTCTTCCAATTCTCTCTATGGGACCAAGCTAGTAATTGGCTTGAGCGACTTCCCGCCGGCTCCATCTCAAGTTGGGATGATCTCACCTCTCGCTTCCTTGCTCAATTTTTCCCACCGGGGAGAACCACTAAGCTTAGGAATGACATCTTGATGTTCCAACAATGTCAAGGTGAATCTCTCTATGAATCATGGACTTGATTCAAGGACTTACTTCATAAAGTCCCTCATCACGGCATTGATCTTTGGCTCCAAGTCCAACTCTTTTATGATCATGTCAACTTCCCCACAAAGCGATCCATTGACCAAGCGGCCGGTGGAAAACTTAGTGATCTCACCGCGGAAGAATCATGGGGTATAATAGAGGACCTTCCTCTCTATGAAAACGAAAGTTGGAATGATCCCCGTGAGTTGCCCAAAACCGTTAAAGCAATCTCCTTGCCTCCCATTGACTCACAACCTTCCGACCGTAGGATGCTCGAACTTGAAGATCAAGTTAAATTCCTAATGAGTTCTACGAAAATCCTAAGTCTTCACATCAAGTGAATAAAATCACTCTACCTTGTGAGTTATGTAGTGGTCCCCATGACACTCGTGATTGCACAAGACTCCCGAACAAGCTTTTGCGGACTACGCCTCCACGCTGCATCGACGGAGCGGGAGAAGTGGTACACTTTCAAGCCCGAACAAAACAACTTAGGAAACTCTTACAACCCCTCATGGAGAAATCACCTAACCTTAAGTGGAACCAAAACTCAAGCACACCCCAAAGCTCATCTAGTCCACCTAATAGGTTCAATTCTCTAAACAACGGGAACCCCACTAATCTTGAGGCAATTGCATCTAGATTCATGTCATCTCAAGAGACTCGATTGACTAAGCTTGAAGCCGATTTTAAGCGAAGACAAGGCGAGATGACAAACAAGCTTGATGCCCTCTTAAAATCCTTTAATGACCGGGAAATTGGAGCACTCCCAAGTGATACTATAAAGAACCCAAAAGTGAATTCGATTTCATCGACTTCATGTTCTTGTTCACCATGGGAGAGTGCACATCCATGTCCCTCACACCCAACGGTTCACCCGGTAAATGCTATCAACAAGGGTTCCAAGCAATCCAAAATGAGGTACCAAGGCCCTGCACCATTGGTAGAACCTACTCTAGAGAAACCCGTCAACCAAGAACCCAAACCTAATCTAGAGGATGAGTACAAGGAACTCCATCAAGAAAAAGCGGTTCTTGAAGTCTTAGCTCATGCACCTTATTATAATGCTTTAAAAGAAAATATGAGTTAGAACTTAAACTTGGAAAACATGGGTCCGCCTTTGTGCAAAATAATCTACCTAAGAAGTTAGATGATCCCGGCTATTTACTCTTCGTGTAGGCTTGGAACTTCCAAACCTCTCGATGCTCTAGCCGACTTAGGATCATGCATCAATCTTGTTCCATTGTCCCTCCATAGAAGCCTTAACTTAGGTAAGATAGAACCAACGAAACCATCTTAGGTTTAGCGGACGGTAGTGTTGCATATCCGTAGGGATAATAAAAGACATGGTAGTACACGTAGGAGAGTTGACTCTTTTGGCCGACTTCCTTGTGCTAGACATGAATAAGGACCCGACATGCCCATTAATAGTAGGAAGAGGATTCTTAGCTACCGCTAGTGCCATCATCGATTGTAAGATGTCCAAGATAGTGGTAGGAGAGGGGAGTGCTAGGTCAATTTACGAAGTAAAAAAGCATACGTACTACAAAGAAGAGGAAATCCCACATGAGATTAGGTTGGATAGAACGCCTTCTAGATATGGACCTTGGATAGATAAGAACCTCATAGGTCCCCAACGACCTTTCTACTTAGTATTTAGGAAGCTGACCGTGTTCCTAGGAAGTTTGCCCGTTAACCTTGTCACTAATAAATGGAAATTTGAGAAGCCTAAACATAAGTGGGATTGGGATAGACCGCCTAGTGATGGTAATGGAGAGTGGCACATTAGGATAACAATCTATGATCCCGATGGAGAGAAGTTTGAAAAGGCATATCGAAACGAACGTACTACTAGGAACTTAAATGATAAGTTTGATCCTTATGACATTGTTAAGGATAGGCTTACTTATATCGGTATGTAGGGGCATGATTCGTGCTAAACCGTCAAGTTTTCTCACACAAGCCGGCCACTTGTGAATGGCCGACCGTAAGAAACTTAAAACGGTTCAGAAACGAACTCAATGAAGATCGGGGAGTATAGTGTTTCCCGGTCGTTATGTCCCAAATGAAATGAGTGAAGAATTACCAAGCGAATAGTGATCGAGAGATTTGAGCAGACAGAGGATTTGATATGATTATAACTACGGAAAAGAACATAAATTACAGAGGCTTAAATGCAAATTAAAGAAAATTAAAAAGATAAAAAATATTATATAAATGCTATCACTATTTGCAAAATGATGTTTTTGAATTTTCTTTTATAAAACTTTAAATTAAAAACTACGTGACGTACAAAAGAAAATGTGATACTGAAGCAGAATTAATCCTAAAAATATGAAAATGATATTTTTATAAATCTAATGATAAAAGAAATTTTATAGAAAAATAAAATTATTTTTATAACTTTTTATCTAATTATTATTAATTAAAAACTATTTTTAACTATTAAATAATAACCTAAAATACAAGAAAATATGAAATAAAGCTAGAAAAATAAAATTATGACTTAGAAAATCTAAAATATCAAAGAGAATTTTCAAAACTATTTTTGTATTTTTCTTGTTATTTTTCCATTTTCTACTAATTTAAAACTATTTAAATCTAATTTAAATTGTGAAAAATACCAAATATAAAGGGAAAAATAGAGAAAAATATTTTTTATGCTTTTATATTTTTCTTAAACTGGGAAATTTGAAAAATTATTTTTTGGAACTTTTTCTTAATTATTTGCAATAAAAGCTATTTAAAAGTACCTAAAACTATTTTAAATAGAGAAAATAGAAAACAAGTGACCAAAAATTATGAAAAACTCAGGAAAATTCTAAAATTTTAATCTAAATCTATGAAAATATAAAATATGATGCTGTGTGTAAGAAATGAGGGTCGCAATGTAAAGCGATAGCAAATAAGCACTTTAGAATAAGCAAACTAGCACAATAACCCACCAAACTTCTCTGAGCTAAATTATACTATAACCACTCTAAATCAACTAACTACTGCTACCCTAACCTCAAATAAGCAGTTTACTCAGATTTGATGCCAACTGATTTTCTTCCCAAACAGGTTCTGACCCACCTGTTTGAGCTACCGCACCAGCTAATCTAAGAAACTTATGTGAAAACCAGATATGTGGTCTTCAAGACCACCTAGCAAACTACAATTGGACCAAATATGAGACCATCATAAGCTGTATTGAACCTTGTGCAGAGGCTGCAATATCAGAGAAAAACAGGTTTGACATAGTTTTGACTTTTGAACACAGTTGCTGATTTGACTTATTTGAGATTTAGAGACAAATTTGTGACTGATTAAGCTAAAAGTAGATGTAATAAGACCCAAATAAGCTAATAAGAGCTTGGACATAGGAATTTGAAACTGAGATTGCAACAGTGAACTTGAAAACATGAACTTATATAAAACCTTGATATTGAAGCTTAAAAGTAAATTACAATGACAAAGTGACTTGAGTTTACTACATTAAAGCTTAAAATTACATTTTGAAACACTAATTAAGATAACTTAGAAAAAACGACATACAAAGAAAAATAAAACTAACTAACTCCTTTCTCTTGCCTCTTCAGCTTCCTTTTATACTCCAAACTTCTTATCTCTCTCCTCTGATCATATCCCAGCAGTTATATGGGCCATTGGATGGCTTGGAACACTCATGGCCGTTTGATGCATTTTGGCGCCAAAAGTGGTTTTGATAACTTAGACAGGGAAAATGGTGCATTTAATGCATTTGGTACATTAGGTGAGGAGGGGGGGACAAAGTGTGGAGTAGGGGGACAAAGTTTGGAACTAGAGGTGGTGTTGTGTTGGTTTTGCAGAAAAAGTGGTAGAGGAGAAGGATGGTATGGCGGTTTTATTTTGAAATCGTGGGTGGGTTGGTTATTTAAACCGGGTAAAGGGTAACAGGTTAAGGGAATTGGGTGAGTAAAAGATTGGGCTTGGGTATTTATTTTGGGCTTGGATTTAATATGGAACCAAATTAGTAGCTTAGGGACCATTTGTGTACAATTCGAATCTCCAGGACCAAAGCGTAACCACGAAAATGTAGTCAAGGGTTGGTCTTGCCAATCTCAAATAATATAAGGACCATATTTGCCAATTGTGAAATTTCAAGGACTAAACATGACAATTACGAAAATCCAAGGACCAAAGCGTAATTTCTCAAAACTTTGGACTTTTCACCAAAGGACTAATTATGACAAGTTATGATTTAAAAAGGACCTTTGGTGACTTTTCTTTTAAAATAAGTGCCTAGGACTGATTTTGCCATTTTTGAAAGTCGGGGACCAAAGCGCCAATTATGCAAACTTAGCTCATTTTTCATCGATTTTAAACATTTTGCATCGATACATATAAAATGCAACTTTGAGATATTTTCGGTATTTTGATGCTTTTAAAGCGTTTTAACCGTTTTGCGATTCGATCCCCACACTAAACTATTGCTAGTCCTAGCAATCTTTTGAGAAAACTTAATGGAGTTCATCTCTTTACCAAAAGCCATTACTTCGGAGTAGCCAAATGTTTTAGTTCAAGTAAGAACCATGGTACATCGATAACCATGTGATTTTGAGCAAACCACCGACTTCCAACGGATTTGATTTGTCTTTACGAAGCCGTTTTTTCGGACTAGCCAACTCTTAGATAAATTATCAATATTATCTTTGGTGAGTCAATTACCAATTATGGTTTTTCCTTGCCCTTTTCACAAGCCATAAACTTGCGGGCTAGCCAACTCTTCACTTTTAAGGATATGGTGAAATGAATACCATACAATTTTGGGCAAATTGCAAGGCGTCAACGGTTTGAGATATCTTTACCAAGAGCCGTTTTCTCTGGATTATCCAATCCTTTTGTTTTTAGACATGGCGGACTAATAACCAATTGAGTAAGTGCAAACACTTACTCCAAAAAAAATTTTGGCCAAAAGCGGGAATTAGGCGGTATAATTACATGATAAAATTCGTGAGAATTCCCCACACTTAGAAATGAATATTGCCCTCAATATTCAAAGTATCGCGATTATGCGAAGCGAGAACGTAAAGGAAATACTACGCCATTATTTGAAAGATTTTTTTTTTTTTGGTTATATACAACATGTGGGGCAACTCCCCACACTAGGTGGAACACATGGGTGAAAACCCATGTTTAGCTCTATTTTTGATTACCGAGTCGCTAGCTTGACTCGACCCGAATTCATTGGTTCATGGGGAAGCAAAGTGGAAGAAACAATCTCCATCGGACTTTCATTCAAGATGTTTGGACAAACATTTGAAGCATGTGAAAGTTCCACACCGATGAGATATACATAGAACCGGCTCAAAATGATAAATTAAAATGCGGGGTCAAGATAGTGTCTTCATTCCGAAGGAGTGAAGATGAAGAGAAATCACAAGATATTTAAGGAAAGGAAGAAAGATTTTGATAACAACCAAGATCCATTCTTCATCCTCAAATGTAGACATATCGGGAGGAAGGGTGAGGTAGTATCATCAATAAGCAAACTCGTATGATGAGTACACCTTCCTCCGAGCCAATATCATCCTCAAGATCAAAATAGAAATGATCATGTTCGGAGGAGATATGTCATGAGAGAGTTCATCGGAGAACTCTTCATGAAGAGAATCATTCACATGAAGTGAAATTGTGAACTCTTGTTCCATTATGGGCTCATCACTATCCTCGGTGCGAGTATCAAAAGTGGATTCTCAGAAATTAAAGTGAATTCGAGTCGAATTCAAATAGAGGATTAGTGAGAGTAGCTTTGAATGTTTCGGGAACAAAGTGATCAACATTCTCTATTGGATTTGTTAGGGTAAGAAGTGAGTGAGCGATCATTATCAAGGAGACTTTCGAGCTCTCCCGGCTCGGCCGAAATCAAAGAGACCATCGTCACTTCGATGAAAGTGGATCATTGTGAGTGAGTTCATCGGTGAACTCCTCAAGAACAGGATCGGCGTGGAAGAGATGACTCAACATACTCGATGTTTCCATAGGAAGCACAATCGTCGCTAAGATCGGAGAAAGTTTCAAAATGATCTTTTGAACACTCAAGAGGGAAAGAGAATCACATATGATCGAAGTTCCTGTGACTCTCTCGGGATTGGGACAAGGTTCTCAACACTAGACTTTATGAATTAAATGCGATTCCTTTTCGGGAGCAGTGTCAAGATGCTCTTCCCCATGTTCGGAGAGTGAGTGGGAGCTTGGTGTGATAGCGATTGTTTGAGATGGAATCTCAAGCTACTGGGATATCAATGATCGGAGGAGTTGAGAAATATTATCTTTAAAGGATAAAAACTCTCTCGTCATCATCATATAGTGCCTTAAGAAAATGGGAGCGCCTAAGAGTTGCATGCTCTAGGACTAATAATTCTTCCCTAGATTGGCGGGCCTCTGGTTCTTGACTAGCAATTCTCCCATGGTCTTTTCACCACTCACTTGATTCTTAAAGTTTTGAATCATATCCTCATGTGTTTTCATTGCGGTTTCAAAATCTTGGGAAATTTCTTGAGACAACGGCTCGGTGGAGTTGAACCGTATGGTCTTTGTGGAGGTTGGAAATTTTAAAACTGAAGAGTCATGATTGTTACAAGGAAATGGATTCCTATTTGACAATCGAGGTGAGTGGGGACCTCCACAGTACTCACATGAAGAAAGCTGTTGAGTCAGGGCCAGTGAATTATATGGATATTGGTCATAACCAAAGTTACGAGCATCACCGGAAAAGCTGTTCATAGACAAACGTGTTTCGGATTGACACTCAAATCCTTGGTGAGGACCTCCACAAAATTCACAGAGAGAATTTGATTATATGAAGATAAGTCGGGTGTGGTGGGTAATTGGAAAAGTTTGAGGGTCGTTAAATGAGTTGGGACTAGGATCATAATCAAATGAATTCCTTGAACCACAAAACAAACAACTCCGTTATGAATATCATTACCACATTGTACACACGTACACCAACGACGAGGGTGAACCAAAAGAGGCTAACCACAACCGACACAAGGAATAAGCGATTTCATTTGAGAGTTATGAGAAGGAATCAATTTATTCAAAGAATCAACAAAACCAACATGGTGATCCGAATGACTATCAAGTCTCGAAGAACATTTTGAAAAATCGGGAGGTGGGACAAGTGGTGTGCTCGAGAGCTAGCAATTTCCACCACTTCCGTTATGGTCTCGGTTTTGGTTCTTGAGAAGCGTGAAGATTAGGCAAGTCATTCTTGCTAGTCACCGGTCTAAATTCGCATGTTTGCTTTTAACCGTAAATCGTGAAAGTTTAGGATCAATTTTAGGCGGCTTAGGAGCAATTGAGGTTTAGGTCTTTGGATAACCGTGGGTTGGACGTGATTAGCACCTCCATTATCGAGTGAAGTACCTCGTCCTTTGTCACCTCGGTTTCTCGTTCCATTTCCTACGCGAAATTAATGGATCATCACGAACAACACAATTCTTGACATTTGTGATAAAGTGCAAGTTTTCAACCGTCCCGAATTAAATCCTCGAGAGATTCCATGAGAATAGAAGAAGTTAGAATCAAATGGATAGAGGGTAAAGGGATAAAGAATCAAAAGGGTAAGAGGGTAAAGATGAATATTTTGGTATTTTTGAAAACATTTTGTAAAACAAAGAATGAAAATCTTTTGGGTTTTGATTTTATAAGAAAATGTAAATACATACAGATGGTATGAACAATGAGTGAATATCCAAATCACTAATCGCTAGACGGAAGATAATCGGCCTGACTCCCGTGGCGTAAAAATTTGATTCGTGCGAACCTTCAAGTTTTCTCACAAGCCCGGCCACTTGTGAATGGCCGACCGTAAGAAACTTAAAGCGGTTCGAAAGCGAACTCAATGAAGATCGGGGAGTATAGTGTTTCCCGGGTCGTTATGTCCCAGTGAAATGAGCGAAGAATTACCAAACGAATAGTGATCGAGAGATTTGAACGGAAAAGAGGGATTTGATATGATTATAACTACAGAAAAAGAACATAAATTACAGAGGCTTAAATGCAAATTAAAGAAAATTAAAAAGATAAAAAATATTAAATAAACGCTATCACTATTTGCAAAATGTTGTTTTTGAATTTTTTTTTATAAAACTTTAAATTAAAAACTACGTGACGTACAAAAGAAAATGTGATACTGAAGCATAATTAATCCTAAAAATATGAAAATGATATTTTTATAAATCTAATGATAAAAGAAATTTTATAGAAAAATAAAATTATTTTTATAACTTTTTATCTAATTATTATTAATTAAAAAATATTTTTAACTATTAAATAATAACCTAAAATACAAGAAAATATGAAATAAAGCTAGAAAAATAAAATTATGAATTAGAAAAATCTAAAATATCTAAAGAGAATTTTCAAAACTATTTTTGTATTTTTCTTGTTATTTTTCCATTTTCTACTAATTTAAAACTATTTAAATCTAATTTAAATTGTGAAAAATACCAAATATAAAGGGAAAAATAGAGAAAAATATTTTTTATGCTTTTTATATTTTTCTTAAACTGGGAAATTTGAAAAATTATTTTTTGGAACTTTTTCTTAATTATTTGCAATTAAAGCTATTTAAAAGTACCTAAAAACTATTTTAAATAGAGAAAAATAGAAAACAATGACCAAAAATTATGAAAAACTCAGGAAAATTCTAAAATTTTAATCTAAATCTATGAAAAATATAAAATATGATGCTTGTGTGTAAGAAATGAGGGCTGCAATGTAAACTGATAGCAAATAAGCACTTTAGAATAAGCAAACTAGCACAATAACCCACCAAACTTCTACAGAAGCTAAATTATACTATAACCACTCTAAATCAACTAACTACTGCTACCCCTAACCTCAAATAAGCAGTTTACTCAGATTTGATGCCAACTGATTTTCTTCCCAAACAGGTTCTGACCCACCTGTTTGAGCTACCGCACCAACTAATCTAAGAAACTTATGTGAAAACCAGATATGTGGTCTTCAAGACCACCTAGCAAACTACAATTGGACCAAATATGAGACCATCATAAGTGTATTGAACCTTGTGCAGAGGTCGCAATATCGAGAGAAAAGCAGGTTTGACATAGTTTTGACTTTTGAACACGATTCTTGATTTGACTTATTTGAGATTTAGAGACAAATTTGTGATTGATTAAGCTAAAAGTAGATGTAATAAGACCCAAATAAGCTAATAAGAGCTTGGACATAGGAATTTGAAACTGAGATTGCAACAGTGAACTTGAAAACATGAACTTATATAAAACCTTGATATTGAAGCTTAAAAGTAAATTACAATGACAAAGTGACTTGAGTTTACTACATTAAAGCTTAAAATTACATTTTGAAACACTAATTAAGATAACTTAGAAAAAACGACATACAAAGAAAAATAAAACTAACTAACTCCTTTCTCTTGCCTCTTCAGCTTCCTTTTATACTCCAAACTTCTTATCTCTCTCCTCTGATCATATCCCAGCAGTTATATGGGCCATTGGATGGCTTGGAACACTCATGGCCGTTTGATGCATTTTGGCGCCAAAAGTGGTTTTGATAACTTAGGCAGGAAAATGGTGCATTTAATGCATTTGGTCATTAGGTGAGGAGGGGGGACAAAGTGTGGAGTAGGGGACAAAGTGTGGAACTAGAGGTGGTGTTGTGTTGGTTTTGCGAGAAAAAGTGGTAGAGGAGAAGGATGGTATGGCGGTTTTATTTTGAAATCGTGGGTGGGTTGGTTATTTAAACCGGGTAAAGGGTAACAGGTTAAGGAATTGGTGAGTAAAAGATTGGGCTTGGGTATTTATTTTGGGCTTGGATTTAATATGGAACCAAATTAGTAGCTTAGGCACCATTTGTGTACAATTCGAATCTCCGAGGACCAAAGCGTAACTTCGAAAATGTAGTCAAGGGTTGGTCTTGCCAATCTCAAATAATATAGAGTGTTGAAAAAAAAAATCATATGGGCTACCATCCTACATCTATCCTTTAAATTTATGTTTGTTTATTTCAGTTATCTAGAGTTTAGAGTGTCGAGTCTTGGCTTAGCAACGCCATTCTTCGTATGCTTGTAACATAAAGATTTTTGACTTGCCACCACTAAATAGCCTATCCCACCAAAACCTTTGTTTCCCTACCGTAAGCCTAACATTACAACCCTTTAAAGACCTCTTTGATAGTCTTTCCTTGGTGCTTACGCCAAAGCGATGGAGGTTTGATCTATTCTCAAGCCTATGGTAATCTATGTACTAGGACCGGTTAATGAGTGTTTATCTTCCATTTCCAACTTGTTATATTTCATATACACCGAGATATGTGAGTATCCAAACACCCATGTGAGGTGCTAGTATGTAATTTCCATGCTTGTTATGACTTTCGTGGCTTATATGTGTTGTGGATTGTTTTAAACCAATGCTTCATGACCCCTAACTTATAAATTAATTGGCTAAAAGCACATTTGCTTGAGGACAAGCAAATACCAAGTGTAGGGATATTTGATAAGGTTTTAAAATGTACCTTTTTAGGGTCGTTTAAGCCCTTATTTGATCACTTTTGTATCCGTTATTACTTAATATCGTTCCTTTTCACTTTTAGGTCTCGAAGGCAAATTCTTTGGAATGGCACTTATTTGGACGAAAAGGCGGATATCTGAAGAAAATGGCCAAAGTCAAGAATCGAGCCACTCAGATCTTTGAAATACAAGGGGATGGCATCACAAGCATAAGGTGACGCCGTCGCAAGACTAACGTGGCCAAGACAAAACCTTAATGACGGCGACCGGCGGCGTCACAAATCATAAGGTGGCGCCGTCGCGATTGTAATCTTATATATAGAATCCGAATTTTTCGGTTTTAGTGTGTAGTCTTTTGGAGTAAAACCTAAACCAGACCAAGGCTGTCTTATGCAATATTTTAGGGTTCAAACCCTATCTTACACCAAGATAAGTGTTTTACTTCATTAATTCAATTATGTCTTCAATTACTTGTGTATGCTTGCATGTTCTCCATGTCCCGCTAATTTATTTGTGTGTTTGCTTAGGGAATATGAAACTTAATTATTGAATATTGATTGGTTGTCTCTTATCTTAATTGTTAATGATCTAGTAATGCGATAGGTCATTCGTTGTGTAGTTAATGCTTGATTAATCTTTGTGAACCTTAGACTATGACACCTAGAGTAGTTGTAGGCTAAACCATCCAAAGAGTACCTTAGAGTTAGAGTTTATAATTCCTAGAGATTTTGTAGACGAGACCCTTTGGTAGTTTCAAAGAGTTAGGGACAAACGCATACCCTACGACTTTAGACACACAACGCGATTAAGAATAAGGACGTGACAATTCAACCATCAATAGAAGATAATTAAGGAGTAATAAAACCTAAGTAAATACATCTTTAAACTATCATACGAGCACACCATATTTAGACATAGACTATATACACCTTAGATTAGATAATTAGATAAGTAGAGTAATCGGTAGAAATACAAACCCCAAATCCAAACCCGAGATTCGTACCTTTCTAATTCCTAAAAATATAAAAAGATAAAAATAATCTTCCTCAACCCCAACCTTAGCGTAGTAACTTCTCACTAGCATTCCTATTCCCCAGAGAACGATATCAATACTGTGGCTTACCCTAATACTACACTACAACGATTAGGTTCTTTGCCTAGGGTGTTATAAAATTGCTCAAAGAAAAGGAAGTTCCTTTGACCGGAGCAGCTGCGTAAGCGTATCAATATTATTTGAAAATTGTTTAAAAAATGGTATAAAATTTCCTGCACAAAGATACGTTAGGTGGTTGAGAAGCTTATGTTGTTGCTGTAGGGCTTGAACGAAAAACCGTATGCTGATGTAGTGACACTACATACATTGCATTTTAATGCCAACTGAGGTCAAATTAAGCTCCGTTTCTTCATTTGCTGATGAAGAAAACCATCTGCTGATGCAGTGATACCTCTTACGTTGCATTTTGTTCCATGCCAACTCTCCATAGAAGTCCAATTAAGCTCTATTTCTTCATTTGTCAACCCAAGATATAGTTACCCTTTCCTTTCGGCATCCAATCATTTTCATTTGTGGGATCCGGATCGGGAACATTGTTTTAAACCATGTTATCTGCATACATTAGTGAACACAGATAGACATATATGGTGGTCGACAACACCCAAACAGCAATCGACTAATAAAAGTCAATTCAACATATCAATCAGATCATAAAAGGTATGGGAATAATGTGTTCATCAATCTATAATCATCTAATCCTAACAATCACATCCTAGAAACCTAGTCATTCAACATAGGCAATTATATTTTCCAGATAAGCACGTAGGATGACAAAGAAAGTTCGTTAGATGATGTAAATAGTCCGTTAGATGATGTAAATTTGAAAACATTCTCCCCCTCAATCAATGACTCTTTTTCTAAAAAGTTTAAAAGCGCTGAAGTCATTGATTGAGTTTGCAAATTTTAACAACTCTGAATCTGATTGATTTTTCAAGCAACTCATTTTCCACCATTTTGTTAAAACAAATATTTTTCTTACGAATTTTAGAAGGAAAAATATTTGAGTAGGAACAGCAGTCCATCGACATACTTTCCTCAATTAGTTTTAGGATAAGTTCAATAAATATTTAAAAATAGGTTTAGCGCAGCACTTTCCTTCCTTGAAGAGCGGGTTGCTATCAGAAATAATAGCAAGCCATAGTTTTAAGCACGGGTTACAGTCTGAAGTAACTGCAAGCCATATTTTGAGACATGTTTAGAAAATAATATATACACCTCCTGCTTGAACTTGATCTATGGTCCCATGCCATTATTGAATGACATTTCTAAGACCGTAAATGTTATCGATACCAGAAGACATGTCTTGAGAAAAACAATATTTTTGGAATTTTCAAATTTTCTGATTTTTATGGGTTTTTGAAGGTTTTATATTTTTCTATTTTCTTTTTGTTGGTTTTATATTTTTGTATTTTATTTTTGATAAATATTTACAGATAGAATAGATAAATAGTTTAAGAAGATGATGATACGAGTACCGAGGTAAGGAAATCGATCAGCACTTTGTAGAAGATAGAAGTCATCATCTCTTAAACTTTCACCACCAAAGCATTCGAGGCTCTTGAATCGTCGCAAGAACTTGAGCCTTCAAAAGTGAATCTTTGGTAGCTTCCCCAAACCGACAAACATCGAATAAAGACCATTTCCTAAAGTAGAGTTGAAGACAAAGCGGTCTCATTGAATGAAGCTTAACACCCCAAAGAAGCGATAACATCAAGTAACAAGTTGAAACATGGATCATTGATGCGGTTATCAAACCGGAATAAATGATTAAGTTTGAGATCACATGAACTTGTTGTGCATCCCGATGTACACATTACTCTTCGAGATTGAGCGGTTGTCTATTCGGGGAACCATATATCAACATCTTCATTTTACCAAGTGCATTCCGGTTATCTTACATATAACCAATCAACCCATAATGAAGCAATAACCGGAAGCACTTTATCATAACCATATCGAAGATGTCGATAAGCAATATCATCTCACGCTCAAAATATTCTTCTCATATTTCTTCCAACCGAACCAAGTAACACATACCAAAAGTCTCAGAGACCACTTCCACCAAATAGTTGGAATAATACATCCTTCCCCAAATAGTTGGAATAATATATCCTTCCCCAAATAGTTAGAATACACGAAGCCACGAGTTAAACACTGAGTTTCTGCGGTTATGACATTTGTCTCCTGAATAACTTCAATATAGAAGAAGTATTTAGTTCAGCCCATGTACTCATTGTGTGTTTAGATGTATGTCTCCTTCCCTTGCTTGGTTTTGATACCTCGGAATCAAGAAACATAATATACTCATATACTTGAAATGAGAAGAACAACAATTAGCTCAAATGAATCTGTGAGAATCAAGCGCTCACTGAAACTCTCTCGACTATCTTTATCAACCCATATGTAGACACTTTGAAGTGACCAGCGATGAAGAAAACCGATATACCAATCTTGGCGAAGTCAAATTCCCACATTTGTATCTTAAGCTTGCACTTAATAATGGAAGAACGGTGTCGAGAATTTATGCTTCAAGCAAATTTCTAAGTACTCACTACTCAAGCAAAGTATGAGACATTAACACCTCTTGCGATTATCCACACCGTCATATCGTGTGACTTTGAGTAAAACAAAGTAACTCTAATAGTGATAGTTAACGGTCTTCAACCATCCACCTCATTGCTGGTAACTAGATAACCCTAGTCTTTAACTTAAATTCTTAAACCCGAGCAAGTTATCTGTTGGGATATGAAAGTGCTGAAGATGTCAAAGTACTGAAGATTCAAAGTACTGCTAAGTAAAAAGTCAAAGTACTGCTGTTGAAGTCAAAGTAATACAAAGCTAAAGAACTGCTATATTCGTTTCTGGAAAGCTTTGTTATTCTAGAATATTCTTTGTTTAGATTACTTGTCGTACAAGGATACAAATTTTAAACCGACTAGGGTTATCCTTAAGCCTATAAAAAGGATCTCTAGATTGGCATTAGATATATATGTTTTAGAATCCAAAGTACGATTATTATTATAGTTTTAGAGTTGTTAAAAGAATCTGCATAACGAGCAGATTTAGAGTTATTAATAATATTGTTAAAGTTAATTCTTCTTAGCTTTGTTAAGTAAATTCCGCGTACTTAATAGAGATTACTCAGTGCTTCATTGTTAATAACTTAGGATTTATCCGAGGTTATTAAATCCTTAACAAGCTATTTAAGTTAGTTTGGTTAGAGTACATCGATCTAACAAGTAGTATCAGAGCTTATGTGGAAACTCTGACTAAGAAGAAAACCGATTTCACAGCAAACCCTAAAGATAACGACTGAAGCTACATCAACTCCTATCTCTGAGGTATGTTCTAAGTGTCATGATTTTTATCAAAAAGTATTTAATAGTTATGTGATTGAAAGAGATAACTGTATAAAGGCAAGGTCTGAGGTAGCAGGTTATCAATTTACTTTAGAGTCTATGGAAGCCAAAATAATAACACATGAAAATAATGAAATGGCTTGGGCAGAAAAGTATGAACAACAGGATTATCAGTTAAAACTAAGTGAATGGAAGTTAAATTGTAAAATTTCTGAAATTGAGAAACTGACTAAGGAGAGAGATGAATTGTTATCAAAGTTTGGTGCTTGGAAAGAATCTGGCCTTTCTCATGTTAGTTATGTTGAAAAACAGAGAAGAGCTTACATTAAGTCTGGCCTAGGCTTTGGTATGGACTTTAATAGCATAGAAAACCTACCTAGTATTCAGGATGAATGTGATTTTGAGGATATAACCACTAGTGATGATGAGCTCATTAATTATGTAGACACATCTAGTAATGAAGACTTAATTAGTGCAACACCTCCTGAATATAAGAAAGACAAAGGTTATTATGCTGTCCCACATCCCACTGGTAGTCATCAACCTATTAGACCTGATGTTTTTCATTTTGGTGTAGACAGCTTAGAGTTTAGAAAGAAGCTTATTGGTCAATCTAGGTCTGATACCCTAAAAGAAACAGTTGAGACACCTAAGGTAGATAATGCTAAAAGCCAAGCAGTACTTTCACCTCAAAGTACTGCTACACCTTCAGCAGTACCTTTAAGAAAACCTTTTCATAATAATGCTAAACCTTTTTGGGATAATTTTGGTCAAAACAGTTTTAATCATTCACCTAAAAGACAGGATAGGTTTGGTCATACACATAGAAGAAGCAATTTTGGGAGTCTGGATCAAAACTATGTTTCATTTATTTTAGTCACGATCATTTGATTAAGGTGTGACTTATTCAGTACCTAAGTAAGTTCGAAGAATGATCATCAACCAAAAACCGAGGGGACTAGACCGACTTGGAATCATTCACATAGGGTTAACCATAGAAACTTCTCACCGGACTATAGGTACCTCACCGAGAAGACCTTTTCAAAACCTCCAGTACCTTCAAACACTTTCCAAGGTAATGTTAAGCAAAATACAGTACTTTTTTGAAGTACTACTCAGTTTTCACCAAACACCTTTTGGAATAGGAACCCTAGGAGATCTAATTACTATCAATCTAGAAGGCGTTACAACTCCAACAAAGTAGCTAGATCAAAGGACTCTACACCAGAAGTAAAAACTAAATGGGTGTAACATATTGGATTTCACAAACACACTAAACCAATGATCAAAGAGGCGTATACAAGAGGATTTAGAGAGAGAAAGAGTTAGAGGTTTGGGAACTTAGCGAGAGAAAATGAAAGTATTATTATGAGCTCCAACTCTCTACCTTGGGAGGAAGAGAGTATTTATAGTCTTTACATAAATCGCCACCTACTGGCTGTGGATCAGGCATACAGTGGGTAAAGACCCGTCGGTCCTCCACGGTGTTACTTAACTAAATACTTACCAAATTAACTAATCTACGACTACGAGCTTTCTAACGATTACATATACTTGAGGTGACCGAGTCTTTAATAACTGGATTTACTAAATCCTAACAATCTCCCCCTAAGGGAGGTCACCTCAAATATACATAGAATACAAACAAATATTACAATAAGATTGTCCTTGGATTCTTGTTAACGTTCTTTGCTCTGTAGCTCGTAGTCATTGATTCTTCATTTTTGCATGTTTGGTTAATCCAAGTAGAGGTCTTAAACTGATCCACGTGATAATGAGTTTTGAGACAACTTTGAGATCATCAGCAAACATAAATCTCTGACTCTTCCATTGTGGTGTTGGTATTATGTGATGTTGTGACATTTGGACCGACATGCTCACATTACGGATCATGATTTCTTCTTATCGGACTAGCGGCTTTAATTGATTCATGATATTTGCGGCAGTAGCGAAGCATGGAGTGACAATATCAGTCGTTGATGCAATTATCATGATTTCTTTAGAAATGAATGTGTGGTGTGAGCATGTGGCTATGGATTGACCGCTACATTCTAATCACCGCAAAGCGTTGGGCGTACTGCATACAAAAGTTAGCAATAAAGCACACGAAAGTGTCTTTGATCATTGTCGTTGAATTGAGGTACACGACCCATGGTTCCCGTTGATCGATTACAAATCTCGCATGTGATCGGTATAATTCAAAGAATTTCCTTGACTTGGTTTCACAATGTTCTAATTTGTTCTCAAACCGAACGTCTCAAAGAAGACAACACGGATTGAGTGAACAAATAATTGAGATTCATCGATTGATGAAAAGAGATTTGAAAAATAATTGTGTACCGCACAATATAAATTGTTTTGCAATACAACGAAGGTTTTAATGAAAATCAATTATCAATCATAAACACCTTTTATTTTGAAATATTAGTTCACGTCGATGTGCTAAAGAAAAGAGTTTTTAAGCACAACGACCGGTTTTTCAAAGGTATCCGTCAATCCATTACGAACGAGATTGATTCAAAGATTGAATTTCCTCATTGTTTTCATTCGGTTGTCACATGGTTGATCTATTGGATAGATCTCACATGCCACCCACCGAGGAGTTTGTTTGATGTTGGCTCGAAGGCTTTCCATCTTCATTGTGAATATGTTTGCATATCACTCGGATGTTCAGCAATACCACAAGGATAATCGTAGGACTCATAAGATGTAATCTCTCTTTCCACATTTTGTGAAACAAAGAGTCTTCAATGACAAGTGTCCTAAAGAGATTTATTTGATGATCTCGTGGCTCTAGACTCAATTGTGCATATTTGGATCCTATGTCGGAGACTAGGGAGAGGGTCTCTTCTTCAATATCAACAAACTCTAAGAGAAAGTCGATAGATAATGTCGGTTCCCGTGAGAATGAAACAAGCCCTTTAAGAGGAACTTGAGTAGCTTGGGAAGTTGTAGTGCGGTCGTCGTTTGGGTCCATGACATCTTGTCTTCAATACCGATGTTACCTTGGTAACCACAGTAGCATATGAATTGAACCGGTTTCTACCCTAAGGTTGAATAAATGGAGGCTATTTATTTTCACCCTTTTCTCATACAATTCTTTTCATTCTTCAACCCCTTGATGCTTACCGAGACTTCATAACTAGAACCTTGTTGGGTTTATTCGATTACTAGCTCTGTCTCGATCCGCACTCTTCCCATATTCCATTTTCTCCTTTTTTTATCATACCTAAGGACTTCTACACTATCTAGTGGATTGTCCACGGTAGATCCCTCTGTTTGGCTGGATCGTGGGAGAAAATACCTAACCTAACCATCCTTATATCACCATACATAAAGTAAATTTGGTCGGTCTATTTGATATTGTTCATCTGCCGTTAGAACCAATTGAAAACCATTTGAAAATCAATCCGGATACTTGTGATATATTATCAAAGCATTTTGTACCGAATTGTTTTTGATATTTTTAGAAAAGAGCGCCCTCAACATGTGCATCATGTATTAGAAATTGTTTTAGCACACGGAGGCAAGAGGAAGAATTAACTTCTTTGAATATCATTTTCTAAAAGATATTGTTAATACAAAACGTTTATTTATATTTTACGATCTTCTAATGTTTTGTCGATAACAAATATAAAATCATTTTAACGAAACAAATAGAGTACGTAAATAGTTTGAGTTAATAGTTTTCTAACAGACTTACGCTTTCACATAAAACACTAAAACAAGTATAAGTGATTTTATGATTTAGATATATATGTACAACAACTAGTGTTTACATATTGGGTTAAACATATACTTAAACTAAGTATACTAAAATGGGTAAAAACTAAGTGTATGCTAAATTGGGTAAATACATGTATATACTAAATGGGTAAATACTAGCAAATGGTCTTGACCCATAACCCATGGTTTTATATATACCACTTAACCAAGTTCATTGTATCCTTAAGATACATTGTATCTAGAAAGAAAACCATGGATCAACCCATAACAAATGACCCATGACCCTTAACAAAAAATACCCATGGGCAAAGGAGGCGGACCACGGATCCCTAGCTTTGTGCTAGCGGATCCCTTGTGGTGAGGGATCCGTGGGATCCGGGAAATAGAAGAGAATTTCCTCTATAAATAGAGAGCCATTTCTTCCTCTCTATGTGTGATTTTTACATATACTTCCTGATTCGTCTTTTTGTGAATGGTGAAAAACACAATATCAATATATCAAATTAACCGTAAAACCTGACAGATTAACTTTTTAGGAAAAGGGTTAACGTGGCAAATCTTACGTGTGTGATAAAAGTGATACCGAAAAAGTGATTTCCCGGGTCGTGTCCCAACGAGGTGTGAATGGAAGGATTCGTTGAGTTTTGTGATATTAGACTTGAATTGGTTTTGATGATTTGTTGATTTGAATTATGTTATCTACGAATTAATTAACGGGAAGGTAATTAAGGCAAGGGAAACCTAATAAACTACAAACTAACTATTACTAACCCTAAGGAATGATAAAAGGAAGCTAAACTAGGTCCTAGGGTGCTAAAACTAAAAAACATAAAAACCGGCAACCACCCGAGCCATAAACGTAAAAGTTTTGCAATTTTAGGGCTACGGGTGTGAAAACAATTTTCCTACGTTCTAATCGACTAAAAATAATTTTAGAAAGAACCCGGGAATTTTTTCGACTTGTAAAATAATTACTACAAATTAAAAACTAATTTAATTTAATTAATTGATTAAAAATACTAAACTAATTTATAAAAATCTGAAAAAAATCACCTAAAGTACTTTAACCAATGCTAGTCCTAAGAAAATTGAGAAACTTGGTGGTTGTTTAGGAAAATAAGCAGAAATTAAGCCAATAAGTGCTTATAGGGTAAACTACCAAATCAGACTTTAAAGAATTTAATGTGCAATTAATAACATTAAAGGTCCTAAGGGCAGATGGCAATTTGGTTTGTTATGTTGTCGTGTGCTGAGATGTGAGTGGCCTGAGTTTGAATCCCACATCAGACCCCTTTTTCCGAAATATATATATATATATTTTTTTTCTTCTTTCAAACTTGAAGTTGAGATTAAGATAATGACTTTTTTGTGAAAAAGCTTACATAAGCTGTAAGCTAGCTTATTCTCAACAGACCCCAAAAAAAATTAAACTAACTTCCTTTTTTAAGCAAACAACCAAACACTCCTAAATCAGGACTTGTGGTTGAATAATCATACAAATAGCATTTGAAATCCGCAATTAAGCACCTAGTAAGCTGAGATAAGAAACCCACCAAACTAAAGGGATCCTAAGGAATGAGAATAAGCTCAAACTAAGCACTAGAACATGTGACAAAAGCGCTATATGGGGTCTCTGTGACAATGACTACGAGGTACATGGTAAAAAAAAAAAACTAGGGAGCTAACTATGATATAATCTGAGCCAATCTAACTAATTAACACTAGGGCATACCAAATAAACAACAAGGATCGTAAATAAGCTACCCAATTCTACTTGATAAGCTAGTAAAACAAGGAAAAAGAGTGACACATTGGTCATGCGGCAGTTGAGAATGACCCAAGGTGCATTTTGAGCTTATTTAAAGCTAGGAAAGGAGCTTCCAGGCCAAAGAAAAGCTTCAAAAATGAAGTTAGCACAATGGATTATCAAAATACGCTAAGTGGTGGGCAAGAAAAGGTCATGATAGCTTAAAAATAAGCTGATAACAGCTTCTGTTAACCGCTGAGACAAAATGGAATTTGACTACTTAATGCCCTGACCCAAACATTTCCTCAAGAGGGGGTTTTTTTTGCTTCAAAACAGAATTTGATCCCTTACATTCAACTTAATTCGACAGATTAGAAATACCAACAACATCTAATTTTAACTACTGATGAGAGGAGAATGTAACAAAGATAATTTTGCATTAATAAAAAAAAACTTGCATTACAAAAGAAAAGTAAAAGAAACTTTTTTAAAAACTAAGTAAGGGATGCCTTATGCTTGGCTACAAGGTCTTAATTTATACTAAGTCCTGAGTCTTCAAGCTTTTCATGGTGTGCTTCTTATGTGAGACAATTGAGCTGAGGAAGCACTTGTGTTTCTTTGGACACAATCCTGGCCATCCAAGGGTTTTGGAGAAGTACCCACATGATCACAGCCATCGATTGGGTCTTCAAATGAGCTCCAATGGGGAGGCGAGGGATTGCCAAGGTGGCTTGCCCACATGTGAAGGGCTTTGGCTTGTTGCTTGTAGGTTCCAACGCCTGAGAGTGATGGGGGTAAGGGTAGTGGGGGATGACAAGGCTTTGAGTGGGTTTTTGGGCGGCAAAGGTTTTAGATGGGATTAGGTTTTATTTTGTTCCTGGTTTTGGGTAGAGAGAGGAAGAAAGAAGGGAGTACAATGGGTGTTTTATTCTTGGTTTGGGGGAAAGGTCAAAGGGTCGTGGGTTTAGGGTTCAAAAGTTGGAGGGGGATCATGAGAAGGAGGGGGTCCAAAACAGGTTGAGTGAAAGGTTTTTTATTTGTAAAAAAAGGGTTTTTAGTAAAAATGTATTTTGTAGTTTTGTATTTTGTAGTTTTTTTTTTTTTTTTTTTTTTTTTTTATATATATATATATAAAATTTGTTTTAAGAAAAATAGGTTTTTTTTTTTTTTTTTTTTTTTTTTTTACAAAATTGGTTTTAAGGTGAAAATAGGATTTTGGGATTAAAAGGTGTTTTAGGCGTTATCGGTATCGGAAAATGGTGAAATGAGATTTTGGGTTCGGGATAGGATTTTGGTTGTTTTTCCCGATCACTCTCAAAACATGTCTCGGGCTTGAATGTGAAAAGCGCTTCTGCTACGTCTTGGTGCACCTTTTCAGTTCATTTCGATTTATTCCATTTTGCTCTGTTTTCAATCCTTTTGTACCGAAAGACATAAAACACACTCGAGGATATTTTAACATATTTTGATCATATTTGGGTGTTTTAGTCATTTTGAGGTCTTAGGCGGGTAAAAGCGATGAGTGAATAAGCACTCATCAAATTCCCCCACACTAGGCAATTGCTAGTCCTAGCAATCAATCATGTGAAGTAATGAAAGACTCAAGTTTACCAAGACTACCCCGTTTCGACTTTTTATTAGATGCGAGAAACTTAAACTGAAACGTAAACAACATGCTTGATTATCAAAATATAAGTGGTATCATGGAACGGGATTCACACAAAATGGGTGTCTCAGGGGAATTGTAATCGTCATCCTCTTTTATACTCCCAAACTAAGTCTAGACTTATTGTGCAAATGTTTTTGTAAAATGCTAACACTACTTATACAAATAATCTATGTAAGTCGAGACTTAACTTTTTACTCCACAATTTATACAATTTAAGTTCGTGTGTTGTTTTCAAAACTTTGATCATAAAATCGACACTCATCACGGTTGTTATCTATTAAAGTTTGATATTAATTCCGAAATCTAAAAACTTAAGGTTCGAAAAGGGCCTTTTCCATGTAGCGGCTTTCTTCTCGGCACATCCCAAACCAGACGGCTTTAGGTGACCAGGCTTTTGACACCCCACAGAGAATAGTACCGGAATCAGCTGGATTTCGATTCCAAAGGTTTAGAAACTTCTGCTAACTTAATATTAAGACTTGAATGGAAAACAACCAACGATTATCTAGAGATTTGAAAACTCAAAGGCCAAATTACTCCACGTAACGGCTTTCTTCTCGGCACATCCCAAAACATAAGTTTTAAGTGACCAGGCTTTTGACACCCCACAGAGAATACTACCGAAGCTTTCTAGACCTTTGAAATTAATAATCTCTAAATTCCCGTTGCTTTTTAAGATAAAATTAGCGAATCCGAGTTCAACTCCGATTTAAATCGAGAAAAAGCAAGTTTCGCACATTTATTCATAACTTTTTATTTCACTTTTTTTTTTTTTTCATTTTTTTTTTTTTTTTTTTCATTCACTTTTTTTTTTTTTTTTTTTTTTTTTTTTTTTTTTTTGACTTTTGACTTGCAATTTTACTTTTGCATCATTCAAGCACTTTTACGATACTTTCATTTTGCAATTTTATTCGATTTTAAGAAAGTATGCTTTCCCAAAATTTAAACAAAAGTTGAACTCTAACTCTTTATCAAAATCGCTTAAAAATTTTATTGCATAACAAAGCGATTTTTATGTTCAAAGGTTTGAAAACGACACTATATTAGGTTCAATTAAGAGCTCTTTGGGAGAAAAAGCCATAGATTACTTATATAAGCTCTAAAGAGAACCAACTACTCCACGCTTAGCATTTTCATTTGCACAACTCGTAAAAACTTAGCCTAATCGTTAAGAAGCGACTAGATCAACACTCTAGCAGTCGGGATTCCTTTGTTCTAACCTAATCAAGACTAAACTTTTATCAACACTTTAAGTGTTAACACTTTATTTTTATGCAAAATCTTTTAAATTTTGGGTCAAAGCAGGGGTACTAGGGACTAGAGGGTACAAATGTGACAAAATTCGTGAGAATTCCCCACACTTAGAATTGAATATTGACCTCAATATTCAAAGTCCCGCCAAAGCCGATACTATCGAGCGGAAAAGGTAATACCACTAACCAAGTGTGTGGGCGAAATCTGTTATTTTACATAAAAAGGATTTTTGAAAACATATCCCCGGATAAGCGTTAGTAACATGATCGGATATTGGCGGCTAGATTGAAAGCAGGCGCATCAATCATCACGATCAAAGGATTCTGAAAACATGAGCAAACACACAAGAAGCAAACACCGTGGAGGTTTCCCCACACTTAGTTGTTAGAAAAAGAAAGAAGTCGAAACATGGGTGAAAACCCATGGAATGCTCTTGTTTTTGTTAACCGAGTCGCTAGCTTGACTCGACCCCAATTCATTGGTTCGTGGGGAAGGTTTGGAGATCCGGGACAACCATGGATGGTACGTCCCTCAAAATAATGCTTCAACCTATGTCCATTCACCTTGAAGTTTGGCCCGTCGGTTTGAGATAACTCGACGGTGCCATATGGAAAAACTTTGGCAGCGGTGAATGGACCAGTCCAACGGGTCTTAAGCTTCCCCGAGAAGATTTTCAATCTAGAATTGAAAAGAAGGACTCGGTCACCAACGTTGAAAACGCGGTTCTTGATCTTTGAGTCATGGATCTTCTTTGTCTTTTCTTTATAGATCAATGAGTTCTCGTAGGCTTGATCACGGAGTTCATTTAATTCATTGAGTTGAACTTTCGGTGATCACCCGCGGACTTAAGGTCAAAATTTACATGCTTCAAGGCCCAATAGGCTTTGTGCTCGAGCTCGATCGGAAGATGACACGCCTTTCCGTACACAAGCTTGTAAGGAGTACACCGATGGGTGTTTTGTGTGATACGGAAGGCCCAAAGTGCATCTTCAAGTTTGTCCGACCAAGAGGCACGGTTTTCACCTCGGTCCTCTCCAAGATTCTTTTCAAACCACGATTGAAACTTCTACTTGCCCACTAGTTTGGGGTGATACGCGGTAGAGAGGCGGTGAGTGACACCGTGTAAGCATCACTTTTGCGAATTGGTGGTTGCAAAGTGCGCACCGCGATCACTAATGATGGCACGGGAGTTCGAAGCGGGAAAGAGAGACTTTAAAAACTTCACAACTACTCGGGCGTCGTTGGTGGGTGGCGCTTTCGCCTCTACCCACTTGGACAAATAATCGACCGCCACGAGTATATACTTGTTCCCTCGAGAAGACGGGAACGGCCCCACAAAGTCGATGCCCCACACGTCAAAGATCTCGCACACTAGAATGGCATTTTGAGGCATTTCATCTCTTTTCGAGATGTTGCTATAAAGTTGACAAGCGTCGCAAGATTGGACTAAGTCGTGGGCATCTTTGTAGATTGTAGGCCAATAGAATCCGGAGTCAAACACCTTTTTGGCGGTGTAGTTCGGGCCATGATGTCCCCCCGTGGGTCCATTATGACAAGCCTTGAGAATTTCAGCGGCTTCTTGGCCGTGAACACACCGTCGGATGACTTGATCCATATATTTTGAACAAGTAGGGGTCGTCCCAGAAATAATGCTTAACATCTTTGAAAAACTTGTTCTTTTGTTGGGACGACATCCCTTTCACAACAAAGTTACCCGCATGATAGTTTGCAAAGTCGGCAAACCATGGGGTACTCGAATCTTCATGATGAGATACCACATTAAGTGTCTCGAGAGGAAGCGTTTCGTTTATTTCCTTTTCTCGAGCACACCTTGATGTGGATTTTCAAGACGAGAGAGATGATCGGCCGCTAGGTTCTCGGCTCCTTTTTATCACGGATGATGATATCAAATTCTTGTAGGAGGAGAATCCATCGAGACAATCTCGGCTTTGCATCTTGCTTAGCAAAAAGATATTTGATGGCGAGTGATCCGTATACACTATGCTTTTGACAAGATCAAGTATGGCGAAACTTCTCGAAAGCATACACCACGGCTAGTAATTCTTTCTCCGTCGTAGTGTAATGTGCTTGAGCTTGATCAAAGTTTTGCTAGCATAATGTATAGGCTGGAAATGTTTTGATTTTCGTTGCCCCAAAGACCTATGGCGAAATCACTTGCGTCGCGCATAAGTTCAAATGGTAATTCCCAATCGGGGCAACTAGAATCGGTGCTTTAGTGAGCTTCTTCTTAAGAGTTTGAAAAGCTTCAATGCACTCATTAGAGAAGATGAAAGAGTGTCTTTTCAAGAAGTCGGGTCATAGGCGGGATATTTTGAAAAGTCTTGAATGAAACGACGATAGAATCCGGCATGACCAAGGAAACTTCTAACTCCTTTGACAGTAGTGGGAGGAGGTAACTTTGCAATGACATCAACTTTTGCTTTGTCAACCTCAATCCCATTCTTAGAAATTTTATGGCCAAGGACAATTCCTTCTTTAACCATAAAGTGACATTTCTCCCAATTTAGACAAAGATTCGTGTTTTCACAACGTTCAAGCATCTTGTCCAAATGGGAGAGACATGTTTGGAAAGAATCCCCAAAGACCGAAAAATCATCCATAAAGACTTCCATAGTCTTTTCGATCATGTCATAGAAAATGGCCATCATACACCTTTGGAGCGTCTGGGAGCATTACACAAGCCAAAAGGCATGCGTCGGTAAGCAAATGTTCCATAAGGACACGTGAATGTGGTCTTTTCTTGATCTTGTGGGTCAATGGGTATTTGGAAGTAACCGAGAAACCATCGAGAAAACAATAGTATTCGTTTCCGCTAATCTCTCAAGCATTTGGTCCATGAAGGGTATGGAAAGTGGTCTTTCGGGTGGCTTCATTTAACTTTCGATAGTCAATGCAAACACGCCATCCGTAACCAATCGAGTAGGAATCAACTTGTTTTCATCATTTTCAACAACGGTTATGCCACCCTTTTTGGGCACACAATGAACGGGGCTCACCCAAGGACTATCCGAGATAGGGTAAATCAATCCGGCATCGAGAAGTTTTATGACTTCTTGTTTGATAACCTCGTGGATTTTAGGATTCACCCTTCTTTGTTGTTGGACCGCCGGTTTGAAGTCATCCTCCATAAGAATCTTGTGTGTACAAAATTCCGGGTTAATACCCTTGATGTCGGAAAGTTTCCAAGCGATGGCTTGCTTGTGTGACTTCAAAACCTTTATGAGAGCGGCTTTTTCATCCTCACTCAAGTCTTTAGCAATAATGACGGGCAATTTATTGTCACCCTCCAAAAATGCGTACTCGAGATGAGGTGGTAAGTCCTTAACCTCGACCTCGGGAGGATCATTAGATTTTTCAATGGTTTTGATTTCCTCTTTATGAAGTTCTTGAGGAGGGAGTGATGAAGGATCATCATTGAGCATCTTCTCGATGAGAAGAATATCTCCTCGATGTCGATGGGGCGTGATCAATTTCCCATGAAGCAGAATCACTAGCCAAGTATGCTTCAATCTCTTCCAAAATAAAGTCACTTCCTCAAGCGGGTGAGGGAGGGAAGAGAGCAATGATGGGATCAACAGTGGGATTGCCACTCGAGAATCCAAGAAGTTCTTGAGAATACTCCTCGACACAATGTCAAGGACATCAATTTTGTTGACGGAATTGTCTTCATAATTGGGGAGTATTTAGTAACTTGATCGAGATTGAAAGTAACGGCTTCCTTGTTTACCCTCAAAGTGATTTCCCTTCATCAACATCGATCAATGCACGACCCGTTTCAAGAAGCACCTCCCAAGGATGAGGGTACTCGGGATCGGCATCAAATTCGACAACAACAAAGTCGGCGGGAAATGAAACTTGCCTACTTTCACAAATACATCCTCGGCTATACCTAGCGGACGAGAACTTGTCCGGTCCGCAAGCTCGAGGATCATACATGTAGGTGTAGCGGAGGTAATGAAAGCTTTTCCACATGGAATGTGGCATCAAGTTAATGCTAGCACCAAGATCGGCCAAAGCGGAGCATTGAACTATGCCTTGAAAATCACATGGGATGAGAAATTTTCGGGGTCTCCTAGCTTTTGGGAAGCTTTTGAGGATAACCGCGAACAATTCTCGTTCAATGAAGTTTTAGCCATTTGAAATCTTTTCTTTGTTATTCAACAAATTCTTGATTGTCGGACGAACTTGGGCATAAGAAGAAGCGTCCATGAAACTAATCTCAAATGCAAATCTTGAAAGATTTGGATAAGCTTCTCCATTTGTTGACTAGTTTTATCACGGAGCTTTTGGTCATTAAGCCTTGAAGGATAAGGAAGTGAAGGCTTAGGGTGGTCATCGAACAACGGGTTCCGAATTGGAGGTAAGACCACCGGAGGTTGGACTTGTGCGGTGCCGTGGGCTTGAGATATGCACCTTGTCCTTTGATACCTCGGTTTCTCGTTCCACATCCTCACCGGAGAAGGAGTAGGCATCGAGGGTCCTCATAAGATTTACCACTTGGTAGCAATAGCATTCAATTCACCTTTTGGGTTGGGAATGGTATTACTCGGAAGAGCACCGAAGTTGAAGCTTGATTCTTTTGACTCATGAGACTAGCAAACATACTTTCAATCTTGCTTTGAGAGTGATCAATTTTGTTACTAGTAGCTCTAAGTTCAGAAGTGAAATCATTCTTCAAAGTGGTAATTTGATTTTGCATGGACACCATCTTAGCTTCATTGCTTTTGATGTAATTAGCAATGTCAATGGAAGCTTGAGGAGATGAGGCTTGCACGTTTTGTTGAGGAGCTTGGAATCGGTTTTGATTAAAATTTCCTTGATTTTGAAAACTTTGATTTTTGATTTTGAAAATTCGATTCGACTCGATTTTGATTGAAGCGATTATTTCTGTTTTGCACATTCGATTGTTACGATTTTGATTAAACCCGGGTGGTCCAAGGAAATTGTTAGAACGATAGCTTAGAAGGTTTCGGTCTCCTTGCGGTTGGTAGGAATTACCTCCCGTATTGTAGGAACCGAAGCGGCATATCGCTCTCTTGAGTGAAGCCACGGAGGTGGACACTCAAAATAAGGATGTGGACCACCACAAGTTTCACAACTCTTGTTCACGACATTCACTTGTTGATTGTTATTATTTTGACTCATTTTAAGTACGGCAGTGGATATTTCTTCAATCTTTTTGGTTAGAGTCGTGTATTCGAAGATGGAAGAGTGGTAGATCTCCTTGACTCACTCCTCTCGGTGAGGAATCCCAATAATTGTGGTGGGCGGTCATGTTTTCGATGAGATCATAACACTCTTGGTCGCCTTTTCATAAAGGTACCACCGGCGTGACATTTATCGTGTCACGATGTCTCAATGTTAACCCGTTATAGAATGTATCTATTTGGGTGACAAGCAACATATTGTGGTTCGGACATCGATCAATCGAAAGCTTATAGCGTTCCCATGCCTCAAATAAGGACTCATCGGGATCTTTGCCGAAAATTCGATTTCATTCCGTAGTTTCGTCACCATCGACGGTGGAAAGTATTTCGCCAAGAATTTGGAGATCATTTCATCGAAACTATGGATTGAATTCTTGGTAAGGCGATCAAACCATGCGGTGGCATGAAGCGCCAAGGAATATGGAAAGAGGTATAAGCGAAGGCGTCATCGGTGACCCCATTTTGCTTCATACTTTGGGTGACGGTGAGAAATTTGTCGAGATGCTTGTTGGCATCGTCACCGGTGATCCGTGAAATTGGCAAAACTTTGGACTTGTTGAATCATGTGATGCTTAAGTCCAAAATCCGTAACCTCGATGTTGACCGGGCAATTGGACCGCCCGTCCATCCATCGTGGGTTGGCAAAGCTCCTCCATCGTTCGGAGATCGGGAGCTTGATTTTGTGGACCGGTATTGGGACTTGAGGTCCGTTCCTTGGTTATGTGTCATTGTGATTTGTTCGTGATGCGTATCTAAGATGCGTTTGCTTGGTTCTGATTCGTCTACGAGCTTCTGCAGTCGCATGCACTTCAAAACAACACTTTCAATTAAAACAAGACCGAGGCAAAACACGGTGAACTTAAACCAATAATCCCGTGAAATGATCACTTCTATAAGTAAAACGCACAAAGGGGCGGAGAGACTTATTAGGTCATGAAGCTTATTAAAACCCGTCTCTTTTCACCGCAATTTAATGTCGGGCCGTCCTTATACCCTCACACGGTTTGTTAAACCGATAAAGTAAACCAAAACACGAGCGACACAAAGGCAAGTTTTAAATCTTTTGTTTGGGAACTTATAATGATAACACCTCGGTTGAGAATGTTATATTGATTGTGTCTTCTATATTATTTAAAACAACAAGCAAAAATCTTTTGTATTTTTAATCTTTACATATATATACAAAGAAAAGAAAAATATTTTTGTATTTTTATATTTTATAAAAACAATAACTTCACGAGGAAGGTTCTTCAAGTCACTAATCGCAAAAATCACGATATTGTCGCAACACACCTCCCCGGCAACGGCGCCAAAATTTGATTCGTCTTTTTGTGAGTGGTGAAAAACACAATATCAATATATCAAATTAACCGTAAAATCCGACAAATTAACCTTTTAGGAAAAGGGTTAACGTGCCAAATCTTACGGGTGTGATAAAAGTGATACTGGAAAAGTGATTTCCCGGGTCGTGTCCCAACGAGGTGTGAATGGAAGGATTCGTTGAGTTTCGTGATTTGAACTTGAATTGGTTTTGATGATTTGTTGATTTGAATTCGTTATCTACTGAATTAATTAACGGGAAGGTAATTAAGGCAAGGAAACCTAATAAACTACAAATTAACTATTACTAAGCCTAAGGAATGATAAAAGGAAGCTAAACTAAGTCCTAGGGTGCTAAAACTAAAAACGTAAAAAGCAACCACCCGAGCCATAAGCGTAAAAGTTTTGCAATTTAAGGGCTACGGGTGTGAAATCAATTTTCTACGTTCTATTTGACTAAAAATAATTTTAGAAAGAACCGGAATTTTTCGACTTTTAAAATAATTACTACAAATTAAAACTAATTTAATCTAATTAAATGATTAAAAATACTAAACTATTTTAGAAAAATCTGAAAAAATCAAGAAAAGTACTTTAATGTTGCTAGTCCTAAGAAAATTGAAAACTTGGTGGTTGTTTGGGAAAATAAGCACTAAATAAGCCAATAAGTGCTTATAGGGTACACTACCTAAATCGACTTTAAAGAATTTAATGTGCAATTAATAACATTAAAGGTCCTAAGGCGATGGCAATTTGGTTTGTTATGTTGTCGTGTGCTAAGATGTGAGTGGCGTGAGTTCGAATCCCACATCGCACCTTTTTCCGAAATATATATATATATATATATATATATATATATATATATATATATATATATATATATATATATATATATATATATATATATATATATATATATATATATTTTTTCTTCTTTCAAACTTGAAGTCGAGATTAAGATAATGACTTTTTGTGAAAGCTTAAAGTCGTAAGCTAGCTTATTCTCAACATACCCCAAAAAAATTAAACTAACTTCCTTTTTAAGCAAACAACCAAACACCCTAAATCGGGACTTGTGGTTGAATAATCATACAAATAGCATTTGAAATCCGCATTAAGCACCTAGTAAGTGAGATAAGAAACCCATCTAACTAAAGGGATCCTAAGGAATGAGAATAAGCTCAAACTAAGCACTAGAACATGTGAGGAAAAGCGCTATATGGGTCTCACATGCAATGACTTCGAGGTACAAGGTGAAAAAAAAAAACTAGGGAGCTAACTATGATATAATCAGAGCCAATCTAACTAATTAACACTAGGGCATACCAAATAAACAACAAGGATCCTAAATAAGGTACCCAATTCTACTTGATAAGCTAGTAAAACAAGGAAAAAGAGACACTGTTGGGTGCGGTCTGAAGCAATTTGAAGGGTCTGTTTTCTGACTTATTTAAAGCTAGGAAAGGAGCTTCAAAGCCAAAGAAAAGCTTCAAAATGAAGTTAGCACAATGGATTATCAAAATACGCTAATTGGGGCAAGAAAAGGTCATGATAGCTTAAAAATAAGTGCCGATGACTTCTGATCTAACCATCGAGACAAAATGAAATTTGACTACTGGGTAATGCTAGAAAGGCCGACCCAAACATTTCCTCAAGATGGTATTTTTTGCTTCAAACAGAATTTGATCCCTTTTGTACATTCAACTTAATTCAATGATTAGAAATACCAACAACATCTAATTTTAACGATAATCAAGATGAGAGAAGAATGTAACAAAGATAATTTTGCATTAATGAAAAAAAAGAACTACAAAAGAAAAGTAAAGAAACTTTTTAAAACTAAGTAAGGGATGCCTTATGCTTGGCTACAAGTTCTTAATTTATACTAAGTCCCGAGTCTTCAAGCTTTTCATGGTGTGCTTCTTATGTGAGACAATTGGTGAGGAAGCACTTGTGTTTCTTTGGACACAATCCCGCCATCCAAGGGTTTTGGAGAAGTACCCACATGATCATCCATCGATTGGTCTTCAAATGAGCTCCAATGGGGAGGCGAGGATTGCCAAGGTGGCTTGCCCACATGTGAAGGGCTTTGGCTTGTTGCTTGTGTGTTCAACGCCTTGAGAGTGATGGGGGTAAGGGTAGTGGGGATGACAAGGCTTTGAGTGGGTTTTGGCGAATAAAGGTTTTAGATGGGATTAGGTTTTATTTATAAGTGGTTTTGGGTAGAGAGGAAGAAAGAAGGGAGTACAATGGGTGTTTTATTAGTGAAGGTTTGGGGGAAAGGTCAAAATGTGGGTTTAGGGTTCAAAAGTTGTGGGGGATCATGAGGGGAGGGGTCCAAAACAGTTGAGTGAAAGGTTTTTATTTGTAAAAATGGTTTTAAAAAATGTATTTTTGTAGTTTTAAGGTTTGTAGTGTTTTTTTTTTTTTTTTTTTTTTTTACAAAAGTGGTTTTTAAGGTGAAAATAGGATTTCGGGATTAAAAGGTGTTTTAGGCGTTATCGGTATCGGAAAATGGTGAAATGAGATATTTGGGTTCGGGATAGGATTTTGGTTGTTTTTCCCCCCTGATCACTCTCAAAACATGTCTCGGGCTTCTGAATGTAGAAAACTGCTTCTCGGCTACGTCTTGACTGCACCTTTTCCAGTTTCAGCTCGATTTATTCCATTTTTGCTCTGTTTTCAATCCTTTTGTACCTGAAAGACATAAAACACACTCCGAGGATATTTTTAACATATTTTGATCGTATTTGGGTGTTTTTAGTCATTTTTGAGGTCTTGGGCGGGTAAAAACGATGAGTGAATAAGCACTCATCACTTCCCAAAGTATTCTAACCCTCTAACCTCAGATCTAAGTGATCTATGTAGTTCGTCTTTTGTTTTTGTGTGATCTACTAGGTTCCTCTTAAAGGAAAGATCACCACCTCTTGAAGACGTGCAAGCTCAAAGTCCACGAGTTGCCATACTTCGTCATCATCAAGACTACTAAGGTTATCTTGTTGATAGTTCTTCCTTTCTCCATAGATGTTGGGTTGAAGGCATTAGTAAAGAATGCCGAAAATGTCAAGATGAAAGCATTAGTGAAAGGTGCTCATCATCCGTGTCAAAGCATTAGTGAAGGATGCTAAAGGTGTCAAGACGAAGGCATTAGTGAAGGGTGCCAAGCATTGTGTCAAAGGCATTAGTGAAGGATGCCAAAGAATCAAATCAAGTAGCATTTGGGAAGAATGCCTAGGTCGTATAATCGATGAGGTGCATCGTTATACATATATATATTTGTTTATATACAAGGATGGTGATATCCTTGATGGTGTTGTAACAAGGAGTATATCTCCCGAGATTAGGTGTTGTGTCGTGAAGGTGTAGTTCACCTAAGGTGTGAAAGAACTAGGTGCTTAGCCTAGTACCTAATAAAGGGTAGGCGACGTTGTAAAGGATTAGTTCTCCTAAGGTGTGAAAGAACTCGGTGGTTAGCCAAGCACCGTATAAAGGGTAGGCGACGTTGTGTTAGGTGTGGTTCGCCTTGGTGTAAAATAACTCGGTATTTAGCTTTGTACGGAAAAAGGTTAAGCGACGTTGTGAAGGCTTCTCCGCTATAAGGAGTTGGTGTAGTGTTTACGAACTCGAGTAGGTGACTCGTGGAGTGGAGTAGGCAAGGAAGGTGTCCTTATAGCCGAACCACTATAAATACTTGTGTCGTGGTGATGTGCTTCTTACTCTTTATCTTTCCTTACACGCTCATATATCTATCTATCAACGTCCAACATAAACAATCAAATAGATTGACATAAGTTGATCTAAATATTTAAAAGGAAGTTTTAAATTGGTAAACTATTCAACCCCCTTCTAGTTTTCCACAATTGGCATCGAGCTTCATACAAGTTTCTTAAAGTATGTTGTACTTTAAAGACTTGATACGATCCGTATGTTTGAAAACTACAAAGAAGGATTGTTTTTGGGGTCATATTTTTCTTAAAAATCATTTTGTTGGACATTGATAGATGACTCTAACAAATTTTGTTCCGAAGAAATCTTCATGATAGAATCTCTCCAAAATCTTCATTCAAAGAATAATGAAGTCAACATTCAAGGAAGGATCTAAAAGGTAATCACAACTCACGTACATCAAGTACAAAGGATTACTTTAAAAGCTCATGAAGTATCTTTGGCATTATGCCAAACCAAGAAGCATAGATGTATGTTTTACTTTTCATTAGATAGGTTACATGAGTTCAATTTATTTTTTATAAGTTTTCTTTGCTTGTTTATCTCTAACATCATTAGAAGTCTCTTTCGTCACTTTTCCGTCCTTTTCATCATCGGGAATAATACTCCTTTTGATTCGTCAAACTAATGTTGTCATCACATATGAACATTCGATATGTGATTCATCAAAAGCCGTCATCCAAAAACAATCTTCATCTAATACCTCCGAACTATCTTTTAATAAGCTAATTTATAAGTGTACTACAAAAATAATGTCAAACAACCCTTTTTCGTCTACAGAGGCGGATCCCCTAGTTGTACTAGCCGGATCCCAAACATAAAGGATCCGGGGAACCGTGGAATGTAACTCACTATACGCTTTCAAAATTCACCACCGATTGTTTTTCCTCTACTCACACAAAAACATAATCGACTGTTACAAAATTCATCCTCATTGGCTTCCATACTTTCAAGTATCCTCCTAGAACACCATTGTAAGTAATTACATTAACTTGTTGTAACTTTCATCATCCTCATCCTAGGGTTTATGGTTTCTTAATATCTAATCAATTAACTCAATTAGTTTTTTTCAAACTAATCATGAAAAGGGGATGTTAACAAAATCACTTTGTGTTCACAACATTGTTAATACAAATCAAAACCATAAACCCATTCCAACTAATTTATCTTAATTGAAAATTTGTATTTTTAGGAACAACCATGCCCAAAGCCACTCAACAAGATCACCATGACACCGTCCATTACCTTACTCACTACTATCGTAAAAGGGATTGACCAAACCGACCGTAAAATATTCAAAAGCCTTGTAAACGACTTATCCATTTAAGGTCGTGTAGTCAAGGAATGTTTCCTTGAAGATACCGACATTCGTCAAGTTTTCTCGACAATCAATTTTGATTGTCTCCTTGACATAGATGAACAAATTTGTCCGGTCTTCAATTTTGAATTTTACAAAAGCTTTAGGATCATTAGAAACACCGACAATAGCATCTCAATCGCCTTCGTCATCAACAAACAAAACTTTATTTTCCTCTCAACACCTTTGCTCAAATTCTTCGCGCTCCTTGTGAGGAATTTGTATGTACTCTCAAGATTGGGCAATTAACTCTCAAAACCATGCACTTGATCCCAAGCCTCTATAACACTCCTCTCGATCGATCCCAAACCATTCGTGATACTATCTTTAAAATTAGACCGACCAATCCTGTTACGATCGTAACAAAAAGCTCATTCACCGTGATCCTTTTAAAATGGAACTTTTCAAAATGCATCCCATGTTTAGAAAATCGGAAGAAATCCTTAGGGAAACCATCATTAGCCTAGTTGGAAATAAAGATCATCCAAACGCATGTCTTGTGCAAATGATCTATTATCTTATCCACCAAAGGCCATTTAATCTTGCCTACTACATGGTAAGGAGAATGGCTCGGGTATTCAAAGCTTCCAACATGGTACTCCCATATGGTATGCTCCTAACACGACTTTGTAAGTATGTTAGTGCATTGCAACCATCCCCTATCAACGATGATCATTACCTCTCCGATCACGTCATGGTACCTCTTACCAAACAACCCTCTCAACGGTTCATGGTCAATGGAGAGAAACCTGAAGCGCTCTCGGACTCCTCGGCCGGAGAAGAAGAAGAAGAAGATGAGGAAGACATCGACCCCGTATCCAACATCAAATTGGAAATCCTTGAATACCACGAACAACTTCCAACCATTCCAAAAGAGACCGCGGAATTTAAACAAATAAAAGGCATGATTCAAAACCTCACTAAGCCGTCAAAAAGGAAAAGTAAGAATTGACGAAAGAGACAATAGGAATGTGCTTAGTTTCATTTATTTTATGTTTGAATGATTTCTCTTTAGTATTTTTAGTTTATGGTATTTTGGATATTGTTACTTTACCTTGTAAGTGATGTTTTATGATAACTTGCTTGTTCCTATTTGCTTGTTTTATAGATTTAATAGTGTACAAAATCTGCACATCATTTTCTGTGTAGGTTATGTGTTGGTTCTCATCTGCAGATGCCGGATCCCTAGGATTAGCCTAGCCGGATCCTTCCTGAAGGAACCGTGGGATCCGTGACATCGATCAACAATGCAACATTCAAAGACATCAAAACCGCTTTTAGATAACATCACATTAGCTTGGCATATGTTTTAGAACCCAACTAAGTCCACTTCAAGGATGAGAAAGGCTTAGACTCACTAAAGGCTTACTTAAGATCTTAGTCCGATTTTATCAACACATCTAAAACTCACCATATTTCCGCTTCAACTACTCACAAACTATTTCTCACTCTCAAAACACTTTAAGAAAGCAAGCTAAACAATTTTAGGAAATTGCTTCTAGTCTTTTATATCTCAAGGTAAGACAAAATTAGTTTTTAATTCTTGAAATTTTAAGAATTTTCTTAATATCACCTCAAGCTAAAACCTAATCACTAGGATCATTTATTATGACTGACACCCTCATAACTCTTAGTGTTATCCTTGGACATCCATTGGTAGTCCTCTTGTCCCGCCCTTCTTCATAAAAAGAAATCATTTGCTATAACACTTATTACCTCTAATCATTCAAGTACCCCTTCATCCTAAACCCTTAGGAGAACTGAAACATTCAAATGAGATAAGCTTTAGCTCCGAAACCTCATTACAAACTGTCATAATCACGAGAGCCGGATCCCTTGATTAGCCTAGCCGGATACCTTCAAGGAGGGAACCGTGGATCCGGTGACGCTTTATGCCAAACATAGCTAAAACAATCATTTCAACTCATCTTCCTAACTCAAACACTTCAACTCATCTTAAATGAGTTCCTAGATCAATGAAACTCTGAATCTCAACCTTGTGCATGTCAATCATCACATTTCCAAGAACATTAGTGGATTGATGAGTGTCTAAATACTCATCATTTTTATACTGTTTAGAATGCCAAAAACATCTGAAAACACTCAGAAACACATCAAAATAATAAAAATATCACAAACAAGTGTTTTATATGTTTTGTTAGGATCCAATATTTATGTGTTTGATGATTCGGGTGGTCTTGGGAGATCAAAATACATGTTTGCCATTAGAGAGAGAAAGTTAGAGAGTTGGGTGGTTTCTTGGTAGAGAGTTACTTCACAAAATGTAGAATATTAGATTGAAGCACCACCCTTCCATGGATGGAAGGGTATTTATACTACAAATACACGACCTCCCATCGGCCCGTGGATCGTGGATACATGGGTAAAGACCGGCCTTCCTCCACGGTGTTGCACTAAACTATTTTACTCTCATCGACTAACTAATAAAACAATAAATAACGTAACTAACGACAAATCTACGAGCTAACTTATGCTAGATAATATTTGGGGTGACCGACACTTCACTATGGAATTTTCTAATTCCTAACAATCTCCCTAAGGGAGGTCACCCCATGTTTCACATTTCAATCCTAGCAATCTATTCTTGTCATTGTTCATGAGCTCAGACTTCAATTCTTCAATTCCGCAATCTTTGTGCTTTGTAGTGCAACTTCAAAGTCCGCATTGAGTAGTACTTTCAGTGGAGGTCTTTGAACCGATCCACATCTTTGATGATCTTCGAGCTTTTGAGATCATCACCACAAGAAATCTGGATCACCCTTAGTTGTGTTGCCAAGATGTGAAGTTGTGACTTTCGGATCAACATGCTCACACATTTGAATCATGACATCTTTCCATCGAGTAGCGGAAGCCTTCATGGTTCATGATATTTGCAAAGCAGTGAAGCATAAGCATAGAATGAAATATCGAGCCAAAGTTATGTAGATATGCACCACCATGATTTCTTCAAATTAAGTGTGGATCTTGTGAGCATGCGGCTTTGATTGACTCCTCAATTCGATCACCGCAATCGTCGGGTGTACCGCATACGACGATTAGCAATAAAGCGCATTTAAAGTGTCTTTGATCACTTTCGCTGAATTGAGGTACACGCCCACGGTTCCCCGCTGATCAAGACAAGCACCGCCTGTGATCGTGTAGGATTCCTAAGAATCTCCTCGACAGGTTTCGAGTCGTTCTAGTTGTTCTCAAACCGAACGCCTCAAAGAAGACAACACGGAGTGAGTGAACCAAAGAATTGAGATTCACCGATTGATGAAAATGATTTTAAAACAATCGCGTATTGCTTGAAGAAAGAGTTTTGCAATACGACGAAGGTTATATGAGAAAGATCAATTTTCAAACAAAATACTTTTGAATTAGAGAATGAGTACACATTCGACATGCTAGCGAAAAGAAGAGATTCGACATCGAACGGTTTTTCTAAAAGTATTTTCAATCGAGATACTTTTGAATTTAAAATCATAAGTACACATTCGACGTAGAGAAAAGAAGGTTTGCACATCGAACGGTTTTTCCAAAAGTATTCGCCAATTCCATTCTCGACCAAGGTTGATTCAAGAGTGAATCTCCCATTGTTTCTATCCAGCTTGTCACAAGCTTGATCTTTGCAAAATCTCACATGTCACCCACCAAGAGCTTGTTTGATGTTGGCTCTAGAAGGATTTCCATCTTCATCGTGAATATTTTCATATCACTCGGATGTTCTGGCAATACCACAAGGATAATGCGTAGGACTCTTAATATGTACTTACTTTCCACATTGTGTGAAACAGCAAGTCTTCAATAATTTAGTGTCCTAATGAGATATTGTGGATGATCTCTTGGCTCTAGACTCAATCGTGCACATTTGGTTCCTGTGTCGGAGACTAGGGAGAGGGTCTCCTTCTTCAATATCAACAATCTCTAAGAGAAAGTCGATAGATAATGTCGGTTCCCCGTGAGAATGAAACAAGCCCTTTAAGAGGAACTTGAGTGGTTTGGGAAGTTTAGTGCAAGGCATCACCGGGTCCATGATGTCTTGTCTTCAATACCGGTGTTACCTTAGTAACCACCAAGAGTATATGAATTGAACCCGGTTTCGCCTAAGGTTGAATTGATGGAGGGCTATTTCTTTTCACCCTTTTCACATTCATTTCTTTTTCATTCTTCAACCCCTTCTGCTTACCGAGACTTCATAACTAGAACCTTGTTGGGTTTATTCCAAGACTAGCTCGGCCTCGGTCCCGCACTCTTCCCATTCCTCATTTTTCTCCTTTTTTCAATATACCTAAGGACTCTACACTATCTAGTGGATTGTCCCTAGGTAGATCCCTCCGATTCGGCGGATCGTGGGAACGAATACCTAACCTAACCATCCTTATAACTCCATGCATAAAGTAAATTGGTCGGTCTTTTGGTATTGTTCTTCCTTCATGAAACCAATTGAAAATCATTTGAAAAACAATCAAGGTACTTGTGATACGAGATCAAAGCATTTTGTACCTTAATAGTTTTGATCATTTAGAAAACCTCCTCCTCAACATGTGCGTATGATTTAGCAATTGTTTAGCACAAGGAGGCAAGAGGACTTTGAAATATTTTCTTTGATCACAATTTTCATACGAAAAAGCCATTTGATTTTCATGGTAAAATTCTCCCCTCAATATGTGCATAGGATAAGAGAAATCATTTTAACACATAGAGGCAAGAGTTCTTTGAAGCACATCCACGAACACATAAGCCATTAAGAAACCATTTAAAACTCAATCAAGGTACTTTATGAATCTCTTTAAAAACTTTTGTACTGATGGTTTTGCTCCCCTCAATATGTGCTTCAAGATTCGAAAGCGCTTAGCACATATGAGAGAGCGACTGCATAACCGAATCAAACGATCAACTTTATCAAATTTCATTATTAAATCACAAATTCTCCCCGATCAAAAATATCAAATCCTTTGAGATTTTGGATCCCAAGTGATTTAATTAGGTTTAGAAAACATGGGAGAAAATGTGGCCTTGTTTAAATACTCATCCGGTTTTTGATAAATCCTCCTCCTCAACATGTGCATTATGTATATTGAAATCGTTTGGCACATAGAGGCAGGAGTGCCTTTAAAGGACTAAACCAATTCCATTTAAAACAGATTTGAGATTTAAATCACGATCTCTACCCCGATCGTAAATATCAAACCATTTGAGATTTGTGATCCCAACCGATTTAAATCATTTAGAAAAATTTGGGAAAGACGGCAAGATTCAATTTTGAAAGATGATGATAAGGACCATTTTAAGACATTAAAGATTGTTAGTGTCGTATGATAGTTTTTAAGAGATCTTTTAAGTAAAACAAAACAATTTCACAATCAAACAAGAATGTAAAAATTTCATTTTGAAAGACCTTGATTCTAAAGAAAAATCATACCATGACATAACATTAAATCTTTAGATCACCACTTATTATCGTACAAGACGGAACTTTGTGAAGAAACATCGCTTGAAAATATTTTATTTTAAATCACACTCCCCTCAATCCATGATGTAAGTCAATAATTGAGTGACTTAGGTTTTGATAACATGAAGTCCGTGATTTTCAAAAATTAGTCCAATATATTTTCAAAACAATATTTTTCCATTTTCAAAACAATTTATTCAAATTTATTCAAAATTGTTTAAAATGGTATTCGCACAAAGATTCGTTAGGTGGTTGAGAAGCTTCGTTGTTGCCGTAGGGCTTTGAAGAAAACCGTCAGATATGCAGGAGACTTCTTCTTACGTTGCATTTTGAATGCCAACCGAGGTCCAATTAAGCTCCGCTTCTTCACTTGTCAAGAAAACCATCTCACGATGCAAGAAGACCTCTTACGCTGCATTTATGCCAACTCCATAGAAGTCCAACTAAGCTCGCTTTCTTCATTTGTCAACCCAAGAAATAGCTACCCTTTCCTTTCGCATCCAATCATCTTCAATTGTGGGATCCGGATCGATCATTCTTTATACCAATATACCGCATACGCTAGTGAACACACATACGATATATGGTGGTCGACATCACCCAAACAACAATCGACTAATTCAAGTCAATTCAACATATCAATCGGTTCATATAAGGCATGGGGTTTATGTGTTTCACAAACTCTAATCATCTAAACCTAACAATCATATCCTAAATTCCTAGTCCTTCTATTACGTGCAAATATCATTTTAATTAAGCACGAGGATAATTAAGAAAGCTCGTTAGATGATATAGATTTGAAAACATTCTCCCTCAATCAATGACTCATTTTTCTAAAAGGTTTAAAAGCTGAAGTCATTGATTGAGTTTTCAATTTTACTAAAAACTCAAACCGATTAATTTTCAAGCAACTCCTTTCCACCATTTTAGAAAACAACAAATATTTTTCTCAAGAATTATAGACTGAAAACATTTGTGTAGGAACAGCATCCTTCGACATACTTTCCTCAAATTGTTTTAGGATAAGTGCACAAAATATTTGAAAATTGTTTAGCGTAGCACTTTCCTTTCTTTAAAGAGCGGGTTGCTATCGTAAATAATAGCAAGCCATGGTTTAAGCGCTGGTCACACCCAAGTAATCGCAAGCCATATTTTGAGACATGTTTAGAAAAGAATATTTACACCTCCTCGCCGAACTTCATCTATGGTCCCTGCCATTATTGAATGACATTTCTAAGACCGTAGATGTTATCGATACCGTAAGACATGTCATGTGAAAACATATTTTTGGTATTTTGAAATTTTCTCGATTTTTATGGGTTTTTGAAGGTTTTATATTTTTCTATTTTCTTTTGTTGGTTTTATATTTTCTATTTTGTTTTTATAGGTTTTATAATTTTGTATTTGGTTTTTCCGATAAATATTTACAAAGATAGAATAGATGATATAGTTAAAGAAGATGATGATACGAGTACCGAGATAAGGATATCGAAAGCAGCCCGATTGAAGAAGATAGAAGTCATCATCCTTAAACATTCACCACCAAAGCTTCCGTGGCTCTTGAATCAAGAAAGAAATTGAACCAATCGAAGTGAGACTTTGGCGCTTCCCCAAACCGAAAATCCTTTAGCCGAAAGCAGATTCAAGCTCTATTTCAAGCTTGTTTTAGCTGTGTGCACAAAGAAGCACACCATTATCATCGAACTTGTCGCTTCCTTTTAAGAATAATCACCGTGATTCTTCGCTCGAGGTTATATCATCCAAAAGAACAAAGAACATATCATCCCACACATAAATAACACTTCTCAAATTTCCTTTCAACCGACGTCCAAGCGATCCATTCCAAAAGGTGTCAAGAGAACAATTCCCCAAGTAGTTGAATTGATGCGCTACCCTTTGTATAATGCTCAAGAACTCTCCGAATACACATCATGAGGGTAATGAAGAACAACTCCCAATGTTCACATCTTTCGCCCCGATGAATGTGTATGAAGCTCAAGAACCCAAGTACACCAATATCCAAGAACTCTCCCGAATACACATCATGCCCTAAGGAAAACACCTCCCAATGTTTGTGGTAAACAATGGCTTTCTTCCCCGATGATCGTGTATGAAGCTCAAGGACCCAAGTACACACATTCCCCAAAGAGAGAACAACCGATAACATTGAAGAAGCAGTCGAATCATCGATTATCTCATGGATGACAATCTCGGATGTCAACTCCGAATAAGTGATTATATCTCTCAATCACCGATTAAGCCCTCATGAGACAAATGAGCGCCTAATGTACACAATTTTCTCCCCGATGATTGCGATAACATCGAGATCATCACACACCAATGTACCTCTTTATCTTCGTAAACTTTCATTTACATCACTTCCCCACGACGTTGGAATAAGAACACTAAACGCTTTGATGAGTAAAACCTTGAGTTTCTCTCATGTCATGACATTTGTTTTCCCGGATAACTTCAATCACTTAGAAGTATTAAGTCCATCAAGTTTACTCGCCATGAGTCAAACCTTGAGTTTCTCTCATGTAATAACATTTGTCTTCCCGGATATCTTCAATTACTTAGAAGTATTAAGCTCATCAAGTTTACTTGCGCTTAGATACGTGTCTCCTTCCCCTTGCCGGTTTTGACACTCGTAATCAAGAACACTTTGAAAGCCCAAATACTTGAAATCTTTGAGAAGAACACTATAAGCACAAATATATCTCGTGAGAATCAACTTGTCAAGGTATGTGAGCAAGTCTAATTGGGGATTAAATCGCTTTTCACTCTCCCCCATTAGTGCTCTCCCTAAACCGACAATCATTTAATAAATGCCTGTAATAAGAAGAAGTCTTTGATAATCAAATGCAACTCGCCTTTAGTCTTCTAACATGTAGCGTAGAATGTAGAAATGCATCAGACTCGACCTTCTTCAAGATTATACAGCTAGAATAGATAGTTAACATCTTCAACTCACACCTAAAAGCATCTCACCAAAAGCATCCCAATTAACTTACATCTTGCATATCCCCTTAGCTAAAATCCTCCCAATCAAACAAGAATGTAGGATGTTCATCAAGAAAACAAAGAATCGTGCCTCAACGAACACACAAGATGGTAACACCAAACTACCAATCACATCAAACAAGAACAGAGATTGTTCGAATCATCATGTTGATGTATACGTGAAGCATTAACCGGAAGCACTTTGTCGATAAACTCATCAATCCGAGTGAAGATGTCAACCAACGGCTCTTCAAGAAACACCATGTAAAGATGATCCGATCAAGAGAAGCTCGGTTCTTACATGAGTTTAGAGCCGTTGACCATTTATTCTCATATATCAATCAACCATGCAAAATTATCACACTTTTCTCCCTCAAGAATTGCATACGGAGATGCCATTCTTGATTAAACAAGTGAAAATCATCCAAATGTAGTCAATTCACACTTCTCCGCAAAATCAAGACATGATGTCGCCATCTTCATTATAATCGAGCAAGTGGAATGAGAAAACAATCGCTGGTAGCCCGGTTCACTTGATAATCAAGCGCATGGAAAAAGTATGAAGCATGTTGATGAGAATGGTCATAAATAAGAAGATTTCTCTTCCAAGATAATGCGATCAAGCGCATACACCTCTTTTCTTTAGGGAACGAGGCTTGAACGATGTGTTCAAACGTCATAAGAAGATTTCTTCTTTCAAAGATAAAGCGCATCAAACGCACACTTTTCTTTTCTTTAGAGTACGAGGCCCGAATCAAGTGAATGTACGCCATAATCTCTCTTTTCAACTCTCTTAGCAAAACATGTAATCATCCCCATTATCATTTTGTAGGCTCTTTGTCGTGACAAATGATGGAGAAAACCCAATATGATGAATTTGACCTGAAGTAAACTATCCCGAACTCGTGACTTATACTTGCACATATGTAACAAAAAGCGTGCCGAGACTTCATCCTCCATTGAATCTCTAAGTACTCTATACTCTTCAACCAACCAACCATCAAGTATAAGACGACATCACCTCTTGAAAATCCACAATTGAATGTGACATCGAGCACTACAACGTAACTCCTTAAAGTGATAGTTATTTTGAGATGATAAGAGCCCAATTCCCCAAGTGGTAAAAGAATAAGTAAAAGTCACCCAACAATAACTAGATTTCCAAGTCTTCGCTTTGATAATAAGCTTGAACAAGGATCATGAAGAATCTTCATCCATCCATCCCCGATATCTTCGATGCTAAGTACACTCGCCGTGATAATTCACTTCAACCTCAAATAAATAATATCAATTAACGCCGTTGTCACATCTTCTCGTTAATCGCTCAAATCTAGCCTCCTTTGACATTTAAATGAACTATGATAATGGTTTCATCCCACCATGGTCGAAAGCACATAACCCCGTAAAACCAAGTAATAACCATACCGCCATGACAAATATCCAAACACACATCCAATTCATGAAATACACCCTTTATCCCTTCTTTGAAGCGTAAACCGTAGCACCAAAGATCAAGTAAGATCCGTAATTACACTTTCTCTTCTCCAAGATGGTTCCATCAATACGGATTTTACAACTCTATGGTTTAAACCGAGAAATAGTTTTTTCATGGATTTTACCAAACCAAGAATAAACCGTAAGATAGATCCGAAATGCACTTTACTAATACCGTGATGTTTCCATTGTCACGGATTTTACAAGTCTATGATTTAAACCTAGAAATAGGTTCTTTCATGGATTTTACAAAATCAAGACAAAACCGTAAACAATGTTAGCTTGAAGGTGTTATGACAAATTTGGTTTCGTGAATATCTGCTTTTAGGGAACATGCAATGTTCATCAACCAAATCAACTTCATCATCAACAATTTTTACCCGAATGTTAGACAACTTCACAAACCATATTAAGTCAAGTAGTATAAACTCCTTTTCCCGGAGGTTAACCAGAAACATCAAAGTACACGCTTCTCCCCATGATGGGTTTGAACTTTCGGAAGCATCGTAACGTACGCACCATTTGCACGAGAAGTTCTTGTCATAAGCAAGCATCTTGAAAAATCATAACAGATCAAGATTCTTGAAAGATTTTGCTTAGACATGAAGAATCATTGACATTACGAGGCCGAATATCTCATGGAATTGCCGAAATGGAAGCTCCATTGATTCAACGGCTAATAGTAATGACCACATCGTGATAAAACCCGATACAACTAACTAGAAAAGGAAGTAAACATCCCAACTTTGTGACTTGTCGCCGTTCTAAGTTCTTGATCAATCCACAATTTGTGTGTGACATCGAGTACAACAACTTTCTTAAGTAATAATTATGCTCCAACAAGTTATCTTGACACATGCAACCAACCAACCAACGCCTCAACGATAAAGAAGATCACCCGAGAAATGTTACTTCAATTTCGCATCAATAATACCGCATAAAACCCCGTAGTCATTCATTTTCCATTATTTAATTCAAGCCGTGAATTTGTATCCTCCGTAAAAATATCAATACCAAAATACCACACTTAATTCCAAATGATATCAAAATAAATTATATCCAAAATTGAATTCGGATGAATCATTTTGATAGTATCCTATTGACCTCAATCCGTTAATAGAAATGAATCAAATCAAATGATTAGAACGGCTCAACATCATAAAATTAATCACCAGCCCAAACAATCCGGATCACATGTGTTAATCGATTATTGAGGCCCAAAATCCGATTTTAATAATAGAATTCCAAAACCGAATAGTTAAGCCAAAGCCCATTTGAAGGTGATATCCGATCCAAAAATCAAGCAAACCCATTTGATCCAACAACTCCTTCACAATCGGTGGTATTAATAACCATTTCATATTTATCTAACCTAACCCTAAAATCACTCCACCGAAAAAACGCCTACCACCTTAGATCTCACTCACCTAAGTCGCTCATCTCCCAAACACGTATTCAACACATAAATTATGTTCGCCCATCCGAATCTCACATCATAAACCCAAAGTAATCGAGCACCATTGATCCACCATTCAATACATCAAAATGATTTATATCATTTTCGCTGAGTTTAATCCGAACTCCAATCTCATTTCTCATATGCAACGGCATCAAGGTCTTGATTATTCAAGGTCTCGGTAAGGTTTAACTTAATTGACATGGTTTACTCGTCTCAACCGAACCAAGGAGAGGGTATAACATGATTGTTATAAACCTCTTCCTTTTAGTTTCGAATAATAAATAAAGATGCACATGCTTCTAAATCAAATCAGTGATGAATTGTTTCGTGATAAGGACCTTCAAGGTCAGATTTCTATTTAGAACATTCACGAAATAATCTGAGATTAATTGTTTGTGTCGAGTCATGATAAATGGTGGATGAGAGTTGGGAAGGTTGAAGTCATGATTGTGATGGAAGTGTTGATATTAGATTAGGTTAAGTTAGATATGGTTTTGTATCACTTGACATAAGCAACTGTGAATTGTTGAGACGAGGACCCATGATGGTTCGTAATGAGGTCGACTTGTAGTTTTGGTATATGGTATTGATTTGTGGTCGAGTCTTGTTGTGGTCACGGTCACGGTCACACTCTTTTCATCTCCTTTCGTCAAGTCGCTAGTTAAGTCGCTACCCAAAACTGATAAGTCGCTAGGTCAGTTAACAAGTCGCTAGCACTAATTCGCCACAACAAGTTGCCACGACAAGTCGCCACGACAAGTCGCCACGACAGCAAGTGACTCAATAGTCAACTCGCTAACATGAATATATGAGTTTTCCGATTAGTATTTCCGACCTCTTTTCCGACCATCTTCAAAAATAACCCAGAAATACTTATGCAGAAAAAGTATGCTTCATTTTGACCCATTTTTATCATGTTAGACCACATATTATGACTAGTTGACCACTTTTACTACACATAAATGATGGCAAAATGATAAGACAAAGAAGATTGTTCACGGACAAGACACAAGAAAGTTAAAACGATATGGACCATAACATTTATCGATGGACCAAACAAAGGATACAAAAACCATGTTATAAAAACTGCTTTTTCAAAAAGTATTCGAAAAAAAATAATCCCACCCACAAAAATAGTGTTAAAAAGCTTTGAACATGATCCAAAACCAACATAACCATGATGTGAAACCACACAAATCAACACAACACAACAACCTTGGCTCTTGATACCAATTGTTAGGATCCAATATTTATGTGTTTGATGATTCGGTGGTCTTGGGAGATCAAAATACATGTTTGCCATCGAGAGAGAAAGTTAGAGAGTGGGTGGTTTCTTGGTAGAGTTACTTCACAAAATGTAGAATATTAGATTGAAGCACCACCCTTCCATGGATGGAAGGGTATTTATACTACAAATACACGACCTCCTATCGGCCTCGGATCGTGGATACAAGTGGGTAAAGACCGACCTTCCTCCACGGTGTTGCACTAAACTATTTTACGCCATCGACTAACTAATAAAACAATAAATAACGAACTAACGACAAATCTACGAGCTAACTTATGCTAGATAATATTTGGGGTGACCGACACTTCACTATGGAATTTTCTAATTCCTAACATGTTTTAAATGCAAAACATCAAAATCGATGAAAAACGATCAAGTTTGCATAATTGGCGCTTTAGTCCCCAAGTTACAAAAGTTGTCAAAACAGTCCCCTCGTAATTCAAAACTTGTAAAATATCATTTTAGGTCCATGAGATTCAAAAGTTGTCAAAACAACAAATAAAGACCTTGATAGATCTTGAGCTCGTGGATCGTTATGTATGCCTATGTAATCACAAGCACAATAAAAGACAATCTCTACTACTAATGTTTATCGAATATAAACACAAGTAACAAATAACTAAGAACTTTTGATCCTCTATGGATCTTTATATTAACTAAAACCGAGTTTTTCCAATCGGTACATAAACCTTTCTAATGTGTTCCTTTATAGATAAGGAACCCTAAACAATATCGCTAAACCGCTTTCCAAGAAACGATAATCATAAAACTAAATAAGATATACACAATCACTTCCTAATAAAGCTCATGTATATCCACACTAAATAAACTAAACACGGAATAAACACTTCCAGTAAACAAACTAATCACTATTATACTTCAAGAGAATAAGTCTTCGCAGTAATCCACTTCACTTCAAGAGAAACACTTCGGCATTAATATCAAGATAATCCCGACTTTCACATAATTCCCAACAATCCTCCCTAAACCGAATTTGACTTGTTAAGTTCCAGCTTGATAGATCTTACAAGACCAGAGGATTGGACACGAACAACAAAGAATAAAGAAAGAATCCAAAGAACATCTCTATGATGAAGAAACTCAAACTCCATATCTTTGCAAAGAACAAATGACAAAAGGTACATCAAAACAGATTAGTTTCATACTATTCTCATCACATCCAGTGTGTTAACTCCGTGAGAGGTGAATCATTGAAAATAAATGGATTTGATGTCTCTTTACCAATAGCCATCACTATCGGAGTAGCCATATGTTTCAGTCAGAACTATGGTACATCGATAACCATCTCGATTTATGGGCAAACCAAAGAACCATATAAACGGATTTGAAATGTCTTTACCGTAGCCGCTTGCTCGTGACTAGTCAATTTTAGAATTGGTGAATTGAGAACCAAATATGGAATGCCACCGCTTTACCACAAGCCATATACAAGTGGGCTAGCCAATTCTTGGATTCCAAACAGAATAAACCATGGTGAATTGAAAACCATACAACACTCAAAGAATAAAGCATAGGTGGTTGATACCCTATGATTTTTAGCAAATCATTACGCCTATCAATGATTTGATGTGTCTTTACCAAAGTCTGCACTTTGGACTAGCTAACTCTTTGACATACCCAAAGTATATCGTGAGTCAATAACCAAAAAATATACAACAAACCCGCAAGAAAAGTTAGATAAAACCAAAAGCATTTTTTTTTTTTTTTTTTTTTTTTTTTTTTAACTAAATAAACAAAGAAAACAAATATTACAAAGTATTACAATCAAGATGAACCTTTATGTGATAGAAGTTGATTCTTAATCAAACCAACACATTGAGTAGCATGAAGGTCATCATTGCCAACCGGATTAGAGGCACTTCCAACTTGTGTCTCAAAGAATCTTTCCATAAAAGTATCGATAAAGGATAAAGCCTATCCGATAGCATACACAAAATCATCCCACATGTAGTCCGAACTACCGAACACAAGGCGAGGATAAAATCTCCAACTCTCAATCTCCCATTTATGAGAATTCTTCCAAATAGAATACCCTTTACCATGTGGAGAATCGTAATCAAACATAACCTCAAGATCTCCCAATGATATAAACCGTAACCATTGTTTGATGAAACTTATAATATCGAATGACATGTTCATACAAAGATCTTCAAATCATGTCTATTCACCAAATGAAGAATATCCTTCAAGAAGTTGAACTCAAGAACAAGATTATCCAAATTTATAAACAAGTGTTAAGCTTACCACCGTCCAATTAACCAAAACCACATGAGTTCCTTCAGAAAAGCTTCAATAGATCCAACCTCAATAAATGTAGATTCATCACCTTAAGATCTAAAGTAGTATTCCTTGAAGCATGTTTCTTAGCCAATCTATCCGAACTTCTTGTAACCAAACTCGCTTTCCCATATCAAGAATGTTATCAAGATCAAGTTGTAGATCGCTTCTCGAATCGAGAATCACTTAACTCCACACTTGACAACATTTCGTAAGAAACCAAAGAAGATTCAAAGAAACACCCATATCGTAAGAAGGAGTATCATCGGTTGTATCGTAAGGAACAAATGGAGTTACCACCAAGGCAAAACATCATCAAAATTATCCACAATTTCAATCGTTTCTCGCTCTCGTCAGAGGAACATCGACATGAAGCACTATTTGCCAATTTAGAAGAAGAAGTAGAACCGTAAGAAGAGAATTTCATAACCATATGATATCGTCTAATCAAAGCATCATCGATAAAGTCATGATTTGCTTCATTGTCATACCGTAATTATACATAGCAAAGATTCTTCACAACTCTCCTCATATAATTCCTCTTCGAGCAACAATATAGGTTTTTCTTTGGCTTTATTTCTCCGATCAATAAGAGCTCTTCTCTCTGCAGCAGATTCCTTCTTCCTTTGATTACCAAGTGCCACCATTTTATCCACAAAATCATCATCATTAAAAGATTCTCCTAAGATAAGTTTTGCTAGATCGTGATCAAGCACCTTGAGAAATATAACCATCCCATTGATCATCAAGAATCATAGGAAAGAATGCATCAAGCTCTAATTTTCTTTCAGAGACAAATCAAGCATACCGATCTTGAAGAAATTTAGCCACAACACGACTCTTCCGGATATTCTCATAATCAAGAACAATCCACCGAGCTTGATATTGTTCTTTAGTCACTTTACCCGACTTCAACAGATCATCAATCATGTGGTCCCGCCCTGTCTCGTAAGATGTCTCACAGAACCAATTTCAGCAGAACCAATGTGAGCTTCAAGAAACAATCAAACCCACATCGAGGAAATAGGTTGAGACAATTCCTCAACAGTGTAGAGAAAACTTCGTGAGAAGCATTCAATTTATACATTCTACCAAAGAAGAAAACCTCTTCATCATCTATCAAGGTGAAACATTTGAATGTTCTCGTATAGATGAAGTTTGACCATCAAGAGTAACCTCTTTCACTAAACCATCGAGATGCATCCTCCATATTTAGCTCCTTTGATGTGTCACAGATACCTTATCCAAAGAATGTCTTCGCCTTTTGCTAGTATATAGAATAGGCTCCTTGCTAGACTCCTTTCTTCGTGAAGATTTAGCAATAGAAGAAGAAACATTAGATGTTAATGCCACATCACCAATATATCAAGAGATTCATTAAGATTCTCTTCACCTCCTCCTAAGAAACCAAACATCTCTTTTACCCTTCCGACTTAGCAATTCTCCAAGTGCTCAACTTTAGTCTCCAATTCCACAATCTTCCACCAAGAATGACTTGGTTTCGTAAGTTCTTTCTTAAGACCACCACCTCACCGTAAGCTTGTTCACCGATCATATAATGAGGTAAGTGAAATAGGATCCTCATAATGTGATTGCTCACCAAAATTGAACTTCATTAGACCTGCTCAGAGCAACATCAACCCGATCAACATTAGAACATCCTTCACCAAATGGAGTCCTAACAGACTTGGTGTAGGCAATCTGTCAAGATCAACCCGAACTTCATCAATTTGATCCCGAACTTCTTCAATAGGAACTTGATAAATGCCGGACTAGAACATGGTCTTGGTGAAGGTATAGATGCTTCAAAGAACAATGTAGGACCTCATCACCATCTATCGAAAGATTTCCATCAAGAGGATTGGAAGAAGGTAAAACTACATTAAGCTCATTATCGCCTCATTCTCCCGAGGTAACATGGCAACTAACAAAGGATAATGTGTCCTTCAAATTTAGTCCTCATTGTAGCAAATAACTTAGAGTCGAACACTTATGGGATGAAAAGCCCGGGTTTGTGTAGAAACATTCAATATCATCTCGAAGAACCTAGGGTACATCAAAACTTACCCTTTTCCTAGTTATGTTTTCTACCATATTATCAAAGATATACTTAGAGAAATTATAAGTCAAACCCTTAGATAAGCAAACAATACCACATCCCATTTGTGTTGAAAATCGATCCCATCCTCCGCACTTATTGCTCAAACACCGTAGCAACGTATGAACCAAGAACCTCCACATAGGACAAAGCTTGTTTTTCAACCACATATCCGTCCTCGAACTTTGATATCCAATTGCTCTAAGTCCTTCAAGTACCATCGAGAATCGTAATGATAAACACCATTCTCATCATCCAAGCGAAGTTGTCTTCGACCGCCTCCGTCACCACATATACTTGTCCATCAACACTTGCAACTATCTCAAGATCACCCTCTTTTTCGCCGACGCCCAAAATTGAGTAATCAAAGTTTCATATATAGCATCCGGAGAATGCGCCAATGCATATACAATCTTTGATCTTAGTAAGAAAGAAATCATCGCCTATAAAGTTCATCTCCTCGAGCGATCCAAGAAAAGCAACCTTATTATGATCATGTTTGAATTGAAGCGCCATGAGAGTTTTTGAAGATTAGGTTAGGATTTTGCACAAAAGGAAGTGTTTTTAATGATAATAATAAGCTTAATCACTTAATGTGGAGCGAAAATATGTCGAACGAATAAATAGAAATTTCCCAACTTTGGTCAAAGTTGACCAAGGATGACGGACTTCTACTTTACTTGGATTCACTTATAACTTCGTAGAAACGGAAACCATTCTGTCAAGTAGAATACTCAAGAGAAATGAAGACTTACTCTCAAGCTTCAAGAATATCTTTAACCTGCTTCACCCACACGCATTAATTCTCTTACCACTTGAACCCGCTATAAAACAATCCCAATGCACATAGACTTTTCATCAAAAATCCCCAAATAATATTTCAAACCCTAATTCCTTCAATCCTTCAAAATTAACCGTAATCACCATGAGTACCAAACCCGAGATCATAGATCTCACAACAACATCCTCATCATCATCCTCATCATCTAGTGAAGATACCAATTCATGGTTTCACTATTTTCCAAAACCATATCCACTACCAAAGAAGTCACCTTTCTCTCCTCATCGAAGATGAAAGTGTTGAGAAACCAAGTGTATCTCGTCAAGATTCTCGATGAATCCTATAATGAGGGAACATCTTACTCCCAACCCTCAAAGACCTAGGCCTCAACGAAGGCCACGGGCAAAAATCCACCACTCCCTATGGGAAGAAAGGTGGTGCTTGGTCTCTCTCGCATCATGTTTTGGTGCATCATCACATATCGTATCGAGGAATGGAAAAGGAAAATGATGTAAGTTGATGTATGATTGAAAGAGTAGATGATGCACAAATGAAAATCTTTCGCCTCATCTCTCCGCCACAATCGCCTTCCTTTTCGCTTTCATCAATCCATCCTCCATTTTGATCCTTAGCATCCGTTAGAGTTGGTTATGCTTTCACAAAGGCATAGCCAGATTTAGTGCCAAAAGATGTGAGCGATCGTGCATATCCAACAAACTATTAGTGTGAAAGATGTGAGCAAACCATACTCATCGTGCTCATCTTTAGATGTTGGAATAGATGATATGTAATAGATTAGGACTATTAGATCATGTAGATGCTTTTGATGTTGCTAGATCAGTAATCAGAAGTCAGAACTGCTTTGAATGAATGAATGATCTATTTGCTTCGCATTTCTTTTGATTGAATCATATAACTTCAAGATTTCAACTTCGTGAGGAAACAAATAACACACTTCAAAGACAATGAATTCAAGTGGAAACCAGCTTAAGCTTTCTTAACCATAACTCAACAAATCGAGACAACCATTCGCAAAACAAACACGTAAACATACACAAACCAACAAAGAAACACACTAAAATTACATTAGTGTTAGAGTTAGTTAAAATCAACCAAATATACAAAATTACATAGCAAATGCAAAGTTATACACAATCCTCCCCGAGGCATATGCCTCCCCGAGGTTTATGCTCCCTTAAACTTTGCGCTAAGGGTTACATGCTAATATGGACCACAAGGTGTTGAAACCTTGGTCCTTCAAAAGCCTTTGTTAACAGATCCGCCACATTATCATCAAGATGAATTTTGACCACATTTATCAAATTTTTATCATATGCATCTCTTATAAAGTGGTGCCCGATTTCAATATGTTTTGTTCGACCGTGAAAAACCGGATTTTTAACAATGCATATGGTACTTTGATTATCAATAAAATTGTTGTGTTCATGAAATTATACCCATAATCCAACAACCGATTTTGAATCCAAAGAACTCGTCTACAAAGAATTAGCAAAGCAGCCACATACTCGCTCAAGAGATGAGGTAGCCACAATAGTTTGTTTCTTGCATTGCCAAGAAATCAATCTTTTCCAAGGAATTGGCAACCTCCAGTGGTGGACCTCCTATCCAGATTAGCACCAAAGATAGTCACTATCACTATAAGCTTCCAACTTAAAAGGAGACTCTTTGGGTACCAAAGACCTAGAAAAGGTTGGCCTTTAAGGTACTTAAAGATCTTCTTAACAAAGATTGAGATGGGAAGTCATGGAGTAACTTGATGTCGCGAACAAACACTCACAAAGAAAAGTAATATCAGCCCGAAGTCGTTAAATACATCAAAGACCCAATCATAGACCCGCATAAATGAACATTCACAGTGGATCGCCTTCATTGTTGGTCTTTGACTTTGAGCTTCATAAGGTGTAGTAGCGCCCTTACACCCTCCATACCAAACTTCTTCAAGATGTCCTCACATATTTGTCCCGACCGATAAAGATACCATCGTTTTCACGAACTTGAAGACCCAAAAGAAAGTCATCTCCCATTGCACTCATCTCGAAACTCTCCTTCATAAGCTCCTCAAACTCCCCGCACCAAGCTTCCTTTGTGGATCCAAAGATAATGTCATCCACATAGACTTGCACAAGAATAATGTCATGGAATTCTTCTTTAGGAAAAGAGTCTTATCAATTGCACCTCTTCTCAGAACCATGCTTCACAGAAATGTAGAGAGCCTAGCATACTGTGCTCGGGTGCCCGATGTAGTCCATAGAGAGCTTTGACCACCTTATAAACATGATTCGGATGATCCGGATCTTCAAATCCTTTAGGTTGAGTGACATACACCTCCTCTTCAATTTCACCATACAAGAAGGCTCCTTTAACATCCATTTGATAGACCATAAAGCCCATATAGGATGCATAAGCTAAGAAAATCCAGATAGCCTCAACTCTTGCCACGGTGCAAACACTTCATCATAATCTATCCTCCTCTTGTCTATAACCCCTGCAACTAACTCGCTTTGTTTTTAATGACAACACCTCTAGCATCTCTTATTCTTCGTAATCCATTTTGTCCCAATAGCATACTTACCATCGTGTAGTGGTACCAATATCCAAACTCGCCGATTTTGAAATTGTTGCATCTCATCCTCGCATTGCTTCAAGCCAACTTGAATCTTCAAGAGCCCGAGTAACACCGGTTGGTTCCACTTGTGAGAGAAAACAAGCAAATGTACAATGTTGATAGTCCGTGTGATTGTCTCTCTCACGATTTGAGACATAAGAGACAAAAGCCACCGTCCATATTTAGAACGCGCCACAAGCACTCTTGTTCTAACAGTGCATTAGGATCACCAATAATATTAGACTGTGGATGAACATTGTTGATCCTTGTAGTAGTGGTGGTGTTGACATCAATGGAAGAATCAAGATTAGTCACATGAGGTTCAAAGTCAAGATCATAGGAAGGTGTGTTGAAGATGCCCGCTTAGGTTGATGATGACCAAGATCCAAGGTTTTGGAAACCTTGTATAAGGTTCACCAAGATCCGCTGACACTTTAGTAGAACTAGGAGTAGTGTCACCATGTCTTTCACCGAATTGGAGAGGTGAGGAGAAACAGAACTACCTTCAGCAGAATTGAAGTTTCACGATTGCTTCATTTGATCCTTCTTCAACATTCCTCTCAAAGATCTAAATTGGTCGCATACTCTTGTTTCTTCACCGCAAGGTCCTCAAAGATAATAGAATTCATCTTCACCCACATCAAGATAATCTTTAGAAGTGTCACCTACAAAATTGTTAGGAGAGAAGGAAGGCACTACAATGGGTTGTTCATCATCGCACCCATCGCCGAATGAGCATCCAAAGTGTCTCGATTAGGAGTTGGAGATGCTTCAGAATCGTGATTTTGATCACCCTTATGTCTAGCATAACCCAAGTAATCATCAAGTAGTCAAGATCAAATGACCAAACATGACCCCGGCCTTGAACATTAGGCTTGTCTTCAAGATACCTCGATTCAATGTCTCCTCAATCTTCTTTGCAGATACATTGTAAACTCAGATGCCTTACTATGAGCGTAATACCCCACAATGTAGCCATCATCGCCTTTCTCATCAAATTTGCCCAAAGGATCACCGGTATTCAAGATTGTCACCCGACACCAAACGGTTTAAGGTAATGAATAATGTGAACTTTTCCAAAGAGAAGTTCATATGGTGTTTTAAGATGTGGTCTAGTAATGGACACTCTATTGAGTACATAACAAGTCGCACTCAACAAATTTCACCAAAACATGGTAGGAAGTTTAGAGTCCGCTAGCATTGATCTTGCACTTCTATTAAGGTTCTATTTTTCTTTCTCGCCACCCCATTTTGTTGAGGGGTTCTTGGAGTGCTATAGTCCCTTTTATTCCCTTTAACCCGCAGAGTTCTATTAGAATGGCATTTTGAACTCGTACCATTATCACACCTAATTCCTTTCACCTTTTGTTCAACCGATTCTCAATAAGGGTAATGAAGTCTTTCAATATTTCGTAAGTTTCATCTTTGGTCCTTAGAAAGAATACCCAACAAAATTTGCTAAAACCATCATGATCACCGACAAAAATATTTATGATCAATGCTTCTCACTTTAGTTGGACCAAACAGATCCATATGAAGCAAACCAAGAGGTTCGTAAATAATGGTTACTCAGAACAGAACACCTTTGTAAGAGGCTCAGGTCGCTTTCCTTTGTTGCATGCAACACGCTTATGATCATTGGTGAATACTTTGGGTGAAGACCTTGAACAAGGCCCGCCTTAGAGAGTCGGTTGATGGTCTTGAAATTGACATGGGCCATCCTTCGTGCCATTTGGTGGACTCATCCACGATGCTTTAGCCACCAAACATGTTAAGTCACCACCGTTGAACATTAGTTGTTGAATGTATAAAGATTATGACTTCGAGGAACCTTCAAGAGAATTGAAGTATCTTTCGGGAGTTTGAAGTCTTTAGACAAAGACAAGACATTCATCCTCTCGTGAAGAGTACTTTGTTCTTAGTGTCACAGATTTGTGAGACCGAAACAAATTGAAGTGTTGAAGTTCCTTGACATAATAAACATTCTCAAAGTCCAAATTGAGGTGTTTTGATGGTCCCTTTTCCGTAATTCGTCCATCACTTCCTCCAAAGGTTACATTGCCTCCACCTTCAATAGGTATAAAGTTATGCATCATGTCCCTGCTTCCGACATACTTCTAGAACAACCACCGCCAACAATTCCAACATCTTTATGCTTAAGGGATGATCCTACAACAACAAAAATATACAAAGAATTAGTACACTATGGAGGCTCAAGTCATTGCCGACTTGAACCCGCCTTGTGGATCATATGAGTTGTGCCATGTAGAAGTATAAGATCCACTATTGTTCTTGGGTTTCCAATGAAACTTAGGTCTCGCTTATTCCAAGAACAACTCACGAGGTCTTGACAAGAAGATCCCAAGACCTCTCCCATCACCATAGGGTTTACATATCTAGGCCAAAACCATTTTTAAAATATTCACTTGTTGGTTGAACATATGGTTTTCCAAATGATCTTTCCAAGGAAAAGAAGTATTATAATTAGCAACTTGTGGAACATAAGGTGGTATATCATTAACATTGGTCCACATTGGTCTAGATTTCTAGAATCACCACACCTACTCATTCTTTGCTCATGATAATCACAATCCTTAATTAAATGAGATTTACTTCCACACACAAAACATTTCTTTCAAGAGAAGATTTATTCAAACCAAAAGAAGTATTCTTACAAGCGTAAGTATTCAAACCAAAACCATGAAAAGAATTGTTTTAACAAGATTATTATGCAAAGAATTAAAAGCAAGTCTTCGAGGCAACTGCCTTGAAGGGCATTCCTTGGCAAAGAACTCATCATGCTTATTGGTAGTCTTGGGTGCAGTGTGGGTGAAGACTGGGAAGGTCGACTTGGGAAGGTCGACTTGTCATTTGAATCACACTCAGAGACCTTTGTTGGAGGACTTGTCATCATAACACAAGAGACAAAGTCATTAGTAGAAGTATTAGGTCCGCAAGTCTTTTGACTTTTGCCATACAGATGGTGTGATCCATCAAAGTCATTAATAGTGGAAAGGTCAATGGGCATGTGCTCACCTCTAATTGGTCCACGAACAAGATGTAGGTCACCTTCTTTCACAAAATTAGCTAGGCCACCGGTGTAGATCTACGTGTGTCATCCCTAGCTTCTAGGCTACATATTTCTTAAAACCTAAAGCCATCAGAGAATTGGGAGCTTGATCGCTATAAATGAGACTAGCCAACTTATTACCATTCATCATCCACTCATTATTCCTAGCAATTTCCTCCTTAAGTTTCTCCTTAAGCTCTAGATTTTCCGACTCTACATCCGCTCTTAACTTCTCGCACCATTTTAATTCATTTGTAGCACATTCGAGATCTCTTTCTAAAACACCTATTTTCTCACCATAAGCTATTTCATTCTTTTGTAACCAAACCTTTTGTCTTTCTAGTGTTTTTAAAGCCTGCTTATAAGCTTCTACTTCCACATAGCATTCATTATATTTTGGTTCCATAATATCATAAGCTTGTTTGAGTTCATTATAACGCCACTACAACCAAACAAACAGCTTTGTACCGAGAGATGCCCATCAAGGCAACTGATCATGCCTATCCTCTCAAGTACAAACCGCAATCAACCCAACATTATCGTAACCATCATTATCGACTCCTCATGTAGCTTCCACCACATTGCTATCAAGAGTGACCAACGCAGCTTGATCCTTTGAAGTTCCTCGCATCCTTCCGACATCACCGATAAGTAGAGTATCGTACTTCATCACCGCCTTTCCGCCTTTGCATTCTCTAGAAAAGTGACCTATCTGCTGGCATGTGAAGCATTTAACCTTCCTTTATCAAACCTTGCCGGATCGCGCCCTTGAATCCAAACCGCTCGCGCCTTTGCGCCAAAGGTCTTGATATCCATGGAAAGCATGGCCACTTGCCACCTCAGCTTCATCTCTTCAAACTCAAGTGGGTCCACTTGATCAAAATCCTCATAAGCCGCCTCGCCGAGGATCATAATCAAGAAAGAAAGATCCAAGAACATCTTCCATAATTCCACCGGATCTAGGAAGAGAGCTTGATGAAGGAGCAAGATTAGATGATGATGGATATGGGCTTGGACCATAGCTTGACTTTGGAGTAGAGGCTCCAACAAATGCAAGATGACTAGCAAGAGAAGATGATCGAAAAGGGCTTCTTACATCATGTTCAAGAGCTTTAAGTTTGTTATACACTCATCAAAGGTCATCATGTCCAAACCACCTTTAGCTTTTAAAGCTATGCTTACATGTAGCCGTGAAGGAGGTAATGACCTCGTAAACTTAGAGTTACAACCATCATTATCCCGCTTAGCCTCAGAGTTGATTCAACCGACTTAAGATCTTGTGAAACTTATCATAGCCCTTGTGAATTCCTTCCTCTTCGTAGATCCGAAAGTCCCAAACTGTTGTCTTAGCATGGACTTCTTCGCCTTCGACTCCTCATTCCCACCGAACTTCGCCTTAATCGCTAACCGTATATCTTTGGCATCTTGCATGAAGTGAAAATCACTCAAGTGATCCTCGTGAATAGCTTGCGTAAGAATAGTTCGACCTTTGTTTCTCTCTCGAATCGCCAAAGAACTCTTCAAAGCAGCTTTGGGAGGAACATTCATCATATTACCAAAGAAGATCCGTGGTAGTCCTCTTCAAACTGCTCCCTTCAAAATTACCCGCCATAGATTCCAATCAATGTTGGAGATCCGCTTTGCATCTTCATAGCCCAAAGATCATATTCCTCCCTTTAAGGTAAGGAAACTTAGCATTGCTATTAGATAGACTTAGTTGTCGCAGATGGGTGGAGTTTTGTTGTTGGTGAGTTCAAGACGATCCCAACCGTGCATGATGTTTTGTTATGGTTGTATGGGTGTTTAGAAAAGCTTGTCCTTAGTATCGTAGAGACTCTCACGAGGCTCGATACCACTTGTTGAAACAGCATAAAGACCTTGATAGATCTTGAGCTCGTGGATCGTTATGTATGCCTATGTAATCACAAGCACAATAAAAGACAATCTCTACTACTAATGTTTATCGAATATAAACACAAGTAACAAATAACTAAGAACTTCTTGATCCTCTATGGATCTTTATATTAACTAAAACCGAGTTTTTCCAATCGGTACATAAACCTTTCTAATGTGTTCCTTTTATAGATAAGGAACCCTAAACAATATCGCTAAACCGCTTTCCAAGAAACGATAATCATAAAACTAAATAAGATATACACAATCACTTCCTAATAAAGCTCATGTATATCCACACTAAATAAACTAAACACGGAATAAACACTTCCGCAGCATTAAAACAAACTAATCACTATTATACTTCAAGAGAATAAGTCTTCTAGCAGTAATCCACTTCACTTCAAGAGAAACACTTCGCATTAATATCAAGATAATCAAGACTTTCACATAATTCCCAAGTAGCATACTCAAAACTGTTACATAATAAGCTCAAATCACCAAATCATAGCATCTTGTAATTTAGAGGTTAAAACCAGTTGTTTTTGTTTCATTTTGACACTTTAAGCATTTCATAGCTTCGATCAAGTTGGTAGCTTGTTGTAGCTTTTGGCTTATTAAAAGTGCTTATTTATAAGCGCTATAACCGCAGATCTCATTTTCTTACACACAATCTCATATTTTTCTATTTTTCTTAGATTCAGAGATTAAAATAGACTTTTCCTGAAATTTTCATAATTTTCCAACACTGTTTGCTATTTTTCTTAATTAAAAACTGTTTTTAGGCATTTTTAAATAGCTTTTAATACAAATAAATTAGAAAAAGCTTAAAAAATTATGTTTTCAATTTTCCTAGATTAAGATAAATATAAAAGTCATAAAAAGTATTTTTCCATAATTTTCTTGGTTTAAATAGTATTTTTTTATCATTTTAATTAGTTTTAAATAGTTTTAAATTAATAATAAATACATATAAAGTCTAAAAAATATATTTTCAGTTTTAAAAAAAGTTTTATCATATTTTAGATTTTTCTAAGTTTTAATTTCATTTTTCTAAGTTAATTTTTATTTTCTTGTATTTTAGTGCATTTTAAATACTTAATAAATAGTTTTTAATTAATAATAATTAAACAAATAGTTGTAAAAATAATTTTCTTTTTCTAATAATTTTCTTTTATTATTAGGATTGTTAAAATATCATTTTTTATATTTATAGGCCTTTTATTTCTTTAAAACTCACGTTTTATTTTATACGTTTACGTAATTTTATTTTAAACGTACGTTTTAGGTTTTAAACGATCATCATTTTAAAAATAGTGATAGCGTTTATTTAATATATTTTAACTTTTTAATTTCTTTTAATTTGCATTTAAGTCACGTAATTTGTAGATCTTTTTTAGGTAATTTTCCATCAATATCCTTATCGATCACTATCCTTATCGATCATTCTATCATCCGATCAAGTGTTTATACACCAATTCATCCTCCGTGGGACTTAACAACCTGTGAATCCATTATATTCCTCCGATCTTAATTGCATTAGTGTTTGAGCTATTTTAAGTTTGTTACGGTTGACCATTCACAAGTGGTTAGCTTGTGTAATTAAACTTGACGGTTTTGCACCAATCATGGATTAAGTCTTAAATGCAATTACAAAGTTCTTCCCTTTATAACTCACATTGTCAAGAATACTTTAGTCATCAAACATATAGTTAGACTACCCAAAGCCAAATTTCTTAATCAAAACCATGATTAGGCATAATTACTTGTTAGATTAAGGATTTGAGATATCCAATGCCTAAAGACTTCAAAATTAAGTCTATCCATGATTAAACTAACTTACAACAAAGATAATAATTTCACCTTGTCCTTGTTCGACAACCTGATCCTCGGTCTTCAACCAGCGGATCCCTTACGGAAAGGGATCCGTGGGATCCGTAAATACAGAGCATAAACCAACTCCATATTTGAATTCAAGTCACCTTTTGGGTCTCCAACCACCTTTAGCATTCATTAATTATCCTCATAGAACTTATCAAACCCCAAAAGCATGCCTAGCCCTTCAAATGGCCAAGAATTTAATTTCCTAATTCAAATTACCCTTTATAAACCAAACAACCTTAGAGTTAAGGTACCACTCTCAAATCACATCTCAAAATCAAGAACTAAAAGAGTTCTTACTAGCACCATCACTATGACTAAGGCCCTAGTGCTAACTCATCCACTCAAGAACCACCCAAGAAACTTGCTAGAATCATGCATGAAGTTTCCTCAACCAAATCACCTTCTGTAAGTCCACCAAAACTAGGATCTCTCCCACACTAAGAAAACCAATCAAACTAACTCACAAGAAGAGTGCTTCCACTAGGACTTCATCATATAATTCTATTAAACCCACCACATAATCATTTGAAGATCCTCAACCCACTTCACTTGAACCTCCACTTCAAGAAACTCAAAACCATGACAAAGAGTGCGATCATTGCAAACATGTTGAAAGAATGAAACATGAACTAGATGTATTAATACATGACCTACAAGCTCAAACTGACAATGTTTAGGAAACCTTTCTCATCCTTGATCATCATTAAGCTTTTAGTCGAATCTTAAGTTTGGGTTAACTTATTAGCATTAGTGGCACCTATTTGGCTAGTTCATTCTCTTAGTTTTTAGAGATTTGGTTGTGTATCTCTAGTTTTATTGAATGAATACTTATATGCTATGATTATTATGTGTGTTGTGCTTGCTATATTGTACATATATCTCATTCCCTCACATAGCATTCCTTGACATTTCTTCACCATCAAGAAACTGCAATGATAGCCGGATCCTCCCAATACCTAGACGGATCCCTCCCGGAAGGAACCGTGGGATCCGTGGTACAGAGCACAAATTTATGCTAACTTGAGTCTCTTTTGTGAAATTATGCACTACACTCTTGTTTTTCTAACCTTTGTTTTGTAGTTATTCAAAATACACATGAAGATATTGACACCATAAAGCTAGGGGAGCTTTGTGTCAAATGACATTGCAAAATCATTTGCAAACTTAATCCTATTTTGGGTTACACTTCATGACGCCCATTGCAACATTGCAATATTTATGGGAGCACGCTCGCCACTTAGACGAACCATTTGCAAACTTAATTGCAAACACAATTAGTTTATTTTACGTTATGTCCTTGACGCCTTTCAAAGGGATGGACTCGCATGGGGAGTTAAGACGAGTACCATTCCCGCCACTTGCTCTCTTTACATTTTACATTTTTCTCTCTTATAAAAATTGTGTTAGTTTCTTTTAACACTTTTGTTTCGACAAAAGGGGAGAAGAAAGTAAAACCACAAATTCAAACTTTTACTTAATTTTAGATTTTTACTTAAAATAATTTTATGTTTTGTCATCAACAAAAAGGGGGAGATTTTTAATACAAATAAGCCGTGAAAACGTTTATTTATAATTTACGATCTTCTAATGTTTTGTCGATAACAAATATAAAATCATTTTAACGAAACAAATAGAGTACGTAAATAGTTTGAGTTAATAGTTTTCTAACACACTTACGCTTTCACATAAAACACTAAAACAGAAGAGAATTTCCTCTATAAATAGAGAGCCATTTCATGGTTTTATATATACCACTTAACCAAGTTCATTGTATCCTTAAGATACATTGTATCTAGAAAGAAAACCATGGATCAACCCATAACCCATGACCCTTAACCAAAAATACCCATGGGCAAAGAGGAGCGGACACGGATCCCTAGCTTTGTGCTAGCCGGATCCCTTGTGGTAGGGATCCGGGATCCGGGAAATGTAAGAGAATTTCTATAAATAGAGAGCCATTTCTTCCTCTCTATGTGTGATTTTTACATATACTTCCCAAAGTATTCTAACCTCTAACCTCGGATCTAAGTGATCTATGTAGTTTGTCTTTTGTTTTTGTGTGATCTACTAGGTTCCTCTTAAAGGAAAGATCACCACCTCTTGAAGACGTAAAAGCTCAAAGTCCATGAGTTGCCATGCTTCGTCATCATCAAGACTACTAAGGTTATCTTGTTGATAGTTCTTCCTTTCTCCATAGATGTTGGGTTGAAGGCATTAGTAAAGAATGTCGAACATGTCAAGATGAAAGCATTAGTGAAAGGTGCTCATCATCCGTGTCAAAGCATTAGTGAAGGATGCTAAAGGTGTCAGGACGAAGGCATTAGTGAAGGGTGCCAAGCATTGTGTCAAAGGCATTAGTGAAGGATGCCAAAGAATCAAATCAAGTAGCATTTGGGAAGAATGCCTAGGTCGATAATGGATGAGTGCATCGTTATACATATATGTATTTCTTTATATACAAGGATGGTGATATCCTTGATGGTGTTGTAAAAAGAGTAGATCCCTCGAGATTAGGTGTTGTGTCGTGAAGGTGTAGTTCACCTAAGGTGTGAAAGAACCAGGTGCTTAGCCTAGTACCTAATAAAGGGTAGGTGACGTTGTGAAGGATTAGTTCTCCTAAGGTGTGAAAGAACCCGTGGTTAGCCTAGCACCGATAAAGGGTAAGCGACGTTGTGTTAGGTGTGGTTCGCCTTGGTGTGAAAGAACCCGGTATTTAGCTTTGTACCGGAAAAAGGTTAAGCGCGTTGTGAAGGCTTCTCCGCCATAAGGAGTTGGTGTAGTGTTTACGAACTCTCGAGTAGGGGACTCGGGAGTGGAGTAGGCAAGGAAGGTGTCCTTGTAGCCGAACCACTATAAATACTTGTGTCGTGGTGATGTGCTTCTTACTCTTTACCTTTCATTACACGCTTATATATCTATCTATCAACGCCCAACATAAACAATCAAATAGATTGACATAAGTCGATCTAAATATTTAAAAGGAAGTTTTAAATTGGTAAAACTATTCAACCCCCTTCTAGTTTTCCACATGATATCAACATCACTTCGATTAAATCAAGTATATAAAGCATATTTGGGAAGGATGAGGTTTTCACAATTTTTCTCCCCTTAATATGTGTCTCAAGGCATCAAAGAGTTTTGCACATATTAGAAGGAACTCGCACTTAGAGACGGATCAATCACGTTTCAATTCTTTATGGTTTAAAAGTTGCTCCCTCAACATGTGCATGGAAAATTTGAAATCGTTTGGCACATGTGGGAGGAATGCTTGCAAAACACTCAGAAACCATTTATCGAATCATCGCTTTAAACCAATTTAAATCACAAATTCTCCCCGATCACAATTTTCTAATCATTTGAGATTTGTGATCTCAGAGATTTAAATTGATTTTGAAAGCTTTGAGGAGAATTGTGACTTGATTATGAAAACATTTTAACCGATAAGGATCGGATTATGAGACTTTAAACTCCATTGATTAAACGTGCATGATTATCTTTCAAAATAATTGTATGACAAATAACCTTTGATTTAATTGAAATCATTCTCCCCTCAATCAATGACATAAGTTGTTGATCGGAGATAGATATTTTGACAAATGATCGATCGATGATTTTAAAAATAGCGTCGAGTTATTTTTCAAAGCAATTAGTTTTCATTAGATAGAAGCAATTGTTTATAGAATCAGAGCATGAGATTTGAAAACAAGATGAAGCAAGGCTTTGTTCTTTCTTTGAAAAGCGAGTTATTGCCTGAAATGACAATAAACCATTGTTTCACTTTCTCCCAAAAATATTTTTGATTTTTTGATTTTTTTTAAGAACATTCGAACAACATCTAAAATCCCGTTTCATTTTTGAATGACAGCACAAAGACCGTAGATATTATCGAATCGAGAAAATCATGACAAAAAGACAATATTTTTTTGAAAATTTTCAAGATTTTCAAATTTTTATGGATTTTGAAAGTTTTATATTTTTCTATTTGCTTTTTGAATAAATATTTACAAGAGATGGATGAAGAAAGACCTTTACTCCTCGCCTTCCTCTTGAAGAGGTTTGAGTGTTTCAGTTGAAGACTCTTTAGGCCAAGTCGTGGAGGATAAACTCAAAACGTTCTCTAGGAAGAGCTTGGTGAAGATGTCTCGCTAATTGGTATTCGCTCACAAAATAGAGTTCCACCACACCGCTTTCTACTTGCTCCCGGATGAAATGATGTCGAATGTTGATGTGCTTTGCTCTTGAGTGTTGAAAGTTGTTGCATGAAAGAGCAATAGCACTTTATTATCACAAGACAGAGGATTTTTTGAATTCAAAGCCATAGTCGATAATTGGGATCTCATCCATAGGATTTGAGCACAACAAGATGACATGGCTATGTATTCACCTCAGAGAGGAAATAGAAGTACTCATTTGTTTCTTTGAAGACCACTCACAAGTTTATCACCCAAAATCGAGCACCTCCGCATCGCATTTCGACGATATCTTGACATCCCGCATGATCAAGATCTCGTGATAGGTCGTTAGTGACATACGGGTGTCCTTCGAGTACCAAAGTCCCATATTGATGGTTCCTTGAGATACCGAAGACCCGCTTAACCGCTTCAAGGTGCTTTTTGGTAGGCTTAGCTCGATCTCTAGCACACATGCAAATAGCGTAATGAATGTCTGGTTCATCGGTCGTGAGGTACATCGTGATCCAATCATACTACGATATTTCGCTTGGTCTACCATGATCCCCGAGTGGTCCTCATCCGCTTTAGTACGCCTATCATGGGAGTGTCATCAGGTCACAAGAATCAAATCCAAATTTCTTTAAAATCTCATTTGCATATTTAGATTGATTTATAAAATGCCTCCGGACTTCGTGAAATTTGTAATCCCAAGAAAATGACATTTGTCCCATCATTGACATTTGAAATTTAGAACCCATTTCACTTGAAAACGGTCACATTCATTGGGGTCACGAGGCAAAAATGATATCATCAACATATATTTGAACATGAATTAAATGTTTGCCCGACTTTCGGTGAACAATGTCGGATCAATCGCCTTTGTCGAATCCAAGAGATAGAAGAAACTTTGATAGCGATCATACCATGCCCTCGAGCTTGCTTTAGACCGTAAAGAGCCTTCTTCAAACGATAGACGTGAGTAGGATGCTCGATTCACAAAGCCTTCGTGATGGTCGACGAAATTACTTCTTTAAGATCTCCATTAAGAAACGCCGCCTTTACATCCATCCGATAGACTACCATGTTCTTACTTGCAAGATTAGCCAAGAAGATTTCGATTGCCTCGATACGAGCAACAGAGCAAATTATTCTTCAAAGTCAATACCTCCTCTTGACGATATCCTTTACAACTAATCGAGCCTTGTTCTTCAAAACATCACCATGCTCATCAAGTTTTACTTTGAAGATCCACTTTAGAGCAATGATCATTGCACAATCTGGAGCACTACTAATTCCCATACATCTATTCGATCAAACTCAAGAATTTCTTCTTGCATGGCAATGAACCAAATTGCCTTCATTCATGGCGTTTTCATGTCTTTGGTTCGATCTTAGAGAGTACGGAGTTGAAGAAGCACCATAAGGCATCGGTTGCAAGTTGTTTCCTTGTGGATACCGGACGGAAAGGTTTTCATGATGTTGTCCAATGGATGATCATGTGTCCATTTTCTAAGGTGTTCATGTGGTTGTTATTGAGGAACCAAGTAGCAGAGTTGATATCTCCTCAAGAAGATGGTTCGATGATGACTCAGAGCAAATATGTTTTCAAAGGGTTCATCTTCCGAGGAGCAAAGGGTTTTCATCATCGTAATAGCAAAGAACATTTCCATTGTGTACACTCGATGATTGATGATTTGTTGATGAGACAGAGTGATCGCCAGAAGGCGCTTGACTTAATGATATTGAAACCAAGAGTTAACTTCATTGACAGGATATAGGCACCTCTGTTGATGGAACCGATATATCATTAGCACATGGCTCATAGTGTTCATCAAACATTGGATCAAATAATTTCTTCAAATCATCTTCTCAAGGAGGTACATAAGGAGTTCTTTGGTGAGAGATTAGAAACAAGAGTAGAACCGATAGGACTCGGATAAAGGTTGAAATGGGGTCCGAGAATCGGATTGTCTCGGAGCTATTTGACCGGTCAACTCATTGAACGTAACGTGAATTGTTTCCATGATATTTCGTGTTCTCTTGTTGTAGATTCGTATCCTTTCTGCTTTGGTGCATAACCTACAAATACTCCAATGTCCGCTTTAGCTTTTAGTTTACCTAAATCTTGACCGTCATTAGTTGGGTAACATAAAGCACCAATCACACGAAGGTAGGATAGATCGGTTTTCGCTTATGGACAAGTTCATATGGAGTTTTTCCGAGAGAGGTGTGAATAAGGGAACGATTTTGGGTGTAGCAAAGTGGCAATGGCTTGACCCATAGAAACATTGGAAAATTTGAATAAATTAGCATTGTTCTTGCAGCTTCCACAAGAGTTCGATTTCATCTTTCAACCGCATCGCTCGTTGAGGAGTACGTGGAACACTTCTTTGATGACCGATTCCAACACTTTCATAAAAGCGAATTAAGTCTTTGTTAACAAACTCGTGCCATTATCTGTTCGAACAATTCTAACAATATTGTTGAGTCGAACTCAAGTCGCTTGATAAGTTTGATGATGACATCCGGAGTTTCATCCTTTGTCCTCAAAAACTTTACCCAAGTAAACCGAGAGTAGTCATCAACAACTACTAGAATGTATTTCTTCCCATTTATTGTTTGCACTCTCATTGGTCCACACGATCCATATGAAGGGTATGAAGAAATTCCATTCTCGAGTTTGTAGGTTTTATTTGTGGGCATATTTTGTGCTTTTTCCCAATTGGCAAGTCGAACAAAGATGATCTTTTCATACTTTAACTGGGTAATCCTCTTACTAAGTCCTTTCGGAAAGATTGTTTATGGTACCAAATTTCAAGTGATTGAGACGATTGCCATAGCCATGACTTAGTTTTGGAAGCCTTTGATGACAAGCGGATGGGTGAAGATTTTATCATATCTTTGATAGAGATGGTGTATAGGTTTGAACCACGAGTTCCTCCGAGAAGTTCCACACCATCAAGTTCTCTAACAAAGCAAGTATGTTTTCCGAAAGCCACTTCTAAATCGAGTCACGTAATTGTCCGACGTAAAATAGATTATGTCCAAGACCTTCAACATAATATACCCCGAAATCACACTATCTCCAACCACGTAATCTCCATAACCCATAATAGCACCAAAATGATCGCTTCCGAATCTCACAGCTCGATGAATTTACTCACGAGTTCATGAGCCGTGACCGGTCTCCACCATATGCTTGGAACAAATTGAGTCCGTGTACAATGTAATGATTTGAACGATCTGCAGCTGAACATGCATAAGAATGGATAATCGATAATTGGGATCCCCATGCAAGAATGGGTTCCATTTGGTTTGTAACAGTGATTGGAACACCCACATCAGAAGTAGAAACAATGGACTCATTAGAAATAGATGCAGTGCTAGTGTTCATATTTGACCCATTCAAAGTATGTTAAATTCTTAAGGGAATAGTTCTACCAGTAAGCATCCATTTTCTAGTGGGCATTGACTTCGCAAATTTAGGGCACAGCAGATTAATCTTATGGCCAGTAGGTATCCATTGATAACCTATATTACTAAATTTCCTTCCTGTGGGTTTCCACTGTTTTCTAACTTTCTTACGCCTTTGCCTTTTTGCCTTTTTAGCTTGAATTTTAACATTAACAATTTTAGCTGGGCATTTAACAACATTAGACAAATCATTCACACCACGCTCAAGATTAGTAATGTAAACCACGCAATCATCGTTACATGTTTTGCAAAAGTAGCGAATCGTGATTAATTACAAGACGCTTAGAGCTAACACTAGAATCAACACGATTCGCCTTATTGATTCTCCCTAAGGTGATCTTCACTTTCTTCCACCGAACATTCCTAGCATGAAAGGTCCTATCATTCTTTGTGTTGCCTTGAGGCTTTGACCGCTTGCTTTGGTGTCACTTCTTACTCCTGTAGAGGAATTGGAACATTAGTTGGTTTTGCAACTTTTGCATTCCCGAACTAGAAGTGCGTGGATCTGAACTACTTGAAGGTACATAAGTGTTCACTTTCTTAAACCGGGCATAGAATGGTTTGTATGCTTGGCACTAGGCATAGAACAAGGCATCACAGCTTTTCCTTTTGCACCTAAGGATTTAGGACATGTTGCTACCAAACATTCTAGCAGCTCTTGAGATCGTTTGTCTTGAATGCACGCAAACCTAATTTCACTGTCAAGAGGCTTATTTATAAAATTCTCTTCCACAATCTCATGGAGACATTCTAGACTATGTAAGATATAACTTTTCACATACACATCAAACCATAACACAAAGTAGCATATAGATGGAATTCTAGAGAGAAAGTTAGAGGTTTAGGGAACTTAGTGAGAGAAAGTGAAAGATATTATTATGAGTTTAACTCTCTACCTTGGGAGGTAGAGAGTATTTATAGTCTTACACAAATCGCCACACTTTGGGTGTGGATCGGGCATACAGGTGGGTAAAGACCCGTCCGTCCTCCACGGTGTTACTTAACTAAATTACTACTTAACTTAAAAGAACTACGACTACGAGCTTTAACGATTACATATACTTGAGGTGACCGACTCTTTAATACTGGAATTTCTAATTCTAACAATCTCCCTAAGGAGGTCACCTCAATAATGTACCAAAATTACATTGAATACAAATAGATATAACATTTAACAATTGATCTTGCATTCTTGATGTAGTCCTTTGCTCCTAAGCTCGTAGTCAATGATTCTTCACAATGCATGTTTGGTTATTCCAAGTGGAGGTCTTTTACTGATCCACGTGATGATAATATTGAGCCATCATTTGAGATCATCAGCTATCAACAATCTCTGAGACATCCATTGTGGTGTTTGTGACTTTGAGACCGACATGCTCACATTCTGGATCATGATCTCTTCTTATCAGAGTAGCGGAAGCTTTAGTTGATTCATGATATTGGCAGCAGCGTAGCAGAAGCATGGAGTGAGAATATCGAGACACCGATGCACTAATCATGATTTCTTTTGAGATGAATGTGTTAAGTGAGCATGCGGCTATGGATTGATCGCTTCATTCGATCACCGCAAACGTCGGGCGCACACACATACAACAAGCTAGCAACAAATCGCACGAAAGTGTCTTTGATCACTTTCGATGAATTGAGGTACACGCCCACTTGCCTCGCTGATCAAGACAAGCACCGCTCGTGATCGTGTAGGATTCCTAAGAATCTCCTTGACGGGGTTTCGCAATGTTTCTCATTGTTCTCAAACCGAACATCTCAAAGAAGACAAAGACGGAGTGAGTGAACCAAATAATTTTAAGTCCACCGATTGATGAAAGAGATTTGAAAACAATCGTGTATTGCTCAATAGAAATTGTTTTTGCAATACAACGAAGGTTTTATTGAAAATCAATTATCAATCATAAAATACCTTTTGGTTTGAAAATGAGTACACAATGATGTGCTAAGGAAAAGAGTTTTAAGCACAAAGACCGGTTTTCAAAGGTATCCGTCAATCCCTAACTCGAACCAGATTGATTCAAGAAATTGAATCGCCCCATTGTTTCGTTTCGGTTGTCACATGGTTGATCTATATGATAGATCTCACATGCCACCTACCAGAGCTTGTTTGATGTTGGCTCCAAGGCTTTCCATCTTCATTGTGAATGTGTAAACACATCACTCGGATGTTCCGCAATACCACAAGGATAATGCGTAGGACTCAAGATATAATCTCTTTCCACATTGTGTGAAGCGAGAGAGTCTTCATTGAAAGTGTCCTAATGAGATTTATTGATGATCTCGTGGTTCTAGACTCAATTTGTGCATATTTGGATCCTATAACGGAGACTGGGAGAGGGTCTCCTTCTTCAATATCAACCATCTCTAAGAGAAAGTCGATAGATAATGTCGGTTCCCGTGAGAATGAAACAAGTCCTTTTAAGAGGAACTTGAGTGGTTTGGAAAGTTGAAGTGCGGTGCGTCCACGGGTCCATGACGTCTTGTCTTCAATACCGATGTTACCATCAAGAGTATATGAATTGAACCCGGTTTCGCCCTAAGGTTGAATAAATGGAGGGCTATTTGTTTTCACCCTTTTCTCATTCAATTCTTTTAATTCTTCAACCCTTCTGCTTACCGAGACTTCATAGCTAGAACCTTGTTGGGTTTATTCCAAGACTAGCTCGCACTTAGTCCGCACTCTTCCCTTATCTCATTTTTCTCCTTTTATCATCATACCTAAGGACTTCTACATTAACTAGTGGATTGTCCTCGGTAGATCCCTCCGGTTCGCGGATCATGGGAACCAATACCTAACCTTATCATCCTTATATCACCGCATATAAAGTAAAGTTGGTCGGTCTATTTGGTATTGTTCATCCGCCATTGGATCCAATTGAAAACCATTTGAACATCAATTCGGATACTTGTGATATATTATCAAAGCATTTTGTACCGAATTGTTTTTTGATATTTTAGAACGAGAACTCCCCTCAACATGTGCATCAAGTATCAAAATGTTTTGCACACGGAGGCAAGAGATAGAATTTACTTTTTTGATTACCATTTTCTAAAGATATCAACATCACTTCCTCAATGGATCAAGTGGGTATCGCATTTCGGAAGGATGAGGTTTCCATGAATTTTGCTCCCTCAATATGTGCCTCGAGGTATGAAAAGAGTTTTGCACATACTAGAGGAACCCGCACATGGGATAAATGATCACGCTTCAAATCAAAGGTTTAAGATAGATGCTCCCCTCAACATGTGCATGGAAAATTTGAAATCGTTTGTCACATGTGGGCACGATAGCATGTACATCCTTATAAAACCATTTACCTGCTTATCGCTTTAAATCCAATTTAAATCACACATTCTCTCCCGATCACAATTATCAAATCATTTGAGATTTGTGATCTCTTATAGATTTAAATTGATTTTGAAAGCTTTTAAGGAGAATTGTGACTTGATTATGAACGCGTTTGAACTGATATGATCTGATTTTAAGACTTTAAACTCCATTTATAAAACATGCATGAATATCCTTTGAAAACAATTTAATGCCAAATAACTTTTTAATTTAATTGAAATCATTCTCCCCCTCAATCAATGACATAGGTTGTGGATCGAGAGATAGAGATTTTGACAAATAAGTCCCGATGATTTTCAAAAATAGAGATCGAGTTATTTTTCAAAGCATTTGGTTTTCAAAGAGATAAATGTTTATAGAATCGAGCATGGAATTTGAAAACATGTTAAAACATGGCTCGTTCTTTCTTTTAAAACCGGGTTATTGCTCGAAAATGACAATAAACCATTTCTCTTTCTCCCAAAATATATATATATATATATATATATTTTTTTTTTTAAAGAGTTCGAACAACATCTAAGGTCCCGTATCATTCTTTGAATGACAAAGACAAAGACCGTAGATATTATCGAACCGAGAAAAACATGACAAAATGACAATATTTTTGAAGAATTTTCGAATTTTTTGATTTTTATGGATTTTGAAAGTTTTATAATTTTCTATTTTGTTTTTCGAATAACTATTTACAAGAGATAGATGAAGAAAGACCTTTACTCCTCGTCTTCCTCCCGAAGACGTTTGAGAGTTTCGGTTGAAGGCTTTTCAAACCAAGACGTGGAAGAATAAACTCAAACGTTCTCTTGGAAGAGCTTTGGTGAAGATGTCCGCTAAGCGATATTCGGACCTCACAAAATATAGTTCCACCACACCTTTTTCCACTTGTTCCCTGATGAAATGATGTCGAATGTCGATATGCTTTGCTCTTGAGTGTTGAACGTTGTTGTAACGCCCCGACCCGCCAAGGGTAAAGGAATCACAAGTAATGGTGTCATATCAAAGCAAAACATTCATAACCAAAAGAAAGTCTTAACATAAATGCGGAAAATAATCCAATTCAAAAGACTTCAATACATAGGTCCCAGCGGAAGCATAATAAACTCCAAACATAATATCCGAAATAAATAAGTCTAAATGGCATCATAAGAAATCAAAGCTAAATCTCTAAGGTAAGTCCACTCAAGCACTCATCCCAAAGCAACCCAGCTTCCAATGCTTAGATACCTGCCGCGGAAGAAAAGAAAAGTGCGGCTGAGCTTCAAAAGCCCAAAGGAATGATATGAAAGCAAAAGCTAATACTAAACGATAACGGATACGAAATAAAGTGAATGAGCAATAACAAAATCTTTATCACTTTCAAAACATAAATCATAATTTCAAAAGATATTTATAGTCAACTACCACGAGCCCGTAACTTATATCGATCACATTCATATTCACACAAGGCAACATTTTGTAGGGAGACCTACCGAGAGTTATGGAGGGCGACGCACGCAAAGATCAATCATCGACAACATATAACATATAATGATAATGATCTAGGATGGATCCATACGCCCCTTCCTACATATTCACAAATATGCTTCACCATCCGTAGACGTGGCGTAACATCACTCTATCGCCTAGAGTCATATCGAGGTGCATCATCGATACGGACATGGAACCCCATGACTAGTTAAATATTTGGCTCGGGTGTCAAACTATCTTAGGTCAAAGCAGTAATGTCATAACCGATACGATCATATTTATCGGAAAATCATTCATATTTCCAAAATCATAGTTTTCATATCGATAGTTCAAAAATCGATGTTTCATAATTCGTAAATCAAAGTTCGGATAAGCAATAGCTCAAACAAATCGATTTGGGATTCATAGCAAAGGCTTAGGAAAACCTAATACGAAGAAAACATTAAGAGAAACCTTTATCGAAAAGGTCGAATATCTGCCTTATTCCAACGCAAAGATCGAAAAGCGTAAAGACGAAAACAAAGGATTACTCCTCTTCACGTAACCTATAGACATTAACGGTTGTCCAAGTTATTAATGATTCCATAATCGTCAAAATGATCTTTAAATATTTAGTATCCATAATTAGTAATCTTTATACTTTAGGGTTTTATTAATGAGTCTTAAGTATTTTATAATCAATGTTGTAGATTAGGGTTCGTTATATCATTTATTAAAGTCTAGGTTAAATGAGAAAATAGTTTATAAGTTATAACTCACACATGAAATAACACTTACTATATTTAGCTCAAACCCTAATATACTCTCATTTACGTTCTAGGGTTTCTTACTCTTTAATATCTCATTAATATGCATTTACTTTATATGTTACGTCTTAAATGACTTGCTACTTAACCTAATACGTAATTAAGAACCTTCTTTACTTTTACTCTTTATCATGCACGTTTATGATTTCATGTGACCATAAGTTATTAGGGTTTAGTATACTTATACGCTTTACATATTAAAACTAGGGTTTATGTTTACGTACCCTTACTTATTTATTAAACGTCTAAATCTCATGTACATATGTATTCGGTTCACCTAGGGTTTCGGCTAGCATGTTTTACACAAGACCTAGCTCATTTAAACATGTTTCGTATACAAGTTAATATGTTTTAAACCCCATTCGAAGCTCATGCATGCCTCGTCCAACCTCATGCATGTCTCGACTTACATCAACTCAACATATACATGACCCGATTCAATATTACTTATTACTTACACGTTCCTTATTAATTACAAGGTTAAAATAAATTAGGGTTTCCTTGTTTCCTTGGTTACCACCTCTCGGCCAAAACAAAAGAAAAGAAACGCGGCTAAACAAAGTATATCTCGACATATACATGCATAATACGTTAAAAGGAAGATGAATAAACGTTATACCTTCACTTGAATAAGAAAAATCGACACCAAGGGTGTGTGTGAGACTCTCGGCCGAGCAAAAGGAAAAGAAAAGGCAAAGCAAAACTAGGGTTTCAATTTAATGATTATGTGTTGTATTTATAGTTGTAGTATTTGAGTTAGATTAGGAAAGTGATTGGGTTTGGGTTGGCTTGGGTCCAACCGAACACACACACAACAAAATGGGCTTCGGCCCCCCTCCTTGGCTCACACGAACACAACAAACACCCTCTTGGGCTTAGGCTTGGCGCAAAACAAAAACAAAAGACACGAGTCCAATAAACAAACAAACGGCCCAACTTATTAGCGAAACATTTACGTCCTTCGTCAGATTAAAGTCATTCACGAAATTATATTCGTTAAGTTTTATTTATTAGGTTTTTAAATTTTCGACTTTATTATAAACGTGTTTTACGATTTTATTATTCTTGGTTCCAAGGGTATTTTAGTCTTTATATAGGTTTTAGATTTTCGGTTTTACTGCTTGTTGCATGAGAGAGCAATAGCACTTTTATTATCACAAGACAGAGGATTTTGTTGAATTCAAAGCCATAGTCGATAATTGAGATCTCATCCATAAGATTTGAGCACAACAAGATGACATGGCTATGTATTCACCTCAGAGGAAATAGAAGTACTCATTTGCTTCTTTGAAGACCACTCACAAGCTTATCACCCAAAATCGAGCACCTCCGCACGCATTTCGACGTGTATCTTGACAACCTCGCATGATCAAGATCGTGCATAGGCCGTTAGTGACATACCGGTGTCCTACGGGTACCATAGTCCCATATTGATGGTTCCTTGGAGATACCGAAGACCCGCTTAATCGCTTCAAGGTGCTTTTTAGTAGGCTTAGCTCGGTATCTAGCACACATGCACACGAGAACAAGATGTCTCGTCTACTAGCGATGAGATACATCGTGGATCCAATCATACTCCTATATTTCGTTTGGTCAATCATGATCCCCGAGAGGTCCTCATCTAGTTTGGTTCGGTCAATCATGGGGTGTCAACAGGTCACTTTAATCAAATCCAAATTTCTTTAAAATCTACATTGCATATTTAGATTGATTTATGAAAATGCCTCCGGACTTTGTGAAATTTGTAATCGCAAGAAAAATGACATTTGTCCCATCATTGACATTTGAAACTTTGAACTCATTTCATTAGAAAACGATCACATTGCATTGGGTCATCGAGGCAAAAATAATATCGTCAACATAAATTTGAACATGAATCAAATGTTTGCTCGACTTCGGTAAACAATGTAGGATCAATCGCTCCTTTGATGAATCGGTTGATGTAAGAAACTTTGACGTTGTATCGCATCATGCCCTTGGAGCTTGCTTTAAACCGCATGAGCCTTCTTTAAACGATAAACGTGAGTAGGATGCTCTTGATTCACAAATCCTTCGGGTTGGGCGACGAGACGACTTCTTTAAGATCTCCGCTTAGAAATGCCGTCTTTACATCCATCCGATAAACTACCATGTTCTTACTAGCAAGATTAGCGTAAAGATTCGATTGCCTCGATTCGAGCAACCGGATCAAAAGATTCTTCAAAGTCTATGCCCTCCTCTTGACGATATCCTTTAGCAACTAATCGAGCCTTGTTCTTCAACACATCACCATGCTCATCAAGTTTTACTTTGAAGATCCATTTTAGGGCTATAATCATAGCACGCCTGGAGCAGTACTAACTCCCATACATCAAGACGATCAAACTCATGAATTTCATCTTGCATAGCATTGAACCGACTATCTTCATTCATAGCGCTTTTAACATCTTTTGGTTCGATCTTAGATAGTACGGAGTTGAAGAAGCACCATAAGGCATCGGTTGCAGTTGCTTCCGGGTTGATACAGACGAGAGGGATTACCAATGATGTTGTCTAATGGATGATCGTGAGTCCATTTTACGAGGTGTTCATGTGGCATTTGTTGAGGAACCGAGGTAGTCGAGTCGATGTCTCTCAAGAAGATGGTTTCGATGATGATTCGTGAGTAGCAAATATGTTTTCAAATGGAGCATCTTCAGAGTCGCAAAGGGATTAACTTCATCATTGATGCGTAAACATTTCCATGATGTACATTTGAAGAATGATGATTTGTTGATGAGATCAAGGATCGGAAGGTGCTTCTTGACTTACGATATTGAAACCGATGGATTGACTTCATTCATCGGAATCGAGCATCCTCTGTTGTGGGATCAAGACCTCATTAGTAGTAGACTCATCAGTTCATCAAACATTGGATCAAACAATTTCTTTACATCATCTTCGATGGAGGTACATATGGTGTTTCTTGAGAGGAGTTTGGAACAAGGGATGAACCAATAGGACTGTTTTGAAGTGCGGGTCCCGAGTGGAGTGTCCAGGAGCCATTTGACCGTCACTCATCAAACGTAACGTGAATTGTTTCCATGATATTTCGGGTTCTTTTTGTTGTAGATTCGGTATCCCTTTTTGTTTGGTGCATATCCTACAAATACTCCAATGTCGACTTTAGCTCTAAGTTTGCCCAAGTCTTGACCCTCATTAGTTGGATAGCACAAGGCACCAAACACACGAAGGAAAGATAGATTGGGTTTCTGTTGTGGACAAGTTCATATGGAGTTTTTCCATGAATGGTGTGAATCGGGAACGATTTTGTGTGTAACATGCATGGCAATTGCTTCACCAGAGAAACATTGAACCTTTGAGTAAATCAAGCATTGTTCTAGCAGCTTCAACAAGAGTACGATTTCGTCTTTCAACTACACTGCTCATTGAGGGGTTCGTGGAACACTTCTTTGATGGTGATTCCAACGCTTTCATAGAATTCACTAAGTTGTTTGTTGACAAACTCGGTTCCATTGTCTGCTCGATAATTACGGCGCTTTGTTTAGTCTAACCCGCATTTGTTTGATGAGTTTGATGATGATATCGAGTTTCATCCTTTGTCCTTAAGAACTTGACCCGGTGAATCGGAATAGTCATCAACCACAACTAACACATATTTATTCCCAAAGATATTTTGCACCCTCATTGGTCCACATAAATCCATATGAATCATATGAAGAACTTCGTGATGAGTTAGTAGGTTTGGGTTTATGGGCATACTTCTTGCTTTTTCCCAATTGACATCTTCGAACAAAGATGATCCTTTTCATACTTTAGTCTAGGTAACCCTACAACTAAGTCCTTTCTAGAAAGATCGTTGATGGTGCCTTAGAAGTTCAAGTGATTGAGACGACGATGCCATAACCATGGGGTGTCAACAGGTCACTTGAATCAAATCCAAATTTCTTTAAAATCTCTGTTGCATATTTAGATTGATTTATGAAAATGCCTCCGGGACTTTGTGAAATTTGTAATCCCAAGAAAATGACATTTGTCCCATCATTGACATTTGAAACTTTGAACTCATTTCATTAGAAAACGATCACATTCCATTGGGTCATCGAGGCAAAAATAATATCGTCAACATAAATTTGAACATGAATCAAATGTTTGCTCGACTTCTGGTGAACAATGTAGGATCAATGCTCCTTTGATGAATCCGGTTGACGGAAGAAACTTTGTGATGTATCGTACCATGCCCTTGGAGCTTGCTTTAAACCGCATGAGCCTTCTTTAAGCGATAAACGTGAGTAGGATGCTCTTGATTCACAAATCCTTCAGGTTGGTTGGCGTGACGACTTCTTTAAGATCTCCGTTTAGAAATGCCGTCTTTACATCCATCGATAAACTACCATGTTCTTACTAGCAAAGATTAGCGGAAAGATTACGATTGCCTCGATTCGAGCAACTGGAGCAAAAGATTCTTCAAAGTCTATGCCCTCCTCTTGACGATATCCTTTAGCAACTAATCGAGCCTTGTTCTTCAACACATCACCATGCTCATCAAGTTTTACTTTGAAGATCCATTTTAGGGCTATAATCATAGCACGATCGAGAGCAGTACTAACTCCCATACATCAAGACGATCAAACTCATGAATTTCATCTTGCATAGCATTGAACCGACTATCTTCATTCATAGCGCTTTTAACATCTTTTGGTTCGATCTTAGATAGTACGGAGTTGAAGAAGCACCATAAGGCATCGGTTGCGAGTTGCTTCCGGGTTGATCTGAGACGAGAGGATTACCAATGATGTTGTCTAATGGATGATCGTGAGTCCATTTTCCGAGGTGTTCATGTGGCATTTGTTGAGGAACCGAGGTAGCCGAGTCGATGTCTCTGAAGAAGATGGTTCGATGATGATTCAGAGTAGCAAATATGTTTTCAAATGGAGCATCTTGAGAGTCGCATAGGGATTAACTTCATCATTGATGCGAAACATTTCCATGATGTACATTTGAAGAATGATGATTTGTTGATGAGATCAAGGATCGCAGCAGTGCTTCTTGACTTACGATATTGAAACCGATGGATTGACTTCATTCACGGAATCGAGCATCCTCATTGTAGGATCGGCACCTCATTAGTAGTAGACTCATACAGTTCATCAAACATTGGATCAAACAATTTCTTTACATCATCTTCGGATGGAGGTACATATGGTGTTTCTTGAGAGGAGTTTGGAACAAGGGATGAACCAATAGGACTGTTTTGAAGTGCGGGTCCTGAGTGGAGTGTCCAGGAGCCATTTGATCGATCACCATCAAACGTAACGTGAATTGTTTCCATGATATTTCGGGTTCTTTTGTTGTAGATTCGTATCCCTTTTGTTTGGTGCATATCCTACAAATACTCCAATGTCGACTTTAGCTCTAAGTTTGCCCAAGTCTTGACCTCATTAGTTGGATAGCACAAGGCACCAAACACACGAAGGAAAGATAGATTGGGTTTCTGTTGTGGACAAGTTCATATGGAGTTTTTCCATGAATGGTGTGAATCGTGGAACGATTTTGTGTGTAACATGCGGTGGCAATTGCTTGACCCGAGAAACATTGGAACCTTTGAGTAAATCAAGATTGTTCTAGCGACTTCAACAAGAGTACGATTTTGTCTTTCAACTACACCGCTCGTTGAGGGGTTCGTGGAACACTTCTTTGATGGTCGATTCCAACGCTTTCATAGAATTCACTAAGTTGTTTGTTGACAAACTCGGCCCATTGTCTGCTCGATAATTCGGCGGTTTTGTTTAGTCTAACTCGCAATTGTTTGATGAGTTTGATGATGATATTAGGAGTTTCATCCTTTGTCCTTAAGAACTTGACCGTGTGAATCTGGAATAGTCATCAACCACAACTAACACATATTTCTTCCCAAAGATATTTTGCACCCTCATTGGTCCACATAAATCCATATGAATCATATGAAGAACTTCGTGATGAGTTAGTAGGTTTGGGTTTATGGGCATACTCTTGCTTTTTCCCAATTGACATGTCGAACAAAGATGATCCTTTTCATACTTTAGTCTAGGTAACCCTACAACTAAGTCCTTTACGGAAAGATCGTTGATGGTGCCGGTTCAAGTGATTGAGACGACGATGCCATAACCATGACTTTGTTTTTGAAGCCTCGATAACAAGCGATTGGTGAAGCTCTCATCATGTCATTGATAGAGATGGTGTAAAGGTTTGTGCCACGAGTTCTTTTCAACAGCTTCCTTACCATTAAGATCTCTAACGAAGCGGTATGTTTTCAAGGCTACTTCTAGATCGTAATCACGAATTGACCAAGAGAGCAGATTATGACCTAAACCTTCCACATAATACACTGGAGATGACACTATCACCAACAACATAATCTCCATAACCCATAATAGCACCGAAATGATCATTACCAAATCTAATAATCCGATGAATTTGCTCACGAAGTTCATGAGCCGTGACCGGTCTCCGGTCATATGCTTGGAACAAACTGAGTCCGGTACCACGTAAGCGATTTGAACGATCTGCAGTTGAACACGACAAGAATGGATAATCGGATAATTGGGATCCCCATGCAAGAATGGGTTCCATTTGGTTAGTAACAGCAGTTGGACCACCCACATCGAAATAGAAGCATTCATATCGAGACGGTGAGGTAATGGAATCATTGTGAATAGATGCAATACTAGTGTGCGTATTAACCCTATTTACATGTGACCACTTCTTAAGGGAATAGTTCTACCAAGAGGCATCCATTTTCTAGTGGGCATTATCGATTAGTCTTATGACCAACGGTATCCAATAAAAGCCTATTCTGTGAATGTTCTTCCTGTGGGTTTCCATTGTTTTCTAACTCTCTTCGCTTTTGCCTTTTAGCCTTTTAGTAAGAATTTTAGCATTAACAATATTAATGGACAATTAACATCATTAGGCAAAGCATTGACGTCACATCCATGATTAGAAAGCGAATTCAAGCAAACATCGAACAAGTTTTGCAAATAGTATCGAATTCGAATTAATTACGATGACGCTTATGGCTAATACTAGAATCAACACGATTCGTTTTATTCGATTCAAACTTAACGTTCCTAGATTGTTCTTCTACTTTCTTCCAAAGGCACATTCTTAGCTTGAGAGGTCCTATCATTCCTTGTATTGTCTTGAGACTTTGACCGCTCCTTTAATGTCACCGATTACTCTGTAGAGGGAATGGGAACATTAGTTTGTTTTACTACTCTTTGCACCACTGTTTAGATGTGCTTTGGGATCGAACTACATGCGGTGTGCACTAAGGTTCACTTTCTTAACACTAGAGTACCGAGATTAGTACTCTAGAAGGCACATTTGAGTTCACTTTCCTAGCATTGACAGATCTAAAATCTGAACTACTCAATGGTACACTACTCCTCACATTCAAAACATTGGGAGTCGATTCCATATCATGTTTGGCCTTAGGCATTGAGCATGGAATCAAAGGGTTAACTCTCTCACCTAATGTCTTTGGGCATATAGTGATCAAGCATTCTAAGATTTCTTGAGATCGTTTGGCATATGAGCATGCATGTCCAATTGCATTATCATGAGGTTTCTCTAGCTTATCCTCTTCAACAATCTCACGCATGCATTCTAAGCAATCCTTAAGGGATGAGAAATATGTTTGAATGGCAAGTTTGTTGTTCCTTAGATGAGGGGGGACATATGTCACAGATAAAGCATATTTATTCTTGGAGTGAACCTTAGATACAACATTCTCCTCATTGATCATTGGCATTTTCCCTTTTACCCGACTCTTGATTCTCGATTTCCTTTTGCAATGAAGTTATTTGTTCGTTGTTTTGTTACGAGTGACTTTAATTGATTCAAACAACTCATTGAAATGACGTTTAACCTTTTCATTTTCTTCTAGAAAACTTTCGTTTTCCTTTTGTAAAGCATTTACTAGGTTTTGAAGATGAAACGTTTGAGAATTCGAGAATCTAAAGAAGGAGGCATTTGGGAGCTGTCATATTGTTCGTTTGGCCCTTTAATTGAGAGATTTGGGCTTTCAACTTTCGATCGTGTTGCATCGAGCTTGAATCATTCATCACGTTTGTTAATTTGAAAATCGCATCAAACTCGAGCATCCGAAGATGTCTTGATATTTGAAGTTTTGACATTTTCTTTGAGATGTTGATATTTTAGTTGTAAATTAAAATACTCAACTTCTAGTTTAGAAAAATGTTTAACCAACGTGTCGTGATCATCCGGTTCAATTTTCTCGTTTAGTTTAGAATTAGTTTTTCAAGCTCAATGACACGATCATGGGAGACTTTCAGACACGAGATAATTCATGAAATTTGGAAGCATTAATAGAGCAATTTGAAGCGTTGAAAAACATATCTTGAGCAACACATTCAAGAATAAGATTCTCATTTAATGTATGCGTGTTCTTTCTCTCAATCTCATTATATTTTAGTGCACGCTCATAATCACTAACTTCAAAGAACCATTGCATCAAATTCCTTTTCCATACCCTTAATATCGCCTTCTACCCCTTTTAAGACTCTCAAAGTGATCTTTTAGAAGTTTAAAGAAAGGCATGACCTCGGTTAAATAACATTCTTTCATTTGTTCAAAACCTCTTTCACCTTCGATTATACCGGTGGGAGTGATCCTTTTCTTGCAAGTTTTCTCAAAATCAACAAATAGTTGGAATATAACGATTGGCTAATTAATGTCTTGCTTTTAGTGGCAATTGTTCTAGGTACAAGATGCATAGGTGTATTAGAGGATACACAGTTGCTCTAGGCATTTTCCGAAGGGAGGGTTTGTTTCTACAATATTTTCAAACTTTACGCTTATCTAAATCCATTTTCCGTAAGACTTGTTCGGGAGTCAACAAAGTCCGAGGCTTAAACTTGTTCAAGGAAATCAGTTTTCCTTCTTGTAATCATGAGGAGAGAAGATTATGTTTTCTCTTTGCATTTGGGATCATTTTGCTTCTTATTCATCTTTTCCTAGTGATTTCATTTAATATCTTATCTTCCTCGATGCACTCAACGCAACTAGGTTTACGCCTAGGTTTAAGGACTTCATTACCATCATAAATTACCTTATGAGCATTTCTAGCCTTTTAATTACCTCGGATTTGGTTCCTCTACAAGGGGAACGCTATGCTTATCGCTTAGAACTCTATGCTTAGTGATCATGTGAGCGATCTGAATGGTGTTTCCTTGTAAATACAACTTGTTTTCAAGTTTGTTTTCAAAGTTTTCGATTAGAAAATCTCTCAAGAGTTTTGATTCCTTTGCATTAAATTCTTGCTTAAGCATTTTCACATTTTCTTGAAGTTCTTGTTTTTGCTTAGTCGTTTTAGAAAGTTTTCTTGCAAGGAATTTAATTCTTGTTTCAATACTTCTTCTCTAAACTTACTTTTCTAATTCTTGTACTCACTTGGACATCCATTTCCGCTCACGAGTGGTCAACTCAAATTTTGCCCGTTGTTCATAAATAGCAACACGTTCCTTATAGGCATTTAGTTCGAAATTATGGAATTATCGAGCACATGCATTGTATTCATCAAAGACATAGTCATTGTTGATCGCAGAAGATGCATCACTTGGTACAATTTCACTTTCACATTGTTTCACGTATTGATCGTATGGGACAATATTGATATTACCCATATTTTCAACATTTGATTCAAAAGTTTCGAGTTGGTTGTACTTTGTCATGCATCATTGCACATCAAGATCGTCAGATAGTTTTAATACCTCGTAGATGAGTTTGTCCTTGGATGTGCCGACTTGTGGTGAGGAAGAGATCTTGGGAGAAACCATTGGAGAGATGCTAGCCATAAAGATTGTGTGTGCGAGAGGTCCATCATCTACATCGAGTCGTAAGCATCACGGTCCACGACTTGAAAGGCATTCGATGATTGTGACCTATCTCCTAAATAGGTCGCTCATCCACATCGCATCATAGGTCTTGGCGTTGCCCTCAAGAAGAAACAATGCAATTCCTCTTCATCCAACGCAGCACCATTGTCCCGAGCTTGTGCCAGCAACATCTTATCTCAAGTAATCGGCATTCGAGGACGCTTTGGAGATGTGCGCTATTTGCAATGTGACCTTCACCACCACAGTTGTAGCATTTGATTGGCTTAGGTTGACCTTGGTTACCATTTCTTCCTCGATTCGGTTTCCAACATAACCTCTCCCGCCTCCACCTCTTCCCCGATCATATCGTCTTTCCGAATCGGTTGCACCACGATCCTTCCATCTTTAACAATGGCTTGATTATGTGGGTTAGATGCGGTTCAAGGTTGTTGTTGGTTTGTGGAGAGAATTCATGTTTTGACTAATGAGTAGAGCTAGTTGATTAACGATGTTATCCACGTGCATCAAGATCGACTTGTTTGAACATAGGATCGGGAATGAGTTTGTGATTACCATTACCCAAGGGTATGACTTGTGATGCTTTGGTTGTGATTCCAATGTTTGAGTAGAAAGTCGTTGAGTCATTAGACGAACTTGTCTCTCCCTCGTTGGTTTTGAACCGATTGAGAATCAATTTTTCAAAATGGCATGTCTCTCATTACAAGGAGGAAGGCATAGAGTTGCTCATAGTTTGTATTCTTCAATCCTTTAGTGAGCTTCACAATTTGTGACAAACTTGTGCCATTCGGGATTCATGTTTTTCACAAACTTTGAGTTCAAATTGAATGTTAGGCATAGTCATTCGATGTTTCTCATGTCATTCACTAACTTATGAAATCTCACATAGTACTCATAGACACTCTCATCCGGTTTCATCTTGAAATGCTCAAATTCGTCATAGAGTTGTGATTCTCTGTCTTCCATGGTTAATTCGAACCCGAGAGAAGCATCTTTACATTGTCCCAAACGACCTTTGCATCGGTGTTATGATTGATCGACTTGTAGATGTCTTTAGGAAGACCTTGAAGAACAATGTTTGAAGCCCCGATATCTCGCATCGAATCTCTTTTCTCCTTATCATCAAGCTCATCATACATCTTAGGTCCGTCCATTCCGTAAATAGGAGTACCATCTTCATTAGTATCAAGTATGTCTCTAGTCGCCTCAACACGATATGGTCCTTCATCAATGGATTTGAGAATGTTGACACCATTTTCCTTTCCAAGGCAATACAATCGATTCGTTGAGCCCAAGAATCGTAGTCGGTTCTGTCAAGCATGGGAGGACAGTATCTCGAGCCACCGCTTGTACATCCTCGACAACAATGGAGATGATGTAGGGACGTTGGTAGACATGTTAATGATTATACGGGATTTTATAACTCAATGATTAAACCGGAAATAGATTCTTTCACGGATTTTACTAAATCAAGAGAAAATCGTAAACAATCGCTCAAGTCGCTAGATGATAAAGCTCTAAGTCGCTAGAAACAAATCCACTAAGTCGCTACCAATTAATTCGCTAGACGACCAAGTCGCTAGAATCCCAAGTCGCTAAGTAGTAACTCGCTATGGACCAAGTCGCTAACCAAATTTTGGCGAGAATTGCCACACAAGTCGCTAGAAACACAAGTCGCTAAAGAGCAACTCACATCGACCAAGTCGCTACCACAAGTCGCTACCGTAGTGGAGATTCCACTACTTGTACTTTAACTCGCTAGATCTAACTCGCTAGATTTAACATCGTAACTCGCTACAATTTTGTGAAGCAAGTCGCTACAAAGAAAACTTATCCGTGAACTAACTCGCTACCATGAAAACCATATAAACATCACTTTTCAATCCAAAACAACCCAACCAAGATGATTCAAGCTTACCAAATGAAAACCTAAACACTTTTGATGATTCTAAACATAAAAGTACCAACAAAATTCAAACTTTAACACAAGAGATCAACCAAATGATGCAAAAACCACTAAACTTTTCAAACTCAAAACCACCTAAAACCACTATAAATCCAAAGATGTGCAAGATATGATCTAACCATGGCTCTTGATACCAATTGTAAGATATAACTTTTCACATACACATCAAACCATAACACAAAGTAGCATATAGATGGAATTCTAGAGAGAGAAAGTTAGAGGTTTAGGGAACTTAGTGAGAGAAAGTGAAAGATATTATTATGAGTTTAACTCTCTACCTTGGGAGGTAGAGAGTATTTATAGTCTTACACAAATCGCCACACTTTCATGTGGATCGTGCATACAGTGGGTAAAGACCGTCCGTCCTCCACGGTGTTACTTAACTAAATTACTACATAACTTAAAAGAACTACGACTACGAGCTTTCTAACAATTACATATACTTGAGGTGACCGACTCTTTAATACTGGGAATTTCTAATTCCTAACAGACTATCCTTAAGGTGAGCACAATAGTTGTGAAACACAGGTTGTTAGGATCTAATATTTATTGTGTTTGATGATTCGGGTGGTCTTGGATGATCAAAATACATGTTAAACATTTTAGAGAGAGAAAGTAGAGAGATGGTGTTCTTACTAGAGACTTGGTTTACACAAAGGAAAGGTTAGATTGAATGAGAAGCACCACCCCTTCCATGGATGGAAAGGGTATTTATAGTTACAACTTACACAACCTCCTGACGGCCTGTGGATCAGGTATACAGTGGGTAAAGACCCGTCCTTCCTCCACGGTGTTACACTAAACTAATCTACGCTACTAAATAACTAATAAACTATTAAACAACGTAAATAACGACAAATCTACGAGCTAACATATGCTAGACCATTATTGGGGTGACCGACACTTTAACATGGAATTTTCCAATTCCTAACAATCTCCCCCTAAGGGAGGTCACCCCATGAAATACATTTTGCTTCCTAGCATTCTATCTTTGACTTTAGTTCTTGAGCTTGTAGACTTGAATTCTTCACTTCCGCAATCTTTGTGCATTAGTAGCGATTCTTCAAAGTCCGCATTGATTTGTACTTTTAGTGGAGGCCTTTAACTGATCCACATCTTTGATGATCTTCGAGCTTTCTTTGAGATCATCAGCTACATAAATCTCTCTGGATCATCCATAGTTGTGTTGCCTTCATGTGATGTTGTGACTTTTGGACCGGTATGCTCACACTTTTGAATCATGACATCTTTCCATCAGAGTAGCGGAAGCCTTAGTGGTTCATGATATTTGCGCAGAAAGCGTAGCATAGTATGAAATATCGAGCCGTGTTATGTAGATATGCACCACCATGATTTCTTCAAATTAAGTGTGGATTGTGAGCATGTGGCTTTGGATTTACTCATCCATTACGATCACCGCAACCGTCCACATGTACCGCAAACAATAGTTAGCAATAAATCACACGAAAGTGTCTTTGATCACTTTGTTGAATTGAGGTACACGCCCACGGTGCCCCCATTGATCGATATTAGTCACGCTCGTGATCGTGAAGGATTCCTAAGAATCTCCTTGACGTGGTTTCGCAATGTTCTAGCCGTTCTCAAACCGAACGCCTCAAAGAAGACAACACGGAGTGAGTGAACCAAATAATTGAGATTCATCGATTGATGAGAATTGATTTGAAAACAATCGCGTATTAATTGAAGAAAGATTTTGCAATACGACGAAGGTTTTATGAGAAAGATCAATTTTTCAATCAAAATGTTTTTTGTATTAGAGAATGAGTACACATTCGATGTCCTAGTGAAAAGAAGAGATTCGCACATCGAATGGTTTTTCCAAAAGTATTTTTTCAATCAGAGATACTTTTTGAGTTTGACAACATGAATACACATTCGACGTTCTAGAGAAAAGAAGGTTTGCACATCGAACGGTTTTTCTAAAAGTATTCGTCAAATCCAATCCTGGACCAAGGTTGATTCAAGAATGAATCTCCCATTGTTTCTATCCGGTTGTCACAAGCTTGATCTTTAGAAAGATCTCACATGTCACCCAAAGAAGAGCTTGTTTGATGTTGGCTCTAGAAGGATTTCCATCTTCATTGTGAATATTTTTACATATCACTCGGATGTTCTGGCAATACCACAAGGATAATGCGTAGGACTATTAATATAATCTTACTTTCCACATTGTGTGAAACAGCAAGTCTTCATTGATTTAATGTCCTAATGAGATATTGTGGATGATCTCTTGGCTCTAGACTCAATTGTGCACATTTGGTTTCCTATGCCGGAGACTAGGGAGAGGGTCTCCTTCTTCAATATCAACAATCTCTAAGAGAAAGTCGATAGATTATGTCGGTTCCCCGTGAGAGTGAAACAAGCCCTTTTAAGAGGAACTTGAGTAGGCGGGAAGTTTTAGTGCAAGTCGTGTTGGGATATGAAAGCATCAAGACATCAAAGCATCAGAAGTCGCAGCATCTTGGAAACAGTCAAAGAGTCAAAGTCTTGCTAAAGTTAAAGTCAAAGCATCGCACTACTAAGTCAAAGTACTTGCAAGAACAAAAGAACTGTTATATTCGTTTATGGAAAGAATTGTATTCTATGTTTAGATTACTTGTCGTAAAAGAATACAAATTGTAAACCGACTAGGATATCCTTGAGTCTATAAAAGGACTCCTAGATTGGCATTAGAGGTACGATTAAAAAAAAGAGTTTTAGAGTTTACGAATTAGTGTTTTAGAGAGAAGTTCGTATATCTTAGAGTTGTATGAGAGTATCTGCATAATAAGCAGATTTAGAGTTTATAATAAAAGTTATTCTTCTTAGCTTTATTAAGTAAATTCCGCGTACTTGATAAAGATTTCTCAGTGTTTCTTTGTTAATAACTTAGGATTTATCCGAGGTTATTAAACCTTAACAAGCTAGTTAAAGTTAGTTTGATTAAAGTATATCGATCCAACAAGTGGTATCGAGCTTGTGTGAAACTCGACTAGGAAGAAACCCTACTTCAACTATATTCAAGATGTCGACTAAAGTCGCTCCACCTCCTCAATCACCTCACCGTAATCCCAATAATCAAGAAGGAGAATATGATCTCGGTGCATGAAGATGAGGCAAGATATTGCTATTACGAGACCATGCTCTATGGAATGTAATTGTGAATGGAATGAAGTAGTTAGAACCCATTAATGTTCCTAGACAACCAATCGCACCAAAGGCGTCTTACCAAGAAGAACCCTAAGGAATCAAGAAAAGGCACTAAACATTCTCTTATCGCCATTCCGGATGGTCATCTTCTCAAATTTCATGATGCTAAAGATGCTAAGCGCTTTGGGCTGCTCTCAAGACCAGATTTGAGGAATGAAGCCTCTAAGAAGATGCACGTAAATTTGTCAAGCAACAATTTGAAACTTTACAGTTGGTGAAGAGAGAATCTTTATGTTTGCATATGATAGATTTCAAAATCTCCTCAACATGTTGGAGTTATACAAGGTAGAAGTGTCAGTTGAGGATGCTAATTTGAAGTTTCTATGAGCTTGCCATCTACATGGCATGTGATTGCTACTATGATTGAGGACAACAAGGATTGATGTTATGGACTTTGATGATCTCTATCATCAACTCAAGGTGTATGAACATGAGATGAGTGGTCAACCCAATTCCAAATATCATAGTATTGCTTTTCTATCATCTCGAAAAGAGCAAGATTCCAAAAGTCCGCTTCTCCTTAAAGTATTGTTTCTCAAAGCATCTTTACATTTACAATCCCCTTCATATGCTCGTGAGCCCCACCATCTACCACTTTGCACTCCGATGAAGTTGTGTGCTCCTTCTTTGCACAACAAGCCGTTTACCTATCACTTATGAAGAGGATCTAGCAGATTAAAGAAGATGCACTTGAAGAAATTGATATCGTGGCAAGTTGCTATGATCAACGCAAGGATCAAAAGTACATGAAGAAGACAGAAAAGTATTGATTTCAAACCAAAACAAGGAATAACTTTGACAAATCTCAAATTGAATGCTTCAATTGTCAAAAGATCGGTCACTTTGCAAGGGAGTTCGGGTTTGCTAAGTATCAACAAATGTAACATCCGAGAAGCCAAAACTTGAGCTCAAAGAAATTCCACCATCGAAACAAAGGCTTTGGTTACTCAAGAGAAGTTATCGAAGTTGATTGGAGTGAAGAATTTGATGATGAACCGGTGACTTCTTGTTTGGTATCATCTTTGGGGCTACCAAACAATCCATGGTTAAGGAGTTTGAGCGGTGATGCATAAGGAATTTCAAATGAGTTCAATGGGAGAGTTAACTTTCTTTTGGGACTTGAGTTAAGCGAGATAAAGGAAGGAATTTTATCAGTCAAGACAAGTATGTTGCGTAAATACTTAAAAAGTTTAATTTTGATGATATGAAGGTTGTTACTACACCTATTAAATCTATCAATTCATTGGGCAAAGATGAAGATGGACAACCGGTTGAAGTCAAGCTTTACGGATCAATGATTAGCTCTCTTATGTATCTTATCGCATCAAGGCACGATATCATGTTTGCAGTTTGTCTATGTGCAAGATATCAAGTCTCACCAAAGATCTCTCACATGAATGCAGTGAAACGAATTTTTTGTTATTTGAAACAACAACCTAAGTTGGGGTTATGGTATCCAAAAGAGTAACCTTTTCACTTAGAAGCTTTTTCAGATAGTGATTATGTAGGTGATAATTATGATAGAAGATCAACAACTGGTGGATGCCAATATCTTGGAAGAAGGTTATTCTCTAGGCAATGCAAGAAGCAGAAAATTGCAGCAACATCATCTACTGAAGCTGAATATGTAGCTGCTGCAAGTCTGTTGTAGACAAGTTTTGTGGATGCGTAATCAACTCTTGGACTATGGGTTCAATTTCAAAATACTCCTATCAATATTGATAATGAGAGTACCATTTGTATTGTGAAGAATCCAGTTTATCATTCCAAGACCAAGCATATTCAGATTAGGCATCACTTTATCAGAGATTGTTATGAGCACAGGCTCATTAATGTTGTTAAGGTTATGTAGCTGATTTACTCACCAAAGGCTTTGATGTTTCAAGATTCAATCACTTGGTAGTGAGTATTGGCATGATTAACTACTAAGCTATGTTTGAGGGGAGGACTATAAGGTGTTAGTATAGTACTGTGTATTGCTTGAGGGAGGATACTTGTATATACCGAGTTTCTATAGAGGAATTTGACAAAATCTTGTTTTTCCAAGTATCTTGCTTGGAAAGTCATCGCTTTGGGAAAGTCCCGCATCACGTGGAAAATCTTGTTTGTCGTATTAAAGTATTGTTCCAACGGTTATATTGAGGGGTAATTAATGCTAAACGGTTATTTTATTTTGGGCAGTGATTTTTCAAATCTCACCTATAAATAACTACTTTCCGGTTTCCCTCTCATATTCTTACATTAGCATCGTTTCCGTATTTTTCTCATTCTTATTCAATTTCAATTCTACTTGTGCTTCCATAATCACCAATGGAGAATCGACCTACTGTTTCAAAGCATAATATGGTAGCCAATTTAGACAAAACTGAAGACAACGCGGCGTTTCACGATATTATTGATTTTTAACTGGTCGCGAATCAATTATGCTCTTTAGTGGAGCGGATATTATTGAGCCTTGGATTCAAGAATTTTGAGCTCTTGCAAGAGAAAACATGGAGAATGAAGAAATTTATATTAGGCTACTGCTTTTGGACTAACAGTGAAGATTATCAAGCATCTATTAGAGAGGATTTGTTGTTTAATGATAATGATGGTGCTATTCGTTTTGCCAAGGAATTGATTTGGGAACCTTTTGGGCATATTGGTTATGAAGGTTCTTTAACGGAACAAACATTCGAAAAGTTGTTTTGTCCTCAATGGAAATTTTGGTTCATGAGTTGCTACATTGCATAAGTGTTAAGAGTACTTCTTGGGAGGATTCGGGTCCAATATTGCATCTGCTATGGTTGGGTTAGCTACGGATCGTGTTTTTAACTAATCAAGGCTAATATCGATGGGATGCTCTCGCATATCTCACATGGATCTACTTGGCTAATGTACCCAAGGTTTATATGTGTTTTCTTAAACAAGCAACTTGTCGATGTGCCAAAACCCTACGACTTATTGCTGTTATTGTTCAACAATCCAAGATTTTTACTTTTATGGCTAGAAGAAGTGATCTATTTAGAGGTCCGGATACACCATTAACTACTTCTATGATGGAAGTTGTTCAGTCGTTAGAGTCGATGATGAAGATGATGCGACTAGTGAAAGTATCGCATCTCAAGGAACTGCGAATCGCAGTCTCGCTTCGCATGAAGGTCTTGCATCTGCAATCTTGCTTCTCAAGAAGGTACCGCATCTCTGAGGTAATATTGTTTCAAGCCCCGAGGTTCATGAAGAAGTTTTAAGATCACCTTCTCCATCTCCACAAGGATCTCGCTCGCTTCTCCATCGAGGAACATTCACCTATTCAAGGAGAGGCTTCACATACCATACCTCCGATGAAATCACATTGGATAACTATGTTTTGACAAGGAGTGGTTAAGTTAAAAGACTACCGAGGTTCAAGCCAAACAGATAAAGAAATTAAAGCGAAGTTTAGAAGGCTAAAGACTTTTGTGTGGCCATTAGTTCAAGAATTTCGTGTGCGGGTCAAAACAAGAAGAAGGCATAAAAGCGATCTAGGAAACACAAATGCCAAAAGGTTCATCAACCATCTTCTCGTCCAATTGGGAGGAATTTAGAAAAGAAAATTTGAAAGAAGATGTTACGAAGAAGAAAGAACTCAAGGTATCAAGAAAAGATTATTCCGGATCTCGAGGAAGAAGAAGAACAAGTTCAAGTTCAAGGTGCGATGATCAAGGTACGAACATCAAAGTGTTGCTTTTCGAGGTACTTCAGGCAAGAGGTAATAACACCAAGAGTATTGAATTTTGAAGAAGAAGTCGGTCCTTCTACAATTGTTATACAAGAAGAGGAGGAAGCTACATTCAAACCAATTCATTCGCAAGTGATGATGAATTCATTGCTACAATTTTAGGAGATTTGTCACAACCTAGGGTGGTGTTACTATTAGAGATGTACAAGAAGAAGAACAACAAAGAACTTCTCAACCGCAATTGATCCTAAGGATAAAGGGAAAGGTGTTCGGTTGAAACTAAGAAAAGAAATTAACTTTAGCGTAACTTAGAGCAATTGAAGTTGCTAGGAATGAAGTTGTAGCTAGAAAAGTTCAAGAAGAGTTAAATGCTAAAGATAGAAAAGATCAGGAAGCTCAAGAAGCTCAGAATAGAGAAGCAGCTCAAAAGGTACAAGATGAATTAGATGCTGAAGTTGCTAAACCAATAAAGTCACCTATTCCAATTAGATTTATGCCAAGAAGACTTAATAAAGCTAAAGACGTAAATGCTATGATGGCTTATCTAAAAGTCAAGGGTATAAAGGATTGCGAAGTTTAATTATTTTGAGATGAAAAGATTATATGATGCTCGCTAGGAGAATTATAAGAAGGATGTTGCGGGCATCAAAGATTTTAGAAGAAGCTACCCGATCAAGTCGAAAGAAAGAAGAGTTTGAAAAGAAAAAGGAAAACCTGTTTCTGAGATGTTCGGTTCTCAAAGAAAGAAAAAGTTGAATTAAGATCTGAGACTAGTGATGAATTAAAGAATTATCTCAGAGTGATAGATTTTGATTATTCAAATGAAGATGATGACATGAAGATGAATAGATCAAAGATTAGTGCTTTTGAAGTTGTGAAATCTAAGGATGGAGATTATATGATCTTTCATAAAGAAGATGAAAGCTTCAAAGTTTCAAAAGGCTATGGGACTTACTGCACATTATAGATAGAGTAGATCTATTCTATTTATATCATGTGGTGAAAGCTTACTTTGAAAATAATCCATTAGAAGGGATTGGTTTAGCTTTACATGGTGATCTCATAACCGCATGGGAAAGCGAAGAAGAGAGCATCGATGATGTTTGGAAGAATTAAGAAAGCGGGAAATTGTTTCTTGGAGATTCTTTGAAGAGTCCGAGTTCATGTTTTAGAGTTGTAAAATGGAACAATGATACACATGCTTGCGGAAAGAAGATACCCTCTCACAGTTGAGCTCATGAGAAGAATGCTAGAGCATGGATTGGAAGTAGAAGAGGATAATGAAGCGCTTGCATGGTTATCAACTTATTTATCAAGCGGACTACTATTCTTGAAGATGATCAATAATCGGTATGAATTTTATTTGAATAAATACTTTTGATAAATCAAGACTTTTATTCAAAGTCTTCTTGATCGACAACTTTCATCAAAATCTTGTTTGCGAAATAAACCGCTTAAATGAATTTTAGAAGAAACCTTTGCTAATTAATAAGTATTTTGAAATAAAGGTTGAATAAATGGTTTTTGTGATGATAATATCAATAGGTTATCAATCCACCATGGTTACAAAAGGATTGACTAATCCATGAGCAAACGGCTCGTAAAGATATATCAAATCCGTTTTTAGTTGACAACTTGCTAATAAGTTGGATGGTAATCAACTCACCATATCGAATGTGAAGAGTTGGCTAGCCCACAAGAAAATGGCTTGTGGTAAAGGTCGTGGAAAAACCATTATTGGTAATTAGTTCACCATTAGATAGAAGAACTAACTAGCCCGTAAGGGTACGAATTTTGGTAAAGACAAAACAAATCATTGATAGGCGATGATTTGCTAAAAATCATATGGTTATCAATGTACCATGGTCTTACACACCAAAACATTTGGCTACTCGAGTTAATGGCTTTGGTAAAGAGATCTAAATCCATTAAATTTTCAATGATTCACTGGAAGTGATGAGAATAGTATGCAACTTAAACCGAATTAATGTACAATCTGTCATATGTTGTCGTGTTCTTTGAAAAGATGGAGCTTCTTTGGATGTCTTTGTGAAAAGAATAATTCTAAGAGATACTTTGACAAGCACGGATACTACGAGATACAATCTAAAGACTAAGAAACAATCCGTTTTAAAAGATGAAGTTATTAAAGACATATTCATAAAGGAACTTGAAGTCAAGCAAGTAGAATTCAAGTTAGGGAGGATTGTTGGGATATGAAAGTCTTGAAGACATCAAAGTATTGTAGTCGCAGCATCGGAAGCAGTCAAAGAGTCAAAATCTTGCTAAAGATAAAGTCAAAATCCGCACTCTGAAGTCAAAGTCTTGCAAGAACAAAAGAACTGTTATATTCGTTTATGGAAAGAATTGTATTCTATGTTTAGATTACTTGTCGTACAAGAATACAAATTGTAAACCGACTAGGATATCCTTGAGCCTATAAAGGACTCCTAGATTGGCATTAGAGTGCGATTAAAAAAAGAGTTTTAGAGTTTACAATTAGTGTTTTAGAGAAGTTCGATTATCTTAGAGTTGTATTAGAGTATCGCATAATAAGCGATTTAGAGTTTATAATAAAAGTTATTCTTCTTAGCTTTATTAAGTAAATTCGCGTACTTGATAAAGATTGCTCGGTGTTTCTTTGTTAATAACTTAGGATTTATCCGAGGTTATGAAACCTTAACAAGCTAGTTAAAGTTAGTTTGATTAAAGTATATCGATCCAACAAGCGTCCTTTGGGTCCATGACGTCTTGTCTTCAATACCGGTGTTACCTTGGTAAAAACCAAGAGCATATGTATTGAACCGGTTTCGCCCTAAGGTTGAATTATTGGAGGCTATTTCTTTTCACCCTTTTCACATTAATTTCTTTTCATTCTTCAACCCTTCGGTGCTTACCGAGACTTCATTACTAGAACCTTGTTGGGTTTATTTTAGTACTAGCTCGTCTCGACCGGCACTCTTCTCATATTCTCATTTTCTCCTTTTTTCAATATACCTAAGGACTCTACACTATCTAGTGGATTGTCCTCGGTAGATCCCTCGATTCGGCGGATCGTGGAACTAATACTTAACCTCACCATCCTTATAACTCCATACATAAAGTAAAATGGTCGGTCTTTTGGTACAGTTCATTCTTCCTTGAAACCAACTGAAAAATCATTTGGAAAAACAATCATGGTACTTGTGATACGAGATCAAAGAATTTTGTACCTTAATAGTTTTGATCATTTAAAAAACCTCCCCCTCAACATGTGCATATGATTTAGAAATTGTTTAGCACATGGAGGCAAGAGAACTTTGAAATATTTTCTTTGATCACAATTTTCATAGAAAAAGCCATTTGATTTTCTTGGTAAAATTCTCCCCCTCAATATGTGCATAGGATATTTGAAATCATTTTATCACATAGAGGCAAGAGTTCATTTGAAGCACTTCCACGATCACAAAAGCCATTAAGAAACCATTAGAAAAATCAATCAAGATACTTTATGTTGAAACATATAAATCTTTGTACCTTGATAGTTTATTTTTTTTGAATGCTCCCCTCAATATGTGCTTCGAGATTCGGCGTTTAGCACATATGAGAGAGCGACTGCAAAATTGAATCAAACAATCACCTTTATCAAATTTCATTATTAAATCACAAATTCTCCCCGATCAAAATTTCAAACCCTTTGAGATTTTGCATCCCAAGTGATTTAATACGGTTTAGAAAACATGGGAGAACTTGTGGCTGGTTTAAATACTCATCGGTTTTGGATAAATCCTCCTCCTCAACATGTGCATTGTGTATTTGAAATCGTTTGGCACATGGAGGCGGGAGCGCCTATAAAGGACTAAAACAATTCCATTTAAGCAGATAAGAGATTTAAATCGAGATCTCCCCGATCAAAATTTCAAACCATTTGAGATTTGTGATCCCAATGATTTAAATCATTTAGAAAATTTTGGGGAAAGCATTGGCAAGATTTGATTTTGAAAAATGATGATAAGGACCAATTTAAGACATTAAAGATTGTTAGTGTGGGTATGATTGTTTTAAGAGATCTTTAAGAAAAATAAAATAGTTTCACAATCAAACAAGAATGAAAAATTTCATTTTGAAAGACCTTGATTCAAAAGAAAAATCATACCATGACATAACATTAAATCTTTAGATCACCACATTTTAACGCATAAACTGGAACTTTTATGAAGAAATATCGTTTGAAAATATTTTATTTAAAATCACTCTCCCCCTCAAACCATGACAGTAGTCGATGATTGAGTGACTTAAGTTTTGATAAAATGAAGTCCGGTGATTTTTAAAATTAATTCCAATTTATTTTCAAAACCAATATTTTTCTATTTTTCCAAACAATATTGTTTAAAAATTGTTTAAAAAATGGTATCCTGCACAAAGATACGTTAGGCTAGCCCCAGTGAGGGGATTCAATCCCCTTACTTTTCTCTGCCACATCAGCTTTCTCTCTCCAAATGACCTTCAGTGATTAGGTGCCCGATGAAGGCGACCAAGTTCAATTTTTTTTTTTTTTTTTTGTAAAAACAAAATTTTAACACAAATTAAAATTTCATTTATAATTAAACGTTACATAATAATTCAAATTAAATTAAAACATTACGACAATACAACGACTAAACTAGTTTTGATTACGACGATGCCAAATGTCTTCCACCAAATCGGCTTTGAGGTGAGATGAGTTGTTTTGTTGCATATCTCCTTGGTAATTTCCAACGATTCCACATGCGTTCTTATGGGATCATAAGAACGGTCTTCTCATTTGGAAAGAAAGCGGAGATATCGCCGTCTGTTTCAATCTGAATTATCATATTATCTAATATGATACACGTGTACATTATATGCGATAGACGCTCTTTGTCTAACCCTCTAGCCGGATATTTAATCATTAGCCACTTCTTCTTTAGTACACCAAAAGCACGTTCCACATCTTTTCTTCTTCGCTCGCGCATCGCCTTATACAATATTCGTTTGTGATCATTCGTCCTGGATTTTTAATGGACTTCATAATAACCGACCATTCGGATATATCCCATCGCAAGATAATATCCGCGTTTATAAGGCACGCCGTTAGCAACGAATTCCACATCCGGTGCTCTCCCGCTTTGAGATCATTGAAAGAGGCGATGCGTAAAACATTTACGTCGTTATTCATCCCGCGACACCAAAGAACGATGCCAAATCCATAAATCTTGGGACGCGATCGCTTCCAATAAAATGAAAGGACTTTGCCCGTGATCACCCCTACAAAATTGAGCTTTTAAAGCATGTGGGCAATTCTCCCACGGCCAATCTGCGGTCGATGCTTCCTATCATCCCGAAACCCATGACTTTGGTAGTGATGAGCATAGAGTTTGTCAATGTCACTAACCGTCGGCTTTCATAAATACTCGGACCATATAACTCCATTATCACCTCACAAAATTTTTCGAGACACTCACGAATTGTTGACGCACCCATTTGCACATATTCGTCTCAGAGCATCAGACATTGACCCGTATGCCAATTGACGGATTGAAGAAGTACACTTTATCAATGGAGAAATACCAAATGCGCTGCACAATCATGAGTTTGTTGGAAATAAGGTGAATGATCGGTTATATCTCGGACAATTCGTGTGAATAGTCGTCGGCTCATACGGAAGCGATCATGGAATGATGTATCGCCGTATCTTGGGGTCTCATCAAGTAAGCATCAACTAAGCGGTTATGAGCACCCACACGATCCCTACTAACATGGGTTCGTGAGACGTTTCGATGCTTGAATAGCCTCCCAACACTCTTCCGCAAACATCATAAACTCGGTACTAACCCGTTTTCATCATCGATGATGAATCGGCAATGAATAGCTCGTAAGAATTAAAACTCATATTGTGTAAAGAATATAGAGAATGTGAAATGAGATTTGTGAGTTTAGTGTGTAAGTATGTTGTGTATTTATAGGGTGGTTTTAATTGTATTTTTTTATTTCAAACGGTTAGTTTTTTTTTTTTTTTTTTTTTTTTTTTTTTTTTGGTTTGAATTGCAACGGTTGGAATTGTTTTGTTTTGTGAGATGTCGATCGTATGCAAGACCAACACCTTGGCGATCGACTAAATGCACAACAAGCCGATCGACTTGTCGATCGATCGAAAGGGGGGCCGATCGACTCCAAATCGTGTCATTGGGGTAGCCTTAGGTGGTTGAGTGCTTTTGTTGATGTTCTTCTTTGTATGGCTTGGAAGAAAAACCGTCGCTAATGCGGTGAGACTTCTACGTTGCATTTAATGCCAACGGAGGTCAAATTAAGCTCCGTTTCTTGACCACTTAGAAGAAAACCATCTGCTGATGCAGTGAGACCTCTTACGTTGCATTTATGCCAACTTTCCATTGAAGTCAAATTAAGCTCCGTTTCTTCATTTGTCAACCCAAGATATAGTTACCCTTTCCTTTCGGCATCCAATCATCATATTATGTGGGATCCGGATCGGGAACATTCTTATACCAAAATACCTGCATACGTTAGTGAACACAAACAGATATATGGTGGTCGACATCACCCAAACAGCAATCGACTAATAACAGTCAATTCAACATATTAATCAGATCATATAAGGTATGGGAATAATGTGTTCATCAAACTATAATCATCTAATCCTAACAATCACATCCTAGAAACCTAGTCCTTCAACATAGGCAATTATATTTTACAGATAAGCACGTAGGATGATTAAGAAATTCCGTTAGATTATGTAAATTTGAAAACATTCTCCCCCTCAATCAATGACTCATTTCATAAAAAGTTTTAAAAGCATTGAAGTCATTGATTGAGTTTTGCAAATTTATGAAAACTTGATTCTGAATGATTTATAAGCAACTCATTTACCACCATTTTGAAAACAACAAATATTTTTCTGAAGAATTTTAGACGGAAATACATTTGTGTAGGAACAATGATCCTTGACATACTTTCCTCAATTAGTTTTAGGATAAGTGCACGAAATATTAGAAAATTGGTTTAGCGCGACACTTTCCTTCCTTGAAGAGCGGGTTGCTATCAAATAATAGCAAACCATGGTTTTAAGCACGGTTCTGATCAAGTAATAGCGCAAGCCATATTTTGAGACATGTTTTGTAAAGCGAATATTTACACCTCTCGCTTGAACTTCATCTATGGTCCCGTGCCATTATTGAATGACATTTCTAAGACCGCAGATGTTATCGATACGAAGACATGTCTTGAAAACAATATTTTGGTATTTTTATTTTCCGATTTTATGGGTTTTGTTGGTTTTATAATTTTATATTTTCTTTTCTTGGTTTTATATTTTGTATTTGGTTTTGATAAATATTTACACAGATAGAGTAGATGATATAGTTTAAGAAATATGATGATACGAGTACCGAGATAAGGATATCGAGCGACCCGTTGTAGAAGATAGAAGTCATCATCTCAAACATTCACCACCAAAGCTTCCTAGGCTCCGTAATAGAAGATAGAACATGAGCCTTTGAGAAAGAGAGACTTTGCGACTTCCCCAAACCGAAGATCCATTAGACGAAGCGATTCAAGATCTATTTCAAACTTGCCTTAGCCGGTGCAGAGAAGCACACCATTATCATAAATCCACCGCTCCTTTTAAGACCGATAATCGAGATGCTTCGCTCGAGGTTATATCATCAATAATAACATCAACGTATCCTCCCACACATAAATAACTCTTCTCAATATTTCTTTTCTACTGACGTTTGAAGCAATCCATTCCAAAAGGTGTCAAGAGACCACTTCCCCTGAGTAGTTGAATTGATGCAGTCAATCTCTTAGACTAGAGCTCACGAACCCGAATACACATACCCAAAGACAAAGAAACTTATACCATCAAAGTAGTAGATTAAGTCCGATAGCCAAAGAATAACCCCGATGTATACTTTTCTCTCCTCCTGAAGAAAGTGTGTGAAGCTCAAGAACCGAAGCACCGAATGCCCAAAGAGAGAATAACCGATAACATTGAAGAAGCGGGCCGAATCACCGATTATCTCTGGAGGACTATCTCTGCAGATGTCAACTTCAAATAAGTGATTATATCTACGAACCACCGATTAAGCCCTCAAGTGAAATAGTGGCGCCCCAATGTATACAATTCTCTCCCGATGATTGCGATAACATCGAAATCATCACACACTTGTGTACCTCTTTCATCATCAGAAACTAACTCTTACATCTCTTCCCCCACATAGTTGGAATAAGAACACTAAACACCTTGATGAGTAAAACCTTGAGTTTCTCTGCGGTCATGAAATTTGTTTTCCCGGGATATCTTCAATCACTTAGAAGAATTAAGTTCATGAAGTTTTACTCGCCATGAGTCAAACCTTGAGTTTCTCTGCGGTAATAACATTTGTCTTCCCGGGATATCTTCAATGGCTTAGAAGTATTAAGTTCATCAAGTTTACTCGCGTTTAGATACGTGTCTCCTTCCCCCTTGCTGGTTTTGATACTTCAGAATCAGCAACTCTATGTAAGCTCGTATACATGAAATCTTTTGAGAAGAACACTTGTAATATTGTAGGAATCAACTTGCTGTCAAGTAGAATGTGAGCAAGTATAATTGGGGATTAAATCGACTTTTCACTCTCCCCAATTAGAGCTCTCCCTAAACCGACAACTGTTTGATAATGACCCGCATTAAGAAGAAGTCTTTAGATTGTTAAATGCAACACGTCTTTAGTCTTCTAACATGTAGCGAGAGAATGTAGAACTGATCAGACTCGACCTTCTTCAAGATTGTCCGAATGGGGAATAGAGTGTTAACATCTTCAACTCACACCAAAAGCATCCCACCAAAAGCATCCCAATTAACTTACATCTTGCAAATCCCCTTAACTAAAATCCCTCCCAATCAAACAAGAACAGAAAGATGTTCATCAAGGAAATCATCAATCAGGCCGCAACAAACACACAAGATGGTAACACTAAACTACCAATCACATCAAACAAGAACAAAGAGATTGTTCGGAATCATCATGTTGATGTATACGTGAAGCATCAATCGGAAGCACTTTGTCAAAACATTCAGCAGTCTGTGAGAAGATGTCAACCAACGGCTCTTAGAAGAAACTCTATGTGAAGATGACCCGATAAGAAGAAGCTCGGTTCTTACATGAGTTAGGAGTCGTATGACCATATATTCTCAGAAATCAATCAACCATGCAGTGTTATCATACTTCTTCTCCCCCTCAAGAATTGCGTACGGAGATGCCATTCTTGATTAAATAAGTGATCATCCAAATCTAGTCTCTTCACACTTCTCTGCCATAAAATTAGCACATGATGTCTCCATCGTCGTTATAGTTGAGCAAGTGGAATAAGAAAACAATCAACAGCAGCCCGGTTCACTTGATGACTGAAAGCGCATGGAAAAAGTATGAAGCATGTTGATGAGAATGGTCATAATAAGAAGATTTCTCTTCTTCAGAAGATAAAGCGCATTGAAACGTACACTTTTCTTTTCTTTAGAGAACGAGGCATGAACTGTAGTGTTCATACGTCATAAGAAGATTTCTCTTCTTTCAAAGATAATGCACTGAAACGTACATATTTCTTTTCGTTAGAGTACGAGGCATGAACTGTTGTGTTCATACGTCATAATCTCTCTCATTTCAGCTCTCTTGTCAAATCATGTAATCATCCCCATTATCATTCTGTAGGTTCTTAGTCGTGAAAGCTGATGGAGAAAACCCAATATGATGAATTTGACCCTGAAGTAAACTAACCCGAACTCATGACTTAACCTTGCACATATGAAACGAAGAGTGGTGCCGATTTCCATTAGCATCTCTAAGTACTCTCTATGTACTCTATACTCTTCAACCAACCAACCATCAAGTATAAGACGTACATTACCTCTTGAAAATCCACAATTGAATGTGACACTGAGCACTACAACGTAACTCCTTAAAGTGATAGTTATTTTGAGATGATAAGAGCCCAATTACCCCAAGTGGTAAAAAGAAAAGGTAAAAGTCACCCAACAATAACTAGATTTCCAAGTATTCATTTTTTATAATAAGCTCGAACAAGGATCATGAAGAATCTTCATCCAACCATCCTCGATACCTTCAGATACTAAGTACACTTGCCCGTGATATTTCACTTCAATCTCAAATAAATAATAGTGAATTAACTCCGTTCTCACATCTTCTAGATAAAAAGCTCAAATCTAGCCTCCTTTGACTTTTTAAGTGAACTATGATAATGGTTTCATCCCGACCATGGTTTAATGGGCATATCCCCATAAAACTTTGAAGTAACCAAACCGCCATGATGAATATCCAAACACACATCCAATTCATGAAGTACACCCTTTTATCCCTTCTTCGAAGCAGAAACCGTAGCACCAACATCAAATGAGATCCCGAAATACACTTTCCTTTCTCCAGGATGGTTCCATCATTACGGTATTTTACAACTCTATGATTTAAACCGAGAAATAGTTTCTTCGCGATTTTACAAAACCAAGAATAAACCGTAAGATAGATCCGTAAATGCACTTTACTATTACCGGGATGTTTCCATTGTCACGGATTTTACAAGTCTATAATTTAAACCGAGAAATAGATTCTTTTGCGGGATTTTACAAAATCAAGACAAAACCGTAAACAACGTCAGCTTGAATGTATTATGACAAATTTGGTTTCGGTGAATATCTGTTTTAGGGGAACATGCAGCGGTTCATCAACGGTTCATTATGCAACATCAACATTAACATCAACCATTAAACACTTTGGTAAGCACATCTTCCACATATTATGTCGGCTATTGCAGTGACAACATGGTGAATTAAACCCGATATGCCAAACTTGATCATGAAGTAAAACTCCCCAGATTTGTTACTTAAACTTGTACTAATCCTTGTGAAAAAGAAACGGTGTACCCAATGTACAAAACCTCTTGACGTTCTCAACTAAGTGAGACACCGAAGTGATAGTTACGTTGTGGGTAAAGCGAGAAAGAGTCACAACTGTAATTAAATATCCAAGTCTTTATCACCCTCTATAAACGCCCAAACAAGTCATGTTCGTGGAAGGGTAGAAAGAAAGAAGACGAAAATAAGTAAACATGCCCGGAAAACTTCACTTTAAAGCCAGATGAGAAATATCGAACAACAACCCCGTAGTCAACCGTGTTAAACTTTCAGTGCAAGCCGTGACATGTTATCTGTGAAAATGTATCATAACCAAAATATCACCCCTCATAACCCATCGAATCTCATCATCATACCAGATCTTATCATCAAATCTCATAACCCGAATTCACAAGCATGTACCGAAATCCAACGAATGCCTGGTCAATAAACATATTCAAATATCACACAACCCGGTCAATTTAGCGTCCAAACTCATCAAGATACGAGATTTGAGATTGCCTATTTGTGATTGCAAGTGATATTATGAAAGCGTATATCAAACACTTAATCACGAGCCATAATCAACACAATTTGCTTTGGCCCTAGTGTCCAACAGAAATACCTATTAGTGATTGCAAACATTCATGACCAATAGATCATCAGCAACTCAACTCTTATGGCCCAAATCAATTTTAGTTTAAAGCTCAACAACACAAAGACCCGATCCACTGAGATTTAATAAACCACCATATATAATATGAGAATGATAGGATGATAAAATTTGTATAAACCTCATGTATCCCATTAACTTCAAAATCATTTTATCCTCATATGATGATAACAGTCGTTTGATCATAGCCCATTCACCCAATTTTCAATGTAGGCCCGTCCAATATGATTATACATACGGCCCATTCATTAACCCATACCAAGACACTCGTTGCCCTAATCCTACGGAGTATAAAATACTTCACCCAATATGCACTTTGCCCTAATTTATCTCTCATCCGTCACTTTATCAGACTAAATCACACACAACAAACACAAACCCTAAACTCTCATAAAATATAACCGCCTCCCTTCGCTTCTGTTAACCAAGTCGCTTCAACAAACCCTAAAATATCTCATCAGATGTACTGTACGCCCCCATCTTCCATTTCTTGAACACATATGCATCGATTACTCACCACAGGGATGGTTAGAGTATTAACATTAAAGCCACAGGGATGGTTTAAGATTCATGACTCGGCTTAAAGGTAGGTATTATGAATGAATAATCCAATTTTGTTTTGATATTATTGTTGTTCTTATAACGAATCAAAGATTGATATTAACAATATTGTTAAAATCAAATCTTTATTTTCGGATATTGTCACAACTTTAAGATTGATGATGAAAGGATTGACTCGTGCATAAGACTCTTGGAAGTCTTGATGTTTCATTTTGATAACCACGAGTCATGAAATCTGAGATTATGTTTGGTGTTTATTGTTGCTTTAGAGTCTTGATCAATGATGAAGTTTTTGATTCGTGATATAGACTTGATAGTCTTGATTTTTCATTTGAGATCCACGAATAAAAAAAACTGAGATCTTTATGTTTTCGTTACTGCTAGGGTTGAGACATGTAGGTTGAGTCATGGTAGGTTGGAGATTGTTGGAGTTGGTTTTTGTTTCGGATCTGTCGTTGCTTCATATACATCTCGGTTTTTGTTTGCCTTGGACTGATGATGTTTGTAGAACCTGAGGTCAAAGATTCGTTGTTTTGGTATTTGTAGATGTGGTCGTGGTCATTTTCTATTACATCTTCTTCTTTTAAGCAAGTCTCTACTAGTCAAAACTAGTCACTGGTCTTGATCCTTTTCAAAGCAAATCGCTAGCAGATTTATTTTGAGTCAAGTCGCTAGGTCTAGTGTCAAGTCGCTAGGTCTAGTGTCAAGTCGCTAGCTATTAGGTCAAGTCGCTAGCGATTATGACAAGTCGCTATTGACTTGAGTTGACTAAAGAGTCAACTCGCTACAGTCTCAACTTGCTATTGTTTTTCTTTCACAAATGACAAGTCGCTACACTAAAGGACCACAAGTAACAACTCGCCTTTGACCTTTTGACCATACACAGAATCTGGACTAAAATAAGGACAATTCGCCACCAGTACATTATCAGTATGACAAGTCGCTAGCTAGAATTTGACCAAGTCGCTATGAAGAGAAACCCAGAAAAGCTGAAGACTGCATCTGTTTTGACCTCATGCAACAGACCAGAAAAAACCCACAAAAGTGATAGTTACTGTTTGGACAAAAACAAATTAATGGACTTAGACACAAATAATGACCAGATGTAATATTTTGACCAAATCAAAGGATACACTAAAACTGTTATCACCAAAAACTGTTATCAGCAAAAACATATATTCCGACCAATCAGTACTTGAATAAAAACAACATAAACACGAGCTTCGAACCACAATAAATCAATAAACACAAGCAACCATGGTACGAAACCACACAAATCAAAAATAACACAATAACCTTGGCTCTTGATACCAATTGTTAGGATCCAATATTTATTGTGTTTGATGATTCGGGTGGTCTTGGATGATCAAAATACATGTTAAACATTTTAGATAGAGAAAGTAGAGAGATGGTGTTCTTGCTAGAGACTTGGTTTACACAAAGGAAAGGTTAGATTGAATGAGAAGCACCACCCCTTCCATGGATGGAAGGGGTATTTATAGTTAAAACTTACACGACCTCCTGACGGCCTGTGGATCAGGTATACAGTGGGTAAAGACCCGTCCTTCCTCCACGGTGTTACACTAAACTAATCTACGCTACTAAATAACTAATAAACTACTAAAAAATGTAAATAACGACAAATCTACGAGCTAACATATGCTAGACCATTATTGGGGTGACCGACACTTTAACATGGAATTTTCCAATTCCTAACACAGGTTCATTATTCCTAAGATGAGGAGGAGCGTATTTAACGGTCACAGTATATTTGCAGTCTGAGGATGACTTTGATGCAACATTCTCATTAAAAACAAGTGGTAGTTTCCCTTTTTCCTGACTCCTCAGATTCTCAATTTCTTTTTGAAAGACATTATTTTTTCGTTGTTTTTGTCACGAATGACTTTCATTGAATCATATAACTCTTTAAAGTGTCATTTTCTTCTAGAAAACTCTTGTTTTCCTTTTGTAAAGCATTAACTAAGTTTTGAAGATGAAAAGTTTGAGAATCTTGAGAATCTAAAGGAGGAGGCATTTGGGAGCCACCACATTGCTCTTTTCACCCTTTAATTGAGAGATTTGGGCTTTCAACTTTCGATCGAGTTACAATGAGCTCGAATCATTCGTCACGTTGTATAACTAAAAGCGCATCAAACTCGGAACATCCGAGGATGTCTTGATATTTGAGGTTTTGAAATTTTCTTTAAGATGTTGATATTTTAGTTGTAAATCAAAATTTTCAACTTCTAGTTTAGAAAGATTTTTACCAAATTATCGTGATCATCCCGATCAATTTTCTCACTTAGTTTCGAGTTTTGTTTTCAAGCTCAATGACACGATCATGGGAAACTTTCAATGCAATAGATAATTCATGAAATCGAGAAGCGATAATAGAGTGCTTAGTAACGATAAAACACATCTTGAGCAACACAACTCGAAATCAAATTCTCATTTAAGATGTGCAAGTTCTTCCTTTCAACTTCATTATATTTGAGTTCTGTTCATAATCATTGACTTCGACTATCATTGCATCAAATTCCTTTTCCATTTCTTTAATATCTAAATTTATCCCTTTTGAAGACTCTCAAATTGACATTTTAATTGTTTGAAGAAAGGCATGACTTGATTAAATAACATTCTTTAGTTTGCTCAAAACCCTTTCCCTCGGTTATCCACGTAGGTGTGATTCTCTTCTTACATGTTTTCTCAAAATCAACAAACGGTGATAAACAACATACGGGATGATTAAGGTCTTGCTATTAGTGGCAATAGATCTAGGAACTAGATGCATTGATGTATTTGGAGGATACACGGTAGCTACTGGGCATTTTCCTAAGGGAGTGTTTGTTTCAACAAGTACATTAACTTTTAGCTTATCCATGTCTTTCTTCCAAAAGATCTGCTCGGGGTTAATTGAGTTTGAGGCTTAAACATGTTCAAGGATATCCAATTTTCCTTAGTGTAATCATGGGGTTTGATCGTTATGTTATTCTATTTACACGCAGGATCGTTAAGCATCTTATTCATTTTCTCCTAGATGCATCATCTAGTTTTCTATCTTCCTCGTGCACTCAATGCAACTAGGTTTTCATCTAGGTTTAAGAATCCCATTGCCATCATAGATTACATTTTGAGTGATTTTGCTATCTTACCATACTGTGGTTGGATTCCTTTATAATGGGGTACTATGCTTATCGGCGAGAACTCTATTCTTAGTGATCATGTGAGCGATGCAATGGTATTCCTTGTACGCATAACTTATTTTCAAGCTTGTTTTTCAAGGTTTTAGATTAGAAAAATCATTCAAAAGTTTTGATTCCTTAGCATTGAATTCTTGCTTAAGCATTTTAACATTTTCTTGAAGTTCTTGTTTTTGCTTAGCGCTTTAGAAAGCTTTTCATGTAAGGAGTTTAACTCTTGTTTTAATACTTCTTCTCTAAAATTACTTTTTCTAATAATTATACGCATTTGGTCATCCATTTCACGCTCACGGTGGTTAACTCAAACTTAGTACTGTTCATAAATAGCAACTTGTTCTTTATAGGCATTGAGTTCGAAATAATGAATCCACGGGGGCACATGTAGTGTATTCATCAAAAATATAGTTATCATTGACCGCATAAGATGCATCACTTGGTACATCTCGCTTTCACTTTGTTTCATATATTGATCATATGGGACAACATGTATATTACCCATAGTTTCAATATCGACTCAAAAGTTTCGATTGATTGTACTTTGTCATGTATCTTTGCTCATCAACATCATCGTATAGTTTTAATACCTCGAGATGATTGATTCTTTGGATGAACCACTTCTTGTGGTGAGGGACCTTTGGAGAGACCATTGGAGAAATGCTAGCCATGAAAATAGTGCATGCGATGGGTTCATCATCAACGTCAGTCGTATGCATCACGGTCGGCGACTTGAAAGGCATTCGATGATTATGACCTATCTCGAATTGGTTGCTCATCCACATACGCATCATATGTCTTTGCATTGCCCTCAAGAAGAAATAACAACTCCTCTTCATCCAACACGGCTCCATTATCCCGAGCTTGCACTAGTAACATCTTGTCTTTGAAGTACTACTGCATTTTGAGGCGTTTTGGAGAAGTGCGATTCCGTGCTATGTGTCCATCGGCACCACGGTTGTAGCACTTAATTGGCTTAGCTTGACCCCGATTTGGATTCCTTCCACGATTATGATTTGCCACATATCCCTACCAACTCCACCTCTTCCCCTGCTCATCCGCCTTTCTTGAACCTGGTTGCACCATGACCTTCCATCTCGCGGTAGCTTGATTGTGTGGGTTGGATCTTTGTTCGAGGTTATTGTTGGTGTGTGGGAGAGAGTTCATGTTTGACTAACCATGAGAGACAATTGATTGATAAGGTTTTCCATGAATGTGTTTGGGTCGGGAGGCTTATATCTTTGGATCGTGGATGAGCTTGTAATTACCATTACCCATGGGTATGACTTGAGAAGCTTTGGTGGTAATTCCAACATTAGTGTAAAAAGGTGTTGAATCATTTGATGAGCTTGTTTCTCCCTGGTTGGTTTTGAGGCGATCAAGAATCCTTTTTCAAACATGGCATGTCTCTCATTCTGAAGAAGGAAGGCATACAGCTGCTCATAGTTTGTATTCTTCAATCCTTTGGTTAGATTCTTTCACGGGATTATACTAAATCAAGAGAAAACCGTATTACACACAAAAATCAACCAAGTTGCTACGAATTCTTGAACCAAGTCGCTAAGTAGCAACTCGCCAAGATCTCAAATTCCTGTGAACCAAGTTTCTAAGACCAATTCGCTAAGAACCAAGTCGCTGGACACAAGTCGCTAGTGCACCAAGTCGCTACACAGTCAAGTCGCTAAAGAGCAACTCGCTAAGGTCCAAGTCGCTAACACCAAGTCGCTAAGCACCAAGTCGCTAGACACAGTTAAGTTTCTAAAGAACAACGCGCTAAGATCCAAGTCGCTAGTATCAAGTTGCTAACAGTTTACACTACAACTCGCTAACAATTTCTGAAGCAAGTCGCTAACCTCACCAAGTCGCTAGCCGTAGTGGAGAATCCACTAACTTGTACTATTTGTCGGCTTGTCTCAATAGACAAGTCGCTAACAACTAACACTGTAACTCGCTAACTTTTAATGAAGCAAGTCGCTACGATGAAAATCACTACGAGAACCAAGTCGCTAGCAAGAAAAACTTTAAAAACACACTTTTCAATCCAAAACAAGCTCAACCACAGTGATTCAAGCTTACCAAATCAAAACCCAAGCACTTACAATGATTCTAAACACGAAAGTACACCCAAAATTCAAACTTTAACACTAGAAATGATCCAAATGATGCAAAACCACTAAACTTTTCAACCTCAAAACCATCTAAAACCACTAGAAATCCAAGTATATGTAGAGAGATGATCAAGCGATGGCTCTTGATACCATTTGTAACATATTGGATTTCACAAACACACTAAACCAATGATCAAAGAGGCGTATACAAGAGGTTTTAGAGAGAGAAAGAGTTAGAGGTTTGGGAACTTAATGAGATAAAATGAAAGTATTATTATGAGCTCCAACTCTCTACCTTGGGAGGAAGAGAGTATTTATAGTCTTTACATAAATCGCCACCTACTGGCTATGGATCAGGCATACAGTGGGTAAAGACCCGTCCGTCCTCCACGGTGTTACTTAACTAAATACTTACCAAACATTAACTAATCTACGACTACGAGCTTTCTAACGATTACATATACTTGAGGTGACCGACTCTTTAATAACTGGATTTACTAAATCCTAACAATGGGTCAAAAAGGAAAGTACTGATGATGAACAAATAGTACTTTCAACAAGTACTGGTGAAATAGAGGTTTTTAATAAAGATGATTTTGTGGTAAAAGAAAAGGAGATTTTAGTTGAAAAAGAAAGTTTTGTTGAAAATCCACAAGTTTTGAATCAAAAGATAATACTGGAGCATGCTTTAAAAAACAGTGGAGACTACATACTTACAGAATGTAAGTATGTCACCCCACAAGGAGAACACAAGTCAGTAATGGCTTGGGTTCCTCAAAGAAACTAACGTTTTCATCTTATTAGACAGGGCAACCTAGAAGAGGAGCTTAAAGATCATTTTATTGTTGATAGTTGTTGTTTTGTGAGCATGACAGGAGACAAGGAGTTTCTGTCAGGTGTTTTGGAGTATATTAGTTACTAAGCTACATTTGAGGGGAGGACTATTTAGTGTAAGTATAGTCCTATACATTGCTTGAGGGGAGGAAATTCATGTTTATTTGAAGTGTTTGCTATTATAAAGAGGAGGATGGGAAAGTATTGCTTTTTGGTTTTATGAGCGTCTTGCTTGGAAAATCTTGCTTTGGAAAGTATTGCATACGTGGAAAGAAGCGTCTGTCTTATCAAAGTCTTGTTCAATGGTAATATTGAGGGTAAACTTCACTAACGGTAACTTTGTTATTAAGGGTCGTGATTTTTAAATCTTACCTATCAATAACTACTCTCTGAATTTCCCTCTCAACTTTATACCTTATAATCTTTTCCATATTTCTCTCTCTTTCACCTATATTTTTCACTCAACCGCGTTATTAGTTAACAAACCATCAATGGCAAATCGAAATACAGTTTCGAAACACAATATGGTGGCGAATTTAGACAAAATCGAAGCTAATGTCATCTTCCATGACATCATTGATTTTCTCACTTTGGATCGCCGATTAGTTATGCACTTTTAGTGGAACCGAGATATCATTGAGCCATGGATTCAACAATTTTGGGCAAGCTGCTAGGGTTCATATGGAGAATGATGATTCGTATATTCAAGCTAAAGTTCTTTGGGAAGATTGTAAAGGTTCTGAAGCCTCAATTCATGAAGATTTATTGTTTGATGATGAAGAAAGTACATTCGCTTTGATAAGCAATTGATTTGGAATACATTCGAGACATTGGATATGAAGGGTCCTTAACTGAACAAACTTTCAAGAAACCCTTATTTTGTACACACTGGAAGTATTTAGTTCATGTCTTGCTTCATTGTATTAGTGCTAAAAGTACATCATGGGAGCAATTTGGTTCAAACATTGCATCTGCACTGGTAGGATTGGCTAAAAATCGTATGTTCAACTTTTCAAGCCTAATCTTAGATGGAATGCTCTTACACATCTCTCATGGATCAAGATGGTTAATGTATCCGAGATTTATTCAAGTCTTCTTGAATAAACAACTTTTAGATGTACCTACGCCTACAAATCTTTTACCTGTTGTGGTACAACCATCCAAGATTTTTACTTTCATGGCTAGGAAGAGTGATTTATTCACTGGAAGGAACACTCCATTGACTACTTCAATGATGGAGATTGTTCACGCTAATAGAGATGAGGCTGAACCTAGTGATGAAAGAGAAGGTACTGCTTCTCAAAGTGTTGCATCTCAAGAAACTTCAACACAAGGTACTGCTTCACAAGGTACTGATGTGAATGAAGGTACTGACGTTTCTCTCATCTCATCACACCATACTACTCTTCCTATTGCATCACCAGAACAAGATGTTCCTATTTTCTCATCATCTTCTGAAGGAGATCCATCTACTATACCCCCTGAAGGTTTAGTGTTGGATAATTATATTATGACAAGGGAGTTAGTCAGATTGAAGAAAACTACTGAAGCTCAAGCTGCACAGATAGCACAGTTGAAGGTTAAGTTTAGAAAATTCAACACAGGTTATGGGTCAAAGCTAAAAAGAAGCCGCAAAGGCAGTTTAAGAAGGCCAAAAGAAAAAAGGTTAAAGAGCAATCTTCATTCCAATTGGGGAGGAAATTGGAAGATAAGAATTTGAATAAAGAAGAAGCTGAATGTAACACCCCAACCCGACAAGGGTAGAAGTGTCACATTCTGGTGTCATATCAGAACATACAAATAAAATTTTCTCAAACGAAAGCCTTATAAAATAAATTACCAAGTCATATAAACGGATGACTTACAAAGAAAAATACAAAATCCAATATGTCCAACGGAAATAAAATCTAAAAACAAAAGCTCTTCAAATAAAATCCAAAACGATAAGGTAACTAAGGTCGGTCTACTCATATAATCCAACTCTCAGCCCATCAAGCCCATCTTCAAACCTAAAACCTGCCGCATGAAAAGAAATGCGGCTGAGCTTAAAAAGCCCAGTGAACAAATATAACAAACAAAGCTAAATAAAATCGAAATGCAAATGAAACAAAGGAAACGGATAACACATCGCAAATAAATGAGAATAATGAGTCAATGAGGATCCCGCAGAACACAATTTTACAGATATCCAAAACGAATGATAACAAGGAGAACGAAGCAAAACAAAGCATTGATGACATACAAACAAGCACATACAAACCAGCATACAAGACTCGAAACATAAGCAAGTATAGCAGCGTAGCATCCACACAACATATATGTCATACAATAAATTTAGGAAATCAGAGACATACAAGCCAAACAGATGTTCACAGAAAAGGAAGCAATTAATTAATAAGTGAGCATGGCAATTCACACGGGTCAAAACCCTTAGTTGAAGACATAATCAAGATTATAACGGTAGTCAAAACATGGCACCACACGTAACACGAGGAATACAAGATGAACACTATACTTAAATGAATTAAATACATAATAGGCAATTAAACAAGTTAACAAGCTAGACTTCATAAGTTGAACCATTTACCCAATCAAACCGTAGTATAAACAGAAATGCAAACATGGCGGTCAACAACAAGCAGATAAGGACACCACGGATAGTCATAGTCCACGAGATAAATCGAACGAGGTACAAAAGATAAACAGATCAACAATCGATTTCACACAAGTACGGTTACCAGACAAATCAAAGGATCACATAACAGTAAGATAGCATATCATCAGATGACCACAGGTAAATCTTATATCACATACATACATATCATACATAGTAATCAGTAGTCGTGTAAACATGAATATCATAATCAATCCAATGACATATAATAACCCGGTACATGAGTGGAACCATAGTCTGAAGTAACGGAATGAAAGTGTGACAGATCAATATAATGGAGTATCTATATCTTGGTTAAAGTGAATCATATAAGGGTATTGAGTAATGAACAAGTAATACAGATTAAGGTGTGTTGGGGAATACGGAAGGTACAATATAGGTTTATCAAAAGTGTAAGGGTTATCAGAAATCTATCCCGAGCCAACAAAACAAACCAATATCAATAGTGGCAATAGTCGCCAATAGTATCCAATAGTAGCCATTGTATTTGGAGGGGTGACCTCGGAATACCAAACCAAATAGGAGGGGAGACCTCAGTAACCAATGGAGTAGCTAGCTCCCAGACTGTGAGGGGGTGTATTGCACACACGCAACGCATCACCAAAACATATCATATCATATAAAATGCAAATCAAATCAAATCAAATCTAGGATGCATCCATACGCCCCTGCAAATCAAATCATAGTGGCCAAACATATCTTTCTTGAGCTCATAATCATAAATCAAACAAAAGGGACGATTGTGGAACATCACTCAACCACACTAGAGTCATGCCATTGGTGCATCAATGACACGACCATGTTACCTTCATGGCTAGGAAACAAATTTGGCTCTGTATCAAAGCGAAGGGTCAAAGCATAATCATATCATAAAGGCTCATATCAAAGGTTCAGAAGTCAAAGGTTCATATCAGGGGTTCCATAACATAAGTTCATAATCAGAGGTTCATATTTAAAGGTTCATAATCAGAAGGTTCATGCTCATAAGGTTCATAACCATAAGTTCATAATCAGAAGTTCATAATCATAACAAACGAATATCATGGCGAACAAAATCATATCAAAGGGTCACAGTAAAGGGAATCATAGCAAAGGAATATCATAATTGAAATAAAGTTAAGGATCAAAGGTCATGAGAAATCCCTACTGAAAAGGGATAGAATATCTGTACCTTATCCGAAGCAAACAAATATGTAAATAAAGTCACGAGATGAATCAATCCTGCCACCCGGAACCTATATGAATTCAATAACGCTTATTAAGGATCAGATTACACATTTTAGACGGCTCTCCACTTTTAGTAGATTTCCATTTTAAGTAACTTTCTATTTTTGGCAGGTTTCCCGAATTAGTAAAATTCCTAACTCTTCAAATTTGGGATCAAATTTGACAACTTATCATATTTTTAGAGTTTTGCTATATTTCATTTATAAGTCTATTATATAATGACGTAACCGATTATCATGTTTAATGCCATTTATTATACTCTTTATATTAACGAAATTAGTGTTTAGTCATTTGTAGTCAAGACATAGGTTTATAGGTATAAAATAGACGTTTAGAGATTATAAAGATGAGATCATATTTTTAGTGTCTTTAGTTTCATAAATGGTCTATACACTTTAAAACTATTCGATCCGAATGACCATCATGCATCTACGAATAGTTATGGCTTTCATGCATATTATCATATTTCAAAACAGGTTTTTGATTTATTATTATATAAACAAGACCCCATGTTATCTCCAATTTCAAAAGTAGAAATATGCACCTATCAATGCTTTAGATTTAGAAGTGCGTTATGATGATCAAATTAGGGTCGAACACATCAGCTCAGGTCAAATAAAGATGGGTCGAATCCAACAGGAACCTGGTCGAAAAGAAACAGGAACAACAGGTCGAGTACACAAGCTTTTTAGCATGTTAAATTTTATGATTTTATGTACCCTTTACTGGATTAACTCTAGACTTGTTTATTATTTTAAGTAGCATATTAAGTGGGTACAAGGCAAGCGTATGGTGCCATAACGACACGACCGAAATCAGAGACTAAAACAGAAACAACGAGATCACGAGGTTGTTACCTGTAGCGAGAGAAAAGAGAAATGCGACAAGGATCAAAGCAACCAACCAAGCACCCTCTAGTGCTTCCTAACCCACGACAGCAGTAGCACACCAATAACCAACGACCAAGCCCAAATAACACTCGCAACAATACGCGATTCCAGCCTAAACAAAGCTCGTACAACCTCCTTTGGACCAGCTACTTGGCGACAGAATTTTATTGAGATAGAGAAGTGTTTTTGGCCGAAACTTTTATGGAGGAGTCTAGGGTTTTTGTTTCCTTTATTTTGAATGTACATTAGAAGAGATATGGTAAGTCTTAAAAGGTGGAATGGAGCGCAAATGGCCACAATTTTAGGGATTTTGGCGTGAATTTGGTGACCAAAAGGGATATTGGAAGACTAAAGCATGCCTTTATTTAGTTACCATAAAAGTATTATCACACCTTTATTAATTTATCAACATGTAAATTTTAAATTAGTCCATGCAACATTTAATGTGCCATATATTTTTATTTGTAAGTTAAAGCAAATGCTATTATTCGAGGTTCCATGTAACTCATTTACCATTAAATAGCTAGCGAAATTATCGGTCTTGTTTTATTTTACGGATTACGACTCGAGGGGCATAATAGTCTTTTAACGTGTTTACGATTTTTAGGGTTTTACAACTCTTCCCCTCTAAAAGAAAATTTTCGTCCTCGAAAATTGAAGTCGTAGAGGTACTGCAGACACGCATCGCTTAAAGCGCACGTAGCAATCCATAGTTTCACATGATCATAATCGTATCGGTTTCAAAGCGCATAAATCTTACACGTAACGAGATATCGGTGAGAATCTCACAAAGAGGTACAATATTTCAAACGAACATGAAGATCGACAGCTAACGGATATAAGCTCTAGTCCATTCACGTACCAACCCCAGGCAATTTCCAAGACGTCGTATGATTTCAATAAGTTCAAATTATATGATCTCGGTATTATCACGTTGATCAGGCGTCATAATACTTGCATCACATAACAAGTTCTTATTGTTATCATATTCTGTCTCTGGTCATAACAAACCACATAACCAATATCACATCAAAACATCTCACATACCGATATCAAGTAACGTACCCAAAGCAGAACAGATTCATATACACACAACATAAACTACATCAATCAACTTACCATATCACAATGAAAGAAGGTCACCAACTTGCTCGAAACGGTTCCTCATGACTCATTACTGACGATCCAAAAGAAAAGCTGAGATATTACCAAAATGCTAAACGATAAAACTTCACTATTCAAACCGAGTTCTGAACAAATCGAAGAAAAGCAATGCCGACCAAAATCACATAGCAAGATATCAAACCACCTCAAAACGCATGACAAACAAATCAGAATAACACAAGTCGCGCCTAAATCATATGAAGTAGATGAACCTTCTCAGCCACCGGTTGAATCTTGTCTCCATCTTGCATCTTGGGTTGATCCGTCCAACTTCCTCCAGCAGCATCCTGTGTCTCCAGCAGCATGGCAGTCGGGTGCGGCTTCTGCTTCACGATCCTCTCTAGCTCAAGGACTGTTGCAGCAACGCAGGGTCGGCACCATCATCTTCGGCTCCACGGGTAGTCACCATCTAATGATCGACAAACGGATGTGCGAAGACAAAGTAATAAAATTCGATGCGAAAAGAAGAAGAGCAAAATAGTGAAGACAAAAGATTATCGAAGTCAAAACTGAACGACAATCAAAAGGAATCGGAATATATCGGAACAGACGGAAACCTAATGTCTACCCAATCCTCACGGGTTAATCCTAAGGTCAACAAGACAAAACTGGGCTCGATACTATAATTGTAACACCCCAACCCGACAAGGGTAGAAGTGTCACATTCTGGTGTCATATCAGAACATACAAATAAAATTTTCTCAAACGAAAGCCTTATAAAATAAATTAACAAGTCATATAAACGGATGACTTACAAAGAAAAATACAAAATCCAATATGTCCAACGAAAATAAAATCTAAAAACAAAAGCTCTTCAAATAAAATCCAAAACGATAAGGTAACTAAGGTCGGTCTACTCAAATAATCCAACTCTCAGCCCATCAAGCCCATCTTCAAACCTAAAACCTGCCGCAGGAAAAGAAATGCGGCTGAGCTTAAAAAGCCCAAGTGAATGATATAACAAACTAAAGCTAAATAAAATCAAATGCAAAATGAAATAAAGGAAACGGATAACACAACAAGAAATAAATGAGAATAATGAGTCAATGAGGATCCCGCAGAACACAATTTCAGATATCCAAAATGAGCAGATAACAAGGAGAACGAAGCAAAACAAAGCGTTGATGACATACAAACAAGCACATACAAACCAGGGCATACAAGGCGAAACATAAGCAAGTATAGCAGCGAGCATCCACACAACATATATGTCATACAATAAATTAGAAATCAGAGACATACAAGATAAACAGATGTCTACAGAAAAGCGGAAGCAATTAATTAATAAGTGAGCATGGCAATTCACAGGTCAAAACCCTTAGTTGAAGACATAATCGATTATCATAACGGTAGTCAAAACATGGCGGTCACACGTAACACGTAGGAATACAAGATGAACACTATAATTAAATGAATTAAATACATAGCAGGCAATTAAACAAGTTAACAAGCTAGACTTCATAAGTTGAACCATTTACCGAATCAAACCGTAGTATAAATGTAAATGCAAACATGGCGGGTCAACAACAAGCGAGATAAGGACACCACGGATAGTCATAGTCCACGAGATAAATCGAACGAGGTACAAAAGATAAGCAGACCAACAATCAATTTCACACAAGTACGGTTACGAGACAAATCAAAGGATCACATAACAAGAAGATAGCATATCATCGATGACCTTAGGTAAATCTTATATCGCATACATACATATCATACATAGTAATCAAGTAGTCGGTAAACATGAATATCATAATCAATCCAATGACATATAATAACCCGATGCGTGAATGGAACCATAGTCAAGTAACGGAATGAAAGTGTGATGATCAATATAATGGAGTATCTATATCTTGGTAAAAGTGAATCATATAAGGGTATTGAGTAATGAACAAGTAATACAGATTATGGTGCGTTAGGGTATACGGAAGGTACAATATAGGTTTATCAAAAGTGTAAGGGTTATCAGAAATCTATCCCGAGCCAACAAAACAAACCAATATCAATAGTGGCAATAGTCGCCAATAGTATCCAATAGTAGCCATTGTATTCGGAGGGGTGACCTCGGAATACCAAACCAAATAGGAGGGGAGACCTCAGTAACCAATGGAGTAGCTAGCTCCCAGACTGTGAGGGGGTGTATTGCACACACGCACCGCATCACCAAAACATATCATATCTTATCAAATGCAAATCAAATCAAATCAAATCTAGGATGCATCCATACGCCCCTGCAAATCAAATCATAGTGGCCAAACATATCTTTCTTGAGCTTATAATCATAAATCAAACAAAAGGGACGGTGTGGAACATCACTCAACCACACTAGAGTCATGCCATTGGTGCATCAATGACACGGCCATGTTACCTTTATGGCTAGGAAACAAATTTGGCTGGTATCAAATCAAGGGTCAAAGCATAATCATATCATAAGGGCTCATATCAAAGGTTCAAGTCAAAGGTTCATATCAGGGGTTCCATAACATAAGTTCATAATCAGAGGTTCATATTTAAAGGTTCAAAATCAGAAGGTTCATGCTCATAAGGTTCATAACCATAAGTTCATAATCAGAAGTTCATAATCATAACAAACAAATATCATGGCGAACAGAATCATATCAAAGGGTCACAGTAAAGGGAATCATAGCAAAGGAATATCAGAAGTGAAATAAAGTTAAGGATCAAAGGTCATGAGAAATCCCTACTGAAAAGGGATAGAATATCTGTACCTTATTCGAAGCAAACAAATATGTAAATAAAGTCACGAGATGAATCAATCCTGCCACCCGGAACCTATATGAATTCAATAACGCTTATTAAGGATAAGATTACACATTTTAGACGGCTCTCCACTTTTAGTAGATTTTCATTTTAAGTAACTTTCTATTTTTGGCAGGTTTCCCGAATTAGTAAAATTCCTAACTCTTCAAATTTGGGATCAAATTTGACAACTTATCATATTTTTAGAGTTTTGCTATATTTCATTTATAAGTCTATTATATAATGACGTAACCGATTATCATGTTTAATGTCATTTATTATACTCTTTATATTAACGAAATTAGTGTTTAGTCATTTGTAGTCAAGACATAGGTTTATAGGTATAAAATAGACGTTTAGAGATTATAAAGAAGAGATCATATTTTTAGTGTCTTTAGTTTCATAAATGGTCTATACACTTTAAAACTATTCGATCCGAATGACCATCGTGCATCTACGAATAGTTATGGCTTTCATGCATATTATCATATTTCAAAACAGGTTTTTGATTTATTATTATATAAACAAGACCCCATGTTATCTCCAATTTCAAAAGTAGAAATATGCACCTATCAATGCTTTAGATTTAGAAGTGCGTTATAATGATCAAATTAGGGTCGAACACATCAGCTCAGGTCAAATAAAGATGGGTCAAATCCAACAGGAACCTGGTCGAAAAGAAACAGGAACAATAGGTCGAGTACACAAGCTTTTTAGCATGTTAAAGTTTATGATTTTATGTACCCTTTACTGGATTAACTCTAGACTTGTTTATTATTTTAAGTAGCATATTAAGTGGGTACAAGGCAAGCGTATGGTGCCATAACCACACGACCAGAATCAGAGACTAAAACGGAAACAACGAGATCACGAGGTTGTTACCTGTAGCGAGAGAAAAGAGAAATGCGACAAGGATCAAAGCAACTAACTAAGCACCCTCTAGTGCTTCCTAACCCACGACAGCAGTAGCACACCAATAACCAACGACCAATCCCAAATAACACTCGCAACAACACGTGATTCCAGCCTAAACAAAGCTCGTACAACCTCCTTTGGACCACTACTTGGCTGTAATTTTATTGAGATAGAGAAGTGTTTTGGCAAACTTTATGGAGGAGTCTAGGGTTTTTGTTTCCTTTATTTTGAATGTACATTAGAAGAGATATGGTAAGTCTTAAAAGGTGGAATGGAGCGTGCAAATGGCCACAATTTCAGGGATTTTGGTGTGTGAATTTGACTAACCAAAAGGGATATTGGAAGACTAAAGCATGCCTTTTATTTAGTTACCATAAAAGTATTATCACACCTTTTATTAATTTATCAACATGTAAATTTTAAATTAGTCCATGCAACATTTAATGTGCCATATATTTTTATTTGTAAGTTAAAGCAAATGCTATTATTCGAGGTTCCATGTAACTCATTTACCATTAAATAGCTAGCGAAATTATCGGTCTTGTTTTATTTTACGGATTACGACTCGAGGGGCATAATAGTCTTTTAACGTGTTTACGATTTTTAGGGTTTTACACTGAACCTCAAGGTACTAAAGTGCAAGTTAATATTGAAAGTACTGAGGAAGAAAGCATTAGAGTTCAAGGTACCGATGATCAAGGTGTCACGATCAAAGCACCGGTCTTCAAGAAACATCTCGACAAGAACTAATTTCACCGAGGGTGTTAAACTTTGATGAAGAAGCTAGTCCTCTACTATTCTACATGAAGAGGAGACTGATACACATGTGGTTGAGCACACTGAAGTTGTGGATGAAGAAGTTGTTGAAATATTACAAAATTTATCAAAACCAAGAGGTGTTAGCATTCCTTGTGTTACTGAAGAACAACAACAAACTTCTCAACCTATTGTAGATCCAAAAGATAAAGGAAAAGGTAAGATGGTAGAAACAAAGAAGAAGAAACTCACTTTAGCACAAATAAGGGTGCTTCAAATTGCTATGAATAAGGAAGCGACTAGAAATTTTCACCGAATTGAATGTCAAGTCGATATTGAAGAAGCTACGGACAGAGAAGCAATTAAGAAATTGCAAGAAGAATTGAATGTCAAGTCGTTGTAACATTAAAATCACCTATTCTGTTTCGGCTCTACCAAGAAGACCAAATCGTGCAAAAGAAAGAAATGCCATGATGGCTTATTTAAAAGGTCAAGGATATATTGGATTGAATAAATTGAATTATGTTGAGATGAAAGAGTTTTATGAATCTGTTAGAGAAGCTTATCAGAAGAATGTTGATAGTATCAAAGATTATAAAGATGATAATGCTCAGAAAGAAGATGATAGAAAAGAAAGTTTAACAAGAAAAGAACAAGCAAGTTGAAGATCAACGACCATCAAAGAAAGTTAAATTAAGATCGATACTAATGATGAACTAAGGAATTACTTAAGAGTTGTAGAATTTGAGTATTCTAAAGTCGATGCGAAAAAAGACAGTAAAAGAAGAAGAAAAGTCTCCAATAACTACTTTTGAAGTTGTAGAATCTAAAGATGGAAATTATCCGATGTTTCATAGAGAAGATGAAAGCTTGAGTGTTTAATATGCTATGGGATCTATTGCACATAATAGATAGAGAGGATTTGTTTCATCTATATCATTTGGTGCAAGAATACTTTGAACACATTCCATCGGAAGGAGTTGGTTTAATCTTGCTGGAGATCTCACATTTGTTGGGAAATCAAGAAACAATCATCACGAGATTTGGAAAACCAAGAAGAATGGGAGATTATCACTAGAGATTATTTAAAGAATGGAGTACATGTTCTAGAGTTAGAAGATGGGACTATGATTCACATGTTAGCAAATAGAAGATATCCGCTTACATCAGATGTTATGAGGAGAATGCTAGAGCATAGAATGGAAGTTGAAGAAGATAATGAAACTGCTCTTATGGTTATCAAATTGTATATCAGATGGACAACTATGGCATATGATGATGAATAACTAGTATGAATCTTTATTGAATAAGTTATTTTTGATATATCATTACTTTATTCAAAGTACTGTTGATCAAACAGTACTTTCATCAAAGTACTGCTTGCAGTTTTAAACCAGTTAATGAGTTTGAAAGGAAAACTTTTGTTAAGTGATAAACATTTTGAAACAAAGGTTAAAAGAAATAAATGGTTTTTGAGATGATAACAACAATAGGTTATCAATCCACCATGGTTACAAAAGGATTGGCTAATCCATGAGCAAACGGATCTAGTAAAGATATTTCAAATCTGTTTTATAGTTGACAACTTGCTAATAAGTTGTATGGTAATCAACTCACCATATCAGTAAATGTGAAGAGTTGGCTAGCCCACAAGAAAATGGCTTGTGGTAAAGGCTGTGGAAAAACCATTATATGGTAATTAGTTCACCATGATTGAAAGAACTAACTAGTCCAAAAGGGTACAACTTTTGGTAAAGACAAATCAAATCATTGATAGTCGATGATTTGCTAAAATCATATGGTTATCAATGTACCATGATCTTACACATCAAAACATTTGGCTACTCCGAGTTAATGGCTTTGGTAAAGAGACATCAAAATCCATTAAATTTTCAATGATTCACCTCTCGGAGTTTACACACCGAAGTAATGAGAATAGATGAAACTTAAAATGAATTAATGTACAAAATGTCTTATGTTCTTCGAAAAGATAGAGCTTCTTTGAATGTTGTCGAAAAGAGATTACCGATCAAGGATCTCAGTAAAGAATAATTTCTAAAGAATACTTTGATAATGATGATATAAGCACGAGAGAATACAAAGATACAATCCAAAGACAAAGATACAATCTTTCCTTGAAGATGGAGTCATGTTAAAGATAAGTTTACAAAGGAACTTGAAGTCAAGAAAGTAGAATTCAAGTTGGGGAGGATTATTAGGATATGAAAGTGTCAAGATGTCAAAGTCTTGAAAATTCAAAATCATCGCTAAGTAAAAAGTCAAAATCATCTTTGTCAAGTCAAAGTAATCGCAAAGCTAAAGAAGCGCTATATTCGTTTATGGAAAGCTTTGTTATTCTAGAATATTCTTTGTTTAGATTACTTGTCGACAAGGATACAAATTGTAAACCGACTAGGGTTATCCTTAAGCCTATAAAAGGATCTCTAGATTGGCATTAGATATATATGATTTAGAATCTAAAGTACGATTATTATTAGAGTTTTAGAGTTGTTAAAAGAATCTGCATAACGAGCAAATTTAGAGTTATTAATAATATTGTTAAAGTTAAATCTTCTTAGCTTTGTTAAGTAAATTCCGCATACTTAATAGATATTACTCAGTGTTTCATTGTTAATAACTTAAGATTTTGTGACAACCCGTACTTTCAGGTCATTCCTCGACACCATTCATGTCTCACTATTTCAACATTTTTAGTAAACTTGGTTTACTTGTTTCAAATTCGCGTAACCTTAAAGGTTTAGTGGCGAATTCATGATCATAACATCACGTACATTTCATATGGACTAAGATTAGTCTACATTTCATTGACATCATTTACATCTCATTAGTTCATTCACGACATTTCATTTCACTTTATACGCGTAATTTTTATATTTAATAAACGTAATCGCGTGAGTTATTATTTTGTATATTTAATCCATTACTTTCAAAAATGATCCCGATGTATTTTAAACTTACATTTAGTTTATAAAAACTATATTTTTAGTTTTCCTAGTGTTTCAAATTTATTTGGTACATAAATCGTTAAAGTTTAATTATTACGACGTTTTCTTAAAAATTATCGATAATTATTTTATCACTCAAATTTCACAAGGAATGTATTGTTACAATTTTTATTATATCATTACAATCTATTTTGAACTATTAAAACTTACTTGTACCAAAATTTCCAATTTCCTATACTTGTACATTTTCTTACACTTTTATTACACTTTCTCACAAATTATACACAAATTATATACAAGTTACATTTAAAAAAAAATATATATTATGGAAGACAACATCCCCCCAAAACCGGCCCTTGGGGGAGGGTTGTCAATTAATGAGGTAAGGTTCATGTTTTCTAATTATTTCATTCAACACAAAAGTCTTACATGAATTATCAAACTCATTCATTTCACATAATTCACAAAGTGTTAGCAAGAAAAACTTTTCTCTCTTCTTCCTTGCTTCTCCTAACCGGCCATATATCAAGGTTCAAAGGGGATCAAAAATTTTTGCAAGATCAAGTGTATTTACAACCTAGTTATATCCTTTATATGGTTTTGAAATAAAAACCAAGGGTATTTAAGTTTAATCCTTGTTACTTTCACCTCATCACTATCACTAGTAAGCATGTTTTTATCATTTTCATGTTTCCTTTTCATTTTCATATGTTTCTTTTCATTTTTGGAGCTTATATGCATGTTATGTAATTTATACCATTTATTTCATGATTTTAGAGTTATATTTATATTTATGGTCATCCTATAATTATTCCCATGGTATTCTTTGGTCTTGATGGTGATTAGGAACCCATGACACCCTAAGAAGGTGTATGGTAGGATTAGATTAGCTTTGGAGTTGATTTGAAGGGATTAGAATAGGTTTTGTCCGAGAAAAATTATTTTCGATAACTATATTTTTAGGTTCTGTCCTTATTTCGAATTTCTGGAAAAACCTACTGTTGGTACGAAACTTTGGCCTTGATATTTAGAAAATATACTTTAAAACGAATCCGTGGCCTTTTGAACGGATAAAAACGGAGTTATAACGAAGCCGTGGTGAATTTTTAAAGTTTGACGACGAAACGTACACTTTTCAGAAAATTCAGCTTTGCTGTTTTTAGTATTTTCGGGTCAAAAACGAGCCTTAAGCTTCACAAATTATTTCGACTTATCAAAAATATATTAGTTTACTTTGATCGAAGCTAAGGACATATTATACGTGAAAGCGGATTTGAAACGACAAATATATGCACGTTTTATAAAGTTGCCGTAACTATTATTTTTCTAAAATCTATATTATTTTTACGATACAAGTATTCTAGTGGTACATAACGTCCATGTTTGCGACGCTTTTAACCATGATGTGAAACTTTTAGAACGAAATGACTTCTAGTAAAATCAAGTTCATCGGCCATATTTTTCAAAACAAAAAGTGTTTGTAAAGCGGAGTTATAATAAATTATTTACGGATGTTCAAACTTGGCGAAACTCATTTTACGCACACAATTAGCAAAACTACCATCTTTAGCCCTTAATATCTTTATGATCGAGACCTTTGGACCTAAAACTCCTGAACTGAAACTTTTAGATATCGATACAAACTTTCCAAAACCGTCGAGTTCGTTTCTCTAACGATCGACGTACACCGCTTTTACGACTACTTTTCCGAGCCATTTTGTTAATTTCATGATTTTCCGACGACATTGTTTTATGACGAAAAGTGGTAATTTCACCAAAATCATTAAAACCATTGTGGGATGACATTTTGACGTAAAAACATGTAAAGTGATTTTGATTGGTCAAGACGTCAAAGAGTATTTTTCACGACAAGTAATATTTTCAAAAACTCGTAAATGGTATAAATAACATACGAAATGCATGCATAACATTACATTGCAACTCATTACATATCATATCATATCATTGGTACTAGGTCCCGGATAACGCATCACATTATACCTCGGTGTACTCACTCTTGTCATCTCGCCGTTTACAAGTGAGTTTCATAGCCCCGCTTACTTGTTTTCATAACTGTTTTGGGGAGATGCATGCTTAACTATATTTTTCACAAGTACTTTATATTCTTAAGGATAACTCCTATCACGATTACATCATTTCAAAACCGAATGTTGTACTATATAAATTGTTCATGTTTGCGTGCTATAGTTATCGTCGAATAAAGTACTATATCGATTGACTCTCGATACATTGAGTTAGGTGCTATTGCTTATGTGCTATTGCTTATGTGCTATGGATTAAGTGCTATTGTTCTACGTCGAGTTGGTACTATTGTGAATTCATTGAAATCATATGTTTGAACATAAACTATACACATTTTGGCAATGGGTTGTGAAACACAAAGTTGCAAGTTTTGTATGGGCGGAACTTGGAACCGAGTGGATTTTCAATGCCTTTCTTTGCATTAACGATTTTGAAAGGCTTTACATTTCAAAACAAACTCTATGAACTCACTCAACCTTTGTGTTGACACTTTTAGCATGTTTGTATCTCGGTATCTAAGGTATTCACTTCATGGCATGCATTTGGATACATCATGGAGTCGCGATGACGCGTCTCACTTGGGTTTACGACTTAAAAACATCGTTTGAATTGTAACAAACATATTTCCGCAAGTTGATTTACATTTGGGACCTACTTTGTAAACTCGATTATTTTATTAAATCAAGCGATGTATTTTCCAAAGCGACACTTTAGGTCGTTCAATATAACTTGTGATTGTGATGCTATGACGGTCAATCCCTGTGAATTCCATTCACCGCAAAAATGTAATTTGGGGTGTGACAGTTGGCATCGAGCTTGATTATAGAGAACTAGGTTGCATCATTGACCCTAGACTATAACTACATTATCATAGCATCTCATCATTTCATCATAAGTGCATGTTCACTTTACATGCGGTTTATACGTTACATTTTTCGAGTTATTTACTTTCATTTCTTAACGATTGTCACATGGATGCCCTTAAATGCCCATTCCATTATTCTTTCTTCATACTCTAATGTGGAGAATTCCTTGTCATTCCCTATCACAGTTTTTATATCAGCTGATTCATCATCGATAGCGACGAATGCCGAGATAAACCCTTAAGTAGGGCAAAGTCGCTCTCACTCCTTTGTTCACCACTAACATGTCGAGTTACACTTTATTCACACATTAAGTCTCTAAACCATCATATAGTTGAAGCACTCACAACACCTCATAACCCATCTTTTCGGAAACCGACGATCATTTTTGAAACATAACCTCAAACTTATCATCTCTTATCACATTTCTTTGAAGCGCTTATTATTAACATCGGATTTTGCTACGCCTCACATTTCTCTTGTTTTGAAGAAGATATGGCATCAAGAAAGCTACGGTTGAAATGACCCAAGCGGCTATTCGAAGTTAGTGAATGATAGCATTGCTAATGCTCTAAGAGTTGAAAGGAAGCGGTGGCCGCCTTCCGAGGTCATGACTATCTTCAGAGCCAGCAAGGCTTCTTCCACTCTTGGAAATGCAGGAGGATCCGGAGTTAAGAAATGTTCGTACAAAGATTTCAAAAGTGGCGAACCCACCAAGTTTAGAGGGACGGAAGGAGCTACAGCAATGGTACGATGGTTTGAAAAGTTGGAATCCGTGTTTTTGCTTTGTAACTGTCCGGATGATAGTAAGGTCAAATATGCTACAAGTACATTACTCGATGGAGCATTGTCGTGGTGGAATTCATATGCTCAACCGATTGGAATGGAGAATGCTTTCAAGCTTACTTGGGAGCAATTCAAGAGTTTGGTGACTAAGAAGTTTTGTCCTCGTACGGAAATCAAAAAGTTGGAGACGGAGTTCTATGAATTAGTAACCATTGGGTACGATATTGACACTTACATACGAAGATTTCAAGAATTACCGTGTTATGCCGTCCATGGTTTCGATAATGAGAAGTTGCTAGAGGCTTTTATCGGGGACTTCCGAAATTATTCAAGGCGATGTGACTTCTTGACCATAAACGATTGAGGAAGCTATTCGATTGACTCAAAAGCTAATGGCCCAGGTAGTGAAGAGAGGCAAGTACCCCAACACCAACCAAAACAACAACAACCCCAACAACTACACCAACTACTACAATAACCAAAACAACAACAACAACGACGATAACCAAATCAACCACAACAAAAGAAAATGGGAAGACGACCAAGGAGGTTATAACAACAACAACCAAAACCGCAACACTAACCATCATCAACAACTGAATAGAAGACAAGAAGTCGCTGTGGTCTATGTTCTTTGCACCAACAAGGGAAGAGCTTATGCAGAAACTTACCGCGATGCCACCAATGCACGCTACATCATAATGGTCCATGTGGTATATGCTTTAGTGTCACAAAGTAGGACACCTTGCTAAGGACCTGTAAGGCAAGACCATAGTTACGTGCTTCGGATGTGGGGAACAAGGACACTATCGGAACCAATGTCCTCAAAACCAAGGTCAACAAGTCGAAGGTGTTCATGGGAATGTATATATGTTAGAAGGAGGAGGAGGAGCTCGTCAAGGTATCAACAGCGGAAGGCGAAGAAGTTCGGAGACTAACGGTCTTATTTCTCCTTATGTACTATGTCGTACTAAGTTTATGTTTTCCATCGTATCCAATTTTTATAACCTAAGATGTACTACTTTTGCTAAACTACCCGTTGTAAAATATTCTTATCTATCATACTTTATTTTCTTTCCGATTTGTTATCATTTACGAGGATTTTAATTCTTTTACTTTAACTATCATTTTAACGACACTTCTCCATGCCTTTTCTCCTCGATGTTCATCACAATTTTAACATCGTTGACTCAACACCAAACAACATATGAGTAGATTAGTCCAAGCATTGCATAGTTACTCCTAAATTATACATAGCCCGATCACCTATGTCTAATTCGGGAAGAATCATGCAATGAAGGAGTAATGAGGCTTATGTGTAAGCAATTCCGTGTCGAGCCAAATTTTCAAAAGATTTTCTTCAAACCACTTGTTTCCGGTTTGATCCGCGTGATGCGGTTCTTGTTTGATGAGTTGCAAAGATCGAGCTAGAAACAAGTTGTTACCTAAACCGATTTAGCTTAATCGTATGAGCGGTTCTTGTTTGATGAGTTGTGGGATTAAGTAAAATCGGTTACCAAAAGTCTTTGAGGGTTTTGCTCGAGAATGGAAGGCTTGCCTCATCAAACCCTAACCACGAGACCAACACGAACCGAATTCGGGACTGAATTCCTTTTTGATGGGCGAATGTGACAACCCGTACTTGGTCATTCCTCGACACCATTCATGTCTCACTATTTCAACATTTTAGTAAACTTGGTTTACTTGTTTCAAATTCAGCGTAACCTTAAAGGTTTAGTGGCGAATTCATGATCATAACATCACGTACATTTCATATGGACTAAGATTAGTCTACATTTCATTGACATCATTTACATCTCATTAGTTCATTCACGACATTTCATTTCACTTTATACGCGTAATTTTTATATTTAATAAACGTAATCGCGTGAGTTATTATTTGTATATTTAATCCATTACTTTCAAAAATGATCCGATGTATTTTAAACTTACATTTAGTTTATAAAACTATATTTTAGTTTTCCTAGTGTTTCAAATTTATTTGGTACATAAATCGTTAAAGTTTAATTATTACGACGTTTTCTTAAAATTATACGATAATTATTTTATCACTCAAATTTCACAAGGAATGTATTGTTACAATTTTTATTATATCATTACAATCTATTTTGAACTATTAAAAACTTACTTGTACCAAAAATTTCCAATTTCCTATACTTGTACATTTTCTTACACTTTTATTACACTTTCTCACAAATTATACACAAATTATATACAAGTTACATTTTAAAAAAAAAATATATATATTATGGAAGACAACATCCCCCCAAAACCGGCCCTTGGGGGAGGGTTGTCAATTAATGAGGTAAGGTTCATGTTTTCTAATTATTTCATTCAACACAAAAGTCTTACATGAATTATCAAACTCATTCATTTCACATAATTCACAAAGTGTTTTTTTTTTTTTGAACGGCTTGATCACCTTGTGGGGCTAGACGTTGTCTTAACCGGGCCCGGCTAGCACTTGGCCCCCATTATCACCTTGTTCACCCGATGGGAGGAAAACCTCCAACTTAAGCCGCCCGAAAGCACGACACTGAAAGTTGGAGTAAACCTTGCCTTATCCAGACTCGAACCCCTGCCACTAGGGAAACTCGAGCCCTTCACTTAAGGACTTGATGGTACCAGTGGAGCTTATGGTCCATAAGTGAGGACTTCCCGGTAGGTCACCCACCCGGTACTACTCTCACTTGTGGCTCACTTAACTTCTTAAGTCTCTACCACTAGACCACAAAGCCACTGGTAAAAAAATTTTTGCAAGATCAAAGGGGATCAAAAATTTATATGGTTTTGAGGGGATCAAGGTTCAAAGGGGATCAAAAATTTTTGCAAGATCAAGTGTATTTACAACCTAGTTATATCCTTTATATGGTTTTGAAATAAAAACCAAGGGTATTTAAGGTTAATCCTTGTTACTTTCACCTCATCACTATCACTAGTAAGCATGTTTTATCATTTTCATGTTTCCTTTTCATTTCATATGTTTCTTTTCATTTTGGAGCTTATATGCATGTTATGTAATTTATACCATTTATTTCATGATTTTAGAGTTATATTTATATTTATGGTCATCCTATAATTATTCCCATGGTATTCTTTGGTCTTGATGGTGATTAGGAACCCATGACACCCTAAGAAGGTGTATGGTAGGATTAGATTAGCTTTGGAGTTGATTTGAAGGGATTAGAATAGGTTTTGTCCGAGAAAAATTATTTTCGATAACTATATTTTAGGTTCTGTCCTTATTTCGAATTTCTGGAAAACCTACTGTTGATGCGAAACTTTGGCCTTGATATTTAGAAAATATACTTTAAAACGAATCCGTGGCCTTTTGAGCGGATAAAAGCGGAGTTATAACGAAGCCGTGGTGAATTTTAAAGTTTGACGACTAAACGTACACTTTTCGTAAAATTCAGCTTTGCTGTTTTAGTATTTTCGGGTCAAAACGAGCCTTAAGCTTCACAAATTATTTCGACTTATCAAAATATATTAGTTTACTTGATACGAAGCTAAGGACATATTATACGTGAAAGCGGTTTGAAACGACAAATATATGCACGTTTTATAAAGTTGTCGTAACTATTATTTTACGAAAATCTATATTATTTTACGATACAAGTATTCTAGTGGTCAGAACGTCCATGTTTCTGACAGTTTTAACCATGATGTGAAACTTTTAGAACGAAATGACTTCTAGTAAAATCAAGTTCATCGACCATATTTTTCAAAACAAAAAGCTGTTTGTAAAGCGGAGTTATAATAAATTATTTACTGGATGTTCAAACTTGGCGAAACTCATTTTACGCACACAATTAGCAAAACTACCATCTTTAGCCCTTAATATCTTTATGATCGAGACCTTTTGGACGAAAACTCCGAACGAAACTTTTAGATATCGATACAAACTTTCCAAAACCGTCGAGTTCGTTCTCTAACGATCGACGTACACCGCTTTACGACTACTTTTCGGAGCCATTTTGTTAATTTCATGATTTTTCCGACGACATTGTTTTGCGACGAAAAGTGGTAATTTCACCAAAAATCATTAAAACCATTGTGGGATGACATTTTGACGTAAAACATGTAAAGTGATTTTGATTGGTCAAGGCGTCAAAAGAGTATTTTCGACGACAAGTAATATTTTCAAAAACTTCGTAAATGGTATAAATAACATCGAAATGCATGCATAACATTACATTGCAACTCATTACATATCATATCATATCATTGGTACTAGGTCCCGGATAACATCACATTATACCTCGATTGTAATCAAGCTAAATCACACAAACCCGCCACTTGTGAATGGCGGACCGATGAATCAAAATTTTCAAAATTCCAATTCTCCGATTTTGACAATTTCCAACCCCACAATATTCCATCGGTCATCGGACTTAGAGCCTTCACAAACATTTCAATGATTACGAGGAGTGTTATCTTCCTCAAAGTTCGAAGAAATACGCATTCGAAAGAAACTACAAATGAAAAGAATGTGTGTAAGCTTGATGAGATGAATATAAGAATCCGATATGATGACGATGATGATGAGGATAGTATTCAAATGAGGGAATACTATGAGGACGACGAGGAGAGTGTTACTCAATTGAACGATCTTATTTCTCAACTCCCTCAGTCTATTGCTATCACACCTATCTTACCTATTATTGCTTCCAAAGACTCTCTCATAATGGGGGACGAGCCTCTTAGCACTATTCCAGAAATGGAATCATCTAGTGTTGAGAACCTTGTCCCAACCCCAAGTGAGTCCGAGGTTATCTCCGGTAATATGTGTGATGAGCCTCTTAATGATGATTCTTCTCCTCCTCTTGACATTCCATATGATCATGTCGAGATGTTCTCCGATTCTGATAACGATTGTACTTCGTTTGACGATTCTTTATCCTATGGAGACATCGATTATGTCGAGGAGCTACCTTCGAGCTAGTTAGCTTAGAGGAAGTGAGAGATTCGATGATCCGAAATTGAGGACGAGATACTTCGTGAACAATTGTTCAATATAAATCTCCTCGTTTCTAAGATCGAATCATTTTGTGCTAAGTCGACTTCATCTCCTATCCCTTGTGGATAGTGACTCTACATTGGACAAGCCCGAGCTTGAGGCTTTTTCCAATGATTCTCTTCATGAAGAGTTCTCCGGTGAACTCTCTCATGACATATCTCCTCCGAATATGATCATTTCCATTTTGATCTTGAGGATGATATTGGCTCGGAGGAAGGTGTACTCTATCATAAGAGTTTGCTTATTAATGATACTACCTTCACCCTTCCTCCGAGATATGTCTACATTTGAGGATGAAGAATGGATCTTGATTGTTATCTACATCTTTCTTCCATTCCTCACTTATGATGTGTCTTCTCTCTTCTTCACTCCTTCGGAATGAGGACACTATTTTGATCCGGCATTTTCAATTATCATTTTTGAGCGGTTCTCTATATCTCATCGGTGTGGAACTTTCACGTGCTTAGAATGTTTATCCAAACATCTTGAATGAAAGTCCGATTGGAGATTGTTTCTTCCACTTTGCTTCCCATGAACCAATGAATTCGGGGTCGAGTCAAGCTAGCGACTGGAAATCAAAAACAAGAGACACACCATATGGGTTTCACCCATATTTCGACTTCTTACCCTTTCTACCACTAAGTGTGGGGTGATGCCCCACATGTTATATATATCTTAAAAAAAAAAAAAAAAAAAAAAAAAAATCCTTTCTAAATAATGGCCTTAGTATTTCCTTTTACGTTCTTTGTTTCGGCATAACCGCGGTACTTTGAATATTGAGGGCAATATTCATTTCTAAGTGTGGGGGTAATTTCACTAATTTTATCATGTAATTATACCACCTAATTCCCCATTTTGGCCAAAATTTTTTTTGGAGTAAGTGTTTGCACTTACTCATTTGGTTATCGATCCGCCTTGTCTAATAAACAAAAGGATTGGCTAATCCAGAGCAAACGGCTCTTGGTAAAGATATCTCAAATCCGTTGACGGCTTGCAATTTGCCCAAAATTGTATGGTATTAAACACCATATCCTAAAAAGTGAAGAGTTGACTAGCCCGCAAGATTATGGCTTGTGGTAAAGGCGATGGAAAACCATAATTGGTAATCACTCACCAAAGATAATGTTGATAATTTATCTAAGAGTTGGCTAGTCCGAGAGTACGGCTTCGGTAAAGACAAATCAAATCCGTTGAAAGTCGGTGGTTTGCTCAAAATCACATGGTTATCGGTGTACCAAGGTTCTTACTTGAACCGAAACATTTGGCTACTCCGAAGTAATGGCTTTTGGTAAAGAGATTAAAATCCATTATGTTTTCTCAAATCATTGCTAGGACTAGCAATATCTCGATGTGGGGGATTGATGAGTGTAAATACTCATCATTTTGTACAATATAAGCGCAAAATCATCGAAAACACTCGTAAACACATCAAAATGATAAAAATATCACAAATCGATGTTTTATGTGTTTTAAATGCAAAATATCAAAATCGATGAAAACATATCAAATTTTCAAAATTGCGTTTCTTCACCCCCAAGTTTCAAAAGTTGTCAAAAGCAGGTCCACGAGCACATAATTTCAAAAGCAAAGTCACCAAAGGTCCTTTTAAAATCAAAAGTTGTCAAATTTAGTCCTTTGGTGAAAATATAAAAGTTTGAGAAAATTACAAGTTTGGTCCTCCAACTTTGAAATTTGGCAAAATGGCCCTCGAAAATTGCAAAATGGCAAGTTTGGCCTTATACTTTTGAGATTGTCACTTTCAACCCTTGGGTCAACTTTTACGAAATGGCGACATAGGTCCCTTAATTTTCGAATTTACATAAGGACCCTTGATTAATAAACTCCTTAAACCATTTTGGACCTTGTCAAACCAAGTGACCACTTGTCATTTAGCATTTGACCTCCCCTTTTATATTATTAACTGGTCAAATGTTAGTCAAAACCCCAACGCGCCAAAACACTTATCTTCTTTCTTCTCTGCTTTCTGCTAAATCACTGCAACACTCAAGCCTCCACCCCCCTCCTCCAGCTCATCCCACTCACCATGTCCCCCATCCAAACATAAGAATACAAGAAACATTCATTGCATCCATCTCTACACACTCAATCTCACTCTCCTGCTTAAAACCCATTTTCCCGCCAAAAACCAATCTATGGCTAAAAATCTCCCAAGACATCCAAGGGTCCTAAAGTGTGGTGGGAATCAATCAAGGAAGTGAGAGAAAGCTCTTGGAGCTATAAAAAGGAAGAAAGAAGCTATGGATGGCAGTAGTTTTAGTTTTAATTTTTCATGTATGTCGTTTTATTTTTCTATGTCTTAAATAGTTTCTAAAAAGTGTAATCTCAAGCTTCTTGTATTAAACTAAGTTCATCCATTGTATTGCAAACCTGTTCAGTTATTAATTTCAAGTTTTATCAATTTTCATGTTTTTCTTATATATTTTGTTCAAGTAAATTTCAAAGAAAATAAAAGTCAAGCTTTTAATAAGCTTTGCTGTTGTTTCAGTGAGCCTTGTTAAGCTTCCTTGTAGCTTATTTAAGGTTTACATTTGTTTCACTTGTTATTCACTCAAATTACTCACCTGGTCAACATATTTTTTTTAACCATTTGACTTTCTGAGTCAAACTGTACTTGAGCTTGTAACTCAGTTTTTACATGACCAACTTGGTTTGAAGTGGTTTCATAGGAAGAAAAGTAATATTTCAATCTGTGTTTGTATTATCGATGCTGGACAGGACAGTAAAACAAGATGCTGATCTTGTAAACTTCCGTGGCCTATTTGACATTTAGTTTGTGTAAACTAAGTTTTTGTATGATCATTATGTGCCATACTCCAATTGTGTCAGAAATTTGTTTTGCAAATTGAAGTTTTGAGAATGGTTTAGATAAGATTTTAAGTCTGCAACTTCATGACTTTTTCTCTTTTTTTTTTATCTCAGCAACAAAAGCGACTCATAAGGAGCCAATCGAATTTCGAGCCTATTAAAGCTTATCTCAAGCTCAAAATTAGCTTTAGCTTAGCTTTACAAGTACCTAGGTATGCTGTCTTTAATGTTTAATAGTTTGTAGGCATTGGCTTTTTGGTTAGGATGCTTATTTATTAGCTTAAAGTAGCTCGGGTGGGCTGTTTTAGACCACTGATACAGCAGCCCTCTTCCATTTTTATGTTTATTAGGTAGTTTGATTAGCCCATTTCTCACTCAATTGTTGCTTTTTAGGTAGTTTAGAATAAGTTTATCAGTGCTAGCTTAATTGGTGTTTGTCATAGCTTATTAGGTGTTTATTTTTGCCTTTCATTTGTCCAATCCTTCGTTATTTTAGTTTTAAGATTTCCTAGTGTAGTTTTTTTTTCGCCAACTGTTTTCCCCCTCCTCATTCAGTTGTTATATTAGTATTGAGCTTAATTCAGTTGGATGTTGTGCTCCTCTTAGCATTTTTCCAAATCTGACTTTAGTTCTCTAGCTTATTTGCATCAAAACTGTTAAAAGGAGCGTTTGTTTTCTGTCCACTGTGACAGCGGATAAGCTGTCCAAACAGCAGCTTAGGGGTCTTTTAGAGTTCTTAAGTGTTTTCTTTTGCTTTTCTTTGGTTTATTTAGTTGCTTGTTAGAGATCCTAAGTACTTATTAAATGTAGTTTCACTAGTTTGTAGCTTTTTAGAAGCTTGTTATAGCTTGTTTTTCCTTTTGCAAACCTGTCCCAAACAACCCATTTCATTATTCTTTTGTTTCTTTTCTTCACGATAACAAGTCATTGATGGCTGTATAAGGTTTAAATTGTGCTAAAAAGTTTTAGTTATTCTTATTTTGTTTTGCAAAAAGAGAAAAAAAAATAAAAATAAAAAAAATGATGAAAATGTTGGCAAAAACGTGGCTGCCCAGGTTTGAACTTGGGACAGTCCACTCCCACACGCCCAAACCAATACACGAGTACCATCTGCTCTGCATGCCTTCATGTGTTTAGTTTTCTGTTTGTTAATTATTTAACCACCTTTAGTAGTTTAAAATCTTTAGCTACTTTAGCTTTGTAACTGCTGAATCCAATAAGAAGTAGTGTGTTTTTTTTTATCTATTTATTTTTTTTAATTCATTTTAGTCTTAAGTAATTTTTGCAATTTTCACTAAAAATGTTTAGTATTTCTTTTTTTTTATTAGTTAATTAGATTAAATTAGTTTTTAATTCGTAATAATTAATATAAAAGTCAAAAAAAAATATGATTCTTTTTTCAAAAATTTTCTTTTGTCATATATTAAGTAAAAAAATTGTTTTCACATTCGTAGGCCTTTTATTTCACAAATTTTACGTTTTATCTTGCGCTCCAGCGTAATTTTTATAAATAACGTACGTTTTCGTTTTAAGTTACGTTTTTAGATATTTTAAGTTTACGTTTTAATTAAAATAGTTTATTTAAGTCATTTTGTTTTATAAAATCAACAAAAACATTATTTTAAAAATAGTGATAGCGTTTATTTAATATTTTTAATCTTTTTAATTTCCTTTAATTTGCATTTTAGCCGTTGTAATTTGTTGGCTTTTCCTTAGTTGTAATCATAATTCAAATCTCCTTTCCGCTCAAATCTCTCGATCACTATACGTTTGGTGATCCATTGCATACTTCATTTGGGACATAACGACCTGGGAAACACTATACTCCCGGATCTTCATTGCATTCGTGTTTAGGCGGTTTAAGTCGGTTACGGTCCGCCATTCACAAGTGGCGGGTTTGTGTGATTTAGCTTGTTTGTTTGGCACGCATCAAAAACCCATATGGTGTGTGCTCTCTTTTTTGATTTCGAGTCGCTAGCTTGACTCGACCCGAATTCATTGGTTCATGGGGAAGCAAAGTGGAAGAAACAATCTCCAATCGGACTTTCATTCAAGATGTTTGGATAAACATTCTAAGCACGTGAAAGTTCCACACCGATGAGATATAGAGAGAACCGGCTCAAAAATGATAATTGAAAATGCCGGGATCAAAAATAGTGTCCTCATTCCCGAAGGAGTGAAGAAGAGAGGAAGACACATCATAAGTGAGGAATGGAAGAAAGATGTAGATAACAATCAAGATCCATTCTTCATCCTCAAATGTAGACATATCTGGAGGAAGGGTGAAGGTAGTATCATTAATAAGCAAACTCTTATGATAGAGTACACCTTCCTCCGAGCCAATATCATCCTCAAGATCAAAATGGAAATGATCATATTCCGGAGGAGATATGTCATGAGAGAGTTCACCGAGAACTCTTCATGAAGAGAATCATTGGAAAAAGCCTCAAGCTGGGCTTGTCCAATGTAGAGTCACTATCCACAACGGGATAGGAGATGAAGTCGACTTAGCACAAAATGATTCGATCTTAGAAGCGAGGAGATTTATATTGAACAATTGTTCACGAAGTATCTCGTCCTCAATTTCGGATCATCGAATCTCTCACTCTCTAAGCTAACTAGCTCGGAAGGTAGCTCCTCGACATAATCGATGTCTCCATAGGATAAAGAATCGTCAAGCCAAGTACAATCGTTATCGAATCGGAGAACATCTCGACATGATCATATGGAATGTCAGAGGAGGAGAAGAATCATCATTAAGAGGCTCATCACACATATTACGGAGATAACCTCGGACTCACTTGGGGTTGGGACAAGGTTCTCAACACTAGATGATTCCATTTCGGAATAGTGCTAAGAGGCTCGTCCCCATTATGAGAGAGTCTTTGGAAGCAATAATAGGTAAGATAGGTGTGATAGCAATAGGCGAGGAGTTGAGAAATAAGATCGCTCAATTGAGTAACACTCTCCTCGTCGTCCTCATAGTATTCCCTCATTTGAATACTATCCTCATCATCATCGTCATCATATCGGTTCTTATATTCATCTCATGAAGCTTACACACCATTCTTTTCATTTGTAGTTTCTTTCGAATGCGTATTTCTTGAACTTTGAGGAAGATAACACTCGTAATCATTGAAATCTTGTGAAGGCTCGGAAGTCGATGGTGATGGAATCTTGTGGGGTTGGAAATTGTCAAAATCGGAGAATTGGAATTTTGAAAATTTTGATTCATCGGTTGACATTCACAAGTCACATGAGGACCCCAATTCTCACAACAGAGATAATTGGGAGAATAACTTTCACCAAAGTTTTGATTGTAACATGGTTAGGCTCATAGACAAGCGGAACTGTGGTGGACAATCAAAACCATAATGAGAATCATTCCCACAAAACTCGCATGAGTAGGATTCAGTATTAAGGTTGTGGAGGTAGGTAGGAAAAATCGGTGTATCATTTGAAATGGGATCGGGATTATCGACAAACTTGTCTCCGAAACCCACATTGGTACATCACGAGCAATTTCCACCGTTAAACGGACCTCCACACTGTGAACATGTCAAATACCATGACATAGAGAATTAAACAGATAAGAGGATAAGAGATGAAGAATTAAACGGTTATAGAGGATAAGGAATGGAGAATTAAACAGGTTGGAGGATAAAGGATGGATATTTTTGGATTTTTGAAAAACAGGCTATAAAAACAAAAAATGAAAATATTTTTGGTGTTTTTGATTTTTATAAGAAAATATAAATACATACAGATGGTATAAACAAGGAGTGAATATCCAAATCACAAATCTGCTAGTACGGAAGATAATCAAGCCTGACTCCCGGCAAGCGTAAAAATTTGATGCGTGCAAACAACAAGCTAACACACAAACCCGCCACTTGTGAATGGCGGACCGAACCAATTTTAAACCGCCTAAACACGAATGCAATGAAGATCCGGGAGTATAGTGTTTCCTGTCGTTATGTCCCAAATAGTCAGTGCAATGGATCACCAAACGTATAGTGATCGAGAGATTTGAACGGAAAGGAGATTTGAATTATGATTACAACTAAGGAAAAGCCAACAAATTACAACGGCTAAAATGCAAATTAAAGGAAATTAAAAAGATTAAAAATATTAAATAAACGCTATCACTATTTTTAAAATAATGTTTTTGTTGATTTTATAAAACAAAATGACTTAAATAAACTATTTTAATTAAAACGTAAACTTAAAATATCTAAAAACGAATTTAAAACGAAAACGCACGTTATTTATAAAAATTCTTTGGGCGCAAGATAAAACGTAAAATTTGTGAAATAAAGGCCTCTGAATGTGAAAACAATTTTTTACTTAATATATGACAAAAGAAAATTTTGAAAAAGAATCATATTTTTTTGACTTTTATATTAATTATTACTTAATTAAAACTAATTTAATCTAATTAACTAATAAAAAAAGAAATACTAAACATTTTAGTGAAAATTGCAAAATTACTTAAGACTAAAATGAATTAAAAAAATAAATAGATAAAAAAACACACTACTTTTATTGATTCAAGAAGATTACAAAGCTAAAGTAGCTAAAGATTTTAAACTACTAAAGGTGGTTAAATAATTAACAAACAGAAAACTAAACACATGAAGGCATGCAGAGCGATGGTACTCTGTATTGGTTTGGGCAGGAGTGGATCGTCCAAGTTCAAACTCAAGCACCACGCGTTTTGCCAACATTTTCATCATTTTTTTATTTTTATTTTTTTTTCTCTTTTTGCAAAACAAAATAAGAATAACTAAAACTTTTTTAGCACAATTTTAAACCTTATACAAGCTGTCAACAGCTTGTTATCAGCAGAGAAAAGAAACAAAAGAATAATGAAATGGGTTGTTTGGGACAGGTTTGCAAAAGGAAAAACAAGCTATAACAAGCTTCTAAAAAGCTACAAACTAGTGAAACTACATTTAATAAGTACTTAGGATCTCTAACAAGCAACTAAATAAACCAAAGAAAAGCAAAAGAAAACACTTAAGAACTCTAAAGACCCTGTCATTGCTTGACACTTATCATTGTCACAGATGGATGAAAACAAACGCTCCTTTTAACATTTTGATGCAATAAGCTAGAGAACTAAAGTCGATTTGGAAAAATGCTAAGAGGAGCACAACATCCAACGAATTAAGCTCAATACTAATATAACAACCGAATGAGGAGGGGAAAACAGTTAAAAAAAACTACACTAGGAAATCTTAAAACTAAAATAACGAAGGATTGGACAAATGAAAGGCAAAAATAAACACCTAATAAGCTATGACAAACACCAATTAAGCTAGCATCGATAAACTTATTCTAAACTACCTAAAAGCAACAATTGAGTGAGAAATGGGCTAATCAAACTACCTAATAAACATAAAAATGGAAGAGGGCTGCTGTATCAGTGGTCTAAAACAGCCCACCCGAGCTACTTTAAGCTAATAAATAAGCATCCTAACCAAAAAGCCAATGCCTACAAACTATTAAACATTAAAGACAGCATACCTAGGTACTTGTAAAGCTAAGCTCAAGCTAATTTTGAGCTTGAGATAAGCTTTAATAGGGCCTGCAAATTCAGTTGGCTCCTTATGAGCTGTTTTGTTGCTGAGATAAAAAAAAAAGAGAAAAAGTCATGAAGTTGCAGACTTAAAATCTTATCTAAACCATTCTCAAAACTTCAATTTGCAAAACAAATTTCTGACACAATTGGAGTATGGCACATAATGATCATACAAAAACTTAGTTTACACAAACTAAATGTCAAATAGGCCACGGAAGTTTACAAGATCGAGATCTTGTTTTACCGTCTCCGTCCAAAGATCGATAATACAAACACGATTGAAATATTACTTTTCTTCCTATGAAACCACTTCAAACCAAGTTGGTCATGTAAAACCGAGTTACAAGCTCAAGTACGGTTTGACCTCGAGAAAGTCAAATGGTTAAAAAAATATGTTGACTGTGTGAGTAATTTGAGTGAATAACAAGTGAAACAAATGTAAACCTTAAATAAGCTACAAGGAAGCTTAACAAGGCTCATCAAACAACAAAGAAAGCTTATTAAAAGCTTGACTTTATTTTCTTTGAAATTTACTTGAACAAAATATATAAGAAAAACATGAAAATTGATAAAACTTGAAATTAATAACCCAAACAGTTTGCAATACAATGGATGAACTTAGTTTAATACAAGAAGCTTGAGATTACACTTTTAGAAACTATTTAAGACATAGAAAAATAAAACGACATACATGAAAAATTAAAACTAAAACTACCGCCATCCATAGCTTCTTTCTTCCTTTTTATAGCTCCAGAGCTTTCTCTCACTTCCTTGATTGATTCCCACCACACTTTAGGACCCTGGATGTCTTGGGAGATTTTAGCCATAGATTGGTTTTAAGGAAAATGGGTTTTAAGCGGAGAGTGAGATTGAGTGTAGAGATGGATGCAATGAATGTTTCTTGTATTCTTATGTTTGGATGGGGACATGGTGAGTGGGATGAGCAGTGGGAGGAAGGAGGCTGAGTGTTGCGGTGATTTAGCGAAAAGAGAAGAAAGAAGATAAGTGTTTTGGCGTTGGGGTTTTGACTAACATTTGACCAGTTAATAATATAAAAGGGGAGGTCAAATGCTAAATGACAAGTGGTCACTTGGTTTGACAAGGTCCAAAATGGTTTAAGGAGTTTATTAATCAATGGTCCTTTATGTAAATTCGAAAATTAAGGGACCTATCTCGCCATTTCGTAAAAGTTGACCCAAGGGTTGAAAGTGACAATCTCAAAAGTATAAGGGCCAAACTTGCCATTTTGCAATTTTCAGGGGCCATTTTGCCAAATTTCAAAGTTGGAGGACCAAACTTGTAATTTTCTCAAACTTTTATATTTTTCACCAAAGGACTAAATTTGACAACTTTTGATTTTAAAAGGACCTTTGGTGACTTTGCTTTTGAAATTATGTGCTCGGGGACTGCTTTTGACAACTTTTGAAACTTGGGGATCAAACCGCAATTTTTGCAAATTTGATATGTTTTTCATCCGATTTTGATATTTTTGCATTTAAAACACATAAAACACGATTTGTGATATTTTATCATTTTGATGTGTTTCGAGTGTTTTCGAGATGATTTTGCATTTATATTAGTACAAAATGATGAGTATTTACACACTCATCATACTCACTCTTGTCATCTCGCGGTTTACCAAGTGAGTTTCATAGCCCCGCTTACTTGTTTTCATAATCGCTAGGGGAGATGCATGCTTAACTATATTTTTCATAAGTACTTTATATTCTTAAGGATAACTCCTATCACGATTACATCATTTCAAAACCGAATGTTGTACTATATAAATTGTTCATGTTTGCGTGCTATAGTTATACGTCGAATAAAGTACTATATCAGTTGACTACTGATACATTGAGTTAGGTGCTATTGCTTATGTGCTATGGATTAAGTGCTATTGTTCTACGTCGAGTTGGTACTATTGTGAATTCATTGAAATCATATGTTTGAACATAAACTATACACATTTTGGCAATGGGTTGTGAACACACAGGTTGCAAGTTTTGTATGGGCGGAACTTGAACCGGGTGGATTTTCAATGCCTTTCTTTGCATTAACGATTTTGAAAGGCTTTACATTTCAAAACAAACTCTATGAACTCACTCAACCTTTGTGTTGACACTTTTAGCATGTTTGTATCTCGTATCTAAGGTATTCACTTCATGGCATGCATTTGGATACATCATGGAGTCGCGATGACGACGCGCCTCACTTGGGTTTTACGTGACTTAAAAACATCGCTTGAATTGTAACAAACATATTTCCGCACGTTGATTTACATTTGGGACCTACTTTGTAAACTCGATTATTTTATTAAATCAAACGATGTATTTTCCAAACGACACTTTAGGTCGCTCAATATAACTCGTGATTGTGATGCTATGACAATCAATCCCGTGAATTCCATTCACCGCAAAATGTAATTTGGGGTGTGTGATTTATCCGAGGTTATTAAATCCTTAACAAGCTATTTAAGTTAGTTTGGTTAGAGTACATCGATCCAACATTATCAAATAAGAACACGCCTTTGTGCACGTCATCTTCAACCTCAAATAAGTGATAAATGAGTAACTTCGAAGTAATCAACTTGTTTCAAATGTCCAACACGTGAATAAACATACAATCGGATGTACATTGACCTACTGAATGAACCGGAGCAAATGATTCCTCAACATCAATGCATTCTTCCTTAAGGTATACATGTAGAAACTAATATGGAAGATTCACCAATAATGTCTTCGAGTGGATGAGGTAGTCATTTTCCTTAATGTTCATGTGGTTGATTTATAGCATGCACAATGAGAGGAACAATAATCCGTGAAGATTTGGCAAAGGAATACCAAAGAGCGGATCATTATTCATGAACAATAATCCCTGAAGATTTGGCAAAGAAATACCAAAGAGCAGATCATTATTCAATAGTGCAACTACAATATCATGATAGACATTATCAACACCTTGTGAAATAACTAGAGATAAGGTTTCTTGAGAATTCCGAGAGGTACTTATTAGATGGTGAACCAATTGAGTCAGTGAAGCATTAGGCGTTGAACCAATTGAACCGGAGCATGAGCTTCAGAATCTAGATGATCAACATTCGTTGGAGGTTGGAAGTACTCATCAAACATATCTTGAAACAATGAATCCCAGTTATCCTTAGTAAGTGAAGCATTAGGCGTTGAAGGAGAGTCGTATGACCATAATTAAAGCATCCATCAACATGTAGTATATGCACTCTTCTCCAATAAACGTAGATCCACTTGAGGATTGAATGAGCATGGAAAAACATGAAGCTTGTGGATGAAGAATGTCGATGAGAATGGTCATAAAATGTAGATTTTCTTCTTCAAGATAAAGCGACCGAGGCGCATACTTTTCTTTTCAATGAGGAATGGGGCTGAAGTGTTATCTATGATGCCATAATGATGAAGTACGAGGTCCGAAGTGAGCAGACGTCATAGCCGAATGAATATCAAGATTGAGTTACTTGAACCCGTGAGTTATGAGATATCAATCCATTTGTAATCCGTACTTTAAGCCGATCCACGAGTGAAGGATCAAGTATCGCGAATCGAGTAAGGACTACCGCACTAATAGTACAAACTTGATTGCATATATTTTGGTTAGTGACATTAGTATCCAAACCCTTTGGGATTCACAACAACCTTGATTTTGTCATCGATAAACAACTTTCGGTATGTATCCACCTAAGTCCAACATCCTTAAACATTCTACCCGACGGTATCCAATTATAGCTAGGTCTATGATTTTAGGCTTTATGCATAGTGGAAGACTTATCCTTATTCCTAGTTTCCAAAGATTTAGTAGTTGGTATCCGTCTAGACGAAGTTTTCGATTGTTTTGCTTCATATACGATGAGATGACCTAGTAAAGATCCTAGACTTAAAGTTGATCCTTTGGATGAGCATTTACCTTCATTAGGGATGTAGAAAAACAGTTATCATGATGTGCCTTAAAGATGCATTTCGACAATTTGGGCAAACAACATGCGGATTCGTAAACCGATCTAAAGTTCTTAGAGTGATTTGATATGGGAATAGCTTTATTCAAAATGAAACTACTCTTAGATCCAAGCCAATCCCTAGTGTTTAGTTGAGTGTTCCTAGGAGATGGTTTAAAACTACTAGCAAATGCCTTGAAATCTCGAGAATTCATCACCCTAGGTCTAGCACCTAAAATTCCATCCGTTCTAATCTGTTCCTTTTCCTAGCTTTTTCTAGATCATTGTTCTTGAACAAATCATTTATATCATGAGAATTCTTAGGAAAATGAAGTGAAGTGACTGGTTTTGACAAAACTTGTTTTGCATCAACTTGGGAGGTAAAACGTGTTTTTGAAAAATTTGTTCGTTCAGACTTAAATGCAGTTGGTTGTCTAACAACTGGTTTTCCCAAGATTGATGGTTTTGCAAACTTAGTGTTCACACTATTCCCTGTTGTTTTTCTGAGCTCATTCTTTAAGGCAACTATTGTGAAACTCTTATCCTGAAGTTGAGCTTTGAGTTCATCAATTTTTTCTATCAAAGAGTTTCTTGTTCCAATGACTTAGTTTTAGCTTCTTTGACAGAGTCACTTAATTCTATATGATGCTTTCTCAAAGACTCATTTTCCTTTAGTAATTTGGCCACACAAACCGCTAATTCATCATGTCTCATTTGAATATCATCAATAGCATTAACATCAGAATTACTTGTAACCAAATTACTTTTCACATGCATATCGTAAATATGTTTCTTCAAATTGTTGATTGTCAAGTTTTGTCCTGGTCGAGCTTTCAAAGTGATTATTTCAAAATTCACGTAATTGTGAAATTTCGTATTTTGCATGGTTTCAGATTGTAACCTTTCCTTTTACTCATTGCAATTTCAAGTGAAATGCAATGTTTTCAAGTTGTGAAAATCGCTTGAAAGTTCATCGTATTTTTCTTATCAACCATAGTGTTAGTTTTGAAAACACTAGTTTCGCATCACTTCACCAAAGAACATTTGTTAGAATCATGTTCAAGATCGTGATCGCTTGTTTAAGAACATTAATGTATTCATTTTGTTGTTCAATTATGGTACCTCAAAGAAATGACACGTGTTCATTTGTTTTTCCGAAATCGTCGCATTCTATTTAGCACGAGTCACCGAAATGTTGCTTGTATCAAGATTGTCATTCTCTCATCACGCATTCAAAGGAAAACCGATACAACATCCGATGCATTACCCAAATCAACCATACTACCACTTGATTGCACCCACATTCATTCATTTTACTGCTCACATCATCCACTTCTTTTGTGACGGAGTTATCGAGCGACGGTTACATCATTCATTGTTGTCTCGATATTCGCATTCAAAGAACACCCGACCAATTATCCGATACATTAACCGACTCATCACAACTATCTCAATTGCATCGAAATTTATTCAAGTTTTCATCCTTTGTGCAGCTTCCTCAATGTAGTTTTCCACATTATCCATGAGTCGGATAAATGTCTCAATGAATTTCAATTTCCATTCCAAGATGTTTTTGAAGGAAATTCCACCAAGTTTTGATCGTAATCACGAATATTCTCCATCGATGAATGGTCAAATAATTTGTAGATTATTTGAAGAGTCGACTGGAACCATCCTTTTGAACCTCTTCATTGGTAAGTTGCAGCTTTAAATGTTCTAAGTTCAACAACAAGGTTCTCGTCCGTGTAGGTAAGTCCTGACGGAAGAGGGCACTACATGTTCGATCCTCAGTTGTGGATAACAACTGTATGAGGTGCAAATGAAGTAGTTGATAGGGCATAATGCTGCATTCCATTTGTATGGCATTCTGTGGCATTAGCAGGTGCAATTCTTTCTCATTGTACTCAGAACATGAAGATCTCACATGGTCATTGATTAATTCAATCATCTTTAATCGTTCAGTGTAGCATACATTTTCATTGTTGTCCACAACATCATACAACTTAAGTACTTTTGAAATTACTAGGTCAGTAGTGTAAGACATGATGTTGTAGTATACACGGGATTTTACAAGTCTATGATTTAAACCAAGAAATAGATTCTTTCGCGGGATTTTACTAAAATCAAGATGAAACCGTGGGACAAGATAATTAAAGAAGGATTGTGTGAAATGAATTTACAGATCTTGTAGACAATAGAGAAGTAATTTTTTGTTATCGAATCGAGTTATGCAATAACTAGCACGGTAGTTATATCCAATGAACCCGAAAAATTTAATCCCAAAAGAATAGAAGAAGTCACCCGAGTGAGAAATAACACAATTTTTTCCGGATGTTTAACTCAAACAAGACATCCCAAACAATAAGATATACGGCCCAAACAATAAGATATACGGCCCAAACAAGACAATAGTTAACGCAAGTCCATTACCAATCAACCCTAAATTACGGACTATATAACACACCACTAATAATTCACAATCCCTAATTTTTCTCACACTCTTAACCTAATCAATAAAAACGTAGCCACTCTCTCTCAACCCTCCAAAATGAACGCAGCTACAAATATTCCTCTAACCCTCAATCTGTTCTTAAACTCGCAGCACCCAAAAAAATATCCTTTTCTTAGAACAAATTACCCTTTATTCATTCTTGGTTTTAATTAATCGAATCACAGAAACCCTTAAAACAAGATTCACCTCTGATCTTTTGTGTATTACTTTACGGCTTCAAGGTCTATAATATGATCTCAAGTAGGTGATGTTGTTTTACGAATTGTTTTTGTTTAAACCGAATGAGAGAGGGAATGAAACAATTATGTTTTGGTCTTCTTTTGATTATTCGAACAGTGAAAGAAGTATCTAATCTTATAAAGATCAATGATGTTAGAACTCTTGTGATATTGTCTTTGGACGAATCGTTTATAATATAAAGAGTCAAACTGAGATCCTGATATATTTTTTTTCGTTAGCTTAAGACTTGAAACTGAGATGGTTGTTTTTGTTGGTCAAAACACAAGTCGCTTGTGTAAAGACACAAGTCGCTATGCAAAAATAAACTCAAGTCGCTATGCAAAAATGACCCAAGTTGCTATGCAAAAATGACCCAAGTCGCTTTCTAAATAAAAAGCACAAGTCGCCTCTTGTTTGACGTGAGGTATAGATTGGAATAGTACGTTTGATTGAGTTTGTTCGAAAGATTAGGATAGAAGTTGCTTTTAAAAGACAGAAGTTGCGATTTTCAAAACACAAGTCAAGATGCAACTTAGTCAAAACATAAGTCGCTTTATAAAATATGCACAAGTCGCTATATAGAAACTGCACAAGTCGCTAAAAAGAAACTGCCCAAGTCGCTAACAGGAAACTACCCAAGTCGCTAACAGGAAACAACACAAGTCGCTATTATGAATGTCAAGTAGCAGCCAAGAGCCTGGACAAAAAAAAAACAACACGAAAAGTACCAAAAGTAGTCCTAAAACTTATAATAAAACTTAACCAAACATCAAACTATGCTTATTTACCCCTCATAAACATGAAATTACACATCTTTAACATATTTAACCAATTAAAATTCGAACTTGGTGCATACACAAATAAAAATTCGAACCAAATGAAAACAACAATAACCACTTAAAAATTCAAGCATACAAGATATCCAAGATCAAACCATGGCTCTGATACCATTTGTAGGATATTGGTTATTGTTTTAATCAAAGAATATGTATGAGGATTGAATCAACCAAGAAGATTTTAGAGAGAGAGAGATGGGTGGGATACTTTCTAGAGAGAGAAAGAGATGAGAGAAAAGGAAGTTGTATGATTAGAGAAATGAAAGCACCAACCCTCTCCACATGAGGAGAGGGGTATTTATAGTTCTTACATATAACGCCACCTACAGGCTGTGGATCAGGCATACATTGGGTAAAGACCCGTCCGTCCTCCACGGTGTTGCACTAAGCTAATAACTATACTAATAAACAGTAAATAACGATATGTCTATGAGCTAACTTGTGCTAGTCTCGTTTACCTATGGTCCACCTTATGCACTCACGGGCAGTGTACCCGGTCGTGTGTAAGTAATCGGTAAAACCGAGGTCGTCCCAAGAGCTATGTGAGCGGATCTTAATTAAGTCCAGGTGTCACTGGTTTTAATTGTTTTTAGGATTGAAATGATTAATAAACTAATTAACAATAAATAAATGCGAAAACTTAAGCCATTCCAACGCTCTTTCATTCTTTTTGTTTTTAGACTCGAAGTCGTGCTCCTACGTTTTTTCACGCATGCTCTCGTGCTCATACTTAAGCCATTCCAACGCTCTTTCATTCTTTTTGTAATCATCTCCTAATTCAAGGCATTTTTTGTAATACCGCTTAGTTTTCTCATATGGGTACCTAAGCCCACTTTGCTTATCCCTTTCACTAAGCAATGGAATAGGGGTCATTCTATTACACGCCTCAATGTCCTTGTGTTTAAACCTAGGGTGAGCGCGTGGCATCTGGTAGATGAAATCTTCAACTTCATCAGAGAATGTAATTAGACCATCAATCATCCGTTCATTCAACCTAGTCAATTTTTTGAAAGGTTTTCCAAAAATCACTTGAGTGAGGTCCTTATCTATAAATATCTATAAATTCTCCTAAGTCTTCTAAGACCATGAACTCTACCAAATAAGCAAAACTTCCGACAAACACGCAAATAAATGACTGCTTCAACAACATTGTTCCCTTGGTAGGTTAACTCATTGACCTTGATTTTGTTGTATAGATCCCTTGAGATTAAGTTTAAAGGTAAGAATGAATTCAAATAAGCATCGAACCCTTCTAGTCCTATTTTTGTGGAATTGCATATTAAAGGGGCCATCTTTCTCAATCCTACACCTAGGGTCAAAACATTGGGAGGGTCTTCCTCAATTTCTGAACTAACTTCATTAAGGACCTCCCCGCTATCAAGTGCTTCACCATAATCAAATTCCTCATTGGAATCTGAGTAATAGAAAGGACTTTGTTGTTGCCAATTTATCTCATTATGCCCTAAGTGATTACCAAAATGGTGAGTGGGTGAGGGTTTTGTGGGATTACGCTCTCAATCTCGGATTAGGAACGGTAGGGTGAAGAATCTTCGGTGGAAGATACGGATCATGGTGAGTAATGGTTTTACGAACGAAGGTCACGAAGACGGGGATAGACTAAGAGAAAGCTAAAAATGAGAAAAATCTACTTGATAGGAATCAGCAAAGAAACCTAAACGAGGTGGACTACTAACTAACTATTCTATTCCCGGCAGCGCGTAAAAACTTGATAACGCCACACGCGTCGTTCGGGGTCAAGGAAACTTCCTTTCTTCGAGCAAGTTTTATAACACCCTAGGCAAAGGAACCTAATCGTTGTAGTGTAGTAGTTAGGGTAAGCCACGGTATTGATATCGCTCTCAGGGAATAGGAATGCTAGTGAAGTTACTACGCTAAGGTTGAGGTCGAGGAAGATTATTTTTGTATTTTTATATTTTATGAAATTGAAAGGTACGAATCTCGGTATTGGATTTGGGGGTTGGTATTTCACCGATTACTTTACTATTATCTAATTATCTAAACTAAGGTTGTGGGAGTCTATGTCTAATTTATGTGTACTGTATGATAGTTTAAAGATGTGTTTACTTAGGTTTTACTACTCCTTAATTATCTCCTATTGATGGTTGAGTTGTCACGCCCTTATTCTTAGTTGCGTTGTGTGTCTAAAGTTGTAGGGTGTGCTTTCTCCCTAACTCTTTGAACTTACCAAAGGGTCTCGCCTAATAAACCCACTAGGATGATAAACTCTTACTCTAAGGCACTCTTGGATGGTTTAGCCTATAACTACTCGGTAATCATATTCTAAGGTTCACAAAGATGATACAAGCATTATACACAACGAATGACCTATTGCACTACTAGATCATTAATCAACTAAGATAAGAAACAACCAATCAATATTAAATAATTAAGTTTCATACTTCCTAAGCAAACACACAAATAAATTAGCCGGACATGGAGAACATGCAAGCATACACACAAATAATCAAAGACATAATTGAATTAATGAAGTAAATACTTATCTTGATGTAAAATAGGGTTTAGAACCCTAAAATCTTGTATAAGACACCTTAGGTTCGGTTTTAGGTTTTCACTCCAAAAGACTCTCCCAAACCGAAAAATTCAGATTCTATATATAAGATTACATATGAGACGCGCCACCTTATGTTTCATGACGCCGTCGTGTCGCCTTCATTAGGGTTTTGTCTTGGCCACGTTAACCTTGCGACGGCGTCACCTTATGTCCGTGACGTCGTCCTCTTGACTCGACGCCTTACGGGTCGCATCTAGGCCGTCCGAGTTGCGACGGTCTACTCATTTAAAGCCCGATGCCGCCTCTTGAAAATACGAGTTTTGTCTTCCGACCGTCACAAAATCCCACGACGCCGCCATATAGCGATGACGTCGCCTTCTATTTTCAGACTTTGAGTGTCTCGATTTTGACTTTGGCCATTTTCTTCAGATATTCGCCTTTTCGTCCAAATAAGTGCCATTTCAAAGATTTTGCTTTCAAGAGACCTAAAAGTGAAAAGGAACGATATTACAATAACGGATACAAAAGTGATCAAATAAGGGCTAAAACGACCCTCAAAATGGTACCTTTAAAACCTTATCAACCCTTAACAAAATACTCCCTCTTTTACAAGACATATACACCGATCCATCACCATTATTCCTAGCTGATTCAAACTCTAAAGTCGATTGGGGTTTTGTATTTGAATCGCAACTTAAGAACCCTAATATTGCATCAATCGATCCAAGGTGGTTTAAGGTTTAGTTGTACTTATTTCTGAGTGTTCCTGGTCGAATCAGAAGACAAGTACGTGGTGGTTTTGTTCGCTGTTCTCGGGCAGAAATGAAAGAAAACAAGTGTCCCTTTATCCGATATCGAACAAAGGGAGTTTTGGGTTCTCGGGTTCATTAGCAAATCTCAGACAAAACTTGGGAAACTTCTAGGGTCTGTTTGGTTCAAGGGTTCGAGTTATACAAGGGTTGTTTGGTTAAACGTGACACGACTAGCTTATTTGGCATATTCGGGTTACGTATTTGTGTGAGCACTCCTAGAGTTAATCGCGTTGATTACTTGGTTTCTTTGTTGATAACTTGCGGATGACTACGAGGGTTAGTTTTCTTGTTTCCTTTTACTATTCCTTTATTTATTATACGTGTTAATCTAATTGCTTAAACTAGATCCATATTCCGCTACGTACTCATAGTGTTAAATGGTTAACATGTTTCTAAAATCCCAATAGTGGCATCACAAGTCAACTCGTTTTTGTGATTATGTGTTACACGTTTTAATAAACACACCAAAAGGCTGCATGAAATCTAATTAGTTATTTGTTTTATTTTTTGTTTTGACAACTATAATGCAATACTTATCAATAATTAATAAAAAAATACTTAGACACAAACAAACTGAATTAATGGTTAATTAGATACATAAAATTGCATAATTAAATGTTAATTAGTTTGCCATGATTATTTTATGTGTGTTTTTCTGGCTATAAGACCTACGCAATCATTTTTTTTATGTATGTGGTGATCTAGGCACTTGATGAAAACCTAGTGAGGGTCTTATGGTTCTCTTTTTGGGGAAGACTCGCGAGAGAACTCAAATCAATATGTGTTTATTAACGTTTTATGTTTATATGTTTGTGATTCCTTATGTGCATAATTGTTACATGTTTTTATACGTAATTGCATGCAATATGGAATAATACATATCGTAATCATATCATTAATAATGGTCTTAATTTGCGCGCCTAAATACCATGCTCATTGTGACCTGCTATTTGATTTGTGGAATATTGTTTTTGTTAAATTAAGTGACCTAAACTATTGAAACAAGTTTTTCATGAAATTAAAAACTAGATGCTATGGACACTTGGGATGTACGGTCACCCACTAGAACAAACTATAAAGGGGGTTTAAGGAGGTGCGCACAGTCATACCTAAAGGATTTTCGATTATTTCCTCGCACTGACCTTGTCCTCCGCCTCCCTGCGAGTTCGATTGGAGCTACCATGAACCATGATGATCACTACAGTGTCATTACTAAAAGTTTTTAAAATAAGTGTTACAAAGTGGTTTTGCATGCTTTTTTGTACACATTTATGTGTATAACCTATGTGAAAATTTTAAGTCTATTCCAACCATCTAAGAACACGTGCATTTGGATTGACCTCTTTGGTCAGACCTTAGGGCCATTCCAACCCATGGCGAATTTTCCTCATTAGTCAGACTTTTGGTGATATTTGCAAGTTCTTACTTTGTAGACTTATTTCGAGTATGCTTGGTCAGACCTTGGACCCGCGGCATAAGATGAAACTAAACATGCTCTTGACATTATTACTTGTTTACTAATGCCTTGATCAGTCTCATAAGTCTAAGAGTTGCATTATGTATTTAATGTTGTCGCTACCTCTTGCCCTACTTGTTTACACATTGGTCGACCTTTGGTAATAAGTGGGAGGTCAAGATGGATCTTAGTCTTATTAGTAATTAATTGGGTAGTTAATTCTTTGAAGAAGTTATTTATCGAAAATACTAATTATTTGAACTTTTCTAAATTAGAGATGACTACCTCAGTCGAAAATAATTCGGTACTCAGGAGTTTCTTTGAGAAACAAAAATTCACTGGACCTAACTTTATTTACTGGTACCGCCAGCTTCACATTATCTTGTCAGCTGAAGATAAAGAAAATTATTTGGAGCATCCCATTCCTGCTTCACCTGTTGCAACTCCTCGCTACCCTGTCCCTCCCGAGGCTTTTGCAGCTCACATTGCTTGGGTTAAGGGCTCAAAGAACATTGCTGCTTTCATGCTCATGACCATGGAGTTAGAGATCCAATGAAATCTAACTTATCTTGGTGCTTATGACATGCTACAGGAGCTGAAGTCAATGTTTGCCAAATAGGCAGAACAAGAACTTCTTCAAACCGCGCGAGAATTTCACGCGTGCAACCAAGAAGAAGGTCAACCAGTTAACTCATATGTTCTCAAGATGAAGAGCTATATTGAAAACTTGGAGCATCTCGATCACCATGTTACTCTGAACTATGGATTTAGTTTGATCTTAATTGGTCTCTCTAAAGAGTATGTGAGCTTTGTGAAGAACTTTAATATGCACAGCATGGGGAAGACTGTTAATGAACTACATGCTATGCTTAAACAACATGAGCATACGCTACCAAAGAAAGATATTGCACCTGCACTTCATAATATACGCATGGAAAGGTCCGTAAAACCATGGGAAAAATCATTTAAGGTCGCGAAGGGCAATCAAGCGGAAGGAAAGTACAAGTCGGCTTATGCTCGAGCATAAACCACCTTATGCTCCCAAGCCCAAGATTCCTCCACCCCCCAAGAAGGATAATCCTGCTAAGGACGTGACCTACCACCAATGTGGTGAAGTATGTCATTGGAGAAGGAATTGTCCCGTGTATCTCGCTGAGTTGATGAAAAATAAGAAGCAATCTCTAGCAGCTAGCTCTTCAGGTTTTTTCACTATAGAACTCTATTCTTTTCCTAGTACATCTGGGGTATATGACACGGGTTGTGGTACTCACATCCGTAATACTACTCGTGGTCTCGTGGGAAGTAGGAAGTCAAGCCGTGAGCTTTAAGTCTCAGATGTGGGCAATGGTCAACGGGCAAGATTTGAAGCTATTGGTGTTTTTCATTTAGGTCTCCATAGTGGATTAGTAGTTTTTTTGAACAATTGTCATTATGCTTCCTCTATTACTAGAGGAATTATTTCAGTTTCTCGTTTGTATAACGATGGTTTTGTTTATCGTTTTGAATCGAATAATGCAATTTTAGTTTCTAGAAATAACGTTGGTTATTTTACTGCTATCCCATGGGATGGTATTTATGAAATTGATATGTCTTGTTCTAATACAAATAGTAGTTCTATGTTTACTGTTAGCAATAAAAGAGCCAAGTCTGCCATGGACTCTACTCTCTTGTGGCACTGTCGCTTGGACACATTAGCAAGAAACGCATGGAGAAGTTGCAACATGATGGACTTCACAACTAAACTGACATTAAGTCTTTTGAAAAATTTGTTTCACGCATGTCTGGTAAGATGGCAAGGAAACCCTATTCACATCAAGTGGAAAGGGCTAAGGATCTACTTGGACTAATACACACGGATGTATGTGGGCCATTTAGAGTTGGGTCAAGACAAGGAGCAAGCTACTTTGTCACTTTTACTGACGACTATAGTCGGTATGGTTATGTTTACTTGCTGAAACATAAACATGAAGTGATTGAAACATTTAAGGTGTTTCAAAAGGAAGTAGAAAACCAACTTGGGAAGATCATTAAGTCACTACGTTATGATCGTGGGGGTAAATATATGAGTCAAGAGTTTTTGGATCATCTAAAGGAGCATGGTATTATTGCCCATCGCACTCCCCCTTACACTGCACAACATAATTGTGTGTCTGATAGAAGAAATCGAACACTGCTAGACATGGTTCGCTCCATGATGAGTCAAACTACTCTTCCAAAGTCCTTTTGGGATTATACCCTTAAGTCTGCTGCACGCATTCTCAATATGGTTCTAACTAAGAAGGTTGATAAGACACCATACGAAGTATGGCATGGGAAAGCCCCCTAAGTTGTCTTACTTAAAATTCTGGGGTTGTGAGGCACTTGTTAAGCGTGATACACTTACCAAACCTGACAAACTTGAACCCATATCTATTAAGTGTATCTTCATAGGATACCCAAAGGAAACAATGGGATATTCTTTCTATCTTCCATCAGAGAAAAAAGTTATTTTTGCTCGAAATGTTGAGTTCTTTGAGAATAATCTCTTGGATCAAGAAGAAGGTGGGAGTCTAGAAGATCTTTAAATTATTCAATATGAAGATACAAATCCTTCTGTAGACACTAGCTTACATCATGATGAGAATGATCAAGAAATTGATGAGCCTCAAAGTGATATCATTCCAATTCGTAAGTCCGCTGGGACACGCGTGCTCCTGATCTAATGTGCTTATACATCGATGCTGAGGAACATGAGTTGAGGGATCTTGGTGAACCCAATAACTATAAAGCTGCATTGCTGGATCCTGAATCCAAGAAATGGCTTGATGCGATGAATGTAAATCCAATCCATGAAAGACAATGACGTATGGGTTTTAGTTGAGCTTCCTCCTAACTCAGAAACAGCTTGGTAGCAAGTGGCTTTTCAAAAGAAAGTCGACATGGATGGTAAAGTATACACCTTTAAAGCTCGCCTCGTAGCAAAGGGCTTCACTCAAACCTACGAGATTAATTATGAAGAGACCTTTTCTTGTTGCGCATATTAGAGCTATAAGGATTCTCATAGCCATAGCTGCATTGTATGATTATGAGATTTGGGAAATGGATGTCAAACCGCTTCCTTAATGGATATCTTTACGAAGAGGGCTATATGGAGCAACCTGAGGGTTTTGCTGATTCTAAATATCCTAACCGAGTATGCAAGCTCAAGTGTTCCATTTATGGACTTAAGCAAGCATCTAGGCAATGGAATAAACGTTTTGATGATGAGATTAAGAAATTCGCTTTCTCTCAGAATCAAGATGAGCCATGTGTATATCAGAAAGCTAGTGGGAGTTATGTCACTTTCCTAATTCTATATGTTGATGACATATTGCTTATGGAAAAGAACATTCCAATGTTACAACATGTAAAATCCTATCTTGGAAGATGTTTTGCCATGAAAGATTTAGGAGAAGTGGCATATATTCTTGGAATCAAGATCTACAGAGATATATCTAAACGATTGATTGGTTTATGTTAAAGTGCTTACATTGAGAAAATTTTGAAAAGATCTTACATGGGGAATTCCAAACGTGGAACTATCCCAATGCAAGAAGAGCCTAAGTTGAGTAAATCACAAGGTGCTGTGACACCTGCTGATAAAGAGCGATGCAAAGAGTTCCTTATGCTTCGCCATGTGATCTATTATGTATGCTTTGAGATGTACTCGCTCCGTTGTTGCGCTCGCTTAGAACATGATAAGCCGATTTCAACGTAATCCGGTGAACTTCATCGACCATCGTTAAGAATATTCTTAAGTATTTGCGCAATACTAAGGATATGTTTCTGGTTTATGGAGGTGATACGAAACGAGAGCTCAAGGTTTCTAGCTACACTAATGCTGGATATCTGACAGATGCTTATGACTTAAAATCTCAGACCGGATATGTATTCATTTTTAATGGAGGTGTTGTTGACTGGAAAAGCACAAAGCGCTTCGAACTTCATCTACGTGTCGAGTATATAGTCGCTATGATGCATCTAAAGAGGCTGTATGGATTTGTAAATTCATTTTTAGGCTTGGCATTGTTCCCATAATTGAAGAACCCATAAATATGTATTGTGATAATACTAGATCCATTACTATAGCTAATGAAAGTGGAATCACCAAGGGTGCTAGACATTACCGCGCGAAAGTTCATTATCTTTAAGAGACCATTGAGATGGGTGAGGTGAAGATATCAAAAGTTCACACAGATGACAACCTAGCTGATCCATTTACGAAAGCTTTAGCGTATCCTAAGCATTCTAAATTGACTAGGGGTATTGGTTTGATACCAGCTAGTAGTCTCATGTAAATCTGTGTGTAATTAGTATTTGGATAATTTGGAATTGTAAGACAGTTATTACTTTCTGATAAATAAAGATACGAGGTATTTGTTAATTCATTCATATAATCTGTTATTCCATATTTTCATGTTTAATCCATGAAATGATTTATCATTCTAAATATGTCCATTGTCTGTTATCAATATCGGAATATAGTTATGTAAAGCAAATGTGAGTGTTGGTTATATTCTATGAGAATGTGGATTGTTCCTGCCAAACTCATGTGTATTCACAAGGGAAGCATATTGGATACCCCAACTTTTAAACATTTAGTTTTGGATCCTTGTCATTAGTAAAATGTTGAAAATGGTTTGTTAAGTCGTCCTTAGACTTGAGATACAAGCAGTTTCTGTTATGTGTGGATATCACTTTTGTAAGTATATGCCAAATGCTATCCTGAATGAGGTAGTTATAAAAGCTATATTACGGAGTGATGTAAAGCAGCATCTACAACACTTGTAGTCAACAAAGAATTTGTTACTCCACTTGATATGTGCAGAAAGATACCATGGGCCCTCTCCGGAATTAATCAGATAATTGTTCGGCCGAACCCAAAGGGTAATGCAAGATGATGCTTGATTACATTTGGTATATCTGAATTGAATTCAACGAGAATCTAAATGGTTAAACTATATGGAATGAGTTAGGATCCATATCCATGGTTTAACGGTATCTGTAACAAAGGATGATAAAAGCAAGACAAAAATGACCATGCTTGAAAGATTTAAGAAGCTATATCTCAGACACCTTTAGTTAAATAGCGAGTGAGAGCGTTGCTAGACATTTCTGTCATTGGTATTTGTGCTATCTGCTACTCCAACTCCCAAGTGGGATGATTCGTGGAAAGTGAGTGGTGAAAAACAAACACAATATCAATATATCAAATTAATTGTAAAATCCGACAAATCAACCTTTAGGAAAAGGGTTAACGTGACAAATCTCACGAATGTGATAAAAGTGATACCGGAAAGTGATTTCCGGTCGTGTCCCAACGAGGTGTGAAATTGATGGATTCATTGAGTTTCGTGATTTGAACTTGAATTGGTTTTAATGATTTGTTGATTTGAGTTGAATTACGCTTACAAATTAATTAACGGAAAGTAATTAAGGCAAGGAACCCTAATAAGCTACAAATTAACTATTACTAAGCCTAAGGAATGATAAACGAGGCTAAACTAAGTCCTAGGGTGCTAAAACTAAAAACATAAAAGCAAGCAACCACCCGAGCCATAAACGAAAAGTTTTGCAATTTATACACGGTGTGAAATCAATTTTCCTACGCTCTAATTGACTAAGAATAATTTTAGAAAAGACCGGTATTTTTTTTGACTTTTAAATTATTTACTACGAATTAAAAACTATTTTAATCTAATTAATTGATTAAAAATATTAAACTAATGTTGAAAAATCTGAAAATTTCCGTAAAAGTACTTTAAGTATCAATGAATCTAATAAAATTGTGAAAACAGTTGGTTGTTATTGAAATAAGCCACCAAATAAGCTAAAATAGCTTAAAAACAAAACTGCCTGAACTAGTTAAAGTTTTAATTGTGCAAATAAAGAAACAAAGAAGTACAATGGCAACTGTTCATGAGCACTGTGTGGAGCGTTGGAACGGGGACAAGCAGGTCTAGTGTTCGAATCCCATAGGTGAACCTTTTGCTTTTTTTTTTTTTTTTTTTAATACTTTTAACCAACTACTACTAACAAATAAAGCTAATAATAAAGTACAATTAAAAATTCTAACAGCAAGTAAAAAAAAAGACAGAATTACATCAGAACCAATGGTACATAAGTGAAAACAGATTTGGGTTTAGATACAAGATAAGCAAAACAAACACTCTAGCTACAACTTAATCTAACAAGCTCGAATTAGCTAAGGTTTCCTAATAAGCTAGCTTATGAGCTAATACACTGCTGCTTTAGTGAAAACAGCCTAAAGGGCCGTTTAGGACAAGGCTGCCGAACACATAAAATGCCACAAAAAACTATCAAAATCCACCTACAAGCTACTAAAGGCTAACACTAATCCTCAAAGTTGCTTAAGAGATCATGGATAAGCAACAAGAAAAAGAGAATAAGCTCAAACCACAACTCATGATGGGGAAACAATGGCAAATTAACTTAAACTAGGAAATCCTAAATCTACTAAAATGGTAAAATAAGCATTTAAAGCCTAGAAATAAGCACTAAAGAAATGAATCGCCTCGTATATCGCTGCAGCTCCAAAACAGCCCGAAGTGGCTTGTTTGGAGCTTGTTTATGTCGGAAAGTGAGCACCAAAGCCGTGAAAAGCTACAAAAGCAAAGTTAGCACAATGGACATTTAAAAGGATCTAGTGATGGGCAAGAAAAAGTCGATAATGATTTAAAAAGAAATCGTTATCGTGTCACTTGGCCATTTCTTTTTTTCTTTTATCGATGCAATCCAAAATGTTGCAAAGGCCTGCTTTTTCAACTTAATTTTAACCAAGCTAAAGGTAAATTTGAGGCACAAAATAAAACTAGAGTGATTTTGGCCTACTGTGTTTTGATAAAACAAGCTTTACACAATTTTGAAGATCAATTATGCTAAGAAAATGGCCAAGAACAAAGAATATCGTCATTGTCTCGCCAAAGGCAAAGTAAAAAATGTAAAACAGCTTTTGATTTTATCTAAGCTTATACAAATCTTATGAAATCATTGCCCTCGCTCCTACACTAACATTCACTTGATAAATGGACTTTACTTGATAAGTAAAATGGCTAAAAACATGGACTTTGACCAATTAAAGGCTTCAAACAAACACCCCGTAAGAGTGTAGAACTACTTGAAAACCGCTAAAACCGAATTTGGTTTTTCCTTTTTTTCCTTACTAAACCGACATAGCAATTTAAACACAAGCTTGTAACACAACAAAATTAACAAAGGGTAATCAAACACTATTGAGACAGAATTAATAAAAAGACTTTTTCATTAATAGTAAAAAAAACTACAATTGGAATTTAAAAGACTAAAAGCTGAATTTTAAAACTAAGACTAAGGTTTAAAAGAAAGAAAATTAATTTTAAAACTAAAACTAGGGTTGCCTTATACTTTGGCTACAAAGGAGCTTTTATACTACAATTATCTAGGGCTTCATGGTCTTCACTCTTCACTTCTTGTGTTTCTTCCGTGAGGTAAACAAATAAGCAACCTTTGTGCTTTTTCAAATGATCCACCCATCCATTAAGTAGGTACCATTGAGCATGAATCGAGCCCTTCATTGAACCCTTTTGACATGGATTGTCGAGGTGGATTGGGAAAGAGGAGGAAAAGATTAGTAGTGGGTTTGGGAAATGGGTATAACTGTAAAGCGGATGATTGTAGGTCGAGTGTTTTGGGGTTGGTGATGAGATTTGGGTAAAAGGGATGGGTAAAGGGATAAGTTTCGGGCAGCGAGAAAGAAGAAAGGGTGGAGGAAAAGGAGAATGGGTCGGGTAACTGTGTTGGGTTGGGTTGGGATGATTATTTTTGGTCGTGGGTTAAGAGGTTTAGATTTAGGATTAAACTTGAGTCCATTTAGACACTCTAGGACCAATTGTGCACATTCTCGATTTTCAGGGACCTAATATGAAATTTCAAAATGATGCAAGGGCTAGACTTGTAAATCTCAAATAATGTAAGGACCATTTTGCCATTTTCGTAAACTGAAGCACTAAACATGACAATTCTCAAAACTTTTGAAATTTTTCACCAAAGGACTAATTATGACAACTTATGATTTCAAAAGGACCTTTGGTGAATTTTCTTTAAAATAAGTTCTCGTGGACTATTTCATCAATTTTGAAAGTCGGGACTAAACCGCCAATTATGCAAACTTTGTTCGCTTTTCATTTGTTTTCAATAAATTTGCATCCAAACATATAAAACACAATTTTGAGATATTTTCAGATTTTGATGCATTTTGAGTGTTTTTAGATGTTTTGCGCTCAGATTGACCTAAAATGATGAGTTTTACACACTCATCATGGGAGCTGTTGGAATATGTGAGTTGGATAGGCTATAATACGCTAAAGGTGTGTGAGCCTATTGGGAGCACACACGTTAAACACTAGAATACGTTATACGCTTATAGCTCGACTTTAACAAGAACTTTGACCCATTAAACTAGACCCGACAGTACACTAGATCCAAGCCCATGGCTGGTCCATTGAAGGGGCATTTGGATTGGGTGTTTGGGCTAGTAGAGTTGTAAAAGAATTAGGAGTGTTGGGATTTAGAAAATCCGGTAGTTAAAGACTCGGTTACCTCAAGTATATGTAATCATTAGAAAACTCGTAGTCGTAGTCGTTTAGTTATGTTTAATAGTTAGTTAAGTAAAATCGTGGAGGACGGACGGGTCTTTACCCACTGTATGCCTGATCCACAACCCGTAGGTGGAGTATATTGTAAGAAACTATAAATACCCTTTGCCTAGCAAGGCAAATGGTGGAGCTTCATAATACATTTTTCTTTCTCTCACTAGAAGTTCCCATTTCTCTCCACTTTCTCTCTCTAAACTCTTATATGGTTCGAACCTTGTGATTGTGTTTGTGTGTTTATGAAACCAATATGTTACAAATGTTATCAGAGACATGGTTTGATCATCTACTTTACATTTTATTGGATTATTAGTTTGTTTTCATAAGTTTTGGGTTTGAATAAGTTTAGAGACATTTTCACCATTTTGATCTTATTTAGTGTTAAAGTTTAGATATTGATTGTACTCTTGTGTTTAGGATCATCATATTAGTTTAGTTTTTGATTTGGATGGCTAGATTCATCTTGGTTGTGGTGTTTTTAATTGGAAAAGTTTGGTTTTTTGAAGTTTTCTTGGGCGCGCTTTGGTTCTCGTGAGTACATTTCTTGTATGCGATTTGACCGTTTTGGTGTAACTTGGTCATAATTTCATCATGGGTTTGATCTTGTACACGCTACGGTTTGAGTGGTTTGTGTATGCGGTTTGATCTTTGTCGCGACTTGCTAGAATTTTGACTACGCTTTGTCACTTTTGTTGCGGCTTTGGTGAAAAGGACAAAAGGACAAGTAGTGGTGTACTATTGATAGTGACTCGTCCCCTTGCGAGTTGTCAAAGACCGCGGTTTATCTCTGCGGTTTGATAAAGGTTGCGGTTTGTCGTTGCGATTTGTCACTTTATGCAGTTTGTTGCTGCGGTTTGTCACTAGTTGAGATTTGTCGTTGCGATTTGATAGTTTCTGCGATTTGTCATTGAGATTTGTCACTTTATGCGGTTTGTTACTGTGACTTGTCATTGACTGCGACTTGTTCCTGCAAGTTGTCAATTCTGCTTTTTGTTGCATGCGACATAATTCACTGCGACTTGTAACACTGTGATTTGACCTAGTGCGTTTTGTCAAGACTGTGATTTGTCACTTGAGATTTGACATTTTTTTGTGTTAAGTTTTACGGTTTTCTCCTGATTTAGTAAAATCCCGTGAAAGAATATATTTCCCAGTTTAATCAAAGAGTAGTGAAATCCCGTGTACTTAGGAATCATGTCTACAATCATCTCTTCCGTTGCTGATGATGTTCAACCTGCAGGATCCGATACTCGTCCTCTTATGTTGGATAGAACGGATTATGACTCTTGGGCACAGAGAATCGATCGCATCGCTGGGCAAAGAAAATGGTCGTAACATCATTAAGTCAATTGATGAAGGACCATTCCAAATGGGAACAACCGAGATCATCTCGAACCGGAGTTGATGGAACTGTTGCTTTGGGTTTCGATAGACCAAACATCATACTTTAAGGTCTACCAAAGGAGATTAACAAGTCGATCAATCACAATCACCGAGGCCAAGGGTTTGGGATAATGTCAGTTGCTTCTCTCTCGTTCGAATCGACTAAGGAAGATAGAGAGTCACAGACTTTATGATGACTTTGAGAACTTTAAGATGAACCTGGGGAAAGTGTCATCGAGTATCATGTGAGGTTCCACAAACTTGTGAATGATATGAGGAACATCAAAATGACAATGCCAAATATCCAATTCAATTCCAAGTTCGTAAACAACATGAATCTTGAATGGCGTAAATTTGTTATCCGGTAAAATTGAACAAAGGATCGAGGAACACCAACTATGAACAACAGATGCTTACTTACTTCAACACGAGAAGCATGCTACATTTGAGCGCTTAATCATGGAGAAATTCCACTCTAATCTCGCTCTTGCAAACTCTTCAAATGTCTCAATGCGTTTCTTTCCGATGAGAAGATAAGTACTCAAGCATCACAAGTCATACCATCCTCTCGTAATCAAAATAGATTACCATTCCGCACTCGTGATATACCCCATCCGACATGTTTATTTATAACCTTGCAAACCAACCGCCCTAATGGTTCAAAAAAAATGTAAACTTACTTCCTACACCAACAACCATCTCGTAACATCATCTAATTTACATAATCATGCTACTATTGAAGATGGAAGGGTTGTGGTTCGTAACGTGCAAGGAAGGCGAATGTGAATCCATGATATAATGCATGAGGGAATGTAGGAGCTGGAAGTGGTTATGGGAATGTAGGAGCTGGAGCTGGTTATGCGGGTGTTCAGAACCGAGGAAGGATCATGGTACAGGGTCAAAGGAAACCGATTAAGTGTTACAACTGTGGAGGAGAAGGACACATTGTGTTAGGATTTAGTAAATCCAGTTATTAAAGTGTCGGTCACCTCAAGTATATGTAATCGTTAGGAAGCTCGTAGTCGTAGTTATTTTAAGTTAAGTAGTAATTAGTTAAGTAACACCGTGGAGGACGGACGGTCTTTACCCACCGTATGCCCGATCCACGCCCGTAGGTGGCGATTGTGTAAGACTATAAATACTCTACCTCCCAGGTAGAGAGTTGGAGCTCATAATAAGATTTTTCACTTTCTCTTACTAAGTTCCCAAACCTCTAACTATTTCTCTCTCTAAAACATCATTGTGTACGCCTATTATGATCATGGTTTGATGTGTTTGTGAAATCCAATATGTTACAAATGGTATCAAGAGACAAGGTTTGATCATCTCTCTTACATATCCTTGGATTTCTAGTGGTTTTAGATGGTTTTTGAGTTTGAAAAAGTTTAGTGGTTTTTGCATCATTTGGATCATTTCTTGTGTTAAAGCTTGAATTTTGAGTGTACTTTTGTGTTTAGAATCATTGTAAGTGCTTGTGTTTTGATTTGGAAAGCTTGAATCACTGTGGTTGGGCTTGTTTTGGATTGAAAAGTGTGTTTTGAAGTTTTTCAAGGTAGCGACTTGAGTCTCGTTGTGAATTTCTTCGTAGCGACTTGCTTCAGTAATTTCTAGCGAGTTGTAGTGTTAGTCGAGCAACTTAAGCTTAGTGACTTGTCTATTGAGACAAGTCGACAACAAGACAAGTTAGTGGATTCTCCACTACTACTAGCGACTTGGTGGGGTTAGCGACTTGCTTTCATTATCTCTAGCGACTTGTACTTATTGTTCTTAGCGACTTGACATTAGCAACTTGGATACTTAGCGAGTTGCTCTTTAGCGACTTGACCTGCTTAGCGATTTGGTGCTTTAGCGATTTGTGTCCAAATGACTGGGTCTTAGCGACTTGGGCTTAGCGACTTGATTCATAGCAACTTGAGGTTTAGCGAGTTGCTACTTAGCGACTTGGTGCTTAGCAACTTGGTTCAAGGATTCTTAGCGACTTGGTTGAATTTTTGTTTCTTATACGGTTTTCTCTTGATTTAGTAAAATCCTGAAAGAATCTATTTCCGGTTTAATCATAGAGTTATAAAATCCGTGAAATCAGAACATGTCTACCAACGTATCTACAATCATCTCCATCATTGTCGAGGATGTTCAAGCACCGGTTTAGATACTGCCCACCCATGCTTGATGAACCGACTACAACTCTTGGGCTCAACGAATCGATTGTATTGCCTTGAAAGGAAAATAGGTCAACATTCTCAAACCGTTGATGAAGGAGCTTATCGATTGAGACTACAAGAGACATAATTGATAATGCTGTAGATGGAACAATGATCTATGGATTGGATGCACCAAAGACGTATGATGAGCTCAATGATAAGGAGAAAAGAGATTCGATGGAGATATCGTGGCTTCAAACATTATACTTGTGGTCTTCCAAAAGATATCTACAAGCTTATCAATCACAACACCGGCCAAGGCGCTTGAGATAATGTCAAGATGCTTCTCTCATGTTCGGAATTAACTAAGGAAGACAGAGAATCACAACCGATGATGAATTTGAGCACTTCAAGATGAAACCAGATGAGAGTGTTGATGAGTGTGTAAATACTCATCATTTTGGTCAATCTGAATCGCAAAACATTTAAAACACTGTAAATGCATCAAAATTAAAATATCTCAAAATTGTGTTTTATATGTTTCAGATGCAAATTTATTGAAAACAAATGAAAATGAACAAAGTTTGCATATTTGGCGCTTCAGGCCCCCAACTTTCAAAATGGCAAAACAAGTCCCGGTATTTTCAAAAAATAGAAAATATTATTTATGGCCCTTGGTTAATAAAGTTTGTCATTTATGATCCTCAAAATAATTTTTGAAAATTACACTTTGGTCCCCGCAGTCAATTATACAAGTTTGGTCCCTTTAATACACATTGGACCCAAAACCTTTATACCTTAATCCAAACCCACGACCCATAAACAAAACCCAACCAACCCGACCCACTCTTTTTCCCTCCTAAACTCCACCCTTTCTTCTTTCCCCTGTATCCCAAAACCCACATCCCTTTACCAGTGACTCTTAACCCAAGAACCCTAATTCCCAAATCCCCAACTCGCTTTCACCTCATCTCCCAAGAACAAGTCACAAGATGCCATTGCCATGTTGGCAATCCACACCACAAAAGCCCCATCAACGGCTCGATTATCTATCCATGGCACCTAACTCTTGGATGGATGGGATGATTTCAAGAAAGCACACAAGGAGTGTTTTGGTTTGTTTTCACTCACACAAGAAGCACAAGAGAAGAGAGAGGAAGATGATTAATCTTTAGTATAAATAGGCATTTAGTGACTTTGTAATGTTAGTCTAGAAATTCATGTTCTAGCTCCATCTTTAGTGTTAGTATTATTTACATTATTTGTAATTTTAAATTCCATGCAATTTAATTTCAATGTTTAATTTCGCTTAATTTAAGGTTATGCGTTTGATCACTTTAATTCGTTAGTTTTGTGTTAAAAGTATTCTCAAGTGTTGTTAAAATCAATTTGAAATTTCGGTCAAAGCAAAGAAAGAAAAAAAGGGTTTTAAGTAAAAAAGTGTTCTTGCAAACTTGCTCGTAATAAATGACCGAAATATTGTTGTTTGTTGTTTTCTCGCTTTAATTAGTGTTTAAGATATGCTCATTTTGTTTTCCTTAAGGTCATTACATACCAAACTCAACATAAGTGTAATTGAAATGCGCCCTAGTTATTCCTACCTTAGTTTAATTTGATTTCAAATATGGCTTGTGCAAATGTTTACCTTTTCTCGTCTCTACCAAGAAACCCCAAAAGGCCTACATCGCCTAGATTCTAAGCTTTTTCAAACCGTTTTAGTCATCAAAGTCGGTCTTTTATGATCTTGAGTATGTTTACTCTGCTTGTGGGAGCTTTTTCTTAACTTGCAACTTGATTCATAGCTTAAAAATAAGCTCCACCTTGGCCTGCTTTGGGACTCGCAACTGCAGCACTACAAGCAGATTTTCACCATATTTTTGTGCTTTTTAGACTTTCTCCGTGCTTATTCAAATTTCAATTAGTTTTTTTTTGGACCTCCATAGTTCATTTTATAATTGCCTTAGCTTGTTCCCCATTTTAGAGAGCTTTTAGAGTTTATTTTAAGCTCTGAACCCTCAGAGGTGCCGATATAGCAATGAATCAAGAGCTATACTTGGATTTTTGAACTTACTTGTTGTTTTAGACACAGATTGAGGATTAGTTAGCTTCTTTAAGTTTGCATTTAGGTATTGATAGTTTAGTTAGTTTAGGTGTTAGCTTAGTATTGCTTATTTATAGCTTTTAGATTGCTTATCTCCCCTTTTAGTGGTTTAGGATTCCCCTTTTAAGCCAACTGCTCTCCCTTTTTTTTAGCTTATTTCTTTTCTAACTTAGCTTATTTCTGACCTTTCCTGCTTATTTGTTCTTTATGTGGCTTATTTAACTACTTGTTTATGCTTATTTGCGCTTAAAACTGATAAAGGGGTGTTTGGTTGGGACCTGTCCAAAACAGCAGCTATATAGGTGTTTGGTTTTATGGTCGTTTAAAACAAAGAATAATAAAGTGTTTATCTGACTTATTCTTGGGTTTAGTTCAAAAGTTTTCGTAAAAGTTTTAATTTGATCTCATAAATAAGTCGAGAAATAAAACCAAAGAAAAATAATAAGTGCCAAAAGGGTAGAGGCTGATTCAACCCGCGACCTCTAGCCTCCCACGACACAACAACACACACTACAACCAACCCGCCTGGGTCTTTTTCAAGTTATCTTCTAAGACTATTAGTTATTTAAGTACAAACTCGCTTTAGCTTAGCGAATTATTTTAGCTTTTTAAGTCTTGATATCATATAGCAAGAGTGTAATTTTTATTTTGTTAGATTCCTTACTAGTTAAAGTATTTTCGTAGTTTTGTAGATTTTTCTAAAAATGTTTAGTATTTTTATTAATTAATTAGATTAAATTAGTAATTAATTCATAATAAATAAAATAAAACTCAAAAAAATACCCGGCTTTTTCCTAAAATTATTTTTAGTCGTTTAGTACGTAGGAAAATTGGTTTTGCACCCGTAGGCCTTAAATTTCATTAGTTTTACGTTTTTGGCTCGGGTGGTTGCCGGTTTTTAGCGTTTTTGCATTTTAGCACTCTAGGATGTAGTTTAGCGTCGTTTTATTGTTTCTTAGGATTAGTAGTAGTTTATTTAGAGTTTATATCGTTTTTCATGCTTTGTTTTCATCCTCGTTCTTTATTTTGTAGAATACGTAATCCAAATCCAAAAATCGTTAACCCAATTCAAGTCCTAATCACGAAACTCAACGACTCCGTCAATTTCACACCTCGTTGGGACACGACCCGGGGAAATCACTTTCCCGGTATCACTTTTATCATACACGTGAGGTTTGGCACGTTAACCTTTTTTCTAAAAGGTTGAATTGTCGAATTTTACGGTTATTTTGATATACGTTGATATTGTGTTTGTTTTCACCACTCACTTCACAACGAATTAAATTTTGGCGCTTGCTGCAGGAGGTGTGTTGCGACAATATCGTGAAGTTTTGCGATTAGTGACTTGAAGATCCTTCCTCGTGAAGTTACTGTTTTTATAAAATCCAAAATACAAAAATATTTTTCTGCTCCTCTTATCCATATAATTCTATTTCTCTTACCCTCTTTGCCGCTTAATTCTATCCTTCGTATCCTCTCAACCATTTGATTCTAATTCTTTAACCTCTACATGTTTAATTCTCATGGCGACGATCGATTATCGCCGTTGTTTCCATTGCAAAGGACGATGGAAGAGGATCAAGTTTATTGTCTCAATCATGAATGTGTATGTAAGAGATGTGGTAGGGTCGGTGCAAGCAAATATTGCTATTGGTGCGAATTATCCGATAAAAACTCTCTCGATGATTCTCCAAGTTTTTCCGACCACCCGCCACAACCCGAGATTTGTTCTATTGTTTCGAGCCTAAACCGCCTAGATTTGATCCAAATCTTTCGCGATTTACGGTTAAGGTTAAGAGAAAAGAGCAAGAACCGGAGACCAAAATGGAAATGGTGGAAATTGCTAGCTCTGAGAGCACACCATTTGTCCCGCCTCCGGAGTCTTCAAAACCTTTTTCGGACGATTTCATGAATATAATTCAAAATTGCTTAAATGAATTTCGTCAAATTTCAACTTCGGGAAATATCGTTTTACCTAACATTTGTGATGTTTTTGAGCCCTCGATTCCTACTCCCGTACCCGAGATATCATCGTTCGATCAAGAGTATTGCTACGGTTGTGGAGACGTGTTACCACAAGATTTTCGTTGTTACAAATGTATGTGCGAGTGGTTTGGAAACTATCTTGTCAATGGATGTTGTTCGATTTGTGCCGAGAATTCATTCACTTATGATTCTAACCCGAACTCTTTCAATTATCCTCAAAACGATTTCAATTACCCTCCACAAAATTCATTCAAGCCACAACCGTACTATCAAGATTTCAATGATTCATCATTTCAAAGTTTCTCTCCCAATACCCTCATTGTGCTAAGTGTGGGGTCCTCATGATGATTATCAATGTCAATCGTGGAATCAAAATTACTATGGACCCGATCCTTGTTATAACACTTCCGGATTTGACCACATCCAACCCCCACAACTTCCTCATTATTGATCAATTTCCTCAGATAATTCTTGAGGAACTTTCCGAGGAACAAGTCGTCAGAACGAAAGATATCTAGCCGATGAGCGAGCAGCTCAAAAGCTTCTCCTATTGAACTAAGCCGCTCAACAAATTATCTATTTAACGAAGCTTGCCGCCTAGATGACGAGGATGAGGAAGATTGGGAGATGACAAAGGACAAGGTGCATATCTCAAGCTCACAAAGTACCGCACATGTCCACTCTCCGCCTCATATTGCCTATCTACCATAGAACATTCGGATGACCTTTAATGGGGACGAGCATCTTAGCACTATTACGGAAACGGAATCGCCTTGTGTTGAGAACCTTGTCCCAAACCCAAGTGAATCCGAGGTTATTTCGGTGATATGTGTGATGACCTCTCGATGATGATTCTTCTCCCACCCCAAAACAACTCGTTGAGGTGATCTCCGAGTCCGAAAATGACTATACGCCGCTTGATGATTCCTTATCGTGGAGACATTGAGTATGTGGAGGAAATACCTTCCGACCTTGTCACTTGGAAGAAGTGAGATGTTGATCCCGATGATCTTGATATAGACACCGATTTTGAGACGGATGATGAAGATATTCTCGCTGTGTCCGAGAAACCTTTGCTATGCCGCTCACTAATCCTCTGCTTAACTTTGATTCTCGAATTCACTTTAGTTTCGGATAATCCCATCTTTGATATTCGTAATGAGGATAGTGACTCTTACATGGAGAACCTCGTTACATCTCCATCTTTACCCAAGATAAGAATAGTGGCAATCCCACTCGACGTTAGACCTTCTCGAGGAGTTCTCCGATGAACTCGCTTATTGATCATTCTCCACCGGAGATGATGATGCTCACTCGACTTTGAAGCCGACCCATCGAATTGGAAAATCTTCTTTACAATTGGTCTTCGATAATTAGTCAAGTGACACTCGTATTGGAGAGGTCGACTTTCTTTCTCCGGATGACTCGATACCTTCGGTTTTCATAGTGACGATTATGGCTTAGGTCCATCATCCACTCGTCCGCACCGCTAAACCACCGGATGATGGAACCTCTTCTAAGCCCGACACGGATGTTTTCATTGCTTCATGGTGGATAAGATTTATGAACATTCCTTAATGTTCCTCAATCTAATCTTTTACCCACCCATCCCACCCGTTGTCATGAGATTGACACTTTGCCTTCTCCTCCCATTTCTTCTCCTTTTCTTAACTCCTACGGAGTGAAGATACCATCTTTGACCCGTGCATTTCTCTTCTATTGAGCCGGTTTTATCTCATCGAGTGGAACTTTCATTACATTCAATGTTTATCCAAACCATTTAAATGAGAGTCCGATGGCGATTTTCTATTCCACTTGCTCCCCATGGACCAATGAATCTGGGTCGAGTCAAGCTAGCGACTTGCTAACAAAAACAAGAGCATAACATGGGTTTTCACCGTGTACCACCCTAGTGTGGGAGTTGCCCTCATTGTTGTATATTAGTTTCCAAAAAAAAAAAAAAAAAAAAAAAAAAAAAATTCAAATAATGGCCGTAGTATTTCCTTTACGCTCTATGTTTCGCATAACCACGTTACTTTGAATATTGAGGCAATATTCATTTCTAGTGTGGGGGAATTTCACTAATTTTATCATGTAAATATACCACCCAATTCCCCATTTTGGCCAAAATTTTTTTTATGGTTATCATCCGCCATGTCTAACAAACAAAAGGAATGGCTAATCCAGAGCAAACGGCTCTTGGTTAAGATATCTCAAACCGTTGATGGCTTGCAATTTGCCCAAAATTGTATGGTGTTCATTTCACCATATCTTTAATTAGTGAAGAGTGGCTAGCCCGCAAGTTTATGGCTTGTGGTAAAGGCGCTTGAAACCATAATTGGTAATCGACTCACCAAAGATATTTTATCCAAGAGTTGGCTAGTCCAAGCAAACGGCTCGTAAACACAAATCAAAACCGTTGAAAGTCGGTGGTTTGCTCAAAATCATATGGTTATCGTGTACCATAGTTCTTACTTGAACTAAAACATTTGGCTACCCAAGTAATGGCTTTTGGTAAAGAGATTCAAATCAATTAAGTTTTTCATAAGATTGCTAGGACTAGCAATAGTTTAGTGGGGATTGATGAGTGTGTAAATACTCATCATTTTTGGTCAACTCAACTACAAAACATTTAAAACACTGTAAATGCATCAAAATTCAAAATATCTCAAAATTGTGTTTTATATGTTTCAGATGCAAATTTATTGAAAACAAATGAAAACGAACAAAGTTTGCATATTTGGCGCTTACCCCCAACTTTCAAAATGGCAAAACAAGTCCCCGGATTTTCAAAAAATAGAAAATATTATTTATGGCCCTTGGTTAATAAAGTTTGTCATTTATGATCCTCAAAATAATTTTTGAAAATTACACTTTGGTCCCCTAGCTTGAATTATACAAGTTTGGTCCCTTTAATACACATTGGGCCCAAAACCTTTATACCTTAATCCAAACCCACGACCCATAAACAAAACCCAACCAACCCGACCCACTCTTTTCCCTCCTAAACCCACCTTTCTTCTTTCCCCGTATCCCAAAACCCACATCCCTTTACCTGTGACTCTTAACCCAAGAACCCTAATTCCCAAATCCCCAACTCGCTTTCACCTCATCTCCCAAGAACAAGTCACAAGATGCCATTGCCATGTTGGCAATCCACACCACAAAAGCCCCATCAACGGATCGATTATCTCTCCATGTCACCTAACTCTTGGATGGATGGGATGATTTCAAGAAAGCACAAGGAGTGTTTTGGTTTGTTTTCACTCACACAAGAAGCACAAGAGAAGAGAGGAAGATGATTAATCTTTAGTATAAATAGGCATTTAGTGACTTTGTAATGTTAGTCTAGAAATTCATGTTCTAGCTCCATCTTTAGTGTTAGTATTATTTACATTATTTGTAATTTTTAAATTCCATGCAATTTAATTTCAATGTTTAATTTCGCTAATTTAAGGTTATGCAGTTTGATCACTTTAATTCGTTAGTTTTGTGTTAAAAGTATTCTCAAGTGTTGTTAAAATCAATTTGAAATTTCGGTCAAAGCAAAGAAAGAAAAAAAAGGGTTTTAAGTAAAAAGTGTTCTTGCAAACCCGCCGTAATGTGACCTGAGTCATTGTTGTTTGTTGTTTTCTCGCTTTAATTAGTGTTTAAGATATGCTCATTTTGTTTTCCTTAAGGTCATTACATACCAAACTCAACATAAGTGTAATTGAAATGCGCCCTAGTTATTCCTACCTTAGTTTAATTTGATTTCAAATATGGCTTGTGCAAATGTTTACCTTTTCTCGTCTCTACCAAGAAACCCCAAAAGCCTACATCGCCTAGATTCTAAGCTTTTTCAAACCGTTTTAGTCATCAAAGTCGGTCTTTTATGATCTTGAGTATGTTTACCTGCTTGTGGGAGCTTTTTCTTAACTTGCAACTTGATTCATAGCTTAAAAATAAGCTCCACCTTGGCTCGTTGGGACTCGCAATCGCAGCACTATGCAGATTTTCACCATATTTTTGTGCTTTTTAGACTTTCTCCTGTGCTTATTCAAATTTCAATTAGTTTTTTTTTAGGATCTCCATAGTTCATTTTATAACCGCTTTAGCTTGTTCCCCATTTTAGAGAGCTTTAGAGTTTATTTTAAGCTCTCGAACCCTCAGAGGTCATTGATATAGCAACAAAGGAATCAAGAGCTATACTTGGATTTTTGAACTTACTTGTTGTTTTAGACAAACAGATTGAGGATTAGTTAGCTTCTTTAAGTTTGCATTTAGGTATTGATAGTTTAGTTAGTTTAGGTGTTAGCTTAGTATTGCTTATTTATAGCTTTTAGATTGCTTATCTCCCTTTTAGTGGTTTAGGATTCCCCTTTTAAGCCAACTGCTCTCCCTTTTTTAGCTTATTTCTTTTCTAACTTAGCTTATTTCGACCTTTCCCGCTTATTTGTTCTTTATGTGGCTTATTTAACTACTTGTTTATGCTTATTTGTGCTTAAACCGATAAAGGGGTGTTTGGTTGGGACCGTCCAAAACAAAGACTATATAGGTGTTTGGTTTTGTGGTCGTTTAAAACAAAGAAATAATAAAGTGTTTATCTGACTTATTCTTGGGTTTAGTTCAAAAGTTTTCGTAAAAGTTTTAATTTGATCTCATAAATAAGTCGAGAAATAAAACCAAAGAAAAATAATAAGTGCCAAAAGGGTAGAGGCCAGATTCAACCTGTGACCTCTAGGCTCCCACGACACAACAACACACACTACAACCAACCGCCCTAGGTCTTTTTCAAGTTATCTTCTAAGACTATTAGTTATTTAAGTACAAACTCGCTTTTAGCTTAGCAAATTATTTTAGCTTTTAAGTGTCGATATCATATAGCGAAGAGTGTAATTTTTATTTTGTTAGATTCCTTACTAGTTAAAGTATTTTCGTAGTTTTGTAGATTTTTCTAAAATGTTTAGTATTTTTATTAATTAATTAGATTAAATTAGTAATTAATTCATAATAAATAAAATAAAACTCAAAAATACCCGGCTTTTTCCTAAAATTATTTTTAGTCGCTTAGCACGAGGAAAATTGGTTTTGCACCGTGAGGCCTTAAATTTCATTAGTTTTACGCTTTTGGCTCGGTGGTTGCTTGCTTTTAGCGTTTTGCATTTTAGCACTCTAGGATGTAGTTTAGCGTCGCTTTATTGTTTCTTAGGATTAGTAGTAGTTTATTTAGAGTTTATATCGCTTTTCATGCTTTGTTTTCATCCTCGCTCTTTATTTTGTAGAATACGTAATCCAAATCCAAAATCGTTAACCCAATTCAAGTCCTAATCACGAAACTCAACGACTCCGTCAATTTCACACCTCGTTGGGACACGACCCGGGGAAATCACTTTCCCGGTATCACTTTTATCATACACGTGAGGTTTGGCACGTTAACCTTTTTTCTAAAAGGTTGAATTGTCGAATTTTACGGTTATTTTGATATACGTTGATATTGTGTTTGTTTTCACCACTCACTTCACAACGAATTAAGTGTCTATGAGTATTACGTGAGATTCCACAAGCTTGTGAATGATATGAGGAATATCAAAATGACCATGCCAAACATTCAGCTGAACTCAAAGTTTGTGAACAACATGAATCCTGAATGGCACAAATTTGTCACCACCGTGAAGCTAACCAAAGGATCAAGAATACAAACTATGAGCAATCAGATGCCTTCCTTCTTCGTAATGAGAGACATGCTATGTTTGAAAAAGAATTCTTGAACAATTCAAAGCTAGACAGGGAGAAACAAGTTCCTCAAATGATTCAACATCCTTTTACACAAATGTTGGAATTACCACCAAAGCTTCTCAAGTCATACCCACGGGTAATGGTAATTACAAACTCATCCCTAATCCCAAGATATAAGCCTCCAGACCCAAACACATTCATGGAAAACTTCATCAATCAACTGTCTCTCATGGTCAATCAAAACATGAATTCCACTCCACACACCAACAATAACCTCGAATCGCATCCAATCCACACAATTAAGCTACCGTCGAGATGGAAAGGTTATGGTGCAACCGATTCAAGGAAGGCAATATGAACAGGGAAGAGGTAGAGTAGGTGGAGGGTATGTGGCAAATCGTAATAGGGAAGGAATGGAAATCAAGGACAAGCAAAGCCAATCAAGTGCTACAACCGTGGTAGTGATGGACATATAGCTAGAAACCGACATCTCCAAACGCCTCAAAATGCAGTACTTTAGAGACAAGATGTTACTTGTGCAAGCTCGTGATAATGGAGTCGTGTTGGATGAAGAGGAGCTGTTATTTCTTGTTGAGGGCAATGCCAAGACATATGATGCGATGTGGATGAGCGACCAATTCAAGAGATAGGTTATAATCATCGAATGCCTTCCAAGTCGCCGACCGTGATGCATACGACTGACAAATGATGATGAACCCATCGCACAAACAATTTTCATGGCTAGCATTTCTCCAATGGTCTCTCGAAGGTCCCTCACCACAAACAAGCTGGTCCATCCAAAGAATCAATCATCTCGCAGGTATTAAAACTATATGATAATGTTGATCAGCAAAAGATACATGATAAAGTTCAATTGCAGGAAACTTGTGTCTCAGATATTGCTAATATGGGTAATGATAATATTGTCCTATATGATCAATATGTGACCCAATGTGACAGTGCGATTGAACCAAGTGATGTATCTAATGCGCCCAATGATGACTATATTTTTATGAATACACCGCTAGTGTTCCTAATGATTCTCGCCATCTCGAACTTAATGCCTATAAAGAACAAGTTGCCATTTATGAACAACGTGCTAAGTTTGAGTTAACTACCCGTGAGCGTGAGATGGATGACCAAATGCGCATAATTATTAGAAAAGTAATTTTAGGGAAGAAATACTTAAACAAGAGCTAGATTCCTTAAAAGAAAAGCTTAACAAAACGGCTAAGCAAAAACAAGAACTTCAAGAAAATGTGAAAGCGCTTAAGCAGGAATTTAATGCCAAGGAATCAAAACTCTTAAATGAATTTTCCCACCTAAAAACTTTGAAAAACAAACTTGAAAACAAATTGTACATACAAGGAAACACCATTCAGACTGCTCACATGATCACTAAGCATAGAGTTCTAAGTGACAAACATAGTGTTGCATTAGTTGATGAACCAAACCCTAAGGCGTGTCTGAAAGCTAGAGAAGCACATAAGGTAATCTATGATGGCAATGAAATCCTTAAGCCTAGACAGAAACCTAGTTATACCGAGAATATTGAGGAAGATAAACTGTTAGAAGAAGTAACTAGAAAGAAATTGGATGAAAAGCTTAAGAGCCCTTTATGCATAGAAAAGAAAATCACCTATAAAACACCCAACTATGCGAAGGAAAACTGATTGCCTTTAACAAATTTAGACCTCAAACACAATGACCCCTAACAAGTGTTTTGGAAAAGGATATGGACATGAAAAAGTCGATGACTTTGTTGAAAAGAATCCCCATGTAGGAGAATGCTTCCCGCCACTGCTTATCCCCCAATACCCCAATGCACTTAGTTCCTAGATCTATTCCCACTAAGAGCAAGACCTTAATCACCAATATGTTATTTTTCAATTATTTGTTGATTTTGAGAAACCTTGCAAGAAAAGGATCACACCCACTAGGATAATCAAGGGAAAGGGTTTTAGCAAACTAAAGAATGCTATTTAACTGAGGTCATGCCTTTCTTTAAACAATTAAAAGGTCAATTTGAGAGTCTTAAAAAGGGGATGGATTCAGATATTAAAGAAATGGAAAAGGAATTTGATGCAATGATAGTTGAGGTTAGTGACTATGAGCGAGAATTAAAATATAATGAGATTGAGAGGAAGAACTTGCATACCTTAAATGAGAATCTTATTTCTAAATGTATTACTCAAGATGTGTTTTACACTGCTACGAATTGTTCCATTAATGCTTCTCAATTTCATGAATTATCTGTTGCTTTGAAAGTCTCCCATGATCGTGTCATTGAACTTGAAAAAACTAATTCTCAATTGCATGAGAAAATTGAACAGGATGATCGTGATAATCTGGTAAAACATTACTCTAAATTGGAAGTTGGTTATCTTGATTTGCAATTAAAATATCAACATCTAAAGGAAAATGTTAAAACCTCAAATATCAAGACATCCTTGGATGCTCCTGACTTTGATGCATATTTTGAAATAAAAAAACGTGATGAACAAATTCGAGCTTATTGCAACACGATCAGAAAAATGAGAGCCCAAATCTCACAATTAAAGGGAGAAAGAAACAATGTGACTGGCTCCCAAATGCCTCCTCCTTTAGATTCTCAGTATTCTCAAACTTTTCCTTTTCAAAACTTGGTTAATGTTTTACAAAAGGAAAATGAGAGTTTTCTAGAAGAAAATGAAAAAGTTAAACTACACTTTAAAGAGTTATATGATTCAATGAAAGTCACTCGTGACAAGAACAACGAAAAATAACTTCTTTACAAAAGGAAATTGAGAACCAAGAGTCGTGAAAAGGAAAATGCCACTTGTCTTCAATGAGAATGTTGCCTGAAGTCATCTATGATCGCAAATATATCTGTGATCATAAGTACATTCCTCCTCATCTTAGAAATAACGAACTTACGTTTCATGACTATTTCGCTTACCTTAAAGATAGTCTAGAATGTCTCCGAGAGATTGTAGAAGAGGATTTCATAAATAAGCCACTCGATAGTGAAATTAGGTTTGCGTGCATTCAGGCCAAACGATCTCAAGAGCTGTTAGAATGTTTAAGAGCAACGTGTCCTAAATTTGTTTATGAGAGAGGTAAAGCTGTGATACCTTGCTCGATGCCTAGTGATAAGTATGAAACTCATTCAATGCCCAGTATTAAGAAAGTGTCCTCAAGTAGTTCAGATCCCTGCACTTCTAGTTTAGGAATGCAAAAAGTAGCAAAACCAACTAATGTTCCAATTCCCTCTACAGGAGTAAGAAATGACACCAAAGCAAGCGGGTCAAAGCCTCAAGGTAACACAAAGAATGATAGGACCTTGCATGCTAGGAATGTTCAGTGGAAGAGAGTAGAATATCACCTTAGGGAGAATTTGAATAAAATGAATCGTGTTGATTCTAGTGTTAGCTCAAAGCGTACTGTAATTAATGCGAATTCTGCTACTTTTGGCAAAACATGTAATGATGATTACGTGGTTTCTATTACTAATCTTGAATGTGGTGTGAATGATTTGATTAATGTTGTTAAATGCCCTGTTAAGGTTGTTAATGCAAATAATCAAGCTAAAAAGGCTAGAAAGCAATGGCGAAAGAAGGTTAGGAAACATTGGAAACCCACAGGAAGGAAATTTAGTAACATAGGTTATCATTGGATACCTACTGGCTGAAATTTCTATCTTAATAAGATGTGCCCTAAATTATCAAGATCAATTCCCATTAGGAAATGGATGCCTACTGGTAGAACTATTCCTTTAAGAAATGAACATACTTTGAATAGGTCAAATACGGACACTAGCATTGCATCTATCCCTGATGATTCCATTGTTTCTATTTTTGATGTGGGTGGTCCAATCATTGTTACTAACCAAATGGAACCCATTCTTGCATGGGGATCCCAATTATCCAGCTTATCCATTCTTGTCTCGTGTTCAACCGCAGTCGCTCAAATTGTTCTGTGGTACTTGGACTCAGTCGTTCCAAGCATATGACCGAGACCGGTCGTGGCTCATGAACTTCGTGAGAATTCATCGTAACTATGAGATTCGGAAACGATAATTTTGGTGCTATTATGGGTTATGGAGATTACGTGGTTGGAGATAGTGTGATTTGTGGTATATTATGTTGAAGGTCCCGGACATAATCTATTTTTCATTGGACAATTTTGTGACTGACTTTGAAGTGGCCTTCTAAAACATACTTGCTTTGTTAGAGAACTTGATGGTGTGGAACTCTCGTGAGGAACTCGTGGTTCAAACCTATACACCATCTCTATCGAAGACATGATGAAATCTTTACCCATCGTCCGTCAAAGGCTTCTAAAACTAAGTCATGGCTATGGCACTCGCTGCCTCAATCACTTGAACTTTGGTACCATAAACAATCTTTCCGTAAAGGACTTAGTAAGAGGACTACCTAGACTTAAGTATAAAAAGGATCATCTTTGTTCAGCATGTCAATTGGGAAAAAGCAAGAAGTATGCCCATAAATCTAAACCTACAAATTCAGTTATGGAAGTTCTACATACCATTCACATGGATTTATGTGGACCCATGAGAGTGCAAACTATTAATGGGAAGAGATATGTGTTAGTTGTGGTTGATGACTTCTCCCGATTCACTTGGGTTAAGTTTTTGAGAACAAAGGATGAAACTCCAGATGTCATTATTAAACTTATTAAACAACTGCAGGTCCGACTTAACAAAACGGTTAGAATCGTCTGAACAGACAATGGAACTGAGTTTGTTAATAAGGAACTCAATGAATTTTATGAAAGTGTTGGAATCGGCCCTCAAAGAAGTGTTCCACGAACTCCTCAACGTAACGGTGTAGTTGAAAGACGAAATCGAACTCTTGTGGAAGCCGCAAGAACAATGTCGAATTACTCAAAGGTTCCAATGTTTCTTTGGGTCAAGCTATTGCCACCGCATGCTACACTCAAAATCGATCCCTAATTCACACAACTCATGGAAAGACTCGTATGAACTTGTCCACAATCGAAAACCCGATCTATCATAACTTCGTGTGTTTGGTGCTTTATGTTACCTAACTAATGACGGTCAAGATTTAGGTAAACCAAAGCTAAAGCGGACATTGGAGTATTTGTAGGATATGCACCAAATGTAAAAGGATACCGAATCTACAAAAGAGAACCCAAATATCATGGAAACAATTCACGCTACGCTCGATGAGTCGACCGGTCAAATGGCTCCGTGAAAATCCAGCCTGACCCGCATCTCAACCTTCACCAAGTAGTCCTATCGTTCTACTCTTGTTTCAAATCCCTTACCAAAGAACTCCTTATGTACCTCCTTCAAGATGATTTAACGAAATTATTTGATCCTATGTTTGATGAAGACTATGAGCCAAGTGCTAATGATCCGTCAATTCCATCAATGTAGTCCGCTCCTATCCCCGCCAATGAAGTTAACCTTCGCCAATGTCATTAAGTCAAGAAGAGCATGCCGAGCACTCTATCTCATCAATAAATCATCAATCGTCGAGTGTACATCATGGAATTGTTTCTGGCACCAATGATGGAGATAATCCCTTTACTACTCCTGAAGATGCCTCCTTTGAAAATATATTTCCTCCTGAATCATCATCAGAACCATCCTCATCAGGAGACATCGACTCTCCTACTTCAGTTCCTCAACAGCAACCACATGAACATCTTAGAAAATGGACACATAATCATCCATTGGACAACATAATTGGAAACCCCTCTCATCCAGTATCCACACGGAAACAACTTGCAACCGATGCCTTATGGTGCTTCTTCAACTCCATAATCTCTAAGGTCGAACCAAAAGATGTTAAAACCGCCATGAATGAAGACAACTGGTTCAATGCCATGCAAGAAGAAATTCATGAGTTTGATCAACTAGATGTATGGGAATTGGTACCTGCTCCTGACTATGCTATGATCATTGCTCTAAAGTGGATCTTCAAAGTAAAACTTGATGAGCATGGTGATGTTTTAAAGAACAAGGCTCGATTGGTTGCAAAAGGATACCGCCAAGAGGAGGGTATTGACTTTGAAGAATCATTTTCTCATGTTGCTCGGGACGAGGCAATCGTAATCCTCTTGGCTAATGCCGCAAGTAAGAACATGGTAGTCTATCGATGGATGTAAAGACGGCTTTTCTTAACGGAAATCTTAAAGAAGTCGATACGCCACCAACCTCAAGGCTTTGTGAATCCGAGCATCCTACTCATGTCTATCGTTTGAAGAAGGATCTTTACGGTTTGAAGCAAGCTCCAAGGGCATGGTATAATATGCAATCAATGTTTCTTCTATCTCATGGATTCAAAGAAAGGAGCAGATTGATCCAAGATTGTTCACCGTAAAGTCAAGCAAACATTTAATTCACGTTCAAATATATGTTGATGATATTATTTTTGCCTCTACTAACCCCAATGAATGTGATCGGTTTTCAAATGAAATGGGTTCCAAATTTCAAATGTCAATGATGGGACAAATATCATTTTTCTTGGGATTACAAATTTCACAAAGTCTCGGAGGCATTTTTATAAATCAATCTAAATATGCAAATGAGATTTTAAAGAAATTTGATTTGATTCTTGTGACCGCTGACACTCCCATGATAGAGCGTACTAAATCGGATGAGGACCACTCGTGGATCGTGGTAGACCAAACGAAATATCGTAGTATGATTGGATCCCCGATGTACCTCACACCAAGAAACCGTATATTGCTTGTCTTTGCTTGCATGTGTGCTAGATATCGTGATAAGCCTACCAAAAAGCACCTTGAAGCGGTTAAACGGGTCTTCGGTATCTTCAAGGAAACATCAATATGGGACTTTGGTACCGTAAGGACACCAAGATGTCACTAATGTACTATGCATGAGATGCCGATCATGCAGATGTCAAGATACACGTCAAGCACGCCTGGAGGTGTTCGGTTTTGGGTAATAAGCTTGTGAACTGGTCTTCAAAGAAACAAATGTGTACTTCTATTTCCTCTACAGAGGCTGAATACATAGCCATGTCATCTTGTTGTGCTCAAATCCTATGGATGAGATCCCAATTATCTGACTATGGCTTTGAATTCAACAAAATCCCTTTGTACTGTGATAAGAAAAGTGTCATTGCTCTCTCATGCAACAATGTACAACACTCAAGAGCAAATAACATCGACATTCGACATCATTTCATCAGGGAGCAAGTGGAAAACGGTGTGGTGGAACTTTATTTTGTGAGAACCGAATACCATTAGCGTACATCTTCACCAAAGCTCTTCCTAGAGAACGTTTTGAGTTTATTCTTCCACGACTTGGTCTAAAGAGTCTACAACCGGAAACACTTAAACATCTTCAAGAGGAAGACGAGGAGTAAAGGTCTTTCTTCATCTATCTCTTGTAAATATTTTTTCAAAAACAAAATACAAAATTATAAAACCAACAAAAAGAAATAGAAAAATAAAATTTTCATAAAATCCCTAAAAATTTGAAAAGCTCGAAAAAAATTCCAAAAATATTGTCATTTTCATCTTGTTTTTCTTTATTCGATTATATCTACGGTCCTAGTGCTGTCATTCAAAGAATGATACGGGTCTTTAGATGTTGTTCGAATGTACATAAACGTTTAAAAAAAAATAAAAAAATAAAAAAATTGAGAGAAGGTAAAACAAAGGTTTATAGTCATTTCAATCTATAACCCTTTTTTAAAGAAAGAACAGAGCCATGCTTTATCGTATGTTTCAAATCTCATGCTCTGATTCTAAAAACAAATGTTTGTCACCAAAAGGACAAATGTTTCTTTCACAAATATTTTTCCTTCTATAAATTCTTCTGAAAAATATTTGTTATCTAATGAAAACAAAGTTAAACAAAATAACTCGGACTAAATTTTTGAAATTCATTTGACTTGACATATGTCAAATCTGCTTCTCAATCAACAACTTATGTCATTGATTGAGGGGAGAATGATTTCAATTCATTCAAAAGGTTATTTGTCATGTTTTCAAAAGATAATCATGCATGTTATTGGAGTTTAAAGTCTCATAAGTGATCCTTATCGGTTACATGTTTTCATAAGCAAGTCACAATTCTCCTCAAAAGCTTTCAACAACAATTTAAATCTATAAAGATCACAAATCTCAAATGATTTGAAAATTGTGATCGGGGGAGAATTTGTGATTTAAATTGGATTTAAACTGATAATTCAACTAATGATTTATAAGTAACTAACAAGCTCTCCTCCCTATATGTGCCAAATGATTTCAAATTTTTCATGCACATGTTGAGGGGGAGCATCTTTATCAAACCATAAAGGATTAAAACGTGATTGCGGTGTATTGAAGTGCAAGTTCCATCTAATATGTGCTAAAAGCTTTTCGAATCTTGAAGCACATATTGAGGGGGAGAAACTATTTTGAAAACCACATCCTTTCCCAAAAACATTTTCAAACAAACTACGATAAATACTAATCTTGATAGGGAAAGTGATGTTGATATCTTTAGAAATTAGTAATTAAAGAATCGAATCGCCGCTCTTAAAGTCTAAGATTTTCAATCTCTTGCCTCCATGTGTCAAAACTATTTCAAATATTCATGCACATGTCGAGGGGAGCCTTTTTCTAAAAATATCAAAAACAATTCAGGTACAAAATGTTTTAATCATGTATCACAAGTACTTGGATTGATTTTCAAATGGTTTTCAATTGGTTCCATTGGCAGAAGAACAATACCAAAATACCGACCAAATTTACTTTTTGCATGGTGATATAAGGATGATTAGGTTAGGTATCTGTTCCCACGATCCCGCCAGAGCCGGAGGGATCTACCCAGGGACAATTCACTAGATAGTGTAGAGTCCTTAGGTATGATGAAAAAGGAGAAAAGTGAGATACGGGAAGAGTGCGGATCGAGACAGTAGTTAGTAATCGGAATAAACCCAACAAGGTTCTAGTTATGAAGTCTCGGTAAGCATCCGGGGTTGAAGAATGAAAAGAAATGAATATGAAAAGGGTGAAAAGAAATAGCCCACCAATAATTCAACCTTAGGGCGTAAACCGGTTCAATTCATATGCTACCGGTGGTTACCAAGGTAACACCGGTATTGCGCATAAGACGTCATGGACCCAAAGGATGCATCGCACTAAATCTTCCCGAGCTACTCAAGTTCCTCTTAAAAGGGCTTGTTTCATTCTCACGGGAACCCACATAATCTATCGACTTTCTATTAGAGATTGTTGATATTGAAGAAGGAGACCTTCTCGCTAGTCTCCAGATAGGAACCAAATATGCACAATTGAGTCTAGAGCCACGAGATCATCAAATAAATCTCATTAGGACATCATTAATGAAGACTCTGCTTCACACAATGTGGAAAAGAGATTATGTCTTAAGAGTCCCACGCAGATCCTTGTGGTATTGCCGTAACATCCGAGTGATATGCTAACATATTTACAATGAAGATGGAAAGCCTTCAGAGCCAACATCAAACAAGCTCTTGGTAGGTGGTATGTGAGATCTATCCAATAGATCAACCATGTGACAACCGAATGTAAACAATGGGGCGATTGTGTACTAATATCTCAAAATAAAAGGTGTTTATGATTGATAATTGATTTTCATTAAAACCTTCGTTGTATTGCAAAAACAATTTATATTGTACGAAACACGGTTGTTTTTCAAATCTCTTTTCATCAATCGCTGAATCTCAATTCACCGGTTCACTCACTCGTGTTGTCTTCTTTGAGACGCTCGGTTTGAGAACAAATAGAGCAAACGCGAAACCTCACAAGGAAATTCTTCGTAATTATACCGATCACAGTGCAAGATTTGTAATCGCTCAACGGGAACCATGGGCCGTGTACTCAATTCAACGAAGTGATCAAAGACACTTTCGCGCTTTATTGCTAATCGTTGTATGCAGTACGCCCGACGCTTGCGCCTAATCGAATGAAGCGGTCAATCCATAGCCGCATGCTCACTCAACACATTCACTTCTAAAGAAATCTTGATTAGTGCATCAATGATTCGATATTTTCACTCCATGCTTCGCTACGCCGCCGCCAATATCATGAATCAACGAAAGCTTCCGCTACTCGATGAGAAGAAATCATGATCCGTAATGTGAGCATGTCGGTCTAAAAGTCACAACATCACATAATACCAACACCACAAAGGATGAGTCGAGATTTATGATAGTCGATGATCTCAAAACCGACTCAACACTCATTATCACGTGGATCGCTTAAAGACCTCCACTGGATTATCCAAACATGTAAAATGAAGAATCAAAGACTATGAGCTATCGAGCTAAGAACAGAACATGGATCCAAGAACAATCTTAATGTAATATCTATTTGTATTCAATGAAATTTGAAGTGACCTCCTTGTGGGAGATTGTTAGGATTTAGTAAATCCAGTTATTAAAGTGTCGGTCACCTCAAGTATATGTAATCGTTAGAAAGCTCGTGGTCGTAGTTATTTTAAGTTAAGTAGTATTTAGTTAAGTAACACCGTGGAGGATGGACGGGTCTTTACCCACCGATGCCCCGATCCACACCGTAGGTGGCGATTGTGTAAGACTATAAATACTCTACCTCCCAAGGTAGAGAGTTAGAGCTCATAATAAGATTTTTACTTTCTCTCATTAAGTTCCCAAACCTCTAACTATTTCTCTCTAAAACATCATTGTGTACGCCTATTATGATCATGGTCTAATGTGTTTGTGAACCAATATGTTACACATTGCTAGAATCAGACTCAACCAAAACGCCTACGTAATGCGTAATACTTGTGGATAAGATGTCGCTCATGCAAGCTCAAGATAGTGGAGCGGTGTTGGATGAAGAAGAGTTGTTGTTTCGGTCGATGGGAATGCCAAAACATATGATGCGATGTAGATGAACAACCGATGTATGATTTGGCATGATAAATCCCAATGTCTTCCAAGTTGCATTGTGATGCTTTTGACTCGATGTTTATGATGAACCAACGGCACATACCATCTTTATGGCTAATATTTCTCCAATTGTCCGATCACCTCAACAAGCCATTTCCTCCAAGGATTCTATCATATCCGAGGTACTAAAACTATATGATGAAGTTGATGTGCAAAGATTCCCAACGGTACAATCAATGAAGTCATTGAATCGATATTGAAAATATGGATAATAGCTATGTTATCCCATATGATCAATATGTGAAGCACGATGAAAGTCTTGTTGTATCTAGTGGTGCATCTTCTGTCATTAATGATGAATATGTGTTTAATGAGTACACTAATTATGTTCCTGATGATTCCATGACCACTAAGCTAAATATTTATAAGGATCAAGTTGTCATCTATGAACAGCGTGCTAAATTTGAGTTGACCACCCGTGAAAGGTGAAATGGATAGCCAAACGCGTACATTAATCGAAAAAGTAATTTAAGGAAGAAACATTAAAACAAGAGTTAAATTCTTACAAGAGAAACTTAATAAATATGTTAAGCAAAAGCAAGAACTTCAAGAAAATGTTAAAATGCTTAAACAGGAATTCAAAGAAAATGAATCAAAACTTTTAAATGATTTTTCCAACCTTAAAACTTTGAAGAACAAACTTGAAAACAAGTTGTACATATAAGGAAACACCATTCAGACTCCTCACATGATCACTAAGCATAGAGTATTAAGTGATAAGCATAGTATTAGCCTTGTAGAAGACCCTAATCATGCGATCTTAAGAAAGAAAAACAACTCATGATGTGATTTATGATGGTAGTGAGATTCTTAAGCCTAAACAAAAGCCAACTTGTGTTGAGAACATCAAGAGGACATAGAAATAGAAGATGCCTCTAGAGAGAAAATGGAAAAGAAATTAAAAGATCCTTGGTGTGTGAGTTGTAATTTAACGTTTAAAACTCCCAATTACACTAAGGATAACTGGATAACCACGGCTAAGTTTAGACCTCAGACTCAGTTAATGTTAGCCTTAATAGTTTTATTAGAAGTGATGGTCATTCACGATTAGGAACTTTGTAACGTGTGTTAGATATCGTGCTAGAATAGTCAACGGCTCGTGGATTGGGCTAAGCTAATTGGTTATTAGTTTAGTTAAGCTAGCATTGTATAAGTTCATGTAACCCAATCCATGTCCAAGCCCATGTACGGCCCATGGCCAAGCCTTAGGGCATCCTTTGTCTTGTATTATAAATACCCCTCAAATGGTCATTTGAGGGGTGTGCTGAGTGTGTGTGTGTGTGTGTGTGTTTTCCTTTGAAGCAATATAACAACTTATTGTTTTCATCTTTCTTCTCTCTACCTCTCTAAACATATACACGAATTCATATTCAAGTCACCATCTAATCTCTATCTTTTCTTTCTTTTACGCATATGTTTGTGTTGGGTTTCATGAGTTCTACACGTAACTGTGGTTAACATGGTAGTTTGTGATAAGGTTGATATATCTTAGTGGTCCTACAATTGGTATCAATCGCCTAACAATGGTTTAGGAGTGTTTATGTTTGTTATGAAGTTTTGGTAAGATACGCGTTAAGCTCACGCTTTACATCTTTGATACGCATAAAGCTTTAATTTTTGCACTTAGAAATTCAAGATTCTTGTGGTTTAAGGTTTATTTGGTGCTAAAGTTTCAGTTTTTGCAAAAGTTTGAAGCTTTACGCGCTTTGGTTAACTTTAAACTCGCTTTTGGTTCATTGGTCATTTCTACTGTGAACTTTTCTAGCCACTTTGGGTGAAAAAGGTCACCATTTTTGGATTATTCGAGTGTTGTTAAGGCTCTGTGCAAAAGAAATCATTTGAATCGTTGGAAATTTCTTACGAGTAGAAGTCAAAAGTCAAAACCCTAGTTTTCTACTCATAACTTTTGGTGAAGAATCTTCGAGCTATAACGGTTACTCGGTGCTTCCTCACTTGGATAAGTTTGTGGAACACTTGACTTTTGGATATCCCTTACTACGTGATGTTGTAAAGGATTTTGGTTCTTAACCATAGTTTACGATAAGCTAAAAGCTTACGAGTAACTCACGCATAACTTCACAATTACGCCGTAAGGTTTACGAGTAACTTTTGTCACGATAAGCTTAAGGTTACGCCAGAAGATACCGCTTACGCCTAAGGAATCCTACGCCTAAGCTTTCACGCTTAAGATCCCACGCCTAAGCTTCCTACGCATAAGATCCTATGCCTAAGCCTCGCTCTACTCAGAACTTCCTGCTTCTACGCCTAAGCTCTTTCTACGATAAAGGTTTTTAATTAAAAATAATAATAATAATAAAAAACGCTCAATTTTTACGTGAGATTCAAATTTTATGGAAAACTTGAGTAAAATTTAAATTTTGAGGAGACTAAACGCTCAATTTTTACGAGATTCAAATTTTGGTTTAACTTGAAAGTTTGGTCAAAATTCAAATTTTGGGCCTAAATTCAAATTTTTCGTCAAATTTGACGTCAAAATTGTCATAACTCAAATTTTTCATACAATCTTAGAATTGATTTTTATAGTGAATTTCAAATTTTGGGCAAAAAATTTTTTCGACTAAGAACCAAGGTTACGAGTACGACTTTCAGAAACACCTCAACCGAGGTTAATCTTCATCAACCACAACTCCTTTATCGTTGAATCGATCCTACATCAACTTTATCGATCATACCTTCATCAATGGCAACTCAACAAGACATTCATGCAGCCATGTGCGAAAACCGACCTCCTATGTTGGCAAAAGGTGGTTATCTTCAATGGACAAGTCGAATGCTCTCTACATCAAGACCAAACCTAATGGCAAACTCATGATTAAATCCATTCGGATGGACCCTTCAAGCCTCGACAAGTTAATGTACCGGAAACTCGATGCAACACCTCCCACCACACCATCTTCTCGCCTTCAATACGAATCAATACACCGCAGAGGATCGTAAACAAGTCGAAGCGATGACATGGCAATTCATATTATCCAACCGGGTTTACCAATAGACATCTTTGTCATGTAGACAGCCAGAAACCGCTTCGATATGTGGAATGTGTCGACGACTTTGTCATGGAATGTAAATTGGTCATCAAGACATGAAGAACAAGTTGCTAATCGAATGGGAAAATTTCACATCTACACCGTGAGAATCCATTGAATCCTACTATGGAAGGTTTTGCACTTTGATGAATGAGCTAATCGAAACAAGTCGACACCCGTAACTATCGCTCAAAACATCAAGTTCCCGAACAATCTTCCGTAAGAATGGGGACGATATGTCACTATTGTCAACCAAACAAAAGACTTACATCGGTGAACTTTGATCAATCAATGATTTTCAAACAAAACCAAGTCAAGCGAATGAAGTCGAGCAAGAAAGATTAGCAAAGAATCATGATCCATTGGCACTCATTGCAAAGACTCAAACTTCGTTGAATACACAACAACAAGCTTCATCATCTTCCAACAACAACAACTTGCAAGAATACATTCCACAACCACAACAACAATTCTATCCACCGTAACAACAAGTCATTCAACAACAAGATCCACAATACCAGAACAAGGAATCACCGATCTCGAATCGATCAAGAAGACCCTATGTCCCAAATACTTTTCTTTGGGTAAAGTAATCAAAGGTCGCAATTCCACACCTACTAACAACAACCAAAGGATATCATCAAACACTCGCAATGTGCAAATTGCACACCGGTGTGAATATGGGTAATCAAGGACAAATGGTTGGAGTTATTGGGAATCGCAGGATATGCTATTGATTTCGTATGGGTAATCGACGGTTCCGTATCGTGTCAGGTTGGGTCGAATGTTGGAAATCGATTGACGAGAATGTTGGGAATAGAGCGAAGGTAATCGAATGGGTATGTTGCAGCTCCAATCGTTGGTAATCATGGAAATGTGAATCGTGGTACTCAAAGTTAAGTGTTATAATCTGTCAAGGAGTGGGTCACATGGCAAGAAATCGTCCCACTAAGCCGCACAAAAATAATGGTGATTTTCTTCTAAAGTCGCTTTGTTAGCGATAAGCAAGAAGCGGGTTACAGATTGAGTGTCGAGGAACATGACTTTTCGCTATTATGGATGATTTGGAAGACCTCAAGGAACTCAATGCGAACCGCATCTACATGGCAAATCTTCAGAGACTAAGTACGACATCGACTGACGCACCTCCCGCCTATGACGCAAATGCAGATCTAAGGTACCAATCATTGATCCATGCTATAACAATGTCATATGTGATGTGTTTACTCATGACTAACAAGATTCTCGCGACGCCAAGACCTACTTATGATACATGCCCGACAATCCGAGTTGTAGCAATACTAACTATGAAACCCGGATGTGGATTCTAGTAGAGGCGTGTGGCACAAAATATCGAGACCGATGAGGAAACACGTGCATATTTTGAATCATTAATCAATCAAGTGTGGCATTGAAATTGAGAAAGTTAGAACGGTCAATCGCGGGTTAAGGCCGCAAATAAGATATTGACCACCGAGCTTGAGAGTTACAAGGAGCACGCTAAAGCCTATGAATTTCATACAAACAAAATGTCGAATTAGAAATTGGTTATCGAGATTCTTTTTAAGAGAAAACAATTGCAACTCGAGTATGACACACTTGATGTGAATTTGAACTTGAAAATAAAATCTTTAAACAAGGAAATTTCGATCTTAAAACCATCTTTCTAAACAACAAGCAACTTATTTCGATCTTGAAAAGAGAAGAAGCGCTTGATTGTCGATTTTCAAAATGAGAAGATTCTCTTGATGAAATTCTTGATAAAAATGAGATGATCAAAAGTTGGAAAATTTGCTTGTTACAACGGGTCATTCAACCAAATCAACTAATATGTCGATTAATCAAGTAAATCCGTATTTTCATACAACTCAAAAAATGGTTCTTGGTAACACACCTCCTTTTTTCCTCAAGAAAGCTCAGAAATCTCAGAATGTGTTGAACGATGGAAAACCTTTGCATGAACCCATAATTGTTCATGATTCTCCTGAAACGTTAGAACTATCTCGAGGAGAGTAGATCAAAATGAAACAAAAGAATCCAGATCTTAAACCAATTGATTATAATAAATGGAACAAAATTAATGGAATTACTTTTGTTAATCAAAAGAAAAGTCAAAGTTTTCCATCACACCAAGTTTTTCAAACAAAATGTCAACACCAGCCAAAACCGTTTCAAAACCGCCTCAACTCCTCGTAGTTGTCTCAAAATCTCTTTCGAAAATCGAACAAATGTCTTCAAACAATCCTTTTAACACAAGTGATACTAGAAGCATTTTAGATGACGTTAAAACTAGAATTGGGTATCTTCAAGAGATCACAAGTCTAAAACCAATATTACAACTAACATCCGGTTTACTCGTCATGATGACGAAACAAAAGAGTTGTTTAAAACCCAAATTGCCCCTCCGTTAACCCGCCATCATGCGAGGATAATTCATGTTGAACAAGCACTTTTGAAAGAAACAGTGACTTTGTCAAGGACCATAAACTCGGTAGAGCAAACTAATGAAAGTTTTGAACACATCAAAGTTTTGGAAAATCTAAATGATTCTCTTCAAGATGTTATGACTACCGATATCATGTCCATTATCTTAAAAACATATTCGTTGAAGATCATGAAAGACTCCATCTGAGACCTCCGCAATTGTTTCAAAATATGAAAATGCTCTTGAAAAATTGAAAAGAAAACGTGTCCTATTTTAAACAACTTGATCGAAAAACAGAGGAATGCAAGTATGACAAACCGTCAGATGAGAGTGCCTACAAGGACATGAAAGAGCAAAATGATCTTTTGAGAGCTCACCGGGAAGTCAAAAGGAAAGGTTGTGGATACTAAGTTTGCAAAACCATTGACCGAGGAGAACACAAATGTTCCCAAACCGGTTTTCAAACCAAAATGTCTATTCTCGCTTTGCTCCAAAAGCAATGAGAAAATGATTTGTCAAAACAATACTCCACGTCCCCGCTATTAAAAATAGAATTATCAAAAGTTTTGAAAAGAAAAGCAGATTGTTTAAAACCAAAAGTTTGTTCACCGGCATTTCTAGGAATAATACACGGAATGTGACAAAAATCCAGTTAAAGAATCAGTTTGGTTCTAACGACATGGTCAACAATCACTATCTAGAAGAAGCTAGGAAAAGGCACGAGACTCAAAAAGACGGAATTCTAGGTGCAACATCTAGGGTGATGAATTCTACAAGATTTCAAGGCATCGCTAGTAGTTGTAAAACATTACCTAGGAACACTCTACATAAGACTAGGGATTGGCTTGCATCTAAGAGTAGTTTGCTAAACGAAAATGCTATGCCCTTAGAAAACAACACTAGGAATTCTAATTTTTTCTAACAAGAATCAATTTCCAAAAGATCAGAGTGACAAAGTTAAAGTTGTTGTTTTAAACAAGAATATTGAATTTGTCTCATACTACATGTAAAAATGTGTCTTTTCACTAATCATGATGCATGTGCCTTACAATATCTCAAGAAAGATAAATCTCGTGCCAAGGCACAATCCACTAAGACACCAAATAGAAACAAGCTCGTTGATAAAATGTCAAACAAAAAGAAACCTAATAGGTGGATCTCTTCAGACGTAGTTTTTCCAAAATGAGTCTTCCACGATCCGATAAGAACACAACTCCTAGATATTACCTTAGGTGGATACCAAGGAAAAGTTTTCAACCAAATTGGTCTTAGATGGATTCCAACAGAAATATTTTTGATACTTGCTCCAACACGTATAATAGTGAAACTCATCATGTTAAGGAAGTCGAATCCACTACAACCGCTGATAGTGATCACCCGCCGTGAGGAAACATGTACTTCTAACATCGTTATTTGTGAAAACTCTTCTTCTTTGGTTGCAGTGATTCAAATATCTCGAACCCAACTCATCGAGGGTTCCAATTGTAAACTCTTCTTCTCATTCTTCTATCTTCTATTTTTGATTTTCCATTTCTTTTATAAAACCAACAAAAGCAAAATACAAAAATAGAAAATTTTCAAAAATACAAAAACAATATAAAACCAAAATCCAAAATATTCTTCTCATGACATGTCTCTTGTATAATCAATATTCAGACGCTTCTAGAAATGTCATTCAACAATGATACGGGTATGTATGATGCTTGAGCGAGAGTTCTTTAAATGTTTTCCAAAACATGTCGTTTCTTAAAATTTCTTCATAATAATGGCTTTCAGATACTTCAAGACGAAACCCGGACTTTAAATTAATGGCTTCAACACATCGATTCAGACCCGCTTCAATAAAAGGAAAGTGCTTCCAATTAAAGGTTTTAAAATATTTTTCAAGCACTATTCCTAAAACACAATGGCTTACGCTAATCTGATCAGAACCCGATCTTTAAAGAAAGGAAAGTGCTACGCAAAATCGATTTTCATAAATATCTAGCACTTATCCTAAAACAAATGAAGATAATTCTTCTTCAATATCTTCAAAAGATTTTTAAATCTTCTTCACATCTTCGCACCATTGATTTGAAATTTTCAAAAGATTTTCAAAATCTCTCACATTTGGTACCAAGATAACTCCTCTAAACCCTTAATTGATTCTAAATTTTCCGTATGAAAATATGCTTTCGTAAGGGGAGTATAAAACCGAATTGTTCCAAAATTCATGCTAAATCGGTTTCTCCAAATGCTTTTCAAAAACATATCTTTTAATCATTTTGTTTCAAAAACATCATACATATGCTATTTTTGAGAGGAGGAGACGTGATTAAAATGTGATCAAAATCGTTGTTTAAATCTCAAATGAGCTCGACTCGACGGAACCAATGAATTGACGAGAATCATGTACCATCTCGAGAAACTTTCTATGGACTTTACCAGACGGGTAATAATTTCAAGCTAGTTCTCTAGTGATGTAAACGTGTCTCGAATCGGTCTAGTTCATTTAAAGTTGATCAATTCAAAAGTGCGAACTCTACCCTCTATGTGCGATTTCACAAAACATATAAGCACATGTGAAGGGGAGTGTTTCGAAAATATAAAACTCACTGAGTGTTCAAACATGTTTTCCATCAAAACACTTTGAGAGATTTTCAAGAAAAATGGTTTTATGGCAACAATAGGACAGTCATGGAGTTATAAGGTGACTAAGAATAGGAAATTGTCCTATGATCCGCCAGAGCGGAGGATCTACCCAAGGACATCACCAATAGTTAGTACTAGAAGTCCTTAAGTATGATTGAAAAAGGAGTAATGTGAGAAAGGAGAAAGAAGGGGTTGTAGAATTAAAAGAAAAGTATTAAAAAGAGTGAAAAGAAATAGCCTCCATATTCAACCTTAGGGCGTAAACCGGGTTCAATACATATGCTCTTGGTTGTCACTAGATGACACGGTATTGAGGACAAAGACGTCATGGACCCAAAGGACGACCGCACTAAATCTTCTAGCCACTCAATTCCTCTTAAAAGGATTTGTTTCATTCTCACTGGAACCCTACATAATCTATCGACTTTCTCTTAGAGATTGTTGGTATTGAAGAAGGAGACCATCTCCTAGTCTCCGCCAGAAAACCAAAATGCACTATTGAGTCTAGAGCCACGAGATTCATCAAAAGATCTCATAGGAACACTTGACATGACATCGCTTGTTGTTCATCAATAAGGGCACAAGTGATATATTCTAGAGTCCCACGCAGATCTTAGCAATCGCCGAACATTTATGAGAAGTTTCACTGTGATCTTGATGATTGAATGGAAACTCCGCCAGGTCAACATCAGCAGCCCGACGACAAAGCAGTCACGGTAACTCCCGTGGATTACGCTTAGTGTGTCTCAAACGGTCTACGATCGTGGGGTGATGCTTGGTGTACCTCGGCGACTCATCCGAGCTGTAGATGTACTTCGTATATTGCGTTATCTCACTTGTGGGACTCCAGTTCAGAACGGCCTCGTGAGAATTAGAGACGTGTTTTCACAATATGTGTTAACACCCTCGAAATTCAAACTTGTAAGTGCGGAATCCGCTTATTACTAACCTGCTTTTATGTTTTCTTCTTATGGAAGCTCCGGAGCGGATGGATTGTGTGAGACTCACCACATGCTCATACCAACAACACATGAAAGTTCTCATCAAAATCAAAGGCAACTCAAAGTTAAAGATGATTCTTCGCCTATGTCAAAGAATCTACAAAGTGTAAAGACTCGAGAACATCATCATTGGAAACTCAAAGTCAAATAGAAGTGTGAGCATGGTGGAGAAAGACGTGGAGACACCTAACCGACGAAGTTGACAACGGCAGACAACCACATTATCTCGATTACAAAGCATGAAGGAACAAAGAATTAAGACTATTCTATATCTACGCACAAAGTTAAAGCTCAAAGAAAGTAAAGAACCAATCAAGTGGAGCATCTTTTGAATGACCACCCCTTAGAGGGAGATTGTTAGCCTTAATAGTTTTATTAGAAGTGATGGTCATTCACGATTAGGAACTTTGTAACGTGTGTTAGATATCGTGCTAGAATAGTCAATGGGCTCGTGGATTGGGCTAAGCTAATTGGTTATTAGTTTAGTTAAGCTAGCATTGTATAAGTTCATGTAACCCAATCCATGTCCAAGCCCATATACGGCCCATGGCCAAGCCTTAGGGCATCCTTTGTCTTGTACTATAAATACCCCTCAAATGGTCATTTGAGGGGTGTTGAGTGTGTATGTGTGTGTTTTCCTTTGAAGCAATATAACAACTTATTGTTTTCATCTTTCTTCTCTACCTCTCTAAACATATACACTAATTCATATTCAAGTCACCATCTACTCTATATCTTTTCTTTCTTTTACGCATATGTTTGTGTTGGGTTTCACGAGTTCTACACGTAACTGGGGTTAACATGGTAGTTTGTGATAAGGTTGATATATCGTAGTGGTCCTATAGTTAACTCCTGAACAAATGTTTTGGAAGTTAGATATGGAAAATAGAAAAGCTGAAGAACTTGTTGAAAAGAATCCTCCCCTTAGGAAATTGCCTCCAGCTATGGTGTATCCTCCTAATACACAAATGCATTTAGTGCCTAGAAATTTTTCCACTCAAAGTAAAACCTTAATCACCTTATACGTAGTTTACCAACTATTTGTTGATTTAAAAAACATGTGAAGAGAATCCCACCAACAGAATTACTATAGAGGAAAGGGGTTTTGAGCAAACTAAAGCATGTTATCTAACCGAGGTCATTCCATTTTTAAACAACTAAAATAACAATTTGAGGGTATTCAAAAGTCCATAGAAACAGAAGTTAACGAAATGAGAAAGATGTTTAATGAATTGGAAAACGAGGTTAAAATATATGAATGTGAGCTTAAAAGTAATGAGATTGAGAGAAAGAATATTCACATCCTTAATGAGAATTTGATTTCTAGATGTATTGCTCAAGATGTGTTTTATATTCTCACGAATGATTCAATTACTGCTTCTCAATTTCATGATTTATCGATTTCTTTGAAAGTTTCACAAGATCGTGTCAATGAGCTTGAAACCAAAAATTCGAAATTGCATGACAAAATCGGAAAGGATGATCATGATAACATGGTCAAGCATTTTTCTAAATTAAAAGTTGAATATCTGGATTTACAATTAAAATATCAACATCTTAAAGAAAGAATCAAAACTTCAAATGCCAAGACATCTTCGGATGCTCCTGAGTTTGATGCATATTTTGACATAAACTCTCGTGATGAACGGATTCAAGCTCACCGCAACACGATCCGAAAATTGAAAGCTCAAATTTCCCAATTGAAGGGTAATAAGAGTGAAGTGACGGCTCCCATATGCCTCCTCTTTAGATTCTTAGAATTCTCAAAATTTCCATCTTCAAAACATCATTGATGTATTGCAACATGAAAATGAGTGTTTTCTAGCTGAAAATGAAAAGGTTAAACTGCATTTCAAAGAGTTATATGAATCAATCAAGATCCCTTGTGACAAGAACAATGAGAAAATATCATATTTGAAAAAAGAAATTGAGAATCTGAAGAATCAAGTAAAAGGGAAAATGCCAATCACTAGAGGTGATTATGTTGTACCAAAGGTGCCTGCTTGTATTAAATATGCTGTGAATGTGAAGTATATTCCCCCTCATCTTAGGAATAATGAATTTTCATTTCAAACATATCTTTCGTACCTTAAGGATAGTTTAGAGAGTCTTCGTGAGATTATTGAAGATGATAAAATAGAAAAACCACTTGATAATGCGGTTGGTCATGCATGCTTGTATGCCAAAAGATCTCGTGAACTCTTAGAATATGTAATTGCAACTTGTCCTAAACCGTACTAGGCGAGATAGAATATTTACACCCATTTCTATGCCTAATGTCAAGCATGTTACCCTTGATGTGCCTTCTAAAGTCTCGATCCCAAGACTTCTAGACCGAAAAGCAAAAAGTAGTGAAACCAACTAATATTCCTATCGTTCCTTTTACGGAGTAATCAGTGACACTAAGGCTAGCGTGTCAAACCTTCGGAAATACAAAGCAAGATAGGACCACCCGAGCTAAGAGTGATAAAGAGAAGAAAGTAGAAGACCACCCTAGGAATAATAAGTTTGAGTTGAATAATATGAATTGTGTTGATTCTAGTATTAGCTATAAGCGTCATCAGTAATTAATTCAAATTATGCTACTACTTGCAAAACATGTAATGAATGTTTGGTTTCGGTAATCATGATGAATGTGTTGTGACTGATTTGAGAAATATTGTTAAATCTCCAGTTAAAAATGTTAGGAATTCTAAATAAGTTAAGCAAGTCTGAAAGTCTACAGGCAAAAGGTTTAGTAATTATTGGAAGCCTACATGAAAAAAATTTAGTAATGTGGGTTATCAATGGAAACCTACTGGCCACAAATTCAAAATTAGTGAACTTTGCCCTAAATTGACTAGATCTCTGCCCATTAAGAAATGGAAGCCCACCGGTAGAATCATACCTTTAGGAAGTTAACATGCTTCGACTAGGTCCACTGCCTCTACTAGTGTTTCTTCCATTAATAATGTCATTGCTTCTAGAAATGTTGTAGGTATACAAATTGCATGTACTAACCAATCGTAACCCATTTTCTCATGGGGATCCAAAGATTCCGTTATCCATACTTATCGTGTTAAAATGCAGTCGTCATAAATCGCCTTTGGTATTTGGACTCAGCTGCTCAAAACATATGATTGGAGATCGCTACGGCTCAAGAACTTCATGAATAAGTTCATCGGATCGTTAGATTTTGGAATGACCATTTTGGGACAATTATGGGTTATGGAGATTATGTGTTTGGTGATAGTGTGATCTCCGGGTATATTATGTGGAAGGTCTTGGTCATAATTTGTTCTCTGTTGGTCAATTATGTGATTCTAATCTTGAAGTGGCCTTGAGTAAAGCACTTTTGTCTGCTAGAGAATTGGATGGTGTTGAACTTCTAAAGGAACTTGTGGCACTAATTTGTACACCATCTCTACCAAGACAGGATGAAGTCTTCTCCAATTTTCTTGTTGTCTAAGGCATCTAAGAACAAGTCATGGTTATGGCACCGCCTGTCTCAATCACTTAAACTTCGCACCATCAATGATCTTTCTAGAAAGGACCTCGTAAGAGGCTTGCCCCGCTTAAAATATGAAAAGATCATCTTTGTTCAAGATGCCAATTGGGCAAAAGCATGAAGTATGCCCACAAACCCAAACATGCCAATATTATTATGGAAGTTCTTCATACCCTTCACATGGATTTGTGCACCCATGAGAGTACAAAGTATAAATGGGAAGAAGTATGTGCTAGTCATTTTTTATGACTACTCTCGGTTTACTTAGGTTAAGTTTTTGAGATTAAAGGATGAAACTCCGAAGTTATCATAAAACTCATTAAACAATTGCGGTGTTCGCTTAATAAAACAGTTAGAATCATCGAGAATGACAATGGAACTGAATTTGTGAACAAAGAACTTAGTCGCTTTTATGAAAGTATTGGAATCACCATCAAAGAAGTGTACCAGAACTCCTCAACCAAACGGTGTAGTTGAAAGGCGAAATCGGACTCTTGTGGAAGTCGCAAGGACTATGCTAATATTTTCAAAGGCTCTAATGTTTCTCTAGGCGGAAGCCATTGCACCGTGCATGTTACACCCAAAACCGTTCCCTAATACATACTACTCATGGAAAACCACATATGAATTAGTTCACAACAGAAAACCGGATCTTTCGTTTCTTTGTGTGTTTGGAGCTTTGTGTTATCCAACCAATGATGGTCAAGATCTGGGAAAGTTGAAAGCTCAGGCTGATATCGGATTTATTGTTGGTTATACACCTAATCGGAAGGGTTACCGAATCTACAACAAAAGAACCCAAGACATTATGGAAACTATTCACGTTACGTTTGATGAGCTGACTGAGCAAATGGCTCATGGACAATCCATGTTAGGATTTAGTAAATCCAGTTATTAAAGAGTCGGTCACCTCAAGTATATGTAATCTTTAGAAAGCTCGTAGTCGAGATAATTTAATGTTTAGTAGTATTTAGTTAAGTAACACCGTGGAGGACGGACGGGTCGTTACCCATCAGATGCTCGATCCACACCGTAGGTGGCGATTTGTGTAAGACTATAAATACTCTCTACCTCCCAAGGTAGAGTTGGAGCTCATAATAATACTTTCATTTTCTCTCACTAAGTTCCCAAACCTCTAACTCTTTCTCTCTAAAACCTCATCTTGTACGCCTCTTTTGATTGTGATATGATGTTCTCATCTTGTACGCCTCTTTGATTGTATGCTAATATTTTCAATGGCTCTACCTCCCAATGTTTCAACTTGTTACTTTGTTGTTCTCGTGATTCTTCGTGGTGCTGAGCTTCATTCAATGAGACCGTTCTTATTCATTTATACTTCTTGGGGAAATGGTCTTTATAGTTTGTCGATTTGGAGGAAGCTACCAAAGTCTCACTTTCTGTAGGCTCAAGTTCGACGACGATTCAAGAGCCTCGAAAGCTTTGGTGGTGAAAGTTTAAGAGATGATGACTTATCTTCTACAAAGTGCTATACGATATCCTTATCTCGGCACTCAGATCATCATCTTCTTAAACTATTTTCTATTGTTGTAAATATTTTCAAAAAAAAGCAAAATACAAAATTATAAAACCTACAAAACAAAATAGAAAATATAAAATCAACAAAAGCCCATAAAATCGAAAATTGAAAATACTAAAAATATTTTTCTCAAGACATGTCTTCTGGTTTCGATAACATCTACGGTCTTAGAAATGTCATTCAATAATGGCACGAGACTTTAGATGAAGTTCGAGCAGGAGGTGTAAATATTTCTTTCTAAGCATGTCTCAAAATATGGCTTGCAATTATTTCAGACTGTAACCCGCGCTTAAACCAAGGTTTGCTATTATTTCAGATAGCAACCCATTCTTCGAGAAAGGAAAGTGCTGCGCTAAACCAATTTTCAAATATTTCGTGCACTTATCCTAAACCAATTTGAGGAAAGTATGTCGAAGGACTGCTGTTCCTACTCAAATATTTTTCCGTCTAAAATTCTTCAGAAAAGTATTTGTTTTAACTTAATGATGGTTAATGAGTTGCAAAATCAATCATTTTCGTAATTTTTATTAATTTGCAAAAACTCAATCAATGACTTGACGCTTTTAATCTTTTCATAAAATGAGTCATTGATTGAGGGGAGAATGTTTTCAAATTTACATCATCTAACGAGCTTTCTTAATTATCCTATATGCTTAATTAAAATCATGTTAACCTATGTTGAAGGACTAGGTGCCTAGGATATGATTGTCATGATTAGATGATTAGAGTTTGATGAACACATTATTCCCATGCCTTTACATGATCCGATTGATAAGTTGAATTGATTGTTATTAGTCAATTCTTTGTTGGGTGATGTCGACCACCATATCTCTCGTATGTGTGTTCACTAACGTATGCAAGTATATTGGTATATAAGAATGTTCCCGATCCGGATCCCACAATTGAAGATGATTGGATGCCGAAAGGAAAGGGTAAATATATCTTGGGTTGACAAATGAAGAAACGGAGCTTAATTGGACTTCTATGGAGAGTTGGCATGGAAAAATGCAACGAAGAGGTCTCACTTGCATCGTTGAGATGGTTTTCTTCATCGAGAAATGAAGAAACGGAGCTTAATTTGACCTCGTTGGCATTAGAATGCAACTTATGATGTCTCACCGCATCGCAGACGCTTTTCTTCCAAGCCCTACAAAGAACAACATAAGCTTCTCAACCACCTAACGTATCTTTATGCAGATACCATTTTAAAATAATTTTGAAAATATTGTTTTGAAAATGGAAAATATTGTTTTTGAAAATAAATCGGATTCAAAGTTTTGAAATCAACCGGACTTTATTTTGTCAAATCTTGATGATTTCAAATTAAATATTTTCAAATGATATTTCATCAAAAGTCCGTTTATGCGTTATTATGTGGTGATCTAAAGATTTAATGTTATGTCATGGTATGATTTTCTTTAAAATCAAGGTCTTTCAAAATGAAATTTTTTCTGCTTTTTGTTTGATTGTGAAATTGTTTTATTTTACTTAAAAGATCTCTTAAAACTATCATACCGACACTAACAATATTTAATGTCTTTAATAGGTCTATAATATCATCTTTCAAAATTAAATCTTGCCACGCCTTTCCCTTAAAATTTTCCAAATGATTTAAATCAATCAGATCCAAAATCTCAATTGGTTTGAAATTTTTGATCGGGGAGAGATCGTGATTTAAATATCAAATCAATTTTAAAAGGGTAATTGTTTCTAAAGCATTCCTTCCTTCATGTGCCAAACGATTTTGTAATACATAATGCACATGATTGTGGAGGAGCATTTAACCAAAAACTAAAAGAGTATTTAAACAAAGCCACATATTCTCCCATGTTTTCTAAACCTTATTAAATCACTTGGGATCCAAAATCTCAATGGGTTTGATATTTTGATTGGGGAGAATCTATGATTTAATAATGAAATTTGATAAAGGATGATCGATTTGATTCAAAAGTGCTAGTTCTCTCTAATATGTGCTAAACTCTTTCGAGACGCACATATTGAGGGGAGCAAATGGTTTCTTAATGGCTTTTGTAATCGTGGATGTACTTAAAATGAACTCTTTCCTCTATGTGATAAAATTATTTAAAATATCCTATGCACATATTGAGGGGGAGAATTTACCAAGAAAATCAAAAGGCTTTTTCTAAGGAAATTGTGATCAAAGAAATTATTTCAAAAGAACTCTTGCCTCCATATGCTAAACAATTTCAAGATCATATGCACATGTTGAGGGGGAGCATTTCTAAAAGATCAAAACAATTAAGGTACAAAATGCTTTGATATTATATCACAAGTACCTTGATTGATTTTTCCAAATGATTTTCCAATTGGTTTCATGGAAGAATGAACAATACCAAAAGACCGACCAATTTACTTTATACATGGTGTTATAAGGATGGTTAGGTTAGGTATTCGTTCCATGATCCCGCCAGAGTCGAGGGATCTACCCATGGACAATCCACTAGAGAGTGTAGAGTCCTTAGGTATGATAAAAAAGGAGAAAAATGAGAATATGGGAAGAGTGCGGATCGAGAAAGAGCTAGAACTGGAATAAACCCAACAAGGTTCTCGTAATGAAGTCTCGTAAGTAATCAAGGGGTTGAAGAATGAAAAGAATTGAATGTAAAAGGGTGAAAAGAAATAGCCATCTAATAATTCAACCTTAGGCGTAAACCGGGTTCAATTCATATACTACCGGTGGTTACTAAGGTAACACCGGTATTGAAGACAAGATATCATGGACCCAGTGATGCACTGCACTACAACTTCCCAAGCTACTCAAGTTCTTCTTAAAAGGGCTTGTTTCATTCACACGGGAAACCGACATAATCTATTGACTTTCTCTTAGAGATTGGTGATATTGAAAAAGGAGACCCTCTCCCTAGTCTCCGGCATAGGAACCAAATATGCACGATTGAGTCTAGAGCCAAGAGATCATCCACAATATCTCGTTAGGACACAAAATTAATGATGACTTGCTGTTTCACACAATGTGGAAAGTAAGAATATATTAAGAGTCTTACGCATTATCCTTGTGGTATTGCCAGAACATCCGAGTGATATGTAAAAATATTCACAATGAAGATGGAAATCCTTCTAGAGCCAACATCAAACAAGCTCTTGGTGGGCGATATGTGAGATCTTCTCATAAGATCAAGCTTGTGACAACTGGATAGAAACGATGGGGAGATTCAATCTTGAATCAACCTTGGTCCAGGTTATGGATTGACGGATACCTTTGAGAAACCGGTCGTTGTGCTTAAAAACTCCTTTCTTTAGCACATCGACTGTGTACTAATATTTCAAAATAAAAGGTGTTTATGATTGATAATTGATTTTCATTAAAACCTTCGTTGTATTTCAAAAACAATTTCTATTGAGCGATACACCATTGTTGTTCAAATCTCTTCTCATCAATCGGTGAATCTTAATTACCGTTCACTCACTCCGTGTTGTCTTCTTTGGGATGTTCCGGTTTGAGAACGACTAGAGCAATTGCGAAACCCTGTCAAGGAAATTCTTCTAATTATACATGATCACAGCAAGTGCTTGTATCGATCAGCGGGAACCGTGGGCCGTGTACCTCAATTCAACGAAGTGATCAAAGACACTTTCGCGCGCTTTATTGTTAGCTGTTGTATGCGTGTACGCCCGACGCTTGTAGTCGATCGAATGAAGCGGTCAATCCATAGTCGCATGCTCACACAACACATTCATTTCTAAAGAAATCATGATTAGTGCATCAATGACTCGATATTTTCACTCCATGCTTCGCTACGCCGCAAATATCATGAATCAACTAAAGCTTCCGCTACTCCGATAAGAAAAAATCATGATCCAGAATGTGAGCATGTCGGTCCAAATGTCACAACATCACATAATACCAACACCACAATGGAAGATGTGGAAAACTAGAAGGGGGGGTTGAATATTTTTGCCAATTAAAACTTCCTTTTAATCTATTTAGATCGACTTATGTCAATCTATTTGGATGTGTGTGTTGGATGTTGATAAACAAGCATATAAAGGTAAGTAATGAAAAGATAAGAGTAAGAAGCACAAAACCACAACACGAGTATTTATATTGGTTCGGCTACAAGGACACCTTCCTTGCCCTACTCCACTCCCGAGTCACCTACTCGAGAGTTCGTAATCACTACACCAATCTCTTTATGGCGGAGAAGCCTTCACAACGTCGCCTACCCTTTTTTCGGTGCTAGGCTAACCACGGGTTCTTTCACCCAAGGTGAACCACACCTACACAACGTCGCCTACCCTTTATAAGGTACTAGGCTAAGTACCTAGTTCTTTCACTCCAAGGTGAACTAAACCTTCATAACGTCGCCTACCCTTTATTAGGTACTAGGCTAAGCACCTAGTTCCATTGCAATTGAGGAACTACTTCCACACTACACCAACGACTAATCCTAAAGGAGATCTACTCCTTTACAACATCATCAAGGATATCAATATCCTTGGATCTAATACTAGTCTATCTTGTACATCGAAACACACCATATCGAATGTACATCTAAGGTACCTTTCACTAATACCTTTGACTAGATCTACAAGACATCTTTCACTAATGTCTTGTGTCTTCACTTCTAAGCACCTTTCACTAATGCTTCTTTGTCTTGACTTCTAAGCACCCTTCACTAATGCTTCTTGTCTTGACTTCTAAGCACCTACCACAATTGCTTATCCTATAGGCGATAGAATCTTGATGAGTGTCTAAATACTCATCATTTTGTACCATTTAAAGCGCAAAACATCCGAAAACACTCGTAAATGCATCAAAATAATAAAAATATCACAAACAAGTGTTTTATGTGTTTTAAATGCAAAAATATCAAAATCGGTGAAAAACGATCAAATTTGCATAATTGGCGCTTTAGTCCCTCAAGTTTCAAAAGTTGTCAAAAGCAGTCCCCGGTAAATCTAAATAAAGAGAAATATTATTCAAGGTCCCGAAATATTCTAATTTGTCAAAATGGTCCTTGAATAAATCTTTTGTAAAATGGCGTAAAAGGTCCCCGAACTTTCAAAATTGTCAAGTTTGGTCCTCGAAAATTTGAAATTGTCAAAACAAGTCCTTGTACTTTTGAAGGTTGTCGGCTTTAGTCCTTGTAACAACTTTTGAATAATGGCAGGATTAGTCCTTCAAGAATTGGATAATTACATTTTAGTCCTTGTTATATTAAACTAAAACTTGACCCTTTCCCACATTTGACCCTCGCCTTACCCGTGAACCTTACCCATTTTGAACCCCCGGTCAACAAACCACCAAACCTCCATGTTGTTCCCTCCTTATCTTCCCTGCTTCCACTGGCTGCAATCGCAATTCCTCTCCCAATACACTCTCCCATCACCCTAATCTCTTCCACATCTCACCACTCATCATATACCTACTCCACCCCCTAGTTCTTGTGTAAGCCCCAAAGGTCAAATATTGGATTTCCGCTAAAATCACAAAATGGCCAAACGCCAAAAATCTCCCATTGGCTCGTAAGATTGGTGGGAAACACTCGGATGGACACGTGGAAGCAAATAGATGTATAAAAGGAAGAAAGAGGATGAGAAGATGGTAGTTAGTTTTTTAAATTTTCAATGTATGTCGTTTTTTCTTTAAACTGTTCTAATTAGTTTTTAAAATGTAATTTCAAGCTTTTATGTATTAAACCTTAGCTACTTAATGATTGTAATTCAATTTTGAGTATCAATTCAAAGTTTCACTTCAGTTTCATAATTTCAAGTGTACTGTTACAAAATCCATTTTCAAAATCTCATCTCCAGGTCTTTGACAGCTTATTCTTAAGTTTCATTAAGCTTATTTGAGCTATTTAAAGCTTTTGATAAGCTCACAATTCATTTCTAAGCAAATGTGGTATAGGGTCAATGAAAGTCAATTTGGAAGCTAAAATGGACAATGGTGATCTTAGGTGGATGCAGTGGTGATAATTGATTGAAATAGGTTAGGGAAATGCAGGTTTGGGGTTTGGTTTAGCTTACAACACCAATTGAATAGTTGTGAGTAAGTTTCTCAATTTCCAATTTCTAGTCAAATAGCATTTTCTGTTTGCACCTTTATCTATGTTTAATTTCAGTTCATACTTGTTTATTCAGTGTTAATTAAGGTCTTTAGAGTTAGTGTAATCAAGAAATCTTGCTTGTTTAGCAGTTTGTCAGTTATTAGTGCATAACAGTAGGTTTTAAGGTGTGTTTGGATCTGCCTATTAAACTGTGCTAAAGGTCTAAGTAATGCTTAGTTCTGTTGTTTAATGTTTGTGTAGTCATTTAAGACTCATTTGAGTCATTTACTTGTGCATTCAAACCTCCTAGGTCAAAATTTCAGATAATCTGTCCATTGAGCTCATCTGTTGGGATTATTGATTTCCAAAATCTTATTTTGTGCTTAGAATTCATAGACCTAGCTTCCTTCAGTCTCATTTCATCATAATATGTCATTTTCAGTTGGCAAATCATAATTAAAATCCAATAAAGTCAAATTTCCATGTTTTCATCAAAAGTCAAAAACATTGAAATCTCAGTTTTGGCTCAACTGGAGAGATTTTTAGTGAGCTCATGACTGAGTCAAATTCAGTGATCCTTGTTGTTTTTAAAACCTCTCTGGGTATATTTTCTTATTACCAATTTTACACAATTTTATGAATTTTCTTTAAGCCTTTAATCAGCTTGTCAAAGTGATGCCAAGTGCCCTGTGCAGGGGACTTAGCCTGCACAGGGCTTGAGCAGTTTTTGCCAAGCTTGTGCAGAGCTCATTTAAGCTCACCCAGGTCTAGTTTTTGGTATGCATGTTCCCAACCAAGTCTACTTTAGGTCTCTATAATTTATTTCCAGTTTCTAGCTTATTGGATTGCTTATTTTGTGGCTGCAAGTTGGTACCCTTTACTGTTTTTAAGCCAAACTCTCAATAAGCCAAATCTGTGCTAGCTTGTGATTTAGGTGGTTAGGCTTGTTTAAAATTGTTCCATATCAGTTCCTATAGCTTATAAAAGTTCCTCTTTGGTTTGGTAGCTTTTGGACTCCAATTGGTTTATTAAAGTCTTATTTATAAGCACTAGCTTCATCGATTTCAAATCCTTCCATACAAGCCCATGTTTTCCATTTTCCTAGCTTCCTAGTATTATTTTAGAGTTTTTTGAATTTTCAGATTTTTCCAAGCTTGTTTACTATTTTCTTAATTTAAATGAGTTTTAAGCATTTTAATTAGTATTTAATACAAAAATTAGAAAAGCTTCAAAAAATAATTTTCATTTTATTAAGTTAAGATAAATATAAAACCCAAAAAGTATTTTTCCATATTTTTCTTAGTTAAATTTGTATTTTTAAATAATTTAATTAGTTTTAAATAGTTTAAAATTCATAGAAAATAGAAAAATAATCGAAAATTACAAAAATAGTTTTGAAAATTCTAGTTTGATATTTTAGACTTTTCCATTTCATAATTTTATTTTTCTAGCTTTGTTTCCTGTTTTCTTGTATTTTAGGTCATTATTAATTAATTAAAAATAGTTTTTAATTAATAATAATTAGATAATTAGTTATAAAAATAATTTTCTTTTTCTAAATATTTTCTTTTATCATTAGGTTTATAAAATGTATTTTCATATTTTTAGGATTTATATTGTATAAGTTTCACTTTTTATTTTGGTCACGCCGGGATAGTGCTAATAGTCTTACGCTTAGCGTATTAGTTGTTTGAATACTCACTCTTTGTTTATACCATCCATCTGTATATGTTTATATTTTCTTATCCAAAAATACCAAAAATACTCTTCTCATTCCTCTTATCCGTATGATTCTATTTCTCTTACCCCCTCGAACCGTTTAATTCTATTTTTCTAAACCTCTAAATGTTTAATTCTCATGGCGACGATCAATTATCCTCGTTGTTTCCACTGCAAAAGCCGTATGGAAGAGGGTCAGCTCGATTGTCAGAATCCGGATTGTTTATGCAAGCGATGTGGAAGGATGGGTGCAAGCAAATATTGTTATTGGTGCGAATTATCGATAACTCTCGATGATTCTCCAAGTTTTTCGACCATCCGCCACAACCCGATGAACCCGCTCAAGAACCGGAGACCATAACGGAAGTGGTGGAAATTGCTAGCTCTCAGAGCACACCACTTGTCCCACCTCCTGATCTTTCTGAATGTTCTTCGAGACTTGATAGTCATCCAGATCACCATGTTGGTTTTGTTGATTCTTTGAATAAACCGATTCCTCTTCATAACTCTCAAATGCAATCGTTTATTCCTTGTGTCGGTTGTGGCGAACCTCTTTATGGTTCACCCTGTCGTTGGTGTACGTGTGTACAATGTGGTAATGATATTCATAACGGGAGTTGTTTGTTTTGTGGTTCGAGGAATTCATTTGATTATGATCCTAATCAGAACTCATTTAACGACTCCTCAAACTTTTCCAATTACCCACCACCCGACTCATCTTCATATAATCAACATGCTTGTCGTGAATTTTGTGGAGGTCCTCACCAAGGATTTGAGTGTCAATCCGGAAACACGTTTGTCTATGAACAGTTTTCGGCGATGCTCGTAACTTTGGATATGACCAAAATCCATATGATTCACCATCCGGACTCAACAGCTTTTCTTGTTGTGAGTCTCGTGGAGGTCCCCATTTCAGCTCTGATTGTCAAACAGGGAATCCAATTCCTTGTAACAATTACGACTATCCATATCACGACCAACCTCCACAGCACCATACGGTTCAAACTCCACCTGAGCCGTTGTCTCATGAAATCTCCCAGGATCTTGAAACCGCAATGAAATCACTTAATGATATGATGCAAAACTTCAAGGATCAAGTGAGTAATGAAAAGACCATGGGAGAATTGCTTGCCGAAGAGCGAGAAGAACGAGAGGCCCGCAAATCTAGGGAAGAATCATTAGTCCTAGAGCAAGCGGCTCTAAGGCATGCTCCCAATTTCTTAAGGCAGCTCTATATGATGATGACGAGGAGAGTTTTATCCTTTTAGAGATAATATTTCTCAACTCCTCGGTCGGTTGATATCCAGCGATTGAGATTCCATCTCAAACAATCGCTATCACACCAAGCTCCCACTCACTCTCGACCATGGGGACGAGCATCTTGACACTTGTTCACGAAAAGGAATCGGACGAATTCATAAAGTCTAGTGTTGAGAACCTTGTCCCAATCCCGAGAGAGTCACGAGGAACTTCGATCATGTGTGATTCTATCTCCCTATTGAGTGTTCAAAGATCATTTTGAAACTTTCTCCGATATTAGCGACGATTGTACTTCTCATGGAAACATCGAGTATGTTGAGGCATCACTCCCACATCGATGTCGATCATCATCTTGAGGAGTTCACCGATGAACTCACTCACATCAATCCACTCTTTGATTTCAAGTCGATCCGGGAGATCGAAGTCTCATTGATAATGATCGATCACTCACTTCTTATCCCAACAATCCAAATGAGAATGTTGATCACTTTGTTCCCGAAACATTCAAAGCTACTTTCACTAATCCTCTATTTGAATTCGACTCAATTCACTTTAATTTCGAGAATCCACTCTTTGATACTCGATTGAGGATAGTGATGAGTCTGATGGAACAAGAATCCACAGATTTACATCTTGTGATTGATTCTCTTCACGAGGAGTTCGCCGTGAACTCACTCATATCATATCTCGGCGGAGTATGATAACTCCCAAATTGATCATGACACACCGAGATTTGTCTTGATCACTTAAGCTTAAATGATGAGATTCATAATCACGAAATTATGGATCCTCCTATGGATGAAGATGAGTTAGTCATGATGTTTGTCATGATTTTCTTTCTCTTCTTCACCTATCCTGGCTTCTCTGTTCTTCACTCCTTCTGAATGAAGACATTATCTTTGACCCGAGCATTTCCATGTACCATTTGTGAGCCGGGTGCGTGCATCATATCTCATCGGTGTGGAACTTTCACGTACTTCAATGTTTATCCAAACATCTTGAATGAAAGTCGATGGAGATTGTCTCTTCCACTTACTTCCCATGAACCGTTAATTCTGGGGTCGAGTCAAGCTAGCGACTCGGTAATCAAAAACAATAGCTTAACATGGGTTCTCACCCGTGTGTACTACTACTAGTGTGGGGAGATGCCCACATGTTGTATATAGATCTAAAAATGATGAAAATTGTAAATATTAAAAAGAGAATAATTGTTGTGTTTCCACACTTAGCTAGTAAATGTTATCTTTTCGTTCTAAGTTCCGGCATTACAGCCGGTACTTTGAATATTGAGGACAATATTCATTTCTAAGTGTGGGGAAATTCGCGAATTTTGATCGTAAATGTACCCTTTAGTCCCTTTTTCCCCAAAATGGCCAAATTTAAAAAAAAAAAAAAAATTTAGTGGAAGTACTATGTACTAAACACAACAAATGGTAATCAGTCCACCATGTCTAACCCACATAAGGATGGCTAATCCAGAGCAAGCGGCTCTTGGTAAAGATATCTCAAAACCGTTGACGGCTTACAATTTGCCCAAAATTGTATGGTATTCACTCACCATATCCTTAAAAGTGAAGAGTTGGCTAGCCCGCAAGTTTATGGCTTGTGGTAAAGCGATGGAAAATCCATAATTGGTAATCAGCTCACCAAAGATAATATTGATAATTTATCTAAGAGTTGGCTAGTCCGAGCAAGCGGCTCGTAAAGACAAATCAAAACCGTTGAAAGTCGGTGGTTTGCTCAAAATCACATGGTTATCGGTGTACCATGGTTCTTACTTGAATCGAAACATTTGGCTACTCCGAAGTAATGGCTTTTGGTAAAGAGATAGAATCCATTAATTTTTCTCAAAACATTGCTAGGGACTAGCAATATCTTAGTGTGGGGATTGATGAGTGTCTAAATACTCATCATTTTGTACCATTTAAGCGCAAAAACATCCGAAAACACTCGAAATGCATCAAAATAATAAAATATCACAAACAAGTGTTTTATGTGTTTTAAATGCAAAATATCAAAATCGGTGAAAACGATCAAATTTGCATAATTGGCGCTTTAGTCCCTCAAGTTTCAAAAGTTGTCAAAAACAGGTCCTGGTAAATCTAAATAAAGAGAAATGTTATTCAAGGTCCCCGAAATATTCTAATTTGTCAAAATGGTCCTTGAATAAATCTTTGTAAATGGCGAAAAGGTCCTCGAACTTTCAAAATTGTCAAGTTTGGTCCTCGGAAAATTTGAAATTGTCAAAACAAGTCCTTGTACTTTTGAAGGTTGTCGGTTTTAGTCCTTGTAACAACTTTTGAATAATGGCGAGATTAGTCCTTCAAGAATTGGATAATTACATTTTAGTCCTTGTTATATTAAACTAAAACTTGACCCTTCCCACATTTTGACCCCTCGCTTACCCGTGAACCCTTACCCATTTTGAACCCCGGTCAACAAACCACCAAACCTCCACAAGTGTTCCTCCCTTATCTTCCCGCTTCTCCACTTGGCTCAGAATCGCAATTCCTCTCCCAATACACTCTCCCATCACCCTAATCTCTTCCACATCTCACCACTCATCATATACCTACTCCACCCCCCCCCCTAGTTGTCGATGAAGCCCCAAAGGTCAAATATTGGATTTCCCGCCAAAATCACAAAATGGCCAAAACGGCCAAAAATCTCCCATTGGCTCAGAAGATTGGTGGGAAACACTCAGATGGACACGTGGAAGCAAATAGATGTATAAAAAGGAAGAAAGAGGATGAGAAGATGGTAGTTAGTTTTTTAAATTTTCAATGTATGTCGTTTTTTCTTTAAACTGTTCTAATTAGTTTTTAAAATGTAATTTCAAGCTTTTATGTATTAAACCTTAGCTACTTAATGATTGTAATTCAATTTTGAGTATCAATTCAAAGTTTCACTTGTTTCATAATTTCAAGTGTCTGTTACAAAATCCATTTTCAAAATCTCATCTCCGTGTCTTTGATGACTTATTCTTAAGTTTCATTAAGCTTATTTGAGCTATTTAAAGCTTTTGATAAGCTCACAATTCATTTCTAAGCAAATGTGGTATAGGGTCAATGAAAGTCAATTTGGAAGCTAAAATGGACAATGGTGATCTTAGGTGGATGCAGTGGTGATAATTGATTGAAATAGGTTAGGGAAATGCAGGTTTGGGGTTTGGTTTAGCTTACAACACCAATTGAATAGTTGTGAGTAAGTTTTCAATTTCCAATTTCTAGTCAAATAGCATTTTCTGTTTGCACCTTTATCTATGTTTAATTTCAGTTCATACTTGTTTATTCAGTGTTAATTAAGGTCTTTAGAGTTAGTGTAATCAAGAAATCTTGCTTGTTTAGCAGTTTGTCAGTTATTAGTGCATAACAGTAGGTTTTAAGGTGTGTTTGGATCTGCCTATTAAACTGTGCTAAAGGTCTAAGTAATGCTTAGTTCCTGTTGTTTAATGTTTGTGTAGTCATTTAAGACTCATTTGAGTCATTTACTTGTGCATTCAAACCTCCTAGGTCAAAATTTCAGATAATCTGTCCATTGAGCTCATCTGTTGGGATTATTGATTTCCAAAATCTTATTTTGTGCTTAGAATTCATAGACCTAGCTTCCTTCAGTCTCATTTCATCATAATATGTCATTTTCAGTTGGCAAATCATAATTAAAATCCAATAAAGTCAAATTTCCATGTTTTCATCAAAAGTCAAAAACATTGAAATCTCGGCCGCTCAACTGGAGAGATTTTAGTGAGCTCATGACTGAGTCAAATTCAGTGATCCTTGTTGTTTTTAAAACCTCTCGGGTATATTTTCTTATTACCAATTTTACACAATTTTATGAATTTTCTTTAAGCCTTTAATCGCCTTGTCAAAGTGATGCAAGTGCCTGTCAGGGACTTAGCTGCATGAGGCTTGAGCGGTTTTGCCAAGCTTGTGCAGAGCTCATTTAAGCTCACCAGGTCTAGTTTTGGTATGCATGTTCCCAACCAAGTCTACTTTAGGTCTCTATAATTTATTTCAGCTTTCTAGCTTATTGGATTGCTTATTTTGTGGCCGCAAGTGGTACCCTTTATCGCTTTTAAGCCAAACTCTCAATAAGCCAAATCATGCTAGCTTGTGATTTAGGTGGTTAGGCTTGTTTAAAATTGTTCCATATCAGTTCCTATAGCTTATAAAAGTTCCTCTTTTGGTTTGGTAGCTTTTGGACCCAATTGGTTTATTAAAGTGCTTATTTATAAGCACTAGCTTCATCAGTTTCAAATCCTTCCATACAAGCCCATGTTTTCCATTTTCCTAGCTTCCTAGTATTAGTTTAGAGTTTTTTGAATTTTCAGATTTTTCCAAGCTTGTTTACTATTTTTCTTAATTTAAATGAGTTTTAAGCATTTTTAATTAGTATTTAATACAAAAATTAGAAAAGCTTCAAAAATAATTTTCATTTTTATTAAGTTAAGATAAATATAAAAACCCAAAAAGTATTTTTCCATATTTTCTTAGTTAAATTTGTATTTTAAATAATTTAATTAGTTTTAAATAGTTTAAAATTCATAGAAAATAGAAAAATAATCGAAAATTACAAAAATAGTTTTGAAAATTCTAGTTTGATATTTTAGACTTTTCCATTTCATAATTTTATTTTTCTAGCTTTGTTTCTGTTTTCTTGTATTTTAGGTCATTATTAATTAATTAAAAATAGTTTTAATTAATAATAATTAGATAATTAGTTATAAAAATAATTTTCTTTTTCTAAATATTTTCTTTTATCATTAGGTTTATAAAAATGTATTTTTCATATTTTTAGGATTTATATTGTATAAGTTTCACTTTTTATTTTGGCGCCGCTGCCGGGGAGCAGTGCTAATAGTCTTACGTTTAGCAGATTAGTTGTTTGAATACTCACTCTTTGTTTATACCATCCATCTGTATATGTTTATATTTTCTTATCCAAAAATACCAAAAATACTCTTCTCATTCCTCTTATCCGTATGATTCTATTTCTCTTACCCCCTCGAACCGTTTAATTCTATTTTTCTAAACCTCTAAATGTTTAATTCTCATGGCGACGATCAATTATCCTCGTTGTTTCCACCGCAAAAGCCGTATGGAAGAGGGTCACCGATTGTCGAATCCGGATTGTTTATGCAAGCGATGTGGAAGGATGGGTGCAAGCAAATATTGTTATTGGTGCGAATTATCCGATAACTCTCGATGATTCTCCAAGTTTTTCGACCATCCGCCACAACCCGATGAACCCGCTCAAGAACCGGAGACCATAACGGAAGTGGTGGAAATTGCTAGCTCTCGAGCACACCACTTGTCCCACCTCCCGATCTTTCCGAATGTTCTTCGAGACTTGATAGTCATCCGGATCACCATGTTGGTTTTGTTGATTCTTTGAATAAACCGATTCCTCTTCATAACTCTCAAATGCAATCGTTTATTCCTTGTGTCGGTTGTGGCGAACCTCTTTATGGTTCACCACGTCGTTGGTGTGCGTGTGTACAATGTGGTAATGATATTCATAACGGAGTTGTTTGTTTTGTGGTTCGAGGAATTCATTTGATTATGATCCTAATCGAACTCATTTAACGACTCCTCAAACTTTTCCAATTACCCACCACACCGACTCATCTTCATATAATCAACATGCTTGCCGTGAATTTTGTGGAGGTCCTCACCAAGGATTTGAGTGTCAATCCGAAACACGTTTGTCTATGAGCAGTTTTCGGCGATGCTCGTAACTTTGGATATGACCAAAATCCATATGATTCACGGTCCGAGACTCAACATTTCTTGTTGTGAGTCTGTGGAGGTCCCCATTTCACTCGATTGTCAAACAGGAATCCAATTCCTTGTAACAATTACGACTATCCATATCACGACAACCTCCACAACACCATACGGTTCAAACTCCACCGAGCCGTTGTCTCATGAAATCTCCGTGATCTTGAAACCGCAATGAAATCACTTAATGATATGATGCAAAACTTCAAGGATCAAGTGAGTAATGAAAAGACCATGGGAGAATTGCTTGCCGAAGAGCGAGAAGAACGAGAGGCCCGCAAATCTAGGGAAGAATCATTAGTCCTAGAGCAAGCAGCTCTAAGGCGTTCCCAATTTCTTAAGGCCGCTCTATATGATGATGACGAGGAGAGTTTTTATCCTTTTAGAGATAATATTCTCAACTCCTCGATCGGTTGATATCAGCAGTTGAGATTCCATCTCAAACAATCGCTATCACACCAAGCTCCCACTCACTCTCGACCATGGGGACGAGCATCTTGACCTGTTCTCGAAAAGGAATCGGACGAATTCATAAAGTCTAGTGTTGAGAACCTTGTCCCAATCCCGAGAGAGTCACAGGAACTTCGATCATGTGTGATTCTATCTCCCTATTGAGTGTTCAAAAGATCATTTTGAAACTTTCTCCGATATTAGCGACGATTGTACTTCTCATGGAAACATCGAGTATGTTGAGGCATCACTCCAGCGACCGATGTCGATCATCATCTTGAGGAGTTCACCGATGAACTCACTCGCATCAATCCACTCTTTGATTTCGAAGTCGATGCGGGAGGCGAAAGTCTCATTGATAATGATCGATCACTCACTTCTTATCCCAACAATCCAAATGAGAATGTTGATCACTTTGTTCCCGAAACATTCAAAGCTACTTTCACTAATCCTCTATTTGAATTCGACTCGAATTCACTTTAATTTCGAGAATCCACTCTTTGATACTCGATTGAGGATAGTGATGAGTCTCTGATGGAACAAGAATCCAGATTTACATCTTGTGATTGATTCTCTTCACGAGGAGTTCGCGGTGAACTCACTCATATCATATCTCCACCGGAGTATGATAACTCCCAAATTGATCATGACACACCGAGATTTGTCTTGATCACTTAAGCTTAAATGATGAGATTCATAATCACGAAATTATGGATCCTCCTATGGATGAAGATGAGTTAGTCATGATGTTTGTCATGATTTTCTTCTCTTCTTCACCTATCCGTGGCTTCTCTGTTCTTCACTCCTTGGGAATGAAGACATTATCTTTGACCGAGCATTTCCATGTACCATTTGTGAGCCGGGTGCCGTCTGCTGTATCTCATCGGTGTGGAACTTTCACGTACTTCAATGTTTATCCAAACATCTTGAATGAAAGTCGATGGAGATTGTCTCTTCCACTTACTTCCCCATGAACCGATTAATTGGGGTCGAGTCAAGCTAGCGACTCGGTAATCAAAAACGATAGCTTAACATGGGTTCTCACCCGTGTGTACTACCACTAGTGTGGGGAGATGCCCCATGTTGTATATAGATCTAAAAATGATGAAAATTGTAAATATTAAAAAGAGAATAATTGTTGTGTTTCCACACTTAGCTAGTAAATGTTATCTTTTCGTTCTAAGTTTCGACATTACAGTAGGTACTTTGAATATTGAGGACAATATTCATTTCTAAGTGTGGGGAAATTCGCGAATTTTGATCGTAAATGTACCCTTTAGTCCCTTTTTCCCCAAAATGGCCAAATTTAAAAAAAAAAATTTTTAGTGGAAGTACTATGTACTAAACACAACAAATGGTAATCAGTCCACCATGTCTAACCCACATAAGGGGCGGCTAATCCAGAGCAACGGCTCTTGGTAAAGATATCTCAAAACCGTTGACTTACAATTTGCCCAAAATTGTATGGTATTCACTCACCATATCCTTAAAAGTGAAGAGTTGGCTAGCCCGCAAGTTTATGGCTTGTGGTAAAGGCGATGGAAAATCCATAATTGGTAATCAGCTCACCAAAGATAATATTGATAATTTATCTAAGAGTTGGCTAGTCCGAGCAAACGGCTACGGTAAAGACAAATCAAAACCGTTGAAAGTCGGTGGTTTGCTCAAAATCACATGGTTATCGGTGTACCATGGTTCTTACTTGAATGAAACATTTGGCTACTCGAGTAATGGCTTTTGGTAAAGAGATAGAATCCATTAATTTTTCTCAAAACATTGCTAGGGACTAGCAATATCTTAGTGTGGGGGATTGATGAGTGTCTAAATACTCATCATTTTTGTACCATTTAAAGCGCAAAAACATCCGAAAACACTCGAAATGCATCAAAATAATAAAATATCACAAACAAGTGTTTTATGTGTTTTAAATGCAAAAATATCAAAATCGGTGAAAACGTATCAAATTTGCATAATTGGCGGTTTAGTCCTCAAGTTTCAAAAGTTGTCAAAAGCAGTCCACGGTAAATCTAAATAAAGAGAAATGTTATTCAAGGTCCCGAAATATTCTAATTTGTCAAAATGGTCCTTGAATAAATCTTTTGTAAAATGGCGAAAAGGTCCCCGAACTTTCAAAATTGTCAAGTTTGGTCCTGGAAAATTTGAAATTGTCAAAACAAGTCCTTGTACTTTTGAAGGTTGTCGGTTTAGTCCTTGTAACAACTTTTGAATAATGGCGAGATTAGTCCTTCAAGAATTGGATAATTACATTTTAGTCCTTGTTATATTAAACTAAAACTTGACCCTTTCCACATTTGACCCCTGCCTTACCGTGAACCCTTACCTTTTGAACCCCTGGTCAACAAACCGATCAAACCTCCATGATGTTCCCTCCCTTATCTTCCCGCTTCCTCCACTGACTGCTCGCAATTCCCCTCCCAATACACTCTCCCATCACCTTATCTCTTCCACATCTCACCACTCATCATATACCTACTCCACCCCCTAGTTCTTGTGAAGCCCCAAAGGTCAAATATTGATTTCCGCTAAAATCACAAAATGGCCAAACGGCCAAAAATCTCCCATTGGCTCGGAAGATTGGTGGGAAACACTCGGATGGACACGTGGAAGCAAATAGATGTATAAAAGGAAGAAAGAGGATGAGAAGATGGTAGTTAGTTTTTAAATTTTCAATGTATGTCGTTTTTCTTTAAACTGTTCTAATTATTTTTAAAATGTAATTTCAAGCTTTTATGTATTAAACCTTAGCTACTTAATGATTGTAATTCAATTTTGGGTATCAATTCAAAGTTTCACTTTGGTTTCATAATTTCAAGTGTCTTGTTACAAAATCCATTTTCAAAATCTCATCTCCGGTCTTTGACGACTTATTCTTAAGTTTCATTAAGCTTATTTGAGCTATTTAAAGCTTTTGATAAGCTCACAATTCATTCTAAGCAAATGTGGTATAGGGTCGATGAAAGTCAATTTGGAAGCTAAAATGGACAATGGTGATCTTAGGTGGATGCAGTGGTGATAATTGATTGAAATAGGTTAGGGAAATGCAGGTTTGGGGTTTGGTTTAGCTTACAACACCAATTGAATAGTTGTGAGTAAGTTTCTCAATTTCCAATTTCTAGTCAAATAGCATTTTCTGTTTGCACCTTTATCTATGTTTAATTTCAGTTCATACTTGTTTATTCAGTGTTAATTAAGGTCTTTAGAGTTAGTGTAATCAAGAAATCTTGCTTGTTTAGCAGTTTGTCAGTTATTAGTGCATAACAGTGGGTTTTAAGGTGTGTTTGGATCGCCTATTAAAGCGTGCTAAAGGTCTAAGTAATGCTTAGTTCCTGTTGTTTAATGTTTGTGTAGTCATTTAAGACTCATTTGAGTCATTTACTTGTGCATTCAAACCTCCTAGGTCAAAATTTCAGATAATCTATCCATTGAGCTCATCTGTTGGGATTATTGATTTCCAAAATCTTATTTTGTGCTTAGAATTCATAGACCTAGCTTCCTTCGGTCTCATTTCATCATAATATGTCATTTTCAGTTGGCAAATCATAATTAAAATCCAATAAAGTCAAATTTCCATGTTTTCATCAAAAGTCAAAACATTGAAATCTCGGTTTAGCTCAATGGAGAGATTTTAGTGAGCTCATGGTGAGTCAAATTCAGTGATCCTTGTTGTTTTAAAACCTCTCGGGTATATTTTCTTATTACCAATTTTACACAATTTATGAATTTTCTTTAAGCCTTTAATCACTTGTCAAAGTGATGCCAAGTGCCTGTCTGAGGGACTTAGCTGCATTGAGGCTCGGCGGTTTTGCCAAGCTTGTGCGAGCTCATTTAAGCTCACCCAGGTCTAGTTTTTGGTATGCATGTTCCCAACCAAGTCTACTTTAGGTCTCTATAATTTATTTCAGTTTCTAGCTTATTGGATTGCTTATTTTGTGGTCGTAAGTTGGTACCCTTTACTGTTTTTAAGCCAAACTCTCAATAAGCCAAATCTGTGCTAGCTTGTGATTTAGAAGGTTAGGCTTGTTTAAAATTGTTCCATATCAGTTCCTATAGCTTATAAAAGTTCCTCTTTTGGTTTGGTAGCTTTTGGACTCCAATTGGTTTATTAAAGTGCTTATTTATAAGCACTAGCTTCATCAGTTTCAAATCCTTCCATACAAGCCCATGTTTTTCCATTTTTCCTAGCTTCCTAGTATTATTTTAGAGTTTTTTTGAATTTTTCAGATTTTTCCAAGCTTGTTTACTATTTTTCTTAATTTAAATGAGTTTTTAAGCATTTTTAATTAGTATTTAATACAAAAAATTAGAAAAAGCTTCAAAAAAATAATTTTTCATTTTTATTAAGTTAAGATAAATATAAAAACCCAAAAAAGTATTTTTCCATATTTTTCTTAGTTAAATTTGTATTTTTAAATAATTTAATTAGTTTTAAATAGTTTAAAATTCATAGAAAATAGAAAAATAATCAGAAAATTACAAAAATAGTTTTGAAAATTCTAGTTTGATATTTTAGACTTTTCCATTTCATAATTTTATTTTTCTAGCTTTGTTTCCTGTTTTCTTGTATTTTAGGTCATTATTAATTAATTAAAAATAGTTTTTAATTAATAATAATTAGATAATTAGTTATAAAAATAATTTTCTTTTTCTAAATATTTTCTTTTATCATTAGGTTTATAAAAATGTATTTTTCATATTTTTAGGATTTATATTGTATAAGTTTCACTTTTTATTTTGTACGTTTACGTAATTTTAATTTAAACGTAAGTTTTTAGTTTTTAAACGTTCATCAATTTTAAAAATAGTGATAGCGTTTATTTAATAGATTTTATCTTTTTATTTTCCTTTAATTTGCATTCAAGCCCCTGTAGTTTATGGGCTTTTCCTTAGTTATAATCAAACCACAATCTCCTTTCCCGCTCAAATCTCCGATCACTACATCGTTTGACTATTCTCGCACAAACCGGGACTTAACGACTGGGAAACACTATACTCTCCCGATCTTCATTGAGTTGGTGTGTGAGCTGTTTTAAGTTCCTTACTGCTGATTATTCACAAGTGATCAGCTCGCGTGAGAAAACTTGACGGTTTCGCACCAATCAGATACCCTTTACTAATATCTTCGTCTTGACACTTGAGACATCTTTCACTAATGTCTTCAACACTACACTTCTTTGAAGAAAGAAAGAGATCATCAACAAGAGGACTTCAATAGCCTTGATGATGAGGAAGCATGGCAACTCATGGACTTGAGCTTGCTCGACTTCAAAGGTGGTGATCTTGCCTTTAAGAGGAACCTAGAAGATCACAAAAAAAAACAAAACTACAAACATAGATCTCTTGGATCAGTTAGATTTAACTCAGGGGAGAAAGTGTGTTAGAAAGGGATTGAAAGGGGTGAGAAACAATGAAGAAATGGCTCACTATTTATAGAGGAAAAACCTCTCGTTCCCGGATCCCACGGATCCCTTCCACTGGGATCCGGCTAGCACAAAGCCGTGGATCGTGGAACGCTCCTCTTTGCCCATGGGTATTTTTTGTTATGGGTCATGGGTCATGGGTTATGGTTTGATCCATGGTTTTCTTTCTAGATACAATGAACATGGTCAATGGTATATATAAAACCAAGGGTTATGGGTCAATACCATTTGCTAGTTTTTAACCATTTTAGTATACTTAGTTTAAGTATGTGCTAACCCAATATGTAAACATTAGTTGTTATACATATGTATATCTAAAGTATAAAATCACTTATACTAGTTTTAGTGTTTTATGTGAAAGCGTAAGTGTGTTAGAAAACTATTTGTTCAAACCATTTACGTATTTTATTTGTTTCGTTAATATGATTTTACGTTTGTTATCGACAAAACATTTGAAGATCGTAGAATATAAATAAATGTTTTTACGGCTTATTTGTATTAACAATCTCCCCCTTTTTGTTGATGACAAAACATAAATTATTTTAAGGAAAAGCTAAAATTCGTAAAAGTTTGAATTTGTAGTTTTTACTTTCTTCTCTCCCTTTTTGTCGAAATAAAATGAGCTTTGAAAGAAAGCAACACTTTGTTTTTAAAAAGAATGTGAAAATTAGAAAAGAAATAAGAAATAAAAAGCAAGTAACGGAAAGGATCTCGTCGTTACTCCCCTCGACGAGTCCATCCCTCGATGGGCCTAGAAAGTAATGCTAATCTAGTTCTACCGCAAATTTTTGCAAAGTTTACGTCTATTTGTGGTGTGCTCCCCTAGATGATTGGAATTTTGCAACGGAAGTCATGAAATATAAATCTAAGATTGCAAGTAATTTTGCAATGTATTGTTTTGACACCAAGCTCCCCTTAGCTTTAGGGTGTCAAATTCTTCATGTGTTAATTGAATAACTACAAAACAAAGGTTAGAAACAAGTATAATTCACAATTTCGTAAATGTGGTCCAAGTTAGTTAGGAAAATAGTTTCTGTCTCACGGATCCACGGTTCCCTCCTAGTAGGGATCCGTCTCAGCACTCGAGGATCCGTCTGGTCGATGAATAAAATCAGCAAAGGTGATATAACAAGTAATGTCATCACTAAGATGAGGTATGAATACAAGGTAATCATATGCTCAGAAAAATAACAAGTAGCATGTAATTCCATTTAATAAAATAAGAGTTATGATATACATGACTCTAAAAATAAGAAAATAAACAATACATGACTAGGAATTTCTAGACTAGCTAACGCTTGATGCTAGGACACCACTAAAATCTTCTAGCTCAAGTTTTGTTTAGGTTTAACCTCGTCGAAACGTTCGAGAAGATGATAGAACATGAAACGTTGGTCTTCTCGTACTTCATGTATCAAACTTTCAACATGTTGACAATGATAGCAATCTTTGTCATGGCTAGGTAGTGGTGGTGGAAGAAATGAAATGGCTTGATGCTAAGGATCAAGTGAATCGGCTTGCGGAGCTTCAAATGATGGAGGAATTGGTGGAGGTGCAATTGAGAATGACTCAACCAAGAATGATGGTGGTGGTAGAGAAGTGTCAACTTCCATATGGTCGGGTGGTTGACTTTGATGATTTCTCATAATCCAAATGGGATTATATGATGGAAACGGCGAAAAGGAAGCCGGAGCAAGTGTTGACTCAACACCTTGATTTTGAACCATTATTCCTCCTAATGAGGAGAATGTTGTCGTGAAGCGGATGAGACGGCCTAGAGGCAAGTCCTCTAAATTGTAGAGGTGTGGTGATGATAGTGGGGATGTAAATGAAATAGCTCTAGGATTCAATGGTGATGGTTTAGTGGAGATAATATTGCTTGGCCTAGGAGGTATGGTGGTGTTTGGCATTGGTAGTTTTGTGGGTACTATCCTTTTGGGAATTGGTTTGATTGGATGATGAAGAATTCTATCATTTATTGGCTTGACGAGAGATGATTCGGTTGAGGAGATTTCGTGTATAACACGAGCCTTTTTCATGGGTGGTTCTTTGGTGGACAAGTTACTACTTGGGGTTTTCCTCATGATGAGATGATTTCAAGAGGTTGCAAGAGCTGAAAGTTAGGATTAGAGTGATGACTATGGAGGTCCTAACAAGGTGGTTTATAAACTAAGAGATTTGGCAAGTGCATTTAAGCTTTAAGCCACTAGGATTCATTGGAATGTGATAATTGACATGCACAAGAGTCAACTTCAGAGGTTGCACTGATCTAGGAACTCATTTAAGATGATATGGAGTGTTTGAGTTAGGAAGATGAGTTGAAATGATTGTTTTAGCAAGATTTGACCTATACCGTCATTCGTATCCCACGGTTCCCTCCTCGGAGGGATCCGTCTAGGCAATCCTAGGGATCCGTCTCTCGGCAGACTATGAAAGAGTGGAAATGATGTTTCTAAGATCTAAGACCTATATCATCTTGAGTGTTTCAGTCCTCCCAAGTGTTTTAAATGAAGGATGCTTGAGTACTTGAAGGTAATGAATGATGTAGCTAATGATTGTCATTTATGGAAGGATTTGGAACTTTCAAGAGTACCAATGGATGAGCAAGGATGACACTAAAGATTTAGAGTGTCAATTGAAACTAAATGATCCTAGAGATCAGGTTGTGTCTTAGGATAGTGTTTTGGAAAATATCCTAGAAGCTTTGAGATGGGAAAACTAGATTTTGATCAACTTTGATAAATTTTGAGGTGAGGATGATTAATGAGCAATTTTGCCATAATCGAAAGATTTCTAAGGCTAGATGTGAGGGATCAAGTAGAAAAATGAAGTGTGAGTTTGGGAGTGAAAGAGTAATGGATTAAAAATGAAATGATAGATCTACAAGCGTCTTAGAGTGTGATCTAGGTGAGTGAGTAGGAAGGATCAACCTATCTTGATAAGGACTTAATTTGCCTTAAGACACTATGTTTAGCTTAGTGTGAGGTGTTCTAAGGATATGTTTGAAATATAATGCTTGCAATTGCATTTTCTGTTTGCCGGATCCCACGGTTCCCTAAAGATAGGGATCCGTCTAGCACAAACATTGGGATCCGTCCATCTGCTCAGCAGAACCTTTACTAAAGGCATGCAATGATCTTGACAATGCATTATATTCCAATATTAGTTAAAGGAGTTCTAAAACTAAGATATCAAATGTAAGATGTTTTATTTCCTGAAGGAAATAGGATTACATTGATAAAGCACGAGTAGAGTAGAATTGATCCTATTTGAAATACTACTAAACTCCTTGAGTGTTTTTGCTAGAAGGATCATTATGTGATTGATGAGTGTTGGTGGAGTCAACAATGAAGAAAGTCTTCATGAGAGATATGTTTAGCGGTTCCATCATCTTGTTCACAAGCACGTACAACGGACTTTGAAATTGAGGATGGAAGTGCATAACATTATGATAGAGGCGTGTCAATAACATTCCATAAGGGATGAGTTTATTCTTGGAGCCTTGAAGATTTGCAACCGCCTTATGAAGAAGTAGGCGAGATTGTATGGTTGTTGTGTTAGCAAACAGTACAACATGTGAGCACAACAAGCGGGAAGAATTTCTCGATTTCCCCTATGACTCCAAACATTTTCACGTAGGATGAGTTCAAGAGGCTTGTACTCTTCTCAGATATCCCTTGTAAATATAATGTTTGGATCGGAGTAATATGGTCGAGGTTTGCATATTATGCGATTTAAATCTTCCGGAGAGGGTATGTGTGAACAATATGGACTATTCTCTTCATGAGAGTTGAAGAGAGAATCAAGAGACCAATCTTTGGTGAAGGCACATTGTCCATGATTTGGAATCCGGAGGATGTGAGCAAAATTCCCAAGGGTTAGAGTGAACTTTTGGTTTTTGATATAAAACCAAAGGGATGAGAGCGATCCTCGTTACGTAACGAGTTCGACTTGATGAAGAATTCCATTATGAACCTTGGACATATCTTCTCGTTGATTTCAAAAGACATTCTAGTCCTATGGCTCGGAAGGAGGTATTGATACCTTCTTCAATTCTAGAGAGGTGTCTACAATACGTCCTTCGTGGAAGTGGCGGTTTTCGAGATTATTGAACCCACGGACATGATTGCGGTGTGTTGGGTTCAAGAGATGTTAGGAGTGTAGACGCTAGAGAGTGAAGAGTTAAACTCATATACATGCGACATAGTGACACCTATAGAAAGAGATGAGTTAATAGAAAGTGATATTTGTGATCAACCTATGATTATCTAACGTTTTATTAGATTTTTATTAACAATGGTTTTAACAAGAATGACACTTAACTCAACGCTTTGACTTTCTAGTGGATTATTATTTTGCATGAAAACTATTTTCGAAGAATGGATCCCACGGTTCCTTTACAAAAGGGATCCGCTAGTATATCTTCAGGGATCCGTGGATGCGTAGTAGCGTAAATGATTTGATAAAACAAAGGTTTTACGCTTTTTATACCACTAAATATGTTTTATCCTACATTTTCTTTTAGCATGCATACATGACTTCTAATGTATCACGAAGAATATAAAACATATAAATCAAAAGGAGTGACAAACACATTATGATAACAATAACCTAGATAAACCGGATCATTAATAATATTGCATTTCAATACTAAGGATGATACAAAGGATTGGGTATATAACCCCAATATAGATTAACAACACAAAATAAATGTCTCCGTATGTGAACTTCATCATAGGGAACACAAGTGCGATAAGTGTTAGAGCGATGAGCACGAGTGCGATGTAAACCATGTTGATGATGGATCTTCTTTGTTTCGATTTGAGATAGAATGAGGAGGAAGATGAAGTTTTTGAATGAGAGGAAATTTTTGAAATTGGAAGATTTGAAAAAATGAGGGTTTGATGAGATGGTCGATGGTGGGAGTATTTATGGGGAAGGAGGAATTTTGAGATTTGTGTTTTGTTTTATTAGAAGATATGATTTTTGGATTAAGTTAGATAAAACACAATTATTATAAACCATGATTTCTAGATGGAGGAGTGACACATATGTGAGAAAAAGCTTCCTAATGAAGCTATATGTAAAACATGTGTAAACACGAAATCTACTCAAATAAATGCCTAACAAATAACACTTATTTATTAAACTAATATCATTTAGATATAAGTGGAAAGTCATACCTCGAATGCACTTAGGAATGTCTTTACAAATGACACAAAAATGTCACTTAGACGATTCCCGCCTTTGCGCTTAAGATACCTTCTTAAGGAAGGTATTCTTGTTACCAAGCGACTCCTAAAGCTTGGTGGGTATGAGCTTTGACTAATCAACATGACAAAGAAGATTAGTGCAATTAAGTAAAAGAAATAAAAAGAAATGTTGTTATCAACTCAACATCCAAACATATAGTTTTTAAAAAAAACATGGTGTTTGTTTTTATGAAAAACCTTCTTTATAGTTTTCAATTAACTATGGATCGTATCAAGTTTTTAAAGTACAATATACATCAAGAAACTTGGTAACGAAGCTCGATGCCAATGTGGAAAACTAGAAGGGGTTGAATAGTTTTGCCAATTAAAACTTCCTTTAATCTATTTAGATCGACTTATGTCAATCTATTTGGATGTGTGTTGGATGTTGATAAACAAGCATATAAAGGTAAGTAATGAAAAGATAAGAGTAAGAAGCACAAAACCACAACACAGTATTTATATTGGTTCGGCTAATGGGACACCTTCCTTGCCCTACTCCACTCCCCCGAGTCACCTACTCGAGAGTTCGTAATCACTACACCAATCTCCTTATGGTGGAGAAGCCTTCACAACGTCGCTTACCCTTTTTAGGTGCTAGGCTAACCACCGGGTTCTTTCACCCAAGGTGAACTACACCTACACAACGTCGCCTACCCTTTATAAGGTACTAGGCTAAGTACCTAGTTCTTTCACTCCAAGGTGAACTACTGACTTCACAACGTCGCCTAACCTTTATTAGGTACTAGGCTAGCACCTAGTTCCATTGCAATGGAGGAACTACTACCACACTACACCAACGACTAATCCCAAAGGAGATCTACTCCTTTACAACATCATCAAGGATATCAATATCCTTGGATCTAATACTAGTCTATCTTGTACATCGAAACACACCATATCGAATGTACATCTAAGGTACCTTTCACTAATACCTTTGACTATATCTACAAGACATCTTTCACTAATGTCTTGTGTCTTTACTTCTAAGCACCTTTCACTAATGCTTCTTTGTCTTGACTTCTAAGCACCCTTCACTAATGCTTCTTGTCTTGACTTCTAAGCACCTACCACAAGTTATTATCCTATAGACGATAGATACCCTTTACTAATATCTTCGTCTTGACACTTGAGACATCTTTCACTAATGTCTTCAACACTACACTTCTTTGAAGAAAGAAAGAGATCATCAACAAGAGGACTTCAATAGCCTTGATGATGAGGAAGCATGGAAACTCATGGACTTGAGCTTGCTCGACTTCAAAGGTGGTGATTTGCCTTTAAGAGGAACCTAGAAGATCACACAAAAACAAAACTACAAACATAGATCTCCTGGATCTAGGGTTAGTGAGATTTAACTCAGGGGAGAAAGTGTGTTAGAAAGGGATTGAAAGGGGTGAGAAACAATGAAGAAATGGCTCACTATTTATAGAGGAAAACCTCTACTATTCCGGATCCCACGGATCCCTTCCACTGGGATCCGCTAGCACAAAGCCGGGGATCCGTGGAACGCCTCTTTGCCCGTGGGTATTTTTGGTTATGGGTCATGGGTCATGGGTTATGGGTTGATCCATGGTTTTCTTTCTAGATACAATGAACATGGTCAAGTGGTATATATAAAACCATGGGTTATGGGTTAATACCATTTGCTAGTTTTTACCTATTTTAGTATTTACATATTTTTACCTATTTTAGTATATACATGTTTTTACCCATTTTAGTATACTTAGTTTAAGTATGTGCTAACCCAATATGTAAACATTAGTTGTTATACATATGTATATCTAAAGCATAAAATCACTTATACTAGTTTTAGTGTTTTATGTGAAAGCGTAAGTGTGTTAGAAAACTATTAGTTCAAACCATTTACGTATTTTATTTCTTTCGTTAATATGATTTTACGTTTGTTATCGACAAAACATTATAAGATCGTAGAATATAAATAAACGTTTTTACGGCTTATTTGTATTAACAGAAGAGGCAGAGATTTATGTTAGCTGATGATCTCAATGCTGGCTCAAAACTCATCATCACGTGGATCAGTTAAAGACCTCCACATTGATTATCCAAACATGCAATAATGAAGAATCAATGACTACGAGCTACTGAGCAAAGAACATTAACAAGAAACCAAGAACAATCTAATTGTAATATCTCATCGTATTCTATGTATTTTTAGGTGACCTCCTTGGGAGATTGTTAGGATTTAGTAAATCCGCTTATTAAAGAGTCGGTCACCTCAATTATATGTAATCGTTAAAGCTCGAGTCGTAGATTATTTAATGTTTAGTAGTATTTAGTTAAGTAACACCGTGGAGGACGGACGCGTCTTTACCCAATCGTATGCCCGATCCACAACCGTAGGTGGCGATTTGTGTAAGACTATAAATACTCTACCCACAAGGTAGAGAGTTGGAGCTCATAATAATACTTTCATTTTCTCTCACTAAGTTCCCAAACCTCTAACTTTTTCTCTCTCTAAAACCTCATCTTGTACGCCTCTTTTGATAGTGATATGATGTGTTTGTGAAATCCAATATGTTACAATCCAGTTCTGGACCCGCATCTCAACTTTTGACACCTGAACCCATTAGTTCAAGTATTGTACAGAATCCTTCTCCTACAGTTCCTTATGTACCTCCCTCAGAAAAATATTTGAAGAAACTGTTCGATCCAATGTTTGATGAATACTATGAGCCTCCAGCTGATGATAATCATGCATCACCAACTGTAGATGCTCTTACTCCAACCAATACAAATGGTCCATCTGTTTCAATGTCTTTATCTTAAGAAGCGCCATTTGCCAATCATTCATCATCATCTTAGAATCCTCAATCATCTTCTGTGCATCAAGGAAATGCAATTGCTAATTCTTTGGAGATAACCCTTTGCAACTCCCCAAGATGCTCCGTTTGAAAACATATTTTCCCATGAACCCACTCCTGAAACAACTTCACCAGGGGATCCTAACTCTGCTATATCAGTTCCTCACCAACAACCACATGAACATCTCAGAAAATGGACACATGATCATCCATTGGATAATATCATTAGGAACCCTTCTCGCCCAATATCTACTAGAAAACAACTTGCCACTAATGCCTTATGCTGCTTCTTCAAATCTGTACTATCAAAGATCGAACCAAAATATGTCAATTCAGCAATGTCTGAGGACAGCTGGTTTAATGCTATGCAAGATGAAATCCATGAATTCGATCGTCTTGATGTATGGGAACTGGTGCTATGATTATTGATCTCAAGTGGATCTTCAAAGTAAAACTTGATGAGCACGGTGATGTTCTGAAGAATAAGGCGAGGCTTGTAGCTAAAGGATATCGACAAGAGGATGGTATTGACTTTGAGGAATCATTTGCTCCGGTTGCACGAATTGAGGCTATCAGAATCTTCCTGGCTAATGATGCTAGCAATAATATGGTAGTTTATCGATGGATGTAAATATTGCTTTTCTTAATGGAGATCTCAAAGAAGTGGTCTATGTTAGTCAACCCAAGGTTTGTGGATCCCGAGCATCCTACCCATGTCTACCGCTTGAAGAAGGCCCTACGGCTTAAAGCAAGCTCCTAGGGCATGGTACGATACGTGTCAAAATTCCTTTTGGAAAATGGATTCTACAAAGGAGCTGTTGATCCTACATTATTCACCAGAAAGTCAGGCAAACATTTAATTCATGTTCAAATATATGCTGATGATATTATATTTGCCTCGACCAACCCTAATGAATGTGACTGATTTTCAAAAGAGATGGGCTCTAAATTTCAAATGTCAATGATAGGACAAATGTCATTTTTCTTAGGATTACAAATTTCACAAAATCTCGGAGGCATTTTCATTAATCAATCTAAATATGCAAATGAAATTTTAAAGAAATTTGGATTTAATTCTTGTGACCTTGTTGACATTCCCATGGTGGAACGAACAAAACTGGATGAGGACCACTCGGGGATCTCGGTTGATCAAACTAAATATCATAGTATGATTGGATCCTTGATGTATCTCACTGCCAGTAGACATGATATTCTGTTCATTGTATGCATGTGTGCTCGCTACCAGGCTAAGCCCACTAAAAAGAACCTTGAAGCAGTTAAACGGGTCTTTCGGTACCTCCAAGGAAACATGGGACTTTGGTATCCGAAGGACACCGGTATGTCACTAACAGCCTATGCAGATGCTGACCATGCAGGGTGTCAAGATATTCGTCGAAGTACATCAGGAAGTGCAGTTTTGGGTGATAAGTTAGTGAGTGGTCTTCAAAGAAACAAATGAGTACTTCCATATCCTCACAGAGGTGAATACATAGCCATGTCATCATGTTGTGCTCAAATCTAGTGGATGAGATCCTAATTATCCGACTATGGCCGTATTCAACACAATCCTCTGTATTGTGATAACAAAAGTGTTATTGCTCTCTCTTTGCAACAATGTCTAACACTCAAGAGCAAAGCATATTGACATTCGACATCATTTCATCAAGAAACAAGTAGAAAGGTGTGGTTGAACTATACTTTGTGAGGTCTGAGTATCAACTGGCAGACATCTTCACAAAAGCTCTTCCAAGAGATCGTTTTGAGTTTATCCTCCCACGACTCGGCATGAAGAGTCTACAGCCGGAAACACTCAAACGTCTATAGGAGGAAGATGAGGAGTAAAGGAGTTTCCTTACCCATTCTTTGTAAATAATCTTTCAAAAAGCAAAATACAAAAGTATAAAACCAACAAAAAGAAAGTAGAAAATTATAAAATCTTCAAAAACCCATAAAATTTGAAAAAATCAAAAATACCAAAATATTATTTTCTCAAGGCATGTCTTCTGGTACCTATAACATCTACGGTCTTAGAAATGTCATTCAACAATGGCACGAGACTTTAGATGAAGTTCTAAGGTGCAAATATTTTCTAAAACATGTCTCAAATAAATGGCTTCATCATCATTTCAGCAAGAACCCGGGCTTAAAATGATGACTTGCAGTCATTCAGACTGTAACCCGCTTTTAAAGAAAGGATAGTGCTATGCTAAATCGTACTTTAAAACATCAAGCTCTGATCATAAAAACAAAAGTTAAGAAGGAATGTTTGTCGTCAAAAGATGAATGTTTCTTCACAAATGTTTTCATTCTAAAGATTCTTCGAAAAATATTTGTCTTCAATGAAAACAAAATTGCTTTGAAAATAACGCACTTAACTTTTGAAACCAACTGGACTTAATTTGTTACTCAATCAATAACTTTGGTCATTGATTGAGTGGAGAATAATTTCAAACATTTCAAAAAGGATATTTTCAAACAATTGGCATAAAAAAGAGCATGCTCTATATTATCGAACTTTTTTCCACAAATGGAACAAGAGCATGCTAACTTTGAGTTTTCATTCAAATGGTACATTTTACAAAATCGAGCATTTTACAAATGGTACAGGAGCATGTTAGATCAATGGAGACTAAAGTTTTAAAATCGATTCTTATCGCTAAGTGTTCTTAAAACAAAGTCACATCTCCTCAAAAGTTTTCTAAAATAATTTATATCAATTGGGATCCCAAATCTCAAAGGGTTTAAAATTTGTGATCGGGGAGAGTTTGTGATTTAAATTGAAATAAACCGATTAATTGGTGTGTGTTTAGAAATGTAATAAAAGGCACTCCTTCCCACATGTGCCAAACGATTTCAAATTTTCATGCACATGTTAAGGGGAGCATTTATCTAAAACCAAAGATTTGACTCAAAGTGTGTGTTCTCTAATATGTGTAAAACTCTTTCGAATTTCGATGTACATATGAGGGGAGCAAGTAAAAGAAAACCACATCCTTCCCCAAAATGTTTTATCTAAAGTATCTAAATACTAGATTTGATAGGGGGAGAAATGATGATCATTTTAGAAAACAAAATCATTTTATTGATAACGTTAAGAACAATTAGAGCATTCATTCAAATCTAACCTTCTATATTTTCTCTCATCACTTTCTCACACATGTGCCAAAAGATTTCTTATACACTATGCAAATTTTGAGGGGGAGCATTTCTAAAAGATCAAAAACAATTAAGGTACAAAACACTTTGATTTTATATCACAAGTACCTTTATTGATTTTTCAAATGGTTTTCATTTGGTTTCGAGGCGGAAAAGAACTGTACCAAAAGGACCGACCAATTTACTTTATGCGTTGGAGTTATAAGGATGGTAAGGTTACGTATTAGTTCCCATGATCCCGCCAGAGCCGGAGAGATCTACCTAGGGACAACCCACTAGATAGTGTAGAAGTCCTTAGGTATGATAAAAAAGGAGAAAAGTGAGAATAAGGGAAGAGTGCCGACTAAGATAGAGCTAGAACTGGAATAAACCAACAAGGTTCTAGTAATGAAGTCTCGGTAAGCACTGAAGGGGTTGAAGAATGAAAAAGAAATGAAAAGTGAAAAGGGTGAAAAGAAATAGCCCTCCAATATTTCAACCTTAGGGCAGAAACCGGGTTCAATTCATATGCTACTAGTGGTTACTAAGGTAACGCCGGTATTGAAGACAAGACGTCATGGACCCAGTGACACACTGCACTAAACTTCCCAAGCCACTCAAGTTCTCTTAAAAGAATTTTTTTAATTCTCACGGGGAACCTACATAATCTATCGACTTTCTCTTAGAGATTGTTGATATTGAAAAGGAGACCCTCTCCCTAGTCTTCGAATAGGAAACCAAAGTGGACTATTAAGTTTAGAGCCAAGAGATCATCAACAAATCTCATTAGGACACACAATACATGAAGACTTGTTGTTTCACACAATATGGAAAGTAAGAATATATATTGAGAGTCCTAAGCATTATCCTTGTGATACTTGCCAGAACATCCGAGTGATATGTTAAATACTCACAATGAAGATGGAAATCCTTCTAGAGCCAACATCAAACAAGCTCTTGGTGGGTGACATGTGAGATCTTTCCAAAAGATCAAGCTTGTGACAACCGGATAGAAACGATGGGGCGATTCACTCTTGAATCAACCTTGGTCCAGAAATGGTTTGACGGATACCTTTAAAAACCATTCGATGTGCTCAACTTCTTTTCTCTAGCACATCGAATGTGTATTAATTTTCCAAAATAAAAGGGTATTTATGATTGAAAATTGATCTTTCTCATAAAACCTTCGTCATATTGCAAAACTCTTTCTCTTAATCAATACGCGATTGTTTTTCAAATCAATTTTTCATCAATCAGTGAGTCTTAATTCGCTGGTTCACTCACTCCGTGTTGTCTACTTTAGGATGCTCCGGTTTGAGAACGGCTAGATAAGTCAGAAACCCCTGTCAAGGAGATTCTTAGGAATTCTACCGATCACGAGCAAGATTTATATCGATCAATCTGGAAACCGTGGTTCTTGCAACCATATTCAACGAAGTGAACAAAGACACTTTCATGTGTTTTATTGCTAAATGTTTTTGCGGGAAAAACCTAGTTGCGGTGATCGTAATCGAGAAGTCAATCCATAACCGCATGCTCACACATCACACTCACGCTCAAAGAAATCATGACAAGTGCACATCTCAATGTTATACTATGATATCATCATGATGCTCTTGCTTTCACTCTGATACCATCATGCTATGCTTCTGCTACGCTAATGAAGATATCATGATCCAACGAAGCTTCCGCAACTCTGATGAAAAGATGTCATGATCCAATAATGTAAGCATGTCGGTCCAAATTCACAAACATCACATGAAGGCAACACAATAAAGGATGAGGCAAGAGATTTACGGTGGCTGATGATCTCTAAGAAGGCTCAATGATTAACCAATTTATGGATCAGTTAAAGACCCCCAATTAAAGTTCAAAGCATGCGGAATTTGAAGAATCAAAGATTACGAGCTATTGTGCAAAGAACTTACAAAAGAAATCCAAGAACACATAATGTAATATCTGTTTGTAATTGAGGTGACCTCCCTTAGGGGGAGATTGTTGGGATTTAGAAAATCTGGTAGTTAAAGACTCGGTCACCTCAAATATATGTAATCATTAGAAAGCTCATAGTCGTAGTCATTTAGTTATGTTTAGTAGTTAGTTAAGTAACCCCGTGGAGGACGGACGGGTCTTTACCCACTGTATGCCTGATCTACAGCCCGTAGGTGGCTTATATTGTAAGAAACTATAAATACCCTTGCCTAGCAAGGCAAAGCGTGAGCTTCATAATAAATTTTTCTTTCTTTCACTAGAAATTCCATTTCTCCACTTCTCTCTCTAAACTCTTATATGGTTTTTTTGGGTAAAAGGTCAAAGACCCGGTAAATATATTACTCCAAAAAACGTTTAAGAACAAAGGATATGGGTGAATCCCATATCTCAGCCTGTTACATAGGAAAAAAGCTTACATAACAAGATACTTCATATTCTCTATATAAGAAAATAAACCACTACTCAAAATATAACATTAGCTCCTATGGAGATTAAATTACTTGCTACCAAGGCCTTGGAGCTTGATACCATATGTGTCATAATAGGCATCCAAGTTTCTTGGAAGATCGTAAACCTGATCTGCATAGTTATCATAACCATAGTCATCATAGTCATCTTCGCAATCATGACCACCACCAAATAGATTACTCGTCTCATCAAAGGTGTTCACAACCTCCTCATCATCACTATCAGAATCCACAATCTCTCCCACCTTAATGAATGGGTTAACCCTTTTAGTAAACGAAGTAGCCGGGAAATCCATATTATAACCCCGATAATCAACCTTTTTAATAGGCTTACCATTATCATCAACAAGAGTAGCTTTCCCATCAATAAGAAGCCTTTCAAATTCCCTAATTTTCTCAACAATGGGGGAAGGACCAGCCGCGTTAGCTACCATTGGATCACTCATAAGCGGATCTTGTGATACATTACCTGTTTCGATAGACCCAACCTCCTTTGCTTCCATTGTATTTAAATGGTTCAAACATTGTGATTGTGTTTGTGTGTTTATGAAAACCAATATGTTACAAGGAGTACAAGCTATCTTGGAGCACAAGTTTAGAGCCCAAGAATACTAGGGTTTTGTGGCTATAAATATACCTCATTACCTAGCTAGTACCCTTAACGAAATACTCCCTCTTTTACAGCACATATACACCGATCCATCACCATTATTCCCAGCCGATTAAAACTCTAAAGTCTATTAGGCTTTTGTATTTGAATCGCAACTTAAGAACCCTAATATTGCATCAATCGATCCAAGGTGGTTTAAGGTTTAGTTGTACTTGATTACGAGTGTTCTGGTCGAATCAAGACAAGTACGTGGTGGTTTTGTTCATTGCTCGTGTGAAAAGTAAGCAAACAAGTGTCCCTTTATCTAATATGGGACAAAGGGAGTTTTTGGTTCTCGGGTTCATTAGCAGATCTCGGACAACACTTAGGAAACTTCTAGTGTTTGTTTGGTTTGAGGGTTCAAGTTATACAAGGGTTGTTTGGTTAAACGTGACACGACTAGCTTATCTGGCATATTTGGGTTACGTGTTTGTGTGAGCACTCGTAGAGGTAATCGCGTTGATTACTTGGTTTCTTTGTTGATAACTTGTGGGTGACTACGAGGGTTAATTTTCTTGTATCCTTTTATAATTCCTTTGTTATTATATGTGTTAATCTAATTGCTTAAACTACATCCATATTCCGCTATGCACTTCGTAGTGTTAAATGGTTAACATGTTTCTAAAATCCCAACAGGGAATCACGAGTCAACTCGTTTTGTGGTTATAGGTTACACGTTTTTTTTAAACACGCGAAAAGGTTGCATGAAATCTAATTAGTTATTTATTATATTTTTTGATTTGACAACTATAATGCAATACTTGTCAATAATTAATAAAAAAATACCTAGGCACAAACAAATTGAATTAATGGTTAATTGGATACATAAAATTGTATAATTGAATGTTAATTAGTTTGCCATGATTATTTTATGTGTGTTTTTCCGGCTATAAGACCTACGCAATCATTTTTTTGATGCATGTGGCAATCTAGGCACTTGATGAAAACCTAGTAAAGGTCTTATGGTTCTCCTTTTGGGGAAGACTCGCGAGAGAACTCGGATCAATATGTGTTTATTAATGTTTTATGTTTATATGTTTGTGATTCCTTGTGTGCATAATTGTTATATGTTTTTGACACCTAATTGCATGCAATATTGAATAATACATATCGTAATCATATCATTATTAATGGTCTTAATTTACACGCCTAAATACCATGCTCATTGTGACCTGCTATTTGATTTGTGGAAAATTGTTTTTGTTAAATTAAGTGACCTAAACTATTAAAACAAGTTTTTCATGAAATTAAAAAACTAGACGCTATGGACACTTGGGATATACGGCTCACCCACTAGAAAAAACTATAAAGGGGGTTTAAGGAGGTGCGAACAATCACACCTAAAGGATTTTGATAAGGATTTAAAACGTACACTTTTAAGGGGTCATTTATGCCCTTAATCGCCCACTTTTATATCTGTTACTGCTTAATTTCGTTCCTTTTCACTTTTTAGGTCTTTTGGAAGCAAAATGCTGGAATGATGCATTTTGGACCTAAAAGGAGGAATATGAAGAAAATGGCTAAGTCAAGATCAAGACACTCAAATGCTGGAACAACACCGACGGCGTCCCAATCAAAGCGGCGGTCGTTTTATATTGTGACGACTCGTGAGCGAAATTGTTATTTTACACCGACGGTGTCGGAGCTTTGAAGAGTAAGGCGCCACGAAGACTTTTCTTCTCGACGCCTAGATCCGCACTCGACGACGTCAAGATTAAGATCGACGGCGGCCACAACCACAACGTGACACCGCCCCAGTGATGACTTGGTCAAGACGAAACCCTAATGATGGCAGATCGACAAGGCGTCCACCTATAAAGCGACGGTCGCCGCATTGTAAAATTATATATAGAAATCAAATTTTCAGACTTTTAAGAGGTAGACTTGTGGAGTAAAAACCTAAAATGATTGTAGTCCTGTTTGGACAGTATTTTAGGGTTCTAATACCCTATTTTACATCGAGATAAGTTATTTATTCCCTTGATTTCATTATGTATTCGATTGAATGTGTGTATGCTTGCATGTTTAACATGTCCGGCTAATTTACTTGTGTGTTTGCTTAGATCTATGAAACCTAGTTATTGAATATTGATTGGTTGTCTCTTATCTTAATTGTAATTGGCTTAGGAGTACTTAAAGCCATCGTTGTGTTTTTAATGCTTGATTAATATTTGTGAACATTAGTTTATAATTACTAGTGGAATTGTAGGCTAAACATCCAAAGAAAACTTTAGTGTTAAGTTTATGAATCCTAGAGATTTCGTAGTCATTAACCTTAAGGTAGCTTCAAAGAGTTAGGGATAAAAGCACACCCTACGACCTTAGAAAACACAATGTTAAGAATAAGGATGTGACAATTCAACCACCAATAAAAGATAACTAGGAGTAATAGTATCTAGGTAGACACATCTTTAATCATCATACGAGCACCCTTCAAAAGACATAGACTACCCATAGTTTAGATAATTAGATAGTATAGTAATCGGTAGAGGTACCAAACCCCAAATCCAATACCCCGAGATTTTATCCTTAGCTTTATAAAAAGATAAAAGATAAAAATAATCTTCCTTAACCTCAACCTTAGGGTAGTAATTTCTCACTAGCATTTCTATTCCCTAGAGAATCGATATCAATACCCGAGGCTTACCCAATACTACACTACAACGATTAGGTTCAACGCCTGGGTGTTGAAAACTTGCTCGACGAAAGGAAGTTTTTTGACCTGAACGCCGCTTTGCACGCCGCATCGATTTCCGCTATTTCCTCGCCCCGACCGTCCTCACCCTCCCCGCGAGTTTGATCGAGCTACTGTAAATCATGATGATCACTATGGTGTCATTACTAAAATTTTAAAATAAGTGTTACAAAGTGGTTTTGCATGCTTCTTTGTCAACCAACTAAGTGAAAATTTTAAGCCTATGTCAACCAACTAAGAACACGTGCATTTGGCTTGACCTCTTTGGTCAGACCTTAGGGCCATTCCAACCCATGGCGAATTTTGCTCATTAGTCACACTTTTAGTGATATTTGCAAGTTCTTACTTGGTCGAATTATTTCGAGTATGCTTGGTCAGACCTTGGACCCGAGGCATAAAATGAGACTAAGCATGCTCTTGACATTATTACTTGTTTACTAATGCCTTGATCCGTCTCATAAGTCTAAGAGTTGCATTATGCAATTAACGCTCGTCGCTTACCTTTTGCCTTACTTGTTTACACATTGGTCAGACCTTTGATAATAAGTGGGAGGTCAAGATGGATCTTAGTCTTATTAGTAATTAATTGGGTAGTTAAGTCATTTAAGAAGTTAATTATCGAAAATACTAATTATTTGAACTTTTCTAAATTGTATATGACTACCTCAGCCGGAAACAATTCGGTACTCAGGAGTTTCTTTGAGAAATAAAAACTCACAGGACCTAACTTCATTGACTGGTATCGCCAGCTTTGCATTATCATGTCAGCTGAAGATAAAGAAAATTATTTGCAGCATCCCATTCCTGCAGCATCTGTTGCAACTCCTGGCCACCCTGTCCCTCCCGAGGCTCTTGCAGCTCACACTTCTTGGGTTAAGGGGTCAAAGGACATTGCTGTTTTCATGCTCATGACCATGGAGTTAGAGATCCAACGAAATCTAACTCATCTTGATGCTTATGACATGCTACAGGAGCTGAAGTCAATGTTTGCCTAACAGGTAGAACATGAACTTCTTCAAACCGCGCGAGAATTTCACGCATGCAAGCAAGAAGAAGGTTATTCAGTTAGCTCATATGTTCTCAAGATGAAGAGCTATATTGACAACTTGGAGCGTCTCGGTCACCCTGTTACTCTGAACTATAGAGTTAGTTTGATCTTAATTGGTCTCTAAAGAGTATGCGAGTTGTTTTCGGTCACCCTTATATCGATACGCTTACGCTGCTGTCGGGGTCAAAGGAACTTCCTTTTTGTCGAGCAAGTTTTTCAACACCCTAGGCAATGAACCTAATCGTTGTAGTGTAGTATTAGGTAAGCCACCGGTATTGATATCGCTCTCTAGGGAATAGTGTCGTTTAGTCAAGTGTATGTCGATTTAAGTCTAAAGGTGAGGATGATTATTTTTGTATTTTTATATTTTATGAAATGGAAAGGTACAAATCTCGGGGTTTGGATTTGGGGTTGGTATTTCACCGATTACTCTACTTATCTAATTATCTAAACTAAGGTGGTGGTAGTCTATGTCTAATTAATGTGTGCTCGTATGATAGTTTAAAGATGTGTTTACTTAGGTTGTACTACTCCTTAATTATCTCCTATTGATGGTTGAGTTGTCACGCCTTATTCTTAGTTGCGTTGTGTGTCTAAAGTTGTAGGGTATGCTTTCTCCCAACTCTTTGAACTTACCAAAGGGTCTCGCCTACAAAACCCACTGGGATAATAAACTCTTACTCTAAGGCACTTTCTTTGGATGGTTTAGCTTACAACTACTCGTGTAATTATATTCTAAGGTTCACAAAGATGAATCAAGTATTATACACAACGAATGACCTATCGCATTACTAGATCATTAATCAACTAAGATAAGAAACAACCAATCAATATTTAATAATTAAGTTTCATATTCTCTAAGCAAACACACAAATAAATTAGCCGGACATGGAGAACATGCAAGCATATACACAAATAATCAAAGACATAATTGAATTGATGAAGTAAATACTTATCTTGATGTAAGATAGGGTTTGAAACCCTAAAATACCGTACAAGACACCCTTGGTTCGGTTTTAGGTTCTTACTCCACAAAAGACTCCCTAAACCTAAAAATTGGATCTATATATAATATTACATATGCGACGGCGTCACCTTATGTTTTGTGGCCGCCGTGTTACGCCATTGGGTTTCGCCTGGCCACGTTAATCTTGTGACGCCACCTTATGTCCGTGACGCCGTCTCTTGACTTCGACGTCGTCCGGATTGAATCTGAGTCGTCCGAGAAGAAGACGGACTCTTTTAAAGCCCGACGTCGTCACTTGAAAATAGGGTATTTAGCTCTTTATCGTCATTAAAATCCTCCGACGGCCGCCGCTTTTAACACACCGACGCCGTCCTACATTCAAAGCAGACTTTCAGTTGTCTCGATTCTCGACTTTGGCCATTTTCTTCAGATATTCGCCTTTTCGGTCAAATAAGTGCCATTCCAAAGATTTTGCCTTCAAGAGACCTAAAAGTGAAAAGCGAACGATATTAAGAATAATCTGGGATATTAAAAGTGATCAAATAAGGGCTTAAACGACCCCTCAAAATGGTACCTTTTAAAACCTTATCAGTTACTCTGAACTATAGAGTTAGTTTGATCTTAATCAAGGTATATTTATATGATTTTTTTTATATTTCTACTGTTTGTCAAAACATTTACCTTTATGCAATTTAGCACCTTTAGTTACATATTTTACAGAATTCGAGTTCAACAAGATCCGCAAACAGCTAGTGAAATACGTACATACACTGTGAATTTATATCATATGCACGCATATACTTATGTATAAACTCTATCGTGTTTTTAGAAACTATTCATAGGAGGTGTTTTAAATCATAACAACCTACAAAGTACTTGTAACTAGCTAAAAAATACAAAATGAACTTCGTTCGATTAGGCTCATGTATTTACTTTGATCCAAAAGATTACATGTCATATTGATAGTATGTCAATTTATGCATAAAAAATCAATCTGATTGCCCAGCGTGCTAGTTTTGGGCCAAAATGGCAGTATGTGGGACTAGAACTCACGCCAGCAAATTCGAATGCAAAATCTCCCAAACACTTAAGACTTGTGTTGGACTCCTTATAGTTTAAACGATTATTGTTTATTTATTAAGAGGCTCCGAGTCTCAATGTGATTCGATATCTCTGAATATGGGCAATTGCAGTTAAAAAAGTCTGAATTTGTTTCTATCTTAATCTGAAGGGTGAAAGCGAAAGATACGCAACATATTTATTCAAAAGAGTCGATCTACACAACGAACTTTGAGAATTACCATTCTATGCAAGATACTTCCAAATTTGGAACACTCTACGCAAGATGACCGGTAACTAGTAGGTTACCAGGTTTCCAATTTTGAAAATTTACAGGAATGGTCCTTATGGCTTGCGTTGACTTACACCGGTCAACCCTTGATTTTTTTTCACTTAAAAAAGTTACAGTAATGGTTCCTATGGTTTGTGTTGACTTTCACCATTAGTTCCTTGTGTGTTTTATGCGTTAAATGGTCATTTTGCACGCTTTTACCCGCTTTTTATAATCGTTTAGTCCATTATCTTCTATTTTTTTTATTATTTTTTTTTTCACTTATAACTTTAACTTTCACCTTTAGTCCTTTGCTTTTTTTCAACTTATAACTCTTTGAGTTAATAACATAAATCTTCCAGTCTCTTTTTTCACTTATAAATCTTTGAGTTAATTACATATGTTTTAGCTTTTATACGTTTTCATATTTTGTATACGTTGTCGTGCCAGACGTTTTCAGTCGCTTTTGTATGTTTTCGCGACTTTTTGTACGCTTTAATTCGCTTTAAACGTTTTTGTTCCGCTTTTGCACGATTTTTATGCGTCATTCACTTTTAAATATTTTCGCTCGCTTTTTATATCGTTTTATATGTTTTCATCCTTTTTATCGATTTTGTTCATTTCGTCTATTTTTACGTTGTCGTCCATTTTATATGTTTTTATCCGTTTTATGCGTTTTATATGTTTTATTTTTTACAACGATTTTTATACGTTTTGTCTATTTCTATGTTGTCTTTCATTTTTGTATGTTTTCGTCCATTTTTTGTACGTCTTCGCACATTTTTTACGTTTTTGTTCATTTATATACTATTTTTGTACGTTTTCATCTGTTTTTACGTTCTCATATGTTTTTTTGTTCGTTTTTGTATGCTTTTATCAGCTTTATACATTTATATCGATTTTTTTTTATATGTTTTATACGATTTTTGTACATTTTATCGATTTTCGTACATTTTTAGAATGTATAAACGAATGAGAACGATATAAACGCATAAAATCGTGTAAAACGTATAAAAAATCGTATAAAACATAAAAACGGAAGAAACATACAAAACGTCATGGGATCGAAGGTGAAAGTCAACGCATAAACCATAGGGACCATTATTGTAACTTTTTTAAGTGGATAAAAATTCAAGGGATGACCGGTGTAAGTCAACACAAGTCAAGGGATGACCATTTTTTAATAAACGTGCGAAAACGAATTAAAACGGATTTAAATGCATACAAAAACATTTACAACGTAAAAATTGACGAAAACGTACAAAAATATTCAAAAATTGTATAAAAGGGCGAAAACATTTATAAACGGATGACAACATATAAAAACTTATAAAAAAAGGGCGAAAATATTACAAAAAATAGACGAAAACGTACAAAAACGAATAAAAACGTACAAAAATCGTATAATAATGAACGAAAACATATAAAAACGGATGAAAACATATAAAAACTAAAAAAAACTTAAAAAAACGTACGAAAATGTATAAAAAAGGACGAAAACGTACAAAAACGGACGACAACATACAAAAACATATATGTAATTAACTCAAAGATTTATATGTGAAATAAAAGACTAGGACGATTTATGTAATTAACTCAAAGAGTTATAAGTGAAAAAAAAGGACAAGGGACTAAAGGTGAAAGTTAAAGAGTTATAAGTGAAAAAAAAAGACAATGGACTAAACGTACAAAAATGTATTTAAACATACAATAACGCAGATGACGCATGCAAAACAGAGATTTAAAATGTAAAAACGTCTGAAGGACTAAAGTGAAAGTCAACGAAACCATAGGGACCATTACGAAGTTTTTAGTGAATACAAAGTTAAGGGATGGCCAGTGTAGTCAGCATAATCATTGTGGACCATTCTCGCAAATTTTCAAACTTGGAAACCAGTAACCCGCTAGTTACCGATCATCTTCGCGTAGATTGTTCCAAATTTGAAAGTATCTTGCGTAGAATGATAACTTTTAAAGTTCGTTGCGTAGATCGACTCTTTTGAATAAGTGACTGAGAACTCTAAATTCGACTTCATCTTAATCTAACTATCTCTTATCCATCTTAATGACGTAAACTAACAAGTTTAATTTTTTTAGCCGTGCGATGGCGTCCAGTTGAGTCGGTTGAAAGATCATGTATAAGTATTTTTTAACAAATAAACACCATCAACTTTGCCCTTTTGTTCAAGATGGATTAAAAGGATTTATGAAAGTAGAAAACGGCCTTTGAAGACACCAAAACGCCAGACAATTTCTGCCTAATGAAATAGTAGTAATAGCGTATAATCATCTCTATAGACGAGTCGTGTTCAAAGTGTATTAATTTACACATACTGCTGACTGCTTTTCTTTGATGTACTTGTCATGGCCTATATCAATATTAAATGCATGGCCCATATGGCTATTTTGATTAGTCATAAATGGATTGTTACATTAAGCATTGGACATAGCCCAATACAGAAAAATGATTAAGACATTAGAACCCAGCTATTCTATGTGACAAGTCTACAAGCTCATTCAGTCAATCTCATTATCCATTTGAAGTATCCCCAGGAGTTTGTAATTTCGTATCTGATCCAAGTAACAAGTAGGGCATACAAACTTCATTTTCTATCAACTTGTGATACAATTTTAAATTAAGTCCAAAAAAAGAAAATGATACAATTTTAATCTTACAAGTGGCTAAGTCGCTTTCCTATGTTGCTCGTGGACGGATACGGAAACGGGGACGGGGACCGAAACGGGTATTTAAAAATGCCAATATCTCAAAATTTAAAAAACGGATACGGCCAAAAACGTTTGTGCATTTTAGATAATTTTATATATATTTATTAACAAAATATATTTTTATTAATTTTTTAATGTTCTTATTGTTTTTTAATTATATATCATATGAATATGTTACAAAATTTATATTATATTGTTGTTTTGGTAGAGCCCATTTAGTTATTTGTTGCGCCCATTATATAAGTTTTTTAGTGTGCCACCAAAACTAAATATTATTAGGGTTTAATAATGCAACCCCCACTTTTACCTTCCCCTTGAGTATCTTCTCTCTTCTTCATCATTCACCTTCTTCTCTCTTCTTCATGTTACATTACCAGAAAACAACAAAGATAAACTAAATTTGTAACAGTGCAAAATATTAAACCTGCTAAAGAATGATTAGCCATACATGTTCTTCAAGAAGAAACGACTTGGCCACTTGGGTGAGAACACAAACAGTTGCTGCCGCCGTTTTATTATTTGGAAAAGGTTTTCTACATTTAAATCAAATCGGGCCTTCGATTGGGCTTCTAAATGGCCGAGAAACGCTTTAATATGACCCAGAAACGCTTATAAGCGTTTCCGAATGACAAAGATCGAGCATTTCAAAAGCGTGAAACGTTTACCATTTTTCGATAAGTTTCGTCGTGTTTTCTAGAGCGTTTCCGCCGTTCGCTTTTAAACGCTTTAAGACGAGACGGCACCCCGTGCATTTACGCAGCAACATAGTCGCTTCCTCGGTTTTCAAAAGCTTATGAATTTGGTTTTCGATCTAATGGCGAATCATGTCAATATATATATATATATATATATATATATATATATATATATATATATATATATATATATATATATATATATATATATATATATATATATATATATATATATATATATATATATATATATATATATATATATATATATATATATATATATATATAGAATCCGGATCGATTGAGAAGGTTTTTATTTTGAGAAGGTTTTCAAAAGCGATAGATTTTAACTTTGATTCATGTTTTCAAGCGTAAAACTCATTTTAAGGTCATTAAAATTCAAATTGTGTAAAAATAATTTGAATCAATGTTAAAATCTCGATTTTGCAATATATATGAATCTTGAATCATCTGTACAAATTTAATGAATCATTATCATAACTCGATTTTAAAAATTATTTGTGAATCAAATTTGTGATTTATAGATTGATTCACCATAAAATGATGTTTACTTGTGAATCAAATAAAAACATGAATGAATTTTTCAAACAAATATTTTCAATCTTACCGAAATAAAAGCGGCCTCGATAGAAAGCCGGGCGACTATATATATATATATATATATATATATATATATATATATATAGGAAGGGTTCTTTTAGGTAACCAAGAAAAGGTCGAGCTGCGCTAGAACCACCATCAACCAATCGATTTTTTTGGATATTAATTATTATTATTTAATTTAAAAGGGTATAATAGTAAAAGTACATTTTCATTTTCTTTTTGATTTTTTGTCAATTAAAAACGTTTTTCCCTGTATTTAGGAATTTTTTTTTTAATAATATTTTTTTCAGCATGCGTGTTTAGTGAGGTGCACATGTGTTTTTTAGATAATCTAAATTTACGTGTGTTTGTAGTGTCCAATTTACATGTATTTTGTAAGGTGCATATATGTTTTTGTAGATAATATAAGTTTACGTGTATTTGTAGTGCATGAAATGGAAAACAAATGTATTTTACATGTATTATATACAATTTAGAACAAAAACATTAGATACAAAATTTAAAATCATGTGATATACTATTCTAAGTACAAATTTCTAAAAGCAAAAATATATTGCAGCGATATGCACATGTATTTTCACTCCTTGGACAATTTGGATTTCTTTGTCGTATATATGTGCACTTGTATTTACGCCATGCACATGTGTCTTTAAACACGGAATCTTTAGCATAACTATCTTGTCGCTAGATAATATGTATAAAACACATGGCACTTTGAGCCATGTACCAGTAGTCTTACTCTTGAGCCATGTACCCGTATGCATATGTGCGGTTGAGTTCGATCCATATCTCCTTATATATACGTATGTGCATTCTTCATATTGCTTTCGATACTTTGAACCTATAATCACAAAAAAATAATAGATGAATTATTTAACCATAACAACTAACAAAATTTATATGCACAATCCTTTCATAACAACTTAAATTAAACAAAAGAAACAAGTTCATGAAAATGTAAAAACATATATGCATTGAAGGTTTCAAATTCACAACTGTAAAAACAAATATGCACACTCAAAAACACATGTGCACACTGAGACGATAAGAGCAATAAAAAGTAAGATTTTACTAAAAAACACATGTGCTCAGTTTTCCCAATTGCGATATATCAACTTATCATAAACATAATGAACCTCTTAGAAAACCATTAATCACTAACCTTAATCTTTTGTTAAGTTAATCACTCAGATTAACAAGATAGTTTACACACTTTACCAATTAAGCAAAAATTACATTAATCATCATCAAAAAAGCCCACATTTGCATTAGCAATCGTAGGCTCATAACAACATGAGCCAAAAACATTATCTTAACGAAAAAAGAAACTATATTGCTATGATTAGTACTAAAATGCAAATAATTTACTACTGTATTGAGTTAGTTGCTATAAACTAAAGTATGGCTATTAGCAAAAGGTCATTTTTCTCTCAACATGCTCTTTCTATAAAGTTTCTAAGAAAACATTTTCAATCACTTTATTCAAATATTCTGCCAAAGGCTATTTTCTACCGGTCCGCATTTTACAAACGCAGCAATTAAATGATATCCTCCATAACACAATCTCAAACACCCTTTAACCATCTTTTTATGTCGAAATTATTATAAATAAGAACAAATTAAAACATGTGTAACAGACAATATACATTTTACCTATTCGAATGGGATTTTATCGTGTGGCAGAAAACATGAGCTTCATTTGCTTTTCCGTGTAACAATTTTATACGCCACACTGTCAATTCACCACTTTTGACAATGACACCTATATAGGATGAACACAACACAAACAAATCTGAAACTGTTTAACCATAACATGATCCCAAACAATCAGAACCATCTTTTTATATCGAAATTATTATAAATTAGAACAAATTAAAACACGTGTAACAAGCCACTTAAACTCATAAGCAACCACATCGCAAACGCAACTGACATCCTCATTGAATTAGCATCCTCATCGTCACCAATCCCACTTTCCTTAATCCTCATTTAACCACTCCCAAACCTTAACCATCATGTCTACCACCAAATCCTTCCCTCATCTTCAAAATACCATTTTCGCAACTCTTGAAAGCGCCTCATTTACAGCGTCTGAAGCGAAAAAGAAACCCAAGTTGGTCATAAGTTCCAGTATGTATTTATTAGAGGTATGTAATCTTTGGAAAACATGGTTAGTAATTTGACTAGTTATTTCATTCTCAAAGTGGCGGCTAGGGTTCTTGAGAGGAAAAGAAAGAGAGAGAGACTTGTGAAAAGAATGAATTACGAGGTTTTGGGAAGCGGTTTTGGGAAGCGGTTTTGGGTATGGGATCCTAATTTTATGGAAGAATTAAATTACCATGTTGCCCCTAATTTAAACTTTTCATTCAAATTGAACTATGTATATTTTCAAAATGCCATGTTGCATTACATGATGTACATTATGCATTATTAGGAGTAAAAAGGTGGTTCTCGCGGTTCTCGACCTTTTCTTGGTTCTGAAAATAACTCTACACTATATATATATATATATATATATATATATATATATATATATATATATATATATATATATATATATATGGGAGAGTTAACGTGAGATCAAACTTAAAGTTGTAAAAATAAGATCAAGTTAAAAACCATTAAAACATTTATAAATAATAATTTTAGCAATAATGCACACAAAAATAATATTTTAATACAAATTAACATTTTAGCAACTAATAACCAAATGATACATGAGTTTGGATTAGTGATACACATGATACACATTACACTAATAAATATTCCAAAATGTGATACACATACAAAACCTGATACACATTACACTTCTAATTAAAGTGTATCACTTAGGTTTCGTAAATTTAAAAAAAAAATCTATCGAAACTTTCACAATTTTAGTTGTAGTTAATAAAAAATTTATTTTTGTTATAAGGAGAGTATCGTTTGTCAAATTTTAGTTGGATCTCGTTTTACAACTTTAAGTTTCGATCTTATTTGATCTAGATTCTCTTCTCTCTCTCTCTCTCTCTCTCTCTCTCTATATATATATATATATATATATATATATATATATATATATATATATATATATATATATATATATATATATATATATATATATATATATATATATATATATATATATATATATATAGATACGCCAGCGTTGTGGCGGTCTTTCAAATAAAATTTTCCGGTGAGTTATGTATTTTAGTTTACTATGTTCTTTTGACAATAAATTTATAGATATCAAAATTTTTTATCCCGTGCCCGTGCTCGAGCTCGAGCCCGTTAGCCGCTTTGTTTGAGCTCGGGCCGTTGCCGTTCGGGCTTGAATATTTGTATAATGTGTTTTATTATTTGTATTAGTGACATTTAATGCAAGAATTGTGTTAAGTTGGTTGTACAATATGCTTGATATTTTGTATTTCTGTATATGTGGTGTTTTAAATATCTCGTATTAATTGTATTTATTGACAGATTAATTAATTGACTACATTAATTATCTTGACCACATTAATAGTGCTTTGTATTTTATACATTAAGCTTTAAGACTTGTAAGTCTTAAAATTAAGATTGATGAGAAAGATCATGAATAGTGCATTGTGTATTGTACAATAGGCATTGTATTTTGTAAGTCTTAATTTTAAGACCAGGAGGAGAGATTCATTCATCATTATATGTAGTAGTGCTTTGTATTTTGTACATTAAGCTTTAAGACTTGTAAGTCTTAAAATTAAGATTGATGAGAAAGATCATTAATAGTGCATTGTGTATTGTACAATAGGCATTGTATTTTGTAAGTCTTAATTTTAAGACATTGAGGAGAGAGATTCATTCTTTCTATTATATGTAGTATAGATTTATATATATATATATATATATATATATATATATATATATATATATATATATATATATATATATATATATATATATATATAGTGTAGTTATTCGAGAACCAAAAAAAATGCGTAGAACTACGAGAATCAATCTCGGCCATTAAATATTTTGATCAATGGCTATAAATGGATGTGGCAGTTTCGTAATTAAGTGAAACATCAATATTTTTTAATTTAAGTCTTAAAGGGCATTATTGGCATTTCATATTTTTTTTCCTTTTAGAATCATTCCACAATAAACCGTGATATCTGTAACCTCCATCTTCATTTTCAGTTTTCATCTCTCTCCCATCTCAAAAAACCCTAGCCACCTCTGTCTTGTTCCTGTGGATCTAACGACAATCACGTAAACAAGCGCAATCACGCCAAACCTAAATCGCAATCACATCATCATTCACTTCTCATCGGAAAAGAGACACCGAACATGTTCACGCTCGATGGCGTCATTTCAAACCGGTTGTGAAAGATGAGCACAGTCGAATCGAAGGTGTGTATTGAAATTGTGGATAAAAATTGTTTATTTTTGATTTTAATTATATTTTAATCGGTTTTAACATAGTTTATATTTGAAATTAAAGGCATCCAATGAGGAATTTTAAACATCTATAATCGATCAATTGACACGAAGAATATCGATAACAAAACAAACTTTATCATATCGACCCTTGTTTAAATGCACAAAGTAAGGAATTTTGTTAAAAAAACAATTGAAAAGGGTAGTGGTATATATGGTATTCGATATTAGTGTACTAGAATGCTACTATAGTAGTATTATATATATGCATAACTCAAGTTTTGCAATGGAAGTTAAGAAAATGATGTCAACATCTCTGCCTTTATATTAAAACAAAATACGAGTATATGATCTGGTTAGCATTTGGTTGATTTTCTTTTTTAAACATTATAGATTTAAAAGATTTAATAGTACATTAACTTATAAGGCATGAATATTTGTACTACGGTTGATACAAAATGAAAACAAAAAATGGTGTGTATGTGTTTATGGCACATACAATATCAATAAAAGGGTGTGCATATGTATTGAGATTGCATATGTGTTTTCATAGTTTCGGTGAAATTTGATGTTTTACGTGCGTATGTATATTGAGAGTGCATATGTGTTTTCATAGTTTCGTGAATTTGATGTCTTTTATGCATATGTGTTTTCAGTTCTTATTTAAGGTTGCACTTGTGTTTTGTGTTTTAAGGTTGTACTAAATTCTCAAAATGGTCTTTTGTGAACAACTAAAAATACATTATGCATATGTGTTTTTAGATGTTATGATTAAATAACTTTCGTTTATTAATTGGTTGTGGTTTTTAGTTGTTTTGGTACACAGGATATTTGATAAAAACTAGCAACAAGATATTGTTGGCGTTACAAATGGTGACACTCAGGTATGGTGGGACTAAAGTTAAGCTTGGTGAAAAAGTAATCTTACCGCTAGATGTAATTTGTTTTTCATTCTTAAGCAATGATCTAACTTACAACCGGATAGTAGTGTCTTTTGATATCTTTGCTTACTTTTGTGCACATATGTTTTATTTTGTACTGCGTGTTTTGATTAGCATATGTGTTTGGTAGTTGCATAGTTGATTGTCTTTCGTTATCTTTGCTTGCTTTTATGCACATATGTTTTATTTTGTGCACACGTGTTTTTATTGGCTATATGTAGTTTTTATATATAAATGGTATTTAGAAATTGGAAATTATAATTAAATGAATTGTACAAAATAGAATTATGGTTCGGTAAAGAAAAATACAAATGGCATGATAGTCGATTTGTGTTTCTTAAGACTTTGTTAAGTAATTAGTTATGTAGAGTTTAGAAAAATTCATGTGCATGATTGTATGAATGTTTGTCCTTTAACTTGGTTCGAGTCTAGTGTTATTAGAAACATACATGTGCATGTTTGTCCTTTAACTTGGTTCTTTAGTTTTGGAACACACATGTTCTAGAGAGCGGCAATGTATTTGGCTACCGTGTAATTACTTTTTTTTAATGTTGTTGAAACAGTTATTCAATCTGAGGAAGTGATAATTGTGCACATATGTTTCTACATTTGGTATCAAGATAATCAGGATGAATAATGTACATGTGAATTCTAATTGTGCATTGTGCACATATGTTTTATATGAAAACAATCAAGATAATCAAGGATGAAGAATATGCGTGTGCATTGTACATGTGAATCTGACGAAAATTTTACGCATTGCATATATGCAAAAGCGATCAAGATAATCAAGGATACGTGAATGCATGCGTGCACGCTAAAGAAGATGTTCGAGAACATGGTGTTTACATGTGCATCCTTAATTGATTTTTCTATTAATTAAGCATTTGTAGTGAAGTAGAAATTTTAGCGGTGTTAGATTTTGTAAATCATTAGCTTGTACAATTTTTGAGTTATTAACAAAGTTTTGTTGTTTGTGTACATATTTATGTATTTTTTTAAAATACATGTGCAAATACAAAACACCTATGCATAAACAAAATACAATTGTCATATAATACAAAACACATGTGCACATAATGTTTTTTAAGCGGTATAAAGCAAAAAAAAAAAAAAAAAAAAAAACCTAGAATTTAGGTAACTAATAAAGCGTTTTTGTAAAAATAAAAATAAAATAAAAGTATTTTTGCCATTATACCCTTTGAAATAAATAATAAAATTTAATATCCAAAAAATTTGATTGGTTGATAATGGTTCTCATGATTCATAATTTATTTGAGTTACGACAATAACCTCTATATATATATATATATATATATATATATATATATATATATATATATATATATATATATATATATATATATATATATATATATATATATATATATATATATAGCAAGATCATGTCGATTTTTAATTTTAGTGTGGACGATGCGGATGATCCTGACCACCTATTCAAATCGATCTTGCCTTTTTGTAAAAAAGTCAAGATTCTTACCGACCTTCACTGGCACCAATTGATCGTGTAAATAATTTTTTTTTTTTTTCCTTTTGAGCGATCTTTACTATTGCTCTCTTCTTACATTTTTTTATTATTTCGATTTTTCGAAGCACTTTTTGTTTTTTGATTATGAGACCTACAATGATATTAACGATATTATGAGGCTCACCGTGATATTAAGTAACTTTACATGTAAAATGAACCGTGATATTAAAAACACATGATAGTTACTATGATATTAAAAAAATTAAAAAGAGTTGTTTTACATGTAAAAGCGGAGTTGCGTTATTAACAAATTTATTGAAAAGTAACTTTGATATTAGTAAAAAAATTAATTTCCTTGTTTCTTTTATTGCGATATTAAAGAAAACTTACGGTGATATTAAGATAATAATAATAATAATAATAATAATAATAAAATGTATGATAGTTACACTGATATTAAAAAAACCATAGTATCTGTTAATACAAATATACCATAAAAACGTTTATTTATATTTTACGATCTTCTAATTTTTTGTCGATAACAACGTAAAATCATTTTAACGAAATAAATAAAATACGTAAAATCTTTGAGCCAATAGTTTACTAACATACTTTTACTAAACATATTAAAACCATCAAAACATGTTTAGTAAATAAGTTATATAAAACCAAAATACATTTTTATAAAACACTAACAAGTAATATTGTTTACATCTTATAGAAATTTATATGTATAACAAGTAATAGTGTTTACATTTTATAGAAATGTATATGTACTTTGTATATGTTGGAATGGGTAAGTAATGGGTAAAAACCAAAGTCCATAACCCATGACCCATGATCCATTGACTAGGAACAATGAATGTTGTTGGGTAAAAACTATAGCCCATAACCTATACCCATGAAGCATGATGCATAACCCATGACCTATTGCATGACATCATGCATGAAGTCATGTTGGATATTATCCATGATCCATGACCCAAAGTCATTGACCCATGACCCAAGATCCATAACGCAATGACTAGGTACATTGCATCTTGTTGGGTATTCATAATCGAATACCCATAACCCATGGTCCATAACCCGGTTTGCAACCCAAAATCGGGACTAAACTGACGCAGTAGCAGGATCCCAGGATTTGCACTAGCCGGATCCTTCTGGTGAGGGATCCGCCAGAACCGTGGGACACGGTTCCCTAAATTTAGCTAGACGGATCCTCACATGAAGGATCCGCTAGAACAAATCAATGAAGCAAATTGTTTTAACAAATTTGAAGCTCATTTCGGGAAACAATGCACCATATACTTGTTTTCTAACCTTTGTTTTGTAGATTTTCAAAATACACATGAAGACTTTGACACCCTCAACAAGGGGGAGCTTTTCGTCAAAGCAAAGCATTGCAAAAACACTTGCAAAACATTCACTTAGGATTATGAAATACTTGACGCCCTCATCAAAAGGGTGCACTCGTCAAGGGGGAGCACTTCGTCAAAGACGAAACCATCACAAAAATACTTGAAATACACTCGCTTAGCCTTCCTAATTACTTGACGCCCTCAACAAAGGGAAGCATCCGTCAAGGGGGAGCTAAGCCGAGAATCATTCTCTCATCTTGCTACCTCTCTTTACTTTTCTTTTTCTAACTATTTCTTATTTTGTTACTTTTCACAAGCTTTTCTCAAAACCATTTTTCCACTATGTGTTAGTTTCTTTTCAACGCTCTTTTTGTTTCGACAAAAAGGGGAAGAAGAGAGTATAAACTCCAACTCAAATTTTTACGAATTTTGTTTTGTTCTTAAAATAATCTTATGTTTTGTCATCAACAAAAATGGGGAGATTGTTAATACAAATAAACCATAAAAACATTTATTTATATTTTACGATTTTCTAATGCTTTGTCGATAACAAACGTAAAATTATTTTAATGAAATAAATAAAATACGTAAAAGCTTTGAGCCAATAGTTTACTAACACACTTTTACTAAACATATTAAAACCATCAAAACATGTTTAGTAAATAAGTTATATAAAACCAAAAGACATTTTTATAAAACACTAAAAAGCAATATTGTTTACATCTTATAGAAATGCATATGTATAACAAGTAATAGTGTTTACATTTTATAGAAATGTATATGTATATTGTATATGTTGTATGGGTAAGTAATGGGTAAAAACCAAAGTCTATAACCCATGACCCATGATCCATTGACTAGGAACAATGAATGTTGTTGGGTAAAAACCAAAGTCCACAACCCATACCCATGGAGCATGATCCATAACCCATGACCCATTGCATGACATCATGCATGGAGTCATGTTGGATATTATCCATGATCCATGACCCAAAGTCCATGACCCAAGATCCATAACCCAATGACTAGGTACATTGCATCTTGTTGAGTATTCATAATCCAATTCCCATAACCCATGGTCCATAACCAATAACCCATAACCCGGTTTGCAACCCAAAATCCGGACTAAACTGACGCAGTAGCCGGATCCCAGGATTTGCACTAGTCGGATCCTTCTGGTGAGGGATTCGCCGGAACCGTGGGACAGTAGAAATGTTTTGTCTATAAATAGTGAGCCATTTCTCTCTTGCTCACTACCACTCTTAGATATACTTTCTTCCAGTATTCTAACATCACTAACCACAGATCCAAAGGATCATTCTATGTAATTTTGTGTTTGTGTGATTCTCTAGGTTCCTCTTAAAGGCGAGATCACCACCTCTTGAAGACGTGCAAGCTAAAGGTTATGACTTGCTAAGCTTCGTCATCATCAAGACCACTGAAGTGCGTCTTGTTGATAGTTCTTTCCTCCCTCCATAGAAGTGTCGTGTTGAAGGCATTAGTGAAAGGTGTAAAAGTCTTGTATTGAAGGCATTAATGAACGGTGCCGAAGGTGTACATTTGATATGGTGCATCGATGTACAAGTTGCATTGTTTGGGTTAGAGGATGTTGATATCCTCTCTAGTGTTGTAATAAGGAGTGTCTCCTTTGGGTAGTTGTGTTGTGGTATCTAGGCTTGTATCAGATAAAGTATAGGCGATGTTGTGATAGGTTTGGTCCTACCTCGTGGAAGAACTCGGTGTCTAGCCTTGTACCGGATAAAGAGTAGGCGACGTTGTGAAGGCTTCTCCGCCGCATTAAGGAGCTTGTGTTGTGTAGTGGTTTTGTGTTCCTTACTCTTTATCTTTTATATTACTTACTTATATGTTCATCTATCAATATCTAACACACAATCTAAATAGATTGACATAAGTCTATCTAAATACTTTAAAATGAAGTTTTAATCGGCAAAACTATTCAACCCCCCTTCTCATTTTTCACAATTGATATCAGAGCTTCATTACCAAGTTTCTTAGAGTATATTGTACTTTAAATACTTGATACGATCCTTGTATGTTTGAAAACTACAAAGTAGGAAATCTTCTAAAACAAAAACTATGTCTTCAGAATATTGTGTTGGATATTAATTAGATGATTACATTAATCATTTTTCTTTTCTTACATCTTACTTTGTCTTACAAAATGCACTAACCTTTCTTGTCATTTTGTTTAGTTAATCTGAAAATAAGCAAACCATCAAGATTCTTTGGTAATAGGATAACTTTCCCCAAAAATTTGTCTAAACGTATTACCAAGTAGATCTCGAAGAAACCAGATTTGTCCATTGATAAAACTCATCAAAATGGGACACTCAAATTGCAATAGAGGTATGACTTTCATAAAGACTTATCTCTAAATAAAGTTAGTAAGTCATGTGTATGCTTGCATGTCACTAAATGAAATTTTATGTGTTTATATTTTTTTTCTTTTCTCATTCATATAAATATCCAAACATATTTGTATGATATACGTGGCCTCATTGGAAAAACTTTGTTCTTACGTGTCATCGTCCGTCTAAAACTAGGTATATCAATATGTGTTATTTAAACCTAATTTCTAAAAATAAAATCTTTCTAAATACAAATAAAACAAAACACAAATCTCAAAAATTCCTCCTTCCTCATAAAAACTCTTCCAATCGTCAAACCCTCACCAACAAATCCTATTTTTCAAATCTTCCACTTTCAAAAACCTCATACTCAAAACTTCATCTTATTCATCATCTCACTTCGAGAAATCCAAACCAAGGAAGATCTCCGTCATCATGGTTTACATCGCCCTCGTGATCATCATCATCTCGCTCATCGATCTCGTGTATCCCATGATCAAATTCTCTCACGGAGACATGTTCTTTGTTTTATTGATCTACATTTGTATCATCTATCTGATCCTTTGTATTACTTTAAGCATTGAAATGAAATATAAATAAGGTCGTAGTTTCTCTCGTTTCATTCTCGCATAATGTGTTTTTATTTTATTTTTTCTCTCGCACATTCGAAACCCCAATATGTTTGAAACTATTAATGCATGTTTAAAAATTAACATTGGCTAAAACACATTTCACTTTGTAACATATGAGTTGCAAAAATATATCCTACGTCAAAACCAATTTACATCAAAACTACATGATCTCCGGATCCTCGATGTTTAATCGTCAATCTCTTTTAAAAGGGAACCGGCAGAACCGGAGGAACTGATGATAGAAACTCATACAACATAAAAACCATTTCATGAAAACTTACCATAAAAGGAAAACCTCACTAAAATGTCAAAAAGGGATAAGTTAAATGTCATTGTTAATAAAAATAGAATAGACAATAAAAACATTAGGAGATCCTATCAATTTACCATAAATCAAAAGTATGATTAAAATACTTAAAAGTATCACCAACCAAAAAAGTTTTCACTCTTGAAGTTTTACTATGTACTAACATACTCATGTAAAATATTCGTTTTATATCTATAGGTTTCATCATGTCTCATGAGTATGACTTCGATCATTAACTCACTTATGTGTACATTCCAAATATATCTCTTAAACCTAAAACCGCTGGCAATCATGTTTGTGGGTTCAATAATGTAACATATTGGATTTCACAAACACATCAAACCATGATCCTAATAGGCGTACACAATGATGTTTTAGAGAGAGAAATAGTTAGAGGTTTAGGAACTTAGTGAGAGAAAGTGAAAAATCTTATTATGAGCTCAACTCTACCTTGGGAGGTAGAGAGTATTTATAGTCTTACACAAATCGCCACCCACGGGTCAGATCGGGCATACAGGTGGGTAAAGACCCGTCCGTCCTCCACGATGTTACTTAACTAAATACTACTTAACTTAAAATAACTACGACTACGAGCTTTTAACGATTACATATACTTGATGTGACCGACACTTTTAATAACTGGATTTACTAAATCCTAACAATCTCCCAAGGAGGTCACCTCAAATTTCATTGAATACAAAAGATATTACATTAAGATTGTTCTTGGATCAATGTTCATGTTCTTAGCTCAAGAGCTCGTAGTCTTTGATTCTTCATTTTGCATGTTTGGATAATCCAAGTGGAGGCCTTTAACCGATCCACGTGATAATGAGTGTTGAGTCGATTTGAGATCATCGCCTATCATAAATCTCGACTCATCCTTTGCGGTGTTGGTATTATGTGATGTTGTGACTTTGGACCAACATGCTCATATTCGGATCATGATTTCTTCTCATCGAGTAGTGGAAGCTCGTTGATTCATGATATTGGCGTAGTGTAGCGAAGCATGGAGTGAAAATATCGTAATCATTGATGCACTAATCATGATTTCTTTAGAAGTGAACGTGTTAAGTGAGCATGTGGCTATGGATTGACCGCTTCATTACGATCACCGCAAACGTCGGGCGACCGCATACAACAGTTAGTTAATAAAGCGCACTTAAAGTGTCTTTGATCACTTCGTTGAATTGAGGTACACGCCCACGGTTCCCGTTGAACAAGACAAGCAATCGCCTGTGATCGGTATAATTCAAGAATTTCCTTGACGGGGTTTTGTAATGTCTAGAATGTTCTCAAACCGAACGTCTCAAAGAAGACAACACGGAGTGAGTGAACCAGCGAATTGAGATTCACTGATTGATGAAAAGAGATTTGAAAAACAATTGTGTTCCGCACAATATAAATTTTTTTTGCAATACAACGAAGGTTTTAATGAAAATCAATTATCAATCATAAACACATTTTATTTTGAAATATTAGTACATAGTCGATGTGCTAGAGACAGGATTTTTAAGCACAACGACCGGTTTTTCAAAGGTATCTGTCAATCCATAACCTAAACCAGGATTGATTCAAAAGTTTGAATCGCCCTATTATTTCTGTTCAGTTGTCACATGGTTGATCTATTGGATAGATCTCACATGCCACCTACCAAGAGCTTGTTTGATGTTGTCTCTAGAAGGCTTTCCATCTTCATTGTAAATATGTTAGCATATCACTCAGATGTTTCGCAATACCACAAGGATACTGCGTAGGACTCTTAAGATATAATCTCTCTTCCACATTGTGTGAAACAGAGTCTTCATTGATGATGTCCTAATGAGATTTATTTGATGATCTTGTGGCTCTAGACTCAATTGTGCATATTTGGTTCCTATCTGGGAGACTAGGGAGAGGGTCTCCTTCTTCAATATCAATAATCTCTAATAGAAAGTCGATAGATTATGTGGGTTCCCGTGAGAATGAAACAAGCCCTTTTAAGCGGAACTTGTGTAGCTTGGGAAGATTAGTGAAGTCGTCACTAGGTCCATGACGTCTTGTGCGCAATACTAGTGTTACCTTGGTAAGCACCAAGAGCATATGAATTGAACCCGGTTTACGCCTAAGGTTGAATTATTGGAGGGCTATTTCTTTTCACCCTTTTCATATTCATTTCGCTTTTCATTCTTCAACCCCTTGATGCTTACCGAGACTTCATAACTAGAACCTTGTTGGGTTTATTCCAGACTAGCTCGTCTCACCGCACTCTTCCCGTATCTCACTTTTCTCCTTTTTTTCATCATACCTAAGGACTCTACACTATCTAGTGAATTGTCCCTGGGTAGATCCCTCCGGCTCTGACGGGATCGTGGGAACAAATACCTAACCTAATCATCCTTATATCACCATGCAAAAAGTAAATTTGGTCGGTCTTTTGGTATTGTTCTTCTACCAATGGAACCGATTGAAAACCATTTGAAAATCAATCCAAGTACTTGTGATACATGATCAAAACATTTTGTACCTGAATTGTTTTTGATATTTTTAGAAAAAGGCTCCCCCTCAACATATGCATCGAATATTTGAAATAGTTTTGATACATGGAGGCAAGAGGATTTGAAAATATTAGATTTTAAGAACGAGCGATTCGATTCTTTAATTACTAATTTCTAAAAGATATCAACATCACTTTCCCTATCAAGATTAGTATTTGTCATACTTTGTTTGAAAATGTTTTTGGGAAAGGATGTGGTTTTCAAAATAGTTGCTCCCCCTCAATATGTGCTTCAAGATTCGAAAAGCTTTTAGCACATATTAGATGGAACTTGCACTTCAAGACACCGCAATCACGTTTTAATCCTTTATAGTTTGATAAAGATGCTCCCCCTCAACATGTGCATGGAAAATTTGAAATCATTTGGCACATGTAGGGAGGAGAGCTTGTTAGTTACTTATAAACCATTTGTTGAATTATCAGTTTAAATCAAATTTAAATCACAAATTCTCCCCCGATCACAATTTTCAAATCATTTTAGATTTGTGATCTTTATAGATTTAAATTGTTGTTGAAAGCTTTTGAGGAGAATTGTGACTTGCTTATGAAAACATGTAACCGATAAGGATCACTTATGAGACTTTAAACTCCAATAACATGCATGATTATCTTTTGAAAACATGACAAATAACCTTTTGAATGAATTGAAATCATTCTCCCCCCCCCCCAATCAATGACATAAGTTGTTGATTGAGAAACGAGATTTTGACATATGTCAAGTCCAAATGAATTTCAAAAATTTAGTCTGAGTTATTTTGTTTAACTTTGTTTTCATTAGATAACAAATATTTTTCAGAAGAATTTATAGAAGGAAAAATATTTGTGAAAGAAACATTTGTCCTTTTGGTGACAAACATTTGTTTTTAGAATCAGAGCATGAGATTTGAAACATACAATAAAGCATGGCTCTGTTCTTTCTTTAAAAACGGGTTATAGACTGAAATGACTATAAACCTTTGTTTTACCTTCTCCCAAAAAAAAATTTTTAAAACGTTTATGTACATTCGAACAACATCTAAAGACCCGTATCATTCTTTGAATGACAGCACTAGGACCGTAGATATAATCGAATAAAGAAAAACAAGATGAAAATGACAATATTTTTGGAATTTTTTTCGAGCTTTTCAAATTTTTAGGGATTTTATGAAAATTTTATTTTTCTATTTCTTTTTGTTGGTTTTATAATTTTGTATTTTGTTTTTGAAAAAATATTTACAAGAGATAGATGAAGAAAGACCTTTACTCCTCGTCTTCCTCTTGAAGATGTTTAAGTGTTTCCGGTTGTAGACTCTTTAGACCAAGTCGTGGAAGAATAAACTCAAAACGTTCTCTAGGAAGAGCTTTAGTGAAGATGTCTGCTAATTGGTATTCAGTTCTCACAAAATAAAGTTCCACCACACCGTTTTCCACTTGCTCCCTGATGAAATGATGTCGAATTTCCATGTGCTTTGCTCTTGAGTGGTGTACGTTGTTTCATGAGAGAGCAATGACACTTTTAATATCACAAGATCAGAGAGGGATTTTGTTGAATTCAAAGCGATAGTCGATAATTGGGATCTCATCCATAGGATTTGAGCACAACAAGATGACATGGCTATGTATTCACCTCCGTAGAGGAAATAGAAGTACACATTTGTTTATTTGAAGACCACTCACATGCTTATTACCCAAAACCGAGCACCTCCAGACGTATTTCTCGTGTATCTTGACATCTGCATGATCAACATCGTGATAGGTCGTTAGTGACATACCGGTGTCCTTGGTACCAAAGTCCCATATTGATGGTTCCTGAAGATACCGAAGACCCGCTTAACCGCTTCGAGGTGCTTTTGGTAGGCTTAGCACGATATCTAGCACACATGCAAACAAATGACGAATGTCTAGTCTAGTGGTCATGAGGTACATCGAGGATCCAATCATACTACGATATTTCATTTGGTCTACCATGATCCTGAGTGGTCCTCATCCGCTTTAGTACGCCTATCATGGGAGTGTCATGAGGTCACAATAATCAAATCCAAATTTCTTTAAAATCTCATTTGCATATTTAGATTGATTTATAAAAATGCCTTCGGGACTTTGTGAAATTTGTAATCCCAAGAAAAATGACATTTGTCCCATCATTGACATTTGAAATTTGGAACCCATTTCATTTGAAAACCGATCACATTCATTGGGGTTAGTAGAGGCAAAAATAATATCATCAACATATATTTGAACGTGAATTAAATGTTTGCTTGACTTTCTGGTGAACAATGTTGGATCAACTGCTCCTTTGCTGAATCCAGTAGATAGAAGAAACATTGATAGCGTATCATACCATGCCCTTGGAGCTTGCTTCAAACCGTAAAGAGCCTTCTTCAAACGATAGACATGAGTAGGATGCTCTGGATTCACAAAGCCTTCAGGTTGGCTGACGTATACGACTTCTTTAAGATTTCCGTTAAGAAAAGCCGTCTTTACATCCATCCGATAGACTACCATGTTCTTACTTGCAAAGATTAGCCAAGAAGATTCTCGATTGCCTCGACACGAGCAACAGGAGCAAATGATTCTTCAAAGTCAATACCCTCCTCTTGACGGTGTCCTTTTGCAACCAATCGAGCCTTGTTCTTTAAAACATCACCATGCTCATCAAGTTTTACTTTGAAGATCCACTTTAGAGCAATGATCATACTTACGATCAGAGCGGTACCAATTCCCATACATCTAGTCGATCAAACTCATGAATTTCTTCTTGCATGGCATTGAACCGATTGTCTTCATTCATGGCGGTTTTAACATCTTTGGTTCGACCTTAGAGAGTACGGAGTTGAAGAAGCACCATAAGGCATCGGTTGCAAGTTGTTTCCGTGTGGATCTTGGACGAGAGGGTTTCCAATGATGTTGTCCAATGGATGATCATGTGTCCATTTTATAAGATGTTCATGTGGGTTGTTAAGGAAGCTGAAGTAGCGAGTCGATGTCTCCGATGAGGATGGTTCGATGATGATTCGGGAGCAAATATATTTTCAAAGGGGCATCTTCAAGAGTAGCAAAGGGATTATCTCCATCATTGGTGCGAAACAATTCCATGATGTACACTCGACGATTGATGATTTGTTGATGAGACAGAGTGATCAGCAGCAGCTTCTTGACTTAATGACATTGAAACCGAAGGGTTAACTTCATTGACAGGATAGGAGCGACCTTTGTTGATGGAATTGATGATCATTAGCACTGGCTCATAGTGTTCATCAAACATAGGATCAAATAATTTCTTCAAATCATCTTCTGATGGAGGTACATAAGGAGTTGCTGGTGAGTGATTTGAAACAAGAGTAGAACTGATAGGACTATTAGGTGAAGGTTGAGATGCGGGTCCAGAACTGGATTGTCCTGGAGCCATTTGACCGGTCAGCTCATCGAACGTAACGTGAATTTTTTCCATGATTATTCGGGTTCTCTCGTTATAGATTCGGTATTCTTTTCTGTTTGGTGCATATCCTACAAATACTCCAATGCCCGCTTTAGCTTTCAATTTACCTAAATCTTGACCGTCATTAGTTGGGTAACATAAAGCACCAAACACACGAAGGTATAATAGAACAGGTTTTCGATTGTGGACAAGTTCATACGGAGTCTTTCAATGAGTTGTGTGAATTAGGGATCGATTTTGAGTGTAGCATGCAGTGGCAATAGCTTCAGCCCATAGAAACATTGGAACCTTTGAGTAAATCAAGATTGTTCTGCGGCTTCCACAAGAGTTCAATTTCGTCTTTCAACTACACCGTTCTATTGAGGAGTTCGTGGAACACTTCTTTGAGGACTGATTCCAACACTTTCATAAAATTCATTGAGTTCTTTATTAACAAACTCAGTTCCATTGTCTGTTCGGACGATTCTAACCATTTTGTTAAGTCGGACCTGCAGTTGTTTAATAAGTTTAATAATAACATCTGGAGTTTCATCCTTTGTTCTCCAAAACTTAACCCAAGTGAATCGGGAGAAGTCATCAAACACAACTAACACATATCTCTTCCCATTAATAGTTTGCACTCTCATGGGTCCACATAAATCCATGTGAATGGTATGTAGAACTTCCATAACCGAATTTGTAGGTTTGGGTTTATGGGCATACTTTTGCTTTTTCCCAATTGACATCTTTGAACAAAGATGATCCTTTTCATACTTAAGTCTAGGTAGTCCTCTTACTAAGTCCTTTTCGAAAGATTGTTTATGGTACCAAAGTTCAAGTGATTGAGACGAGTTGCCATAGCCATGACTTAGTTTTAGAAGCCTTGACAAACACGTGATGGGTGAAGATTTCATCATGTCTTCGATAGAGATGGTGTATAGGTTTGAACCACGAGTTCCTCGAAGTTCCACACCATCAAGTTCTCTAACAAAGCAAGTATGTTTTCGAAGGCCGCTTCTAAGTCGAGTCACAAAATTGTCCAACAAAAATAGATTATGTCCAAGACCTTCAACATAATATACCCGAAATCACACTATCTCCAACCACGTAATCTCCATAACCCATAATAGCACCAAAATGATCGTTTTCGAATCTCACGGTTCCTATAAATTTACTCACGAAGTTCATGAGCATGACCGGTCTCCATCATATGCTTGGAACAATTTGAGTCCAAGTACCACGTAAGCGATTTGAACGACTGCGGTTGAACACCGACAAGAATGGATAAGCGGATAATTGGGATCCCATGGAAGAATGGGTTCCATTTGGTTAGTAACAATGATTGGACCACCCACATCAAAAGTAGAAACAATGGAATCATCAGGGATAGATGCAATGCTAGTGTCCGTATTTGACCTATTCAAAGTATGTTCATTTCTTACAGAAATAGTTCTACCAATAGGCATCCATTTTCTAATGGGCATTGATCTAGATAATTTAGGGCACATCTTATTAAGATTGAAATTTCGGCTAGTAGGTATCCAATGATAACCTATGTTACTAAATTTCCTTCCTGTGGGTTTCCAATGTTTCCTAACCTTCTTCCGCCATTGCTTTCTAGCCTTTTTAGCTTGATTATTTGCATTAACAACCTTAACAGGGCATTTAATAGCATTAATCAAATCATTCACACCACATTCAAGATTAGTAAGAGAAACCACGCAATCATCATTATATGTTTTGCCAAAAGTAGCGAATCAGATTAATTACGAAGACGCTTAGAGCTAACACTAGAATCAACACGATTCGTTTTATTCAAATTCTCCCTAAGGTGATCTTCTACTCTCTTCCTTTGAACATTCCTAGCATGCAAGGTCCTATCATTCTTTGTGTTGCCTTGAGGCTTTGACCCACTTGCTTTAGTGTCACTTACTCTCAGTAGAGGGAATTGGAACATTAGTTGGTTTTGCTACTTTTTGCAATCCTGAACTAGAAGTGCAGGGATCTGAACTACTTGAGGATACTTTCTTAATACTGGGCATTGAATAAGTTGCATACTTATCACTTGTCATCGAGCAAGGCATCACAGCTTTACCTCTCTCACAAACAGATTTAGGACACGTTGCTCTTAAACATTCTAACAGCTCTTGAGATCGTTTGGCCTGAATGCACGCAAACCTAATTTCACTATCGAGTGGCTTATTTATGAAATCCTCTTCTACAATCTCTCGGAGACATTCTAGACTATCCTTAAGCTAAGCGAAATAGTCATGAAACGTACGTTCGTTATTTCTAAAATGAGGATGAATGTATTTAATATCCATGTGATATTTGCGATTGTAGATGACTTGATGCAACATTCTCATTGAAGACAAGTGGCATTTTCCTTTTTCGACTCTTGATTCTCAATTTCCTTTTGTAAAGACGTTATTTTGTTGTTGTTCTTGTCACGAGTGACTTTCATTGAATCATATAACTCTTTAAAGTGTAGTTTAACTTTTTCATTTTCTTCTAGAAAACTCTCATTTTCCTTTTGTCAAACATTAACCAAGTTTTGAAGATGAAAAGTTTGAGAATACTGAGAATCTAAAGGAGGAGACATTTGGGAGCCAGTAACATTATTTCTTTCTCCCTTCAATTGTGAGATTTGGGCTCTCATTTTTCTGATCGTGTTGCAATAAGCTCGAATTTGTTCATCACGTTTGTTTATTTCAAAAACTGCATCAAAGTCAGGAGCATCCAAGGATGTCTTGATATTTGAGATTTTAACATTTTCCTTTAGATGTTGATATTTTAATTGAAAATCAAGACAATCAACTTCCAATTTAGAGTAATGTTTTACCAGATTATCACGATCATCCTGTTCAATTTTCTCATGCAATTGAGAATTAGTTTTTTCAAGCTCAAAGACACGATCATTGGAGACTTTCAAAGCAACAGATAATTCATGAAATTGAGAAGCATTAATGGAACAATACGTAGCAGTGTAAAACAAATCTTGAGTAATACATTCAGAAATAAGATTCTCATTTAAGGTATGCAAGTTCTTCCTCTCAATCTCATTATATTTTAATTCTCGCTCATAGTCACTAACCTCAACTATCATTGCATCAAATTCCTTTTCCATTTCTTTAATATATTAATCCATCCCCTTTTTAAGACTCTCAATTGACGTTTTAATTGTTTAAAGAAAGGCATGACCTCACCAAATAGCATTCTTTAGTTTGCTCAAACCCTTTCCCTTGGTCATCCCGTGGGTGTGATCCTTTTCTTACAAGTTTTCTCAAAATCAACAAATAATTAAAAATAACATATTGGTGATTAAGGTCTTGCTCTTAGTGGGAATAGATCTAGGAACTAAATGCATTGGGGTATTGGGGGATAAACGGTAAGGAAGCATTCTCCTACATGTGGGATTCTTTTCAACAAACTCATCGACTTTTTTCATGTCCATATCCTTTTCCAAAACACTTGTTCGGGGTTCAAATTGTGTTTGAAGTCTAAATTTGTTAAAGGCAATCTAGTTTTCCTTAGCATAGTTGGGTGTTTTATAGTGATTTTATTTTCTATGCATGAAGGTCTCTTAAGCTTTTCATCCAATTTCTTTCTAGTTACTTCTTCTAACTGTTTATCTTCCTCAAGATTCTCAGTATAACTAGGTTTTTGTCTAGGCTTATGTTGGGATATGAAAGTGTCAAGATATGAAAGTAATCAAGATATGAAATCTTGTAAGTCGCAAAGTATTGGAAACGCCAAAAGTCAGCATCGCTAAAGACAAAGTCAAAGTATTGCACTATGAAGTCAAAATCTTGCAAGAACAAAGAACATTATATTTGTTTATGGAAAGTATTGTATTCTATGTTTAGATTACTTGTCGTACAAGAATACAAATTGTAAACCGACTAGGATATCCTTGAGCCTATAAAAGGACTCCTAGATTGGCATTAGAGGTACTAGTCTATGAGTTTTAGAGTTTACTTAATTCACAAGTTATTTAGTGTTTTAGAGAAGTTCAATAATCTTAAAGTTGTTTAGAGTATCGCATAATAAGCGATTTAGAGTTTATAATAAAAGTTATTCTTCTTAGCTTTGTTAAGTAAATTTCGCGTGCTTGATAAAGATTGCTCGGTGTTTCTTTGTTAATAACTTAGGATTTATCCGAGGTTATTAAACCTTAACAAGCTAGTTAAAGTTAGTTTGATTAAAGTATATCGATCCAACAAGTGGTATTAGAGCTTGTGTGGAAACTCGACTAGGAAGAAACCCTAATTCAACTATATTCAAGATGTCGATCAAGTTGCTCCACCACCCTCAATCACCTCACTCGAATTCCAATAATCGAGAAGGAGAATATGATCTACGGTGCATGAAGATGAGGCAAGATATTGCCATTACGGACCATGCTTTATGGAATGTAATTGTCAATGGCAATGAAGTAGTTCCGAACCTATTAATATTCTGGACAACCAATCGCACTAAAGGCGGTCTTACCAAAGAAGAACCCTAAGGAATCAAGAAAAGGCACTAAACATTCTCTTATCGCCATTCCGGATGGTCATCTTCTCAAATTTCATGATGCTAAAGATGCTAAGCGACTGGGCTGCTCAAGACCAGATTGGAGGAATGAAGCCTTTAAGAAGATGTACGAAATTTGTCAAGCAACAGTTTGAAAATTTCACAAGAGGGTGAAGAGAGAGTCTTGATGCTACATATGATAGGTTTCAAAATCTCCTCAACATGTTGGAGTTATACAAGGCGTATGTCGGTTGAGGATGCTAATTTGAAGTTTCTAAGGAGTTTGCCATCTACATGGCATGTAATTGCTACAATGATCGTGAGGACAACAAGGTTTGGATGTCATGGACTTTGATGATCTCTATCATCAATCAAGGTGTATGAGCATGAGATGAGTGGTCAAACAAATTCTAAGTCTCACAAGATAGCTTTTCTATCATCCGAAAGAAGGCGCAGATTGTCAAAAGTATTGTTTCTCCTCAATCTTGTTTCTCAAATCATTGTTGTTTACAACCCCTTCATATACTCAAGAGGCCCCATCACCTACCACTTTGCCTTTGAGATGAAGTTGTGTGCTCCTTCTTTGCACAACAAGCCGCTTTACCTATCACTTATGAAGAGGATCTAGCACATATTGAAGAAGTTGCACTTGAAGAAATTGATATCGGTGGCAAGTTGCTATGATTATCGCAAGGATCAAAAATACATGAAGAAGACAGCAAAAGTATTAATTTCAAACCAAAATAAGGAATAACTTTTGACAAATCCCAAATTGAATGCTTCAATTGTCAAAAGATCGGTCACTTTGCAAGGAGTGCGATTTGCTAAGTATCAAGCAAACAGAACATCCGAGAAGCCAAAACTTGAGCTCAAAGAAATTCCAACCATGAAACAAAGGCTTTGGTTGCTCAAGAGAAGTTATCGAGTTGACCGGAGGAAGAGTTTGATGATGAACCGATGACTTCTTGTATGGTAGCGATGGAAGATGCATTGAAGACACAGTGGATGCATTGACCGGAGCACTGCTTTTGATGAAGAACCCGAACATGCCGCTTGGAATCGATGATGGCTTTGGAGGATTTGATTGGAGCAAAGAAAGTGAAGATGATCATGTTCTTCTTGCTATGGTGGCTACTTCACCAACTCGGCCTCCTATCTACGAGGTATGCTCAAGCGTATGAGTTTTATCAAAATTACTTAACATTATGTGATTGAAAGAGATAATTGTGTTAGGGCTAGTGCGAGGTAGCAGTTATCAAATTACTTTAGAGTCTATGGAAGCTAAAATTATAACACATGAAAATAATGAAATGGCTTCAATGAAAAGTATGAACAACAGATTACCAGTTAAAACTTAGTGAATGGAAACTAAACGTAAAATTGCCGAGATTGAGAAATTAACTAAGGAGAGATGATCCATTAGAAAAGTTTGTTATGCGGAATGAATCGATCTATCCCATGTTACTTATGTTGAAAAACAAAGAAGAGCATAAATTAGAACTGGATTAGGTTTTGGTATGAACTTTGATAACATAGAAGAAAAACAACCTAGTGATCAGGATGTAGGTGATTTTGAGGACATAATCACTAGTGATGATGAACTCATTAACTATGTAGATACATCTAGTAATGAGGTCTCAATAAGTGAACCACCTCCTAAGTATAAGAAAGACAAAGGATATAACGTCTCCACATCCCATTAGTCATCAACCCATAAGGCCCGATGTTTCTCGATTTGGAGTAGGCGCAGTAGAGTTTAGGAAAAAGCTTGTTGCTCAATCTAGATCCGAAAAACCCAAAGAAGTGTTGAAAATAATGTTCAAAATCAAGCAAGACCTTCAAATCAAAGTCTTGCTCCTCAAGCAAGACCTTCGCAAAGTCTTTTCAAAACCGTATCATTAAACCTTTTGGGATAATTTTGGTCAAAACAGGTTTAATCATTCACCTAGAAGGCAAAATAATTTTGGGCATAGACATAGAAGAAATCACTTTGGACATATGGGTCAAAAGCGTGTTTTGTGTGTTATAGTCCTAATCACTTAATCAAAGATTGTGATCGACACTCGTAATACCTTAGCAAATTTCCAAAGAACAGATCCGCCAACTACAAACCTAGTGAGCACAAACCGGTTTGGAATAATTCAAAAGGATTAATCACGAAACTTCACACCGGATCATAGATACCCACATCGAGAAGACCTTTTCAAAACCTTGAGATCTCACAAGACTTTCCAAAGTATCGCTTTCGAAACAAGGTGTTAGCCTTAATAGTTTTATTAAAAGTGATGGTCATTCACGATTAGGAACTTTGTAACGTGTGTTAGATATCGTGATAGAATAGTCAACGGGCTCGTGGACTGGGCTAATCTAATTGGTTAAATGTTACGCGTATGCTAAGCCTTGTATAAGCTTAAGCATCCCAAGCCCATTGCAAACCCACGAAAAGCCCAAGCAAAGCCTTTAGGGTTTTAAGTTGCTTGTACTATAAATACCCCTCAAATGGTCATTTGAGGGGTGTGCTTGAAAGTGTGTGTGTGTGTGTTTTTCTTTATTGAATATACAACATCTTGTGTTTATCTTTTCTCACATCATACACGGATTCTATATCATTCAAGTCACCAAACATCTTTATCTTTTCTTTCTTTATACGCATAGTATTTGTGTTGGGTTTCACGAGTTCCACGCATAACTTTTGTTAACGTGGGTATTACGTGATAAGGTTGATATATCGTAGTGGTCCTACAATTGGTATAACGAGCCAGGTTGTGTATTTTAAGATTTGTGTGGTTTCGATTATGTGTTTAAACCGATTTTCACCGATTTTGTTGTCCCGAAAAATTGTTTTCCAACTTTTGTGCAACAGTTTACACATATTATTGTATCATTATTGGTCAAAAAGTCAAAAGTTTATTTTTGTTTCAATGTTTACATTTACATCTCTTTGTGTCCGGATATCGCTTTCATTTGTAACATATGTTTTGTACCAAATCCATTGAAAAATATGTGGTCAACCGTCATCTTCTCATGGTCAAACTGTCAAAAGGAAGCATTTTTATGTTGTTTCGGGTTTTGTATGAAGATGGTCGGAAAATATGGTCGGAAAACTCGCCGAAAATGTGGTCAAAGCGGTCAAACCCTAAACTTACGCGTAAGAAAAATCTACAGTGGAGTTACGCAGAGTGTGTGAAGTTACGCAGTATGGCCTACGATATGCTTACCCTTAGGCTACATGATAAGTGACGTTACATGCGTGTAGGCTACGATAAGGACCAAAACAAGCTTTACGCATAAGGTTTCAAAGAATATGATGTTACGAGTAAGATTTGTTTCGAGCAAAAGAAAGAAGAAACATTTATGCGTAAAATGGACCATAACCACAAAATACCAATTACCAATTATACCATAAATAGTCTCGACCTCAGTCGTTAGTCCATCATTAGTCCGAGACAACCCAACTAATCCTAGACCTAGACTCACCAATTAACCCTCACATATCACTCCCCAACTCTCACACAACAAAGATAAACATACATATAATCTCAGATTGGTGTCAATTCTTTTGCAAATCTTTTTTAAGATTTTCGTAATTGAACCATATTCATCATAGATAATTGTGGAGTAATATTTACTCTTCATTTATATCCGAAAATTAAAGAAAGAATATAAAAACTTATGTTATTTCTTTTCTTTCATTCGTTCATGAACAACAAATAATAAAACCTACCCGAGACCCCAATGGATCTTGAAGATCACTTCTTGAAGCCACTGAAGAACCAAACGTAATAATTAGGTACGGATGGTGTTTTATTATTCAGATTGATTATTGATGAGATTGAGATTAGAGGTGAGTTGGTTATATGAATGAAAGGAGATGCGTTCTTTTTTCTCAGATCCGGTTTGTGAGAATAGTTTATTGGTAGGCGGATGTTTTTGTGATAACTGTTTTTAGGTTTAGGTCAAGTGAAGTGAAAAGCAACAAAGCTTTATATATCCGGTTAAATATTATATCAGATTCCAATGGTGTGGACATGGATCGAATAGTATATTTGAATTGGGCTTTTCTCTAATTGGATCTGGTTAGTTTAATGAATCGGGGTGCTATCTCTTTGATTGTGTGGGCATGCATGTACTGGATCACAATGTTATATAATTGGACTAAGGTGGGACGCTTATAAGGAATAGAAGTTATTATCCGAATTTTTTTTGTATGTCACAAATGTTTTGGATACAATCTTTTAATTCTTGGAAAACTGAGCAATAATTTTGGTATGGTAAAATTTCACGGAGGATACACGTTCACGGCTAAAGGTTTCGATGAATTTCAAATGTGACCACGGAGATGACTCTTTATTATTTATTTGGGTTTGAAGTGACGTTTGACGGACGAGTTTACTTATTTCGTCTTCTTTCTTTCTTTCCTTCCGCGAAGATGACTTGTCTGGGAAAATATATTGAGTGTGATGAAGACTTGCTATCTAGTTACTTTTGTGATTCTTTCTCTTAACCCACAAAGTAGCTATCACTTTCGTGTCTCACGTAGTTGAGGATACGCCAAGAGGTTTTGTACATTGGGTACACCGTTCTTTTTCACAAGAATAGTACAAGATTAAGTAACTATTCCGGGAGATTTTACTTCATCCTCAAGTTCGTCATATTGGGTTATCCTCACATGTGGTTACTACAGACAGCTGTTGAATTTTGATACAGGGGGTTGAAATGAGTTAGACAAATTTAAATGGTATTGTTCATCGACGTCTTCTCACGGGCTGATATAATTTATGATAGAATGCGTCCAGTTAATGCTTCATGTACACTATTGGATGCTGATTCCGATAAATCGTAACCTTCAGGGGAGAGAAATGTGTACATTATGGGCTGATTTGATATATGAAAGATAACTGGAATGCATTTGGTGAGATGAAGATGTTGATATCGTATTCCCCCGAATGGACAATCTTGAAGAAGGTCGAGTCGACAGTCTTTTCTACATTTTCCGCTGCGTGTTAGAAGACTAAAGACGGTTCTAATTTAATTATCAAAAGACTTCTTCAATTCGTGAAATTCATCGAAAGGTTGTCGGTTTGGGGAGAGCACTAATTGGGGAGAGCAAAAGGTCATATTTTATCCCTAATTAGATTTGCTCACATTGTTCTTCCGCCAAGAAAGAGATGGCGGTGAGAAGATTCATGAAGTTTGAAGACCGTGAAGACACTCTTGGAGTCAGCTGCGCTTATGCTTTGTATTCAATTTTGCTTGTAGGGAACATTGTAAGCAACTCCCGTATGACATCACTTGGAGAGATTGTTAGCCTCACTAAAGTGAAGTCATTACGGAATTGCATTAGTTTCTTTCTTTACTCATTCACAAGGACTAGTTTAGTCATTTGTGCTAAGTTAGGCTTGTCCTAGAGAATACACCTCCTAGTCCCAACTAGGAGGGTAGGAAGTTCACTTTGTAAAATTAAGGTGTGTGTGGTTTCTTCTTCTTCTCTCTAGAAACACACACATCTTCCTTTTTCTTCAATCTAAATAATATCATGTCTTTCTTATTCTTTGAGCTTCCCCGACCCCCGAACCACATGAATCACTAGTTTTATCGATCCTACACAAGGTACCGATCACACTACTTGGAATAGGAATCCTAGGAGATCTCACTATCAACCTAGAAGGTATTACAATTCACATAGGGGATCTAGATCACAGAACCACGTGTTAAACCGAGAATGGGTTAGAAGGAAGGCATCATTGAGGACAAATAGTACTTTCCACAAAAGTGAATATGATGTTTTTGTGACACAAGAAAAGCTAATAATCTTGTAAAAGAGATTTATGTTGAGAAACCGAAAGTTTTGAAAACTACATGCTAAAGATCAAAAGATAATTTTGGATCATCATTTGAAAGATAGTGGGAATTACATACTCAAATAATTTGAGTTTGTAACTCCACAAGGGAACACAAGTCAAGAATGGCTTGGGTTCCTAAAAATCACTAACTCTTTTCTTTGTGTGTAGGCAACCCGAAGAGGAGCTTAAAGATCATCTAATTGTGGATAGTGGTTGCTCGAAGTATGATGAGGAGACAAAGAAATTGCACCGATTTAGAAATATTAGTGGAGGAAAAGTTGCATTTGGGAATGATCCCAATGGAGGAAAGATTACCGAAAAGGAACTATCAAAGCGTGGCTTATAGACTTTGAGAATGTTAGATATGTGAAGGAGCTTAAATTCAACTTGCTCTCGCCTCTCAAATTTGTGATAAAAGCATCCTGTGTTGTTCATCGACACGAGAATGTCTCATCCTTTCCTCTAATTTTAAACCCGTTGATGATGACATGGTAGTACTTAGAGTACCAAGGACAAATGATGTGTATAGCTTAGACATGAAGAGTTTACATTCTTATGGAAGAGCTACATGTTTGGTGGCTAAAGCAACATCTGAAGAGGCACATCAATGGCATAGAAGATTGGGCCATGTTAATTTCAAGAATATCAACAAACTGGTCAAAGGCAATCTAGTTAGAGATAGTGATTATGCAGGTGATAATTATGATAGAAGATCAACAATCGGTGGATGCCAATATCTTGGAAGAAGGTTAGTCTCCGGCAATGCAAGAAGCGAAAATTGCAAAGAACATCATCTACCAAGTTGAATATGTAGTCAGCCGTGTCTGTTGTGGACAAGTTTTGTGGATGCGTAATCAACTCTTGGACTATGGGTTCAATTTCAAAATACTCTATCAATATTGATAATGAGAGTACCATTTGTATTGTGAAGAACTCGTGTATCATTCCAAGACAAAGCATATTCATATTAGGCATCACTTTATCGAGATTGTTATGAGCACGTGCTCATTAATGTTGTTAAGGTTCACACAGATGACAATGTCGCCGACTTACTCACCAAAGGCTTTGATGTTTCAAGATTCAATCACTTGGTGGTGAGTATTGGCATGATTAACTACTAAGCTACATTTGAGGGAGGACTATAAGGTGCTAGTATAGTCCTGTATTGCTCGAGGGAGGATATTTGTGTATACTTAGTTTCTATGGAGAAATTTGGCAAAGTAATGTTTTTCTGAAAGCACCGCTTGGAAAGTACCGCTTTGGGAAAATCATGCATACGTGGAAAAATCTTGTTTGTCGTATTAAATCTTGTTCCAACGGTTATATTGAGGGTAATTAATGCTAACGGTTGTTTTATTTTGGGTTGTGATTTTTCAAATCTCACCTATAAATAACTACTTTCCGATTTTCCTCTTATATTCTATTTCTCTCATTCTTATTCGATTTCAATTCTTATTGTGCTTACATAATCACTCATGGCGAATTGACCTCTGTTTCAAAGCACAATATGGTAGCCAATTTAGACAAGATCAAGATAATGAGGAGTTTCATGATATTATTGATTATCTAACTGGTCGCCCATCGTTATGCTCTTTAGTGGAGCCGGATATTATCGAGCCTTGGATTCAAGAATTTTGGGCTCGCAAGGCAAACATGGAGAATGATGAATTTTATATTAGGGCTACAGTTGTTGGAAGAACTGTGAAGATTATCAAGCATCTATTAGAGAGGATTTGATGTTTAATGATAATGATGGTGCTATTCGCTTTGCCAAGGAATTGATTTGGGAAACATTTGGGCATGTTGGTTATGAAGGTTCTTTAATGTAACAAACATTCGTAAAACAGTTGTTTTGTCCTCAATGGAAGTTTTAATACATGTATTATTACATTGTATTAGTGCTAAAAGTACTTCTTGGGGAGTTTCGGTCTAATATAGCATCCGCTATGGTGGGATTATCTCTGAGACCGTATTTTTAATTTTTCAAGGCTAATTCTTGATGGCATGCTTTCTCACATCAATCATGGATCAAATGGTTAATGTATCCCGTGTTTGTCCAAGTTTTTCGAACAAACAACTTGTCGATGTACCTAAGCCTGCTGCATCATCGCCTATTATTGTTCAACAATCCAAGATTTTTACTTTTATGGCTGAAGAAGTGATCTATTTAGAGGTCCGGATACACCATTAACTACTTCTATGATGGAAGTTGTTCAGTCGTTAGAGCGGATGATGAAGATGATGTAGCAAGTGAAAGTATCAGATCTGAAGGAACCTGCAATCGCAGTCATCGTGATCTCAAGGTATCTTGATCTGCAAGTATCGCCGCATGAAGGTACCGTGATCTCCAAAGGGTACTGCTTTCTCCGAGCCCTGAGGTTCAAGAAGAAGTTGTAAGATCACCTTCTTTATCTCCACCTCGATATGTTCCTGTTTCTCAATCAGAGGAACATTCACATATTCAGAGTGAAGATCCATATACTATACCTCAAGAAGAAGTTGCAAAAGACTACTACGGTTCAAGCTAAGCAGCTAAAGAAATTGAAGGTAAAATTTAGAAGGCTTAAAACTTTTGTCTGGCCTTTGATTGAAGAATTTCGTATCTGGGTCAAATCAAAGAAGAAAGCACAAAGGCAGTCCAAGTCACGTAAACACCAAAAGGTTCCTAAAACATCTTCTCATCAATTTGGGAGGAATCTAGATGAATGTAACTTGAAAGAAGATATGGTTAAAGAGAATGAACCCGAAAGTTCTAAAAGTCTCAAGAAAAATCATTCAAGATCTTGATGAGCGTGTTCAAGTTCAAAGCATGCGATGTTCAAGGTCTTGAACAACAAAGTCTTGGTTTTCGAGGATACTTTCGGACAAGAAGTAATTACTCCAAGAGTGTTAAATTTTGAAGAGGAAGTGGACCTTCTACAACAGTTATACAAGAAGAAGAAGCTATTCTCAAACCTATTCATTCGCAAGTGATGATGAGTTCATTGCTACAATTTTTGGAGATTTATCACAACCAAGAGGAGGAGTTACTATTCGAGATGTACAAGAAGAAGAACAACGATGAACTTCTCAACTCGAAATTGATCCTAAGGATAAAGGGAAGGGTGTTTTGGTAGAAGTTAAGAAGAAACCAACTTTAGCATGCTTAAGAGCTACTCAAGATGCTTTGAATGAACAAGCGACTAGAAAGATTCAAGAAGAGTTAAATGCTAAAGATAGAGAAGCTCAAGAAGCTCAAGAAGCTCGTAATAGAGAAGCAACTCAAAGGTACAAGATGAATTAGATGTCAAGTCTTTGAACCATTACTGATCACTGCTCCTCTGTTAGATTTATGCCAAGAAGACTTAATAAAGCTAAAGATGTAAATGCTATGATGGCTTATCCGAAAAGTCAAGGGTATAAAGGATTACGTAAGTTTAATTATTTTGAGATGAAAAGATTATATGATGTCAGAGAAGATTATAAGAAGGATGTTGCGCATTAAATATTTTAGAGAAGAAGCTACCGGATCAAGTTGAAAGAAAGAAGAGCTTGAAAAGAAAAAGGAAAACGGGGTTACGGATGTTCAATTCTCAAAGAAAGAAAAAGTAGAATTAAGATCCGAGACTAGTGATGAATTAAGGAATTATCTCGTAGTAGTAGATTTTGATTATTCAAAAGAAGATAATGACATGAAGATGAATGATCAAAGATTAGTGTTTTTGAAGTTGTAAAATCCAAGGATGGAGATTACATGATCTTTCATAAAGAAGATGAAAGCTTCAAAGTTTTCAAAAGGCTATGGGACTTATCGACATTATAGATAGAGTAGACCTATTCTATTTATATCATGTGGTGAAAGCTTATTTTGAACATAATCCATTAGAAGGATTGGTTTAGTTTTACATGGTGATCTCATAACCGCATGGGAAATCAAGAAGAGAGCATCGATGATGTTTGGAAGAATCAAGAAAGTCGGGAAATTGTTTGTTGGAGATTCTTTGAAGAGTATGGAGTTCATGTTTTAGAGTCGGAAAATGGAACAATGATACACATGTTTGCAGAAAGAATATACCTCTCACAGTTGAGCTCATGAGAAGAATGTTAGAGCACGGAATGGAAGTAGAAGAGGATAATGAACCGCTTGCATGGTTATAAACTTGTTTATCAACTGGAATACTATTGCCGAGGATGATCAATAAGCGGTATGAATTTTATTTGAATAAATACATTTTTGATATATCAAGACTTTTATTCAAAGTATCGATTGATTAGACAAGATTTTCATCAAAGTCTTGCTTGAAGAAATAAATCGATTAAAAGAATTTTAAATGAAACCTTTTGCTAAGTAATAAATATTTTGAAATAAAGGTTGAATAAATGGTTTTTTGATGATAACATCAATAGGTTATCAATCCACCATGGTTACAAAAGGATTGGCTAATCCATGAGCAAACGGCTCGTAAAGATATATCAAACCGCTTTTAGTTGACAACTTGCTAATAAGTTGGATGGTAATCAACTCACCATATCAAGAATGTGAAGAGTTGGCTAGCCCACAAGAAAATGGCTTGTGGTAAAGGCATGGAAAACCATTATTGGTAATTAGTTCACCATTAGATAGAAGAACTAACTAGTCCGTAAGGTACGACTTTTGGTAAAGACAAATCAAATCATTGATAGGCGATGATTTGCTAAAAATCATATGGTTATCAATGTACCATGGTCTTACACACCAAAACATTTGGCTACTCCGAGTTAATGGCTTTGGTAAAGAGATCTAAATCCATTAAGTTTTCAATGATTCACCTCTCACAGGAGTTAACACACCGAAGTGATGAGAATAGTATGCAACTTAAACCGAATTAATGTACAAAATTGTCATATGTTCTTTGTGTCATTTGAAAAGATGGAGCTTGATGGATCTTTCGTAAAAGAATAATTCTAAGAGATACTTTGACAAGCACGTACATTACGTAGATACAATCCAAAGACTAAGAAACAATCATCCTTAAAGATGAAGTTGTTAAAGATATATTCACAAAGGGAACTTGAAGTCAAGCAAGTAGAATTCAAGTTAGGGAGGATTGTTGGGATATGAAAGTGTCAAGATATGAAAGTATCAAGATATGAAAGTATCTTGAAGTCGCAAAGTACTAGAAAACGCCAAAAAGTCAAAGCATCGCTAAAGACAAAGTCAAAGTACTACACTATGAAGTCAAAGTACCGCAAGAACAAAGAACTCATTATATTTGTTTATGGAAAGTATTGTATTCTATGTTTAGATTACTTGTCGTACAAGAATACAAATTGTAAACCGACTAGGATATCCTTGAGCCTATAAAAGGACTCCTAGATTGGCATTAGAGGTACGAGTCTATGAGTTTTAGAGTTTACTTAATTCACAAGTTATTTAGTGTTTTAGAGAGAAGTTCAATAATCTTAAAGTTGTTTAGAGTATCCGCATAATAAGCGATTTAGAGTTTATAATAAAAGTTATTCTTCTTAGCTTTGTTAAGTAAATTCCGCAGACTTGATAAAGATTGCTCAGTGTTTCTTTGTTAATAACTTAGGATTTATCCGAGGTTATTAAACCTTAACAAGCTAGTTAAAGTTAGTTTGATTAAAGTATATCGATTCAACAGCTTAAGGATTTCATTGCCATCATAGATTACCTTCTGTGCTTCTCTAGCTTTCAGACACGCCTTAGGGTTTGGTTCATTAACTAACGCAACACTATGTTTGTCACTTAGAACTCTATGCTTAGTGATCATGTGAGCAGTATGAATGGTGTTTCCTTGTACGTACAATTTGTTTTCAAGTTTGTTTTTCAAAGTTTTTAGGTTGGAAAATTCATTTAAGAGTTTTGATTCCTTGGCATTAAATTCGCTAAGCGCTTTCACATTTTCTTGAAGTTCTTGTTTTGCTTAGCCATTTTGTTGCTTTTCTTTAAGGAATCTAGCTCTTGTTTAAGTATTTCTTCCCTAAAATTACTTTTTCTAATAATTGTACGATTTGGTCATCCATCTCCCGCTCACGGTAGTTAACTCAAACTTAGCACGTTGTTCATAAATGGCAACTTGTTCTTTATAGGCATTAAGTTCGAGATGGCGTAATCATTAGGAACACTAGCGGTGTATTCATCAAAATATAGTCATCATTACGCATTAGATACATCACTTGGTTCAATCGCACTCTCACATTGGGTCACATATTGATCATATGGGACAATATTATCATTACCCATATTAGCAATATCTGAGACACAAGTTTCCTGCGATTGAACTTTATCATGTATCTTTTGCTGATCAACATTATCATATAGTTTTAATACCTCGAGATGATTGATTCTTTGGATGGACCAGCTTGTTGTGGTGAGGGACCTTTAGAGAGACCATTGGAGAAATGCTAGCCATGAAAATTGTCTCGCAAGAGGGTTCATCATCAACGCCGTAGTCGATGCATCACATCTGCGACTTGGAAAACATTCGATGATTATAACCTATCACCGAATTGGTCGCTCATCCACATCTCGCATCATATGTCTTGGCATTGCCCTCAAAGAAGAAATAGCAGCTCCTCTTCATCCAACACAACTCCATTATCCCGAGCTTGCACAAGTAACATCTTGTCTCAAGTACTCGCATTTTGAGGGCGTTTTGAGATGTGCGCTTAGCTATATGTCCATCACCACCACAGCTTGTAGCACTTGATCGGCTTTGCTTGTCCTTGATTTCCATTCCTTCCCCTATTACGATTTGCCACATACCCTCCACCTACTCCACCTCTTCCCCTGCTCATATTGCCTTCCTTGAATGGTTGCACCATAACCTTTCCATCTCCGACAAGAGCTTGATTGTGTGGATTGGATGCGCTCGAGGTTATTGTTGGTGTGTGGAGTGGAATTCATGTTTTGACCGACCATGAGAGCAGCTGATTGATGAAGTTTTCCATGAATGTGTTTGGGTCTTGAGGCTTATATGTTGGATCGTGGATGAGTTTGTAATTACCATTACGCGGGTATGACTTGAGAAGCTTTGGTGGTAATTCCAACATTTGTGTAAAAGGCTGTTGAATCATTTGAGGAACTTGATTCTCCCTGTTTAGCTTTGAATTGTTCAAGAATTCTTTTTTCAAACATAGCATGTCTCTCATTCCGAAGAAGGAAGGCATAAAGTTGCTCATAGTTTGTATTCTTCAATCCTTTGGTTAGCTTCACAGCGGTGACAAATTTGTGCCATTCGGGATTCATGTTGTTCACAAACTTTGAGTTCAGCTGAATGTTTGTCATGGTCCTTTTGATATTCCTCATATCAATCACAAGCTTGTGGAATCTCACGTAATACTCGTAGACACTCTCATCTGGTTTCATCTTAAAGTGCTCAAATTCATCATACAGTTGTGATTCTCTGTCTTTATTAGTTAATTCAGAACCTGAGAGAAACATCTTGACATTATCCCAAACTGCCTTGGCTTCAGTGTTGTGATTGATAAGCATGTAGATATATTTTGGAAGACCCTGAAGTATAATGTTTGAAGCCCTGATATCTGCATCGAATCTCTTTTTCTCCTTATCATTGAGCTCATCATACATCTTTGGTCTATCCAATCCATAGATCATTGTTCCATCTGCAGCAGATCAATTATGTCTCTTGTAGTATCAACGATAAGGTCCTTCATCAATGGATTTGAGAATGTTGACCCCATTTTCCTTTTCAAGACAAGACAATGATTCGTTGAGCCCAAGAGTCGTTGTCGGCTCATTAAGCATGGGTGGGACAGTATCTCGAACCAGTGCTGAACATCCTCAAAGAATGATGGATATGATTGAGGTACGTTGGTAGACATGTTTACAGATTTCACGGATTTTATAACTCTATGATTAAACCGGAAATAGATTCTTTCACGGGATTTTACTAAATCAAGAGAAAACCGTATAAGAAACAAAAATTCAACCAAGTTGCTAAGAATCCTTGAACCAAGTTGCTAAGCACCAAGTCGCTAAGTAGCAACTCGCTAAACCTCAAGTTTCTATGAATCAAGTCGCTAGCCCAAGTCGCTAAGACCCAAGTCGCTAAGACCCAAGTCGCTGGACACAAATCGCTAAAGCACCAAATCGCTAAACAGTCAAGTCGCTAAAGAGCAACTTGCTAAATATCCAAGTCGCTAATGTCAAGTCGCTGAGAACAATAAGTACAAGTCGCTAGAGATAATGAAAGCAAGTCGCTAACCCCACCAAGTCGCTAGCCGTAGTGGAGAATCCACTAACTTGTATTGTTTGCCGGCTTGTCTCAATAGACAAGTCGCTAAGCTTAAGTTGCTACGACTAACACTACAACTCGCTAGAAATTACTGAAGCAAGTCGCTACGAAGAAATTCACAACGAGACTCAAGTCGCTACCTTGAAAAACATCAAAAACACACTTTTCAATCCAAAACAAGCCCAACCACAGTGATTCAAGCTTTCCAAATCAAAACCCAAGCAATTACAATGATTCTAAACACAAAAGTACACTCAAAATTCAAACTTTAACACAAGAAATGATCCAAATGATGCAAAAACCACTAAACTTTTTCAAACTCAAAAACCATCTAAAACCACTAAAAATCCAAGGATATGTAAGAGAGATGATCAAACCATGGCTCTTGATACCATTTGAAACATATTGGATTTCACAAACACATCAAACCATGATCCTAATAGGCGTACACAATGATGTTTTAGAGAGAGAAATAGTTAGAGGCTTGGGAACTTAGTGAGAGAAAGTGAAAAATCTTATTATGAGCTCCAACTCTACCTTGGGAGGTAGAGAGTATTTATAGTCTTACACAAATCGCCACCTACGGTGTGGATCGGCATACGGTGGGTAAAGACCGTCCGTCCTCCACGGTGTTACTTAACTAAATACTACTTAACTTAAAATAACTACGACTACGAGCTTTCTGACGATTACATATACTTGAGGTAACCGACACTTTTAATAAATGGATTTACTAAATCCTAACAAATAATCTCGAAACTAGTTACTTTCATAAAGGACGTGTTGTTGACTCACCTCTAATCTTCCAAGAAGGTATCAATACTTCATTCTGCACCATAGGACTAGAAGGTCTTATCGGGATCAATGAGAAAATTTGTCCGCGGTTTGTTTTGGAATTCTTCCGTCAAGTTGAACTTGTTCGTAACGAGGATCGCTCTCTATCACTATGGTTTTGGATCAAAAACCAAAAGTTTGTTTTAACTCTTGAGCAATTTGCTCACATTCTCCGAATTCCAAATTATAGACAATGTGCCTTCACTAAAGATTGGTCTCTTGATTCTCTCTTTAACTATCGTGAAGAAAACAGTCCATACTGTTCATACATACCTTCTCCTCAAGAAATAACTCATTTTCTATGCACTCCTCAATCCAATTACTCAAATCCAAACATAATCCATATACGTGAACTCCGGGATGATCTTAAACCTCTTGCAGTCATCTTACGTGAAAATGTTTGGAGTCTTACAGGAAATTGTGAGATCCTTCCCGTATGTTGCGCTCACATCATTTACTGTCTCTTAACTCAACAACCATACAATCTTGCCTACTTCTTTGCAAGGCGAATTGTAAACCTCAAAGGCAAGAAGAACAAACTAATACCATATGGGATGTTTCTAACACGCCTTTATCATCATGTCATGTGCTATCATCCTCAATTTCAAAGTCCTCAATATTCACTTGTGAATAAAATGATGCAACCTTTTAATGCATCTCTCATTACATCATTCTTCGTTCCTAAATCATCAACTGCTCACAACCCACTTGACGATCCAGCAAACGAAAACTGATGAGCAAAAGAGTTTCTTTAGAAAAACAATCTTTGGGCTTTTTATTTATTGTAACATAATCACGCCTATGAAATAAATCGATTGTTAATCACATTTTCTTTATAATAGAATATTTGATGTCTCTACATGCTACAATTACCATGTATACATGTATATCTACTATGGAGATCATTAGTTTCAAAATTTGATACCTAGAGCAAAATATTGCACGTTCACTCTTAAGAATTCTGTCTCAGATGCCGGATCCCTGGATTTTAACTTGCCAGATCCCTCAAGTGAATGATCCGTGGGATTTGGGCAAAGAAGTGACCTCTTTTATCTTCACACATCAATCCAACCCTCCAGACCTTATTGAACTAGTTGAACATGCTTCATTAGGATCACTCAAACTGTCCTTAGGCTTAGTTGATCTCACACTCACTCACGAATGACTTAGGATCACATTCAATGTACTTTTTGATTTATCATTACTTCAAAATTCACCATCTTTCCACCTCAATGTGCACACATTTTTCCTCTTATCTCAAAACATCTAGTTTGATATTTCTCTCAATTTTAGCAAATCAATTTTAGTCATCTCTACCTTAAAATGATCAAAAAACTAGTTTTTTCATTTCTTGTAATTTTTAAAGAGTTTTCTAAATTTTCCTTAGATCACCATCTGGTCTCTAGGATCATTTGACACCCTCAAAATTCTTAGTGTCATCCTTGATCACCCATTGGTGTTCTTGAAAACTCCATTTCTTTCCATAAAAGGCATCATTAGCTATTCTTACTCATTATGCTTGATCATTTAAGTCTCGTATCATTTTAGACACCTAAAGAGACTTAAATCACTCAAGATATGTAGGTACTAAACCTTACTAGAACCCTATCAATCCTCTTCTTGGCTCCTGAGAGCCGGATCCCTGGGTTTAGCCTAGCCGGATCCCTCAAGTGAGGGATCCGCGAGAACCGTCTGCTCAGACTAATCAATCCTACTTGATAAAATCATTTCAAACCCTCTTTGTTAATCTAAACACTCCACAATGTCTTAAATGACTTTCTAGATCAGTACAACTCTGTAGTTGACTCTTGTGCATGCAAATCATTGCAATTTGAAGTATTTTAGTGGTTTAGGCTTTAATTCATTTGCCAAATCTCTTCCCTTATAAACTATTTGTGTTTGTACTTCCAAATCATCACTCAAACACTCATTATCAGTAGCGAAAACCTTATCTTTACATTTCTCACCATTTCACCATGAGAAAGGTATCAAGTGCACACTCATCAACCGAAGGAACTCTCAAGAAAATTTCTCGGGTTGTTCATGAAATTTCCTCAACCGGATCAGCACCCATCAAAGCCTCAAATACTAGAACTCCCTTACAACCAACTCTATCAATCAAACGAACTCCCAAAAGGCTTGTTCCTATAAAAACAACCCTTGCCAAACACTACCATACCTAATAAACCAAACACTCCTACTTCCACTAAAACAACCAAACCATCACCTCTAGTACCTAGAGCTATCTCCTTCACCACTTCACTTTCATCCCCAAACCTTTAAAACTTAGAGGACTTACCACCTAGGCCCTCTCATCCACCACCATTGCCAATATTTTCCTTAATTGAGAAAATGGTGCCACAACAACCTTCTCACCAAAACTTTGGTGTCGAAAACACACTAGCACCCGTGTCCTATTCTCCTTCGCCCTCAAATGATCCATTTTGGATTATGAGGAATCACCAAACTCAACAACCGGACCATATGGAAGTAGATAGCTCTTTACCTCCACCATCAACACATATTCCACCATCCTCATCCATATTTGACTACCTCCGACTTTATCAAGCTTGCCTCCACAAATCCCTTCATCATTTGTGGAACCTTCACCTCTTTCATCAAACCTTCCATCACAAACCGCTCCATTTTGCCACCACCATTTCCTAGCCACAACAATGATTGCTTTCATTGTCAACATGTCGAAGGGTTAGTCGATGAAGTGCGTGACGAATTACATTTCATGTTCTATCACCTTCTCGAACGTTTTGATGAAGTCAACAAATCTAATTGTGCTTAAAACTTAGGAATACAAGCACAAATGATGCTTTCTCTAATCTTAGGCGCAACTTAGAATTTGATTTACTACATTTTGTATCATTTTATTAGTTTTAGAGATATGTGTATCATTTCTCTTATTTTATTGAATGAAACTACATGTTTGTATGCTATATAGTTATGTGAATAGGTTTTGCGCAACAATACATAACTCATTTGGATATTTACGTCACTATTTATATCTAAATTGCTGCCAATAAGGATGCAGGTACACGGTTCCCAAAATTTAGCCTAGACGGATCCCTCACATGAAGGATCCGCTAGAACCGTCCAACAGAAGCAAATTTTTTTAACAAATTTGAAGCTCATTTGCAGGAAACAATGCACCATATACTTGTTTTCTAACCTTTGTTTTGTAGATTTTTAAAATACACATGAAGACTTTGACACCCTCAACAAGGGGGAGCTTTTCGTCAAAGCAAAGTATTGCAAAAACACTTGCAAAACATTCACTTAGGATTATGAAATACTTGACGCCCTCATCAAAAGGGTGCACTCGTCAAGGGGGAGCACTTCGTCAAAGACGAAACCATTGCAAAAATACTTGCAATACACTCGCTTAGCCTTCCAAATTACTTGACGCCCTCAAAAAAGGGAAGCATCCGTCAAGGGGGAGCTAAGACGAGAATCATTCTCTCATCTTGCTACCTCTCTTTACTTTTCTTTTTCTAACTATTTCTTATTTTGTTACTTTTCACAAGCTTTTCTCAAAATCATTTTTCCACTATGTGTTAGTTTCTTCTCAACGCTCTTTTTGTTTCGACAAAAAGGGGAAAAAGAAAGTAAAAACTCTAACTCAAATTTTTACGAATTTTGTTTTGTTCTTAAAATAATCTTATGTTTAGTCATCAACAAAAAGGGGGAGATTGTTAATACAAATAAACCCTAAAAACGTTTATTTATATTTTACGATCTTCTAATGTTTTGTCGATAACAAACGTAAAATTATTTTAATGAAATAAATAAAATACGTAAAATCTTTGAGCCAATAGTTTACTAACACACTTTTATTAAACATATTAAAACCATCAAAACATATTTAGTAAATAAGTTATATAAAACCAAAAGACATTTTTATAAAACACTAACAAGCAATATTGTTTACATCTTATAGAAATGCATATGTATAACAAGTAATAGTGTTTACATTTTATAGAAATGTATATGTATATTGTATATGTTGTATGGGTAAGTAATGGGTAAAAACCAAAGTCTATAACCCATGACCCATGACCCATGATCCATTGACTAGGAACAATGAATGTTGTTGGGTAAAAACCAAAGTCCACAACCCATACCCATGGAGCATGATCCATAACCCATGACCCATTGCATGACATCATGCATGAAGTCATGCTGAATATTATCCATGATCCATGACCCAAAGTCCATGACCCAAGATCCATAACCCAATGACTAGGTACATTGCATCTTGTTGGGTATTCATAATCCAATACCCATAACCCATGGTCCATAACCCATAACTTTGCAACCCAAAATCCGGACTAAACTGACCCAAGGCGGATCCCGTGATTTGTGACTAGCCGGATCCCTACGGTGAGGATCCGCGAACCGTGGGACGAGAGACATGTTTTGTCTATAAATAGTGAGCCATTTCTCTCATGCTCACTACCACTCTTAGATATACTTTCTCCCAAAGATTCTAACATCACTAACCACATATCCAAATGATCATTCTATGTAGTTTTGCATTTGTGTGATTCTCTAGGTTCCTCTTAAAGGCGAGATCACCACCTTTTGAAGACGTGCAAGCTCAAGGTTATGAGTTGCTAAGCTTCGTCATCATCAAGACCACTGACGTGCGTCTTGTTGATAGTTCTTTCCTCCCACCATAGAACTGTCGTGTTGAAGGCATTAGTGAAAGGTGTCGAAGTCTTGTGTTGAAGGCATTAGTGAACGGTGTCGAAGGTGTACATTCGATATGGTGTGTCGATGTACAAGTTGTATTGTTTGGGTTAGAGGATGTTGATATCCTCTCTAGTGGTGTAACAAGGAGTGTGTCTCCTTTGGGTAGTTATGTTGTGGTGTAGTGTTGGATAGTAGTTCCTCATTTGTAATGGAACTCGGTATCTAGCCTTTGTTGGGTTTATTGATTCGATGATACAAAACAATAAAGAATGAAACATCAAGGGCTTAAAGTGACAAAGATGAAACTTACAAAAGATGGAAGGACTTTCTTGCAAAGAAGATTTATTATTTAGTCCTTCAGAGATTTGTAAACCCTAATTCTCTAGTATATAAAGAGGACATGGGTGTAGGTTTTATATACAAGTCTTCCAATGTAGACGTCTAGTTAAAGTTGTGTGTGTAACCTAGACGTGTTTCTATAAACGTCTAGGGTTAGTGTTTGTTTTGTATATCCCTAAGATCCGAGATGGCTTAGATCCACGTTACGCTTAGGTAACACGTTATATTCTCGATCAATATATAATTGGGGAGATAATGATGAAAACCTTGTGTCAATAACATATTAAGTTCTTATTATTCCAGCAGATATTGTCTATGTTATTGTTAAACCCTAAGGCTCAAACGATCTAAGGAGTCTTAACAAACTCCACAATTGGTATCGAGCTTGGGAGCTCGTTACCTAGGGATTCGCAAGGTTTCTTGGCGAAAAGTTTGAAGAAAATCGGATTTGTGCGGTGCAACTTCTGCAAAGACTGCTTTTTAACGATCATAACTTTTTCGTTAACCGTTGGATCGGTGAAATTTTGGTGGAGCTTCTATATACCTATTTAACTTTCCACCAAGGAATTTTCGATCCGAGCTTCCAAAGAAAAGTTATACTATGTCGAAGTTGGTCGCAGAGAGGTATTTAATATTCAATTTTAGGTTTCTTCTTCATTATTTTTGTTGTGCTTTGTTGTTGTTGTTATTGATGATTATCATATTCCTCATGCACTATCTTTTAATATTCATGTGGTGATAAACGTGATTGGTTGAGATAATTACATTAAGATGCAACTGCCGCCACGTAATCTGTTGGGTTTCATGTACTTCTACAAGCAATGAGTTTCACTGTTGTTCGACATGTTTTTAAGTGATGCTAATTAGCTCCAAGTCTGGCATTGCGTTTTCAATCTCTCTTGCTACATGCTTGTTTCCACGGATAGTGTTTTCGTACTGATCGACAAGCTTCTCATAACCACTTCTAGTTATATCGAAACCATCGATAGCTTTACTTGTAACCACCGATGGGCTTCTCGAAGAAAATAATTTTGAGCATGAGTTACAAAAGTGAGGGATGTGGTGATCATCATTAGTACTGCTGTTTGTTATTGATTGGCTGAAACTTAAAAGTGCATGAATTCATTCTCATAGTATGGCATTGATTGGTCGGAGGTATGTGCATGGTAATGGCTTGATAATCTTGACTTTCTCTCTAATATATTTGACTTGGTATAATCTATGTCAAGGATCATCTGGTTTATTTGAATGGATGGACGTATATATTTATATGTACATGGTATGAGAACAGGTGAGATACTACTTTGTACGATGAGACTAAAAGGATTTTTACTACTGATTTGTTCATGGTTTAAGTAAACAATGACACGAAGCACACAGGAGGTTTTTGGTTTTATGTGGTAGTTATGGTGATACAAGTTTGATTTGTCTATACGTTCTTATCATCATGATTATTTAGTTTATACTTTATACTGCTAGATGTGTCCGAGATATATTTATTAGCACTGCTTATATCATTCGATATCGGACAACGAAGGAGGTTATTATTCACACACACATGGAGTTTGAAATTTGTTCTTAAAAGGATTTAAAAAGCTCGTTTTTGGATTTATTGGATTAGTTGATTATGAAGAAAGTTGATTATCACTAATTTGATGTTGTAGTTGAGTTTCACAAGTTTGTGTTCTTATCATATCTCAAAGTGGGTGTTACACTTTGTAGATAACTTGTTCGTGCTTAAAGGATGTTGACGAAGACTTGCAAAATCTAGTTTTCATAGGTCAAAGGGTGGATGGATGAAGACCTAGTTAACTATCACTTAAAGGAGTTACATTGTAGTGCTCAGTGTCTCATTGAAGATGAGGATTTTGTCAAGAGATTGCGGTCTACTTATATGGTGTTAGTATAAGATCAACGTCACGTGGATAGTAAAAGATATAAGATACAAGTTTGGGTTATTTTACTTCTTCATCAAGTTCGTTATATTTGGTTTTCTTCACAAGTGATCATTACAAGGAGCTTACAGATTTGAAGAATCATTTGATGTTCATGCACCACTCAAGGGGAAGTTTCTACTGCTTATATTCTCTATTTGTTGATAACAAAAAGGGGAAGAGATGTTGGAGTGCAATGACATGGATTAAGGGGAAGACAAGGAAGACAAGAATGTTTCATTCATGGTGAGATTTAATTATCTCAACTTCTGCTACTTCGTCTAGGGAAGTTCGTACAAGAACCGTATTTGTTTTGTCATCATCAAATAGGGGAAGATTGTTGGGTTTATTGATTCGATGATACAAAACAATAAAGAATGAAACATCAAGGGCTTAAAGTGACAAAGATGAAACTTACAAAAAGATGGAAGGACTTTCTTGCAAAAGAAGATTTATTATTTAGTCCTTCGTAGAGATTTGTAAACCCTAATTCTCTAGTATATAAAGAGGACATGGGGTGTAGGTTTTATATACAAGTCTTCCAATGTAGACGTCTAGTTAAAGTTGTGTGTGTAACCTAGGCGTGTTTCTATAAACGTCTAGGGTTAGTGTTTGTTTTGTATATCCCTAAGATGCGAGATGGCTTAGATCCACATTACGATTAGGTAACACGTTATATTACGATCAATATATAATTGGGGAGATAATGATGAAAACCTTGTGTCAATAACATATTAAGTTCTTATTATTCCATTGCATATTGTCTATGTTATTGTTAAACCCTAAGGCTCAAAACGATCTCAAGGAGTCATAACAAACTCCACAGCCTTGTACCGAATAAAGTGTAGGCGACGTTGTGATAGGTTTGGTTCTACCTCGTGGAAGAACTCGGTGTCTAGCCTTGTACCAGATAAAGAGTAGGCGACGTTGTGAAGGCTTCTCTGCCATATTAAGGATCTTGTGTTGTGTAGTGCTTAGAAACTCTCGAGTGGGGTACTCGGGGAATAGAGTAGGGCAAGAAAGGTGTTCTTGTAGCCTAACCACTATAAACACTCGTGTCGGGGTTTTGTGTTCCTTACTCTTTATCTTTTGCATTACTTACTTATATGTTCATCTATCAATATACCACACACAATGTAAATATATTGACGTAAGTCTATCTAAATACTTTAAAGCTAAGTTTAATCGGCAAAACTATTCACCCCCTTTCTAGTTTTTCACGGTATCATAATACATTTTAACCATGAAAATGATTCTTTTTTATTTTTTTTTCAACGATTCTTAATTATTTGTTGTCCTCTTTCTTTTTTTAATTTTTTCATAATTTTTTGAATTAAAAAAAAATACTGTGATATTATCCGCACCATTCCTACTTAAAATCCAATCTGCACCGAATCCCTTCCCTATATATATGTATATATATATATTTCCCATAATTTATACAATGTCAATAGCCAAGTACATTTTATACATAATTATTAGGGTTAAAAAGTCCTACACACGATACATATTCGGTTATTATTACTAATATTTATATTAGCATTTAGGTTGTATCTATAAATATGTATAATAAACGTATTTATGTACATTTAGTTTCAAAAAGCTCAACTCGATCAAGTTAAGCTCAAGTTGCTAGATAAAAGCTTGACTAGTTTACAGTCATAGTTTGTTAATACAATTCTGGGCGCTTCTCCTACGAGGATTAGTGTAAGCTAACTCTTCGGAGAATAGATCTTGTATTAAGTGAAATCTTCGATTGCTAGCTGCTAAGAAAACCACCACCGTTAGTCTCACCGCGGAACGGGGTTCCGCGGTCAACCTCTGGCGTGGGAGTAAGTGATAGTTTTAGAGAGATGAAGTGAATTCTAGAGAGAGAGTGTGTGTATGTGTTACCGTTTGAGTAGAGGTGAGACCTCTATTTATATGGTTGACCTTTACATCGTGTTCTCAAGGTCACGGGTCTTGAGAGCAACAGTTTGTGACGTAAGTCATTGCGAGCTTGTCCGCTTGTTGTGATGGTTATGTTTTGGGCGGAGTTGTCCCGCTTTTCCCTTTGGGGCTGCGGTGTGATACATCTAACCTAGGGAAGATTCCTTTCCTTTACGTGGGGCGCGGTTGCACCCTTCTTCGGACGTACCTGCTGTCCGCGGAAAGGTTTAGTGGCGTAGCCGGGTTACGCGCCCGGTCCGCGACTGTCCTGTGTGATGTCCACGATGTCATGGTTAGCCCGCGTTGGACCGTATGGGTGCCGGGGAGGCTATACGTGATCAAGTCCCCCCAGTCTAGTTGTGCTTGTTAGTCTTGGTACAAGCGCTGCTAGACTTAGTTGTTTCGTCCATCCGCGGCTGGTTGGATCGCACTAAATCCTAATCATTGCTGACTGGATCCTCCACTTATGCCAAGGATAAGCGTTACAGCTGTTCCTTGGGATTCGCGAAAAATTCTTAGCCGCGTATTTTCTGACTGACGTGACGTTTTGGCTGCTTCTCTCGTGTCCGTTGATCTAAATAGATCTGGGCCGTTAGTTATGAGCCGGAGACGTGGCATTTTTTCAGCCGTTCGATCGAACCGTTGGTTTGCCTCTTGGAGAGTATAAATACCCCTCTTTTTTACTTTCATGGCCACTGTTGCCATTTCATCTTCGCGAGTAAAAAGAATATCATCTACTAAGATTTGTGTGTGCGTCCAGACTTTACCAGGTTAGGTTTTCTTCCTTCCTTATAGTATCATGGCTAAAAACTTTTAAGCGATTTCACACGTAAGTTGTCACGAGAAAGACCTTAGCGAGTTTTGCTCGAAATATCATATTCCTCTACCGTGCCCCCTTCTCCCTAGTCCGAAGCTACTATTAAGGATGCTCCGTCGGGTAAAATAGGAGTATACACTAGATTCTTTGAGTTTTGCAACTTTAGGATACCCCTTTCCGCGTTTTTGTGTAGGGTTTTGGAGTATTTTCAGATCCATTTGTCCCAGTTGTCTGTGTTAGCCGCCGCTAGGATTAGCCATTTTGAAATCTTGTGTCGCGTTCATGGTGGAACCCCAACCGTACCCTTGTTTAGGAAATTCTACTATTCCGGGATGAGTAATGGGTGGATGACCCTAGAGAAACGTAAGGGTCCTAAGTCTTTAGTTGTACCGGTTTGCTACACCGCCCCCTTAGATTCCGTGAAAAACTGGAAAGAGTATTTCTTTTGGGTTGACGCGACTGTGTTCCCATTGGCAATCGCGTGGAATGAGAAGGTTTCTGTTGACCGTGATCCACCTTCGACCGATGACGGTATTGACCTTGAGTTGTTGCATCGTCTTGACACGATGCGTGCTCCGTTTAAGAAGTTGCCGGAGCCTTTTCTTTGCACCGTTGGACTTAGCCGTGCTTGGGATGATGCCACAGCGCGACCTACTTTTAAGTCTTCGGATAATGAGGGTGGGTAATTTTTTAGGGTTTGTCGCGTCCCCTTGTCTTTTATTTTACGTATCATTACTAATTTGTGCCTTTTTATTTGCAGATATGTCTCTCTTCTCATTTATTAACCAAGCAGATCCTTTCGAGGTAGTATCCGGGGAAAGAACTCTTCAAGAAGGTGAGAAAACGCTGCTGGATGAGACCGCTAACCGAGTTATTGAGCCTTCGGAGAATCTCATTACCTTAGTCCAAGAGACTACTGTGGACAAAGTAAAGGCGGCTAAGGCAGAGAAAGCGACTGGGAAGAAAAGAGTCCGGCTCGATGTTCCTACCAAACAGCCGGAGAAGAAGAGACTCACATCTGAGCCGGCGAAGGACGCCGGGTCTACCGCTGGTATGGCATCTTCGTTATATTAACTTTTCTTGTATTTTCTCTTTCTTTTTTTTTTTTTTTTTGTGAAAAAATAACTTAAGTGTCGTTATGCAGGAGGTGAGACTGCGGGGTCCGCTTTTGAGCTTCGCGACGAGTCCGACTCTGGTCCCCATCCGCAGGAGGTAACCCATCTGTCCTCCGATGCTACTCCGGATCTTCAGGTCAATCCGGATTCTGCTTCAAAAACATCCACCACAGCTCATCAGGAGAACTTGGAGGTGGACATGTCCGGCCCTTCTGAACCGCCCTTTGTGCAACAGGAGAGCTCGTTTAGGGCTGAGTCTCCCCTGCAAGATCCTTCTGGTCACCGGCCCGCGGCCTCCGATGATGACTTCTACGAGTCTTTGTCCGTGGACACGGCGGAGGCAAAGAATATTTATGTCCCGAAGTGGTTGCCTACCAATGAGTTTCGAATGGATGACCCTTGGGTTTGTCAGAGCATGCTAGACAATCTTGCCACTCCCGGATATCTATCTACCTTGCGCAACATGCCTCACACGGACTTGCTCGAGCAGTATAACATGATGACTGTTCGGCAAGCATGTATGTCCGCCGAGGTGCGTCTGCGGCTGCAGTTTGAGCTCAATCAAACTAACAGGTTGAACAGGAGACTTGAAAGAAAGGAGAAAAAGATAGAGGCTCTTAAGGGAAAGGTTCAAGCATTGGAATCGGATGCTGCGGAAGCTAGGACTCTCCGTGAGCGTGTGGGCCTACTAGAGTCTGAGTCGGAGGAGGTGAGGAAGTTGCGAGAGCGCGTGGCGCAGTTGGAAGGTATGATTGCGCCCAAGGATGAACAGCTCGCTAGTTTGGTGTGGAAAATCTTTGAGTTAAAGGGAAGGTTACGGTCTTACTTACATGCGTGACGGTGAAAAGAACGAGTTATGGCCATTTGGGTTACTAGAGGCAAAATTAAAGGAGTGCGAGGAGAGGGTCCATGGCGAGTATGATGGTCAACTTGCGCAGCTGGATCAGAGGTTGGCGGAGCTCAACCAAGACTTTGATGAGGAACTTTTTCCGAGTACTTTGATGGCTATTGAGGGTAAGAGGTGGGTGATCGGGCATGGTTTTCGCCGGGCTTGGATGGCATTCAAACAATTGGATGAGCTTCAGACGCGGTTGGGGGATTGTATTAGCAAAGCCATCGCTGAAGGGCTAAGGCAGGGTTTGGAAGCTGGGATTGTCCACGGTTCTAAGGGGCGAAAGCTGGAGCAGATCAAAGCATACAATCCGCGGGCTAAGGAAGTTTATCGCGAGGCTGTCATTCGCCTTAGCGATGTTCCCTTCCCCCTTCTTGATTCCTTAGAGGCTTGCAAGGATTCGTCCCTAGAGTTCCTTATGTCACAGCTTGTGCTACAAGAGGAACGACCAAGAGGATCGGGGGAGTTTGTCTTTAATGCCCCAGTGGCGGAAGAGGTTTTCCTTCCCAATTCTCTGCTCCAAACCATTACTAGGCGCCCGCGCGCTATTGCCGCGTACAAGGAGAAAAAACATCGGGCATGTGGTAAGAAATTCGATGTGTGGAACCCTGAGCTGATCGTTTCCGAGGTTGAACACCAAATCACTTCTACTGGGGAACCTTCTATGGTGATTGCCCCCTTTGGCCCGACCCCTTCTGCTGCCATCTGTGGTCCGACCGGGGAAGATGAGAAGGAGGAAGAAGAACAGTCAGCTCATGATGACATGTTTGATACGAGTGTGCTTGATGGTTCCAAGAATGCTTGAGGTAGTCTTTTGTGGGCGGCATTTAGACTATGCCGCCCTTGCCATCTATTGTGAAGCTTTAACTATTTTCGTTAGGGTCGTGATTGCTGCGACGCCATTTTTGTAATCCGGGGGTATGCCCCTGTGTACTTGTAAAAAGTTGTGGACTTAATGAAATGTGTTGGTTGATCTGTGCACTTGTTTTTTTTTTAGTTGTCGGACTTAGTTATTCCGGGCTTTGGGTTTTTACCCTTGGCCGTACCTTTGGGGTCCGGGGGTATCAAACAATGGACAATGGGTTTGCAATACCACTTACATGCCTGAGTCAATTTTGAGGTTGCTCGTCCTTTATGTGCGACACTGTCTGTCGCGGTTGTGAGAATCATGCATAAGGTGTAAAACTTAAAAAATATGATTGCATATGTATTTTGGAAAATTTGTAGAGCGGGCCAGGCATCTACGTTTCATTACTTAGAAAACGTTACAAATAGAAATAAGAAACATGAAAACTTAAAGTCCCCCTGTTGTCGGGACCTGATCCGTGATCAACTTACAAAAGACGGGGAAAACCTACTTACGCTTAGATGTAACATTTCTTCAAGTTGCGGATGTTCCATGTCCTCAGGAGAAACTCCCCATCCGCGGCTCTGAGCTTGTATGTTCCATTCCCTATTGTCTCCATTACTTCATATGGCCCTTCCCATTTGGGCCCAAGTTTTTCGGTGTCCTCCGCTCTACTAGCTTCGTTGCTGCGGTAGACAAATTCTCCGGGTCTGAAGGCCGAGCTTCGTACTTTGGCGTTGTAGTACCCTTCCATCCTTGCTTTGCTGCGCGCCTCTTCAATGGCCGCGGCTTCTCGTTTTTCTTCCGGGATGTCGGACTTAGGCGAAGCTCTTGGTCATTGGAGATTTGGTTTATGGCCGCACATCGGAGACTTGGCATTCCAATCTCTACCGGGATAACTGCTTCGGTGCCATATGTGAGGGAAAATGGGGTTTCGCCGTTGCTTGTTTTGATCATGGTTCTGTGCGCCCAGAGTACATGCGGCACTTCTTCCACCCAGTCTTTACTTCCCTTCTCTAATCTCGCTTTGATGCCTTCTCCCAGCCTTTTGTTCGCGCTCTCGACCAGCCCGTTTGCCTGCGGATGTTTCACCGATGCAAACCGTTGTTTGATGTTGAGCTTCGGCACCGATCCTTGAATGGGTTGTCGCGAATTGCTTTCCATTGTCCGACACTATTTCTCCCGGCAAGCAAGCGGCGGAACTATATTGTCCCAAACAAATTTCTTCACTTGCCTTCACGTGATGGAGGCTAAGGGCTTAACCCGATCCATTTAGTGAAGTAGTCTATTGCTACAATCATAAACTTTACCTTGCCGGGCCTTACGGGAAAGGTCTGCGGATATCTATACCCCACTTGTAAAAGGCCAAGGAGAGGTGATTGGAGTCGATTTTTTGTTGCGATGTTTTGGTACCGGACGGTGGACTTGGCAATCTTCGCACCTCTGTATTAGCTCACGTGCATCCTGTGCATTGTCGGCCAATAATACCGGATCTAATTGCTTTGGCTACCACGCCTTGGACGGAGTGCATGCTACACGACCCCCGTGGATTTCTCATGACACGTGGTTGGCTTGAGTGGGGCCTATGCGCCGGAGCCAAGGTTCTAGGAAGGATTTCGGAGCAGAACTCCGTCTCTCAATGCGTACTGCCTTGCCTTGATCCGTAGTTTCCTTGCCTTGTTGTCATCCGCTGGTAGCACTTCATCCCTTAGATATTCAACTAGGGGTGTCATCCATGTATCTCCGTCTTCTTCCACGATAGCCAGTACTTCCTTTTCTTCGATGGATTTTTCTTTTAGGATTTCCACAAGGACCTGTTTTGTCAGGTGGACAAAGCTGGTGGATGCAATTTTGCTTAGCGCATCTGCCTGTTTGTTTTGACTCCGGGGAACCTGCCTGATGGAGAACATCCGGAACCCTGCAATCAGTGCTTTGGCCTTCGCCAAGTAGCGCACCATGCTTTCCTCCTTTGCTTCGTATGCTCCGTTTATCTGGTTTGCCACGAGACGGGAGTCAACATTTGCTGATAAGTCTTTGACCCGCATTTGTTCAGCAATCCTTAGTCCTGCGATTAGTGCCTCGTACTCGGCTTCGTTGTTGGATGCCTCGAACTCGAAACGGAGGGCGTAGGTGAACTCCTGCCCTTCCGGGCTTGTCAGGATTAAGCCTGCTCCGGACCCTTCTATGCACGAGGACCCGTCCGTGAATAGCTTCCACGGCTCTGAGTATTGTTGCTGGTCCTTTTTCTTGTCAGGAGTTTCTTCATCTGGGATCTCAGCAATGAAGTCCGCCAGAATCTGTCCCTTTATGGCTGTCCGGGGTCTGAAGGTGATGTCATGTTCGTCTAGCTCTATTGCCCATCCAGCCATTCTTCCACTCTTTTCCGTCTTGGTCAAGACTTGCTTTAATGGTTGGCCCGTGATCACCACAACCGGGTGCGCTTGGAAGTACCGCCGCAACCTGCGGGATGCATATACTAGCGCCAGGACGAGCTTCTCGATTGGAGTATAATTTACCTCCGGACCTTTTAGGGCGCGGCTGACGAAGTACACTGGCTGCTGCCTTGATTCCCTTTGTGCTAACAAGACCGCGCTTACAGCTTCTTGGGACGCGGCCAGGTACATAATCAATTCTTCCTTTGGCTGTGGAGCTATGACCATTGGTAGGTTAGCAATGTGCTGCTTTATTTCCTTGAATGCTTGCTCCGCCTCCGTTGTCCAATAAAAGTCGCTCTTTTTAATGCACTTCTTCAATGTCTTGAAGAATGGAAGGGACCTCTCCGCTGACTTGGACATGAAACGACTGAGGCTGGCTAGTTTTCCATTCAGAGACTGCACTTCCTTTTTGGTCGTCGGGGATTTGAGGGTAGCTACGGCCGCAGACTTGTCTGGGCAAGCTCGGATGCCCTCTTTGCTCACCACATGACCCAGAAACATCCCCTGTTCCGGCCCGAATGTGCACTTCTTGGGGTTAAGCTTCATGTTGATGTTCCTTAGGGTCCTGAAGGTTTCGCTCATATCCACAGTACTTCTTCCTCTGAATGGCTCTTGATGACTAGATCGTCAACGTACACTTCCAGATTTCTTCCAATCTGTTTCTCAAACGCCTTATCCACGAGCCTTTGGTATGTGGCGCCAGCGTTCTTTAGGCCGAAAGGCATTTTGGTGTAATGGAAAATGCCTTGGTTTGTGTGGAGCAATGTCTTTTCCTCATCCCCGGTGCCATTTGTATCTGGTGATACCCTTTATCTGCGTCAAGAAAGCACTTGAATGGATATCCGCGAGAGGATTCGACCTTCGGTCGATCTCCGGCAAGGGTAGCAATCTTCGGGCGAGCTTTGTTCAAGTCCTTGAAGTCCACACATTCTCCGACTTAGTCGCTCTTTTGGCGAGCGCGGGATTAGACAACCGATCGTGGTAGTGTACCTCCTTCATGATCCCGCGCCACTAGCTTGGTAACATCTTCATTGATTGCTTTGTTTCTTTACGGGGCTGTCCCTCTTCTTTTATCGCACGAGGTCATAACCGTCCGGACATTCGGTTTATGTTCGTGATTGTCCGCGGAACCCAGTCATGTCGGAGGGTTCCCAAGCAAAGATGTCAAGTTATTCTGAGCGGATCGCGAGACTTTTCTTCCCTGCTCGCTCAACCCCCTCAATGGTGACCGTTTGGTCGGGGAATCAGGGTTGATTGCCACCGCGACTCCTTTCTTAACCACGCTTCTACGGTTACATGGTAAGGTTACGGTTCGCGACCATTACGCATTCAACCGGGACAACCTTGTCCTTTGTGCAAAGTCACGACTCCTTCACAAGTAGGAAATTTCAACATCCCATGCGCCGTGGATGGCACTATTCTCAACAGCCTAATCCCCGGGCGTCCAATTATCCCGTTGTAGGGAGAAGGAGATCGTACCACCATGAAATTCATCCACGCACTGGCCGACCTCTTCGTCTCCCAGCGTCACTTCCAAGAGGATCTTCCTAGCGGCCATGAGAGTTCTCGGCTGAAACCCAAGAGTGGTGATGAGCGAGGATTAGTCTTTGCGGATGTCGGGCTTAGCTTGTTGAAGCAATGTTCGTATAGAACTTCTGAAGCGCTTCCATTATCCACGTACATCCTGTGAATTGTACACCCTTCTACATCCGCCTTGATTACCAGTGGGTGGTCGTCCCAGTCATCTCCGGATATGGGGGGAAAAGATATTTCCATATTCAAGACCGCGTCCGGACCCAGCTTGGGCTTGACCGACCGTTGCCAGGTGTTGATCATGTATATGGCGTGGGCTTTGTCTTTGGTCGCGGTATCCTTCTTTCCGCCCTTGGGGCCGCCATTCTTCTGCGCCCCATTCTTGATCTCTTTGACCAGATGCGCCAGCTGTCCAGATCTGACTGCCTCTTCTATCTGTTTCTTCAACTGATAGCATTCGTCCGTGTTGTGCCCTTTTTCTCTGTGGAAGTCACAGTACTTGTCTTTATTCCTAGACTCGACCGGACTGGACATTGGCGGGGGAGCTGTGAACTTGACCGTATCCATGGCCAGGATTTCTTTTGGCGTTTTTGTGAGGGGGGTGAACCTGTCCCCTCTCTTCTTCTCCGGCCTTAAGCGGGTCTTGAACTCCCCTTTTCTTTCAAAGATCTGGATGTTTTTCTGTCCTCCCTCTTGGTTTTTCCACTGGGAGTGCTTCTTCTTTGACTGGTTGGCCGCGGCCACCTCACCTCTGAGAAATGCTTTCACGACCTTCCACATTTCATCCTGCGACTGGGGAATGTTGTCATTGAGCCTCTGATCGACTCGGGTTCGTTATCCGTGCATAAAGCCGAACACTCTCATGCGCTCGGGGCTCCCTTCACATACATGCTTTACGTCTTGAAGCGTTCCACGAATGCTACATGGATTCCCTTCATTGCTTTATGTGGTGTAATTCAACGGGATCTTTCGTATACTTCTTCTGTTGTAGGAAATATGAAAGAAAACTCGATCTTAATTCCTCAAAGTTGTCAATGCTCTCCGGACGCAGTTCGTCAAACCAGCCGCGGGCGTGTCTAACAAGGGTGGAGTTAAACATGTGGCACCAAGTGGGCATGGCCCATCTCTCCACCTTGGCCGCGGTCTGGAAGATTTTCAGATGATCCTCCGGATCTCCTGTCCCGTCATATGTCCTGATGTGGGCTGGCATTCTTGTTTTGTCAGGAACTCGAAATTCCGTATCGACGGGTAAAGGTGCAATGTCGACCAGCGTCATACGGGAGTAAGTCGTCATCTTCCCGTTTCTTGCTTTTCGGGGTGGATTTCCAATGTCCTCCAGTGCTTTCCTCGCTTTCCGGGGGAGATACTTCCCTTGTTCTACTCCGGCACGAGTGGTATGTTTCTCCTCTGCCTGACTTCGAGTGGGAAGCATTGCCGTGGGTAGTACTCCGGCTTCGTTGGTGTCTATCGGCTGAACGCTTTTCGGTCATGTCCCGTTTACTACGCTTTTACGCTTCTCTTTGCGTTGTCTGGGAGTGACCTTTGGTGAGTCTGGAGAACACGGTTGGTTTTGGGTCACCAAGCCTTGTGGACACATCTTGGCGTTCCTTCTCGGTCTTGAGAATACATCCGTCCATGACCTTTTGGCCTCAACGGCTTTTCTCCTAGAACCTCCCTCGTCTCTCTTGCTAAGTCTTGAGAAGACACTTCGAGACTTGGAATACTCCGACGGGTCTGACCTGGCACTAGGACTGACTTCGCGCCTCCTCTTTGGTGCCTCTTTTCTTTCAGATGCTGGACGAGTATTCCGAGCGTGTTCTTGAGATCTCTCATTTCTAGCCTCATCGTCAAAATCCAACCGGGTTTTGACCCGGTCCAGTTTTTCCTGATGGACTCTCTCTGCCATGAAGGGCAAGATCTGATGGTAGTGCTTTTCGCAGAACTCCCTTATTGACGCATCTGTCGCGGTCTTAGGGTGGTATTGTTCTGTGGCTTGCACTTTTTCATTCCCTCCCGTGTTTCGACCGTGGGCGGCTCGGGGAGAGGGAGGGTTTTCGCCAAATTGCTCATCGAGTTTTTTTTAGGAGGCCTTGGTTATATTCTTGGTCCCACGGATGGCGCCAACATTGTCTGATTACAGGCGCTTCTCCTACGAGGATTAGTGTAAGCTAACTCTTCGGAGAATAGATCTTGTATTAAGTGAAATCTTCGATTGCTAGCTGCTAAGAAAACCAACACCGTTAGTCTCACCGCGGAACGGGGTTCCGCGGTCAACCTCCGGCGTGAGAGTAAGTGATAGTTTTAGAGAGATGAAGTGAATTCTAGAGAGAGAGTGTGTGTATGTGTTACCGTTTGAGTAGAGGTGAGACCTCTATTTATATGGTTGACCTTTCTGTCGTGTTCTCAAGGTCACGGGTCTTGAGAGCGACAGTTTGTGACGTAAGTCACCGCGAGCTTGTCCGCTTGTTGTGATGGTGATGTTTTGGGCGGGGTTGTCCGCTTTCCCCACCCAGGGCTGCGGTCATGATACATCTAACCTAGGGAAGATTCCTTTCCCTTTCGTGAGGGCGCGGTTGCACCCTTCTTGGACGTACCCTCTTGTCGCGGAAAGGTTTAGTGGCGTGGCAGACTCTGCGCCCGATCCATGACATCTGTGTGATGTCCACGATGTCATGGTTAGCCCGCGTCGGACCGTATGGGTGCCGGAGAGGCTATACGTGATCATAGTTAATGATAAAAGAAATGAAAAAATATTATAAAAAATGCTGAAGTATCATTACGATACATCATTTTTAGGTTTTGGCTCAAGCCTATCTGATGCTCTCATAATCATAACCATGTTGTGGCGGGTGTCCACATGTTTTTGTTAACGTATTTTCTTTAGACTGTTGACATTTTCTTTATCTTGGAATATTTGGAATTTTTATTGCGTTTTGTGATTGTATGATTTCATGCATTTCATATTGTATGTATGAGGTCGTTTCTCTACTTAGAAATTTCAAACATTGCAATTTTCATATAACTGGAGATCGAATTAATGAATAAATGAATTATTTGTAAACTTATTATTATTCTTCTCTCGATATTTCAAAACATTGCATTTTTTAAAAATCCAGTATGATTTACAAGTTAACTTTTTACATTTCAGAACATATCCTAAGATACTTTATTATTATTTTTTTTGCCTTTTGTGTTGGTGCCACCTTATTTTTTGTCATCTTGTTATTGCCCAAAATATATCCAATGTTGTTACTAGTTTTGGTGAACATATATACAGTATTATAATTACGAGTATCGTGTTCACTGATCAAAGTTATCAGCTTTTTCTGTTAAAGAATGACTTTTTTGTAAAAATAAAGACACTATAGGTTTTAAGAATAGATACTACTATACCTATTGAATATTGACAATGTACTTTTTTGTTCGTATTTCTACTTAAGTACTTATATAAGGAGATGATCATAATTTTATTTGATGTATATCCACGATTCTGCATTCTGATGTTGCACTGATGAGAACTTTATAACTTAAGTAAAATAGTATTTGAATCAAAAATTGTGGTGGGAGTATCAACTCCCTTATATAAGTCACCCAAAAAGTCCAAAAGTCCAAAACACACAAATTGTTGATTTTTCTAAATCATATTTTCGTGTCGAGAATATACATCTAAGTGACTAGTTTGTTGGTTCATGAGTTTTTTCACACGAAAGTAGCACTTGCTGATAATCAAAGCTAAATTATGACATCGATTTGATTTGATAATAATTGTGGTTAGATAAAACAGTAAAGTTTCGTGAACCATATTATAAGTTAGCAATCTAGGATCACTAGCCTCTGATGATATCTATAGATTATTAAATGGCACATGTTTAAATCTGTTATCTTTCGAGAGACACATTATGATAATTGCTATGACACAAACAAAATAATACTTTCGCTTAACATGTGTTTTGAAACATACCAAAATTGCTATACAATCATTATAGCACATGATTATTCATAGCCGTCACTAATAAAAGAAAAAGTTATGCTACACTTTGTAATTACTTTTAAATAAGTAGCATCATGCATATGTAGTATCATACAAAGTTGTCGAACAGTTCATCCATATTTGTTGGTAGACAATAAGCACCAACACGTATAAAAAACTACATATAATATGTGTTGGTAGAGTTGTGGGTAACTTGTAGGACTCAACCATCAAAGTTAAGCTCTAATGCATTTGTCAAGGCTACTCTTAAACTTTGTCTAATTTCTTGTGATGGTAGTTTTCTCATACAATCATATATGGTTCGACGACTTTTTAGTAATAAAAACAAACACATGCATGTTCGTTTTATGTATCATTGATTAACTTGTCCTGTATATAATGTTTACTAATTCATACAAGTAAAGATTGATTGATTGCATATAGTATCATATCGGTCATTCTCGACAACAATGATTAACATCGACATGTTTTTTACCGTGAAGTAAAAATGTTAGCATAGAATGAGCAACTTTGAAATTTAACAACTTAACCCAAAAGCGATATATAAGGCGTGCCGGTAAAACTTACAAGTAAACGAGATATAAAGATGGCGACATATAGAATCAAGGGTGGAGAACATAATTAATATGGGAGATATTTTGATACATTTCATACGTGTACATTTGTATCATGCACAAATTGAGACGCCAATTTTTATCTGACTAAGAAAAAGTTAACTCGGCAAAAATGTTGAATCGCATATCATTGCCAAGTTTAAGCAAAATAATACTTTAAGATTGAGTTTAAATTGGTTTAACAAAAAGTAGTCCACATTTTCAACTTAAAGTGTTTTACGTGATGAGATCTAAATGCTTGAAGTATACTCAACTTTTTTAAGATACATCAAGTAACCAAGTATATATCTTTTCGTGACTTTGCGATTTCGCTTAATGATTGAGATCATGAAGTCAAACTAAGGATCCAAGGTTGATACATGTGTAATACGATACTAAAACACTTGGTAGCTTTGCGGCCTTATATGGACATAAACTAATTCATTGTTACTATAAAAATGTGGAATGCAGAAATTGTGATCCCTGAAAAAATATACAAGGATGATTAGAAAATAGATTTAAACCTCTTTGTGGATATAGTCGACCTCTTAATTGAATAAAATGTAGTTGTCATGACTATTGTTAGAAAATGATGTGAGCCGACCGATCTCCCAACTTTGGCAGGAAAAGGTCGCTTTAATGAACATTGGCCAAAAGAGGAAAACTCAAAAATATTTTATGTTTTTTTAGATATTATTAATTTATATGTAAAAACAATATTAGGAGAAAAACACAAGCCAGATTGAGATTTAGTTACTCTTTGACATCGTCTTGTTTAGCGTATGGGACGTGTTTGATATGTGGTCGAGCGCACTTCATATCAGACGTGTTCGATATGCTGTGTGCAACTAAATATCATATGACATTTAAATTTGGATATGTAAGTGGGCAATTAACTTGATAAGGAAATTGGAGTTGCAACTTGCAAAACATGTGATATGATAGTTTCTTAACTTGTTTAGTTTGTGGGATGTGCTTAATTTGTTTGTGGTCTTAATATTATTGAATAGTGTTATATGTGGTCAATAAATTCAAGCTGGTTGTGTTCACAATTAATGATATATGTGTTATGTAAATGCAAAAGTAATGTATATGCTAGTGCTTAGTGGTCTATCAACTTGACCAAAGAAAAAAGTAGAAACTATAAAGTGATATAACACAAGTGTGTTCAATGGCGGACCTAGAAAACCCGATGTATGTTTGCCGCTTAGTGTAAATCTTTATTAAAAAATCTGATTTATCTGAAATGAATCGATCTTGAAATTTCTATCACGCTAATATATGTCTTTTCGGTTAGTCATGTCTTCTTATAATATGAAATCGTAACTTTTAGTTCAAAAAATATATGTCCATAAACTTGTAGCGGAGGATCGCGATCTTATAATTTTAATGAAATCGTAACTTTTAGTTCACTTTTCCCTTTATAGTCGTAATAAATAAATAAATAATGCGCAAGTACCATAAGTTGTTAGGAAAAATAGCATTGGATAACTTAGAGTTTTGATCCGCCTCTTGTCTAAGTGAGTTCTTTAGTTTACTCGATTATGAGAAAGTGTTTGGCCTCATGTGCGAAATTGAAAAGATATGTTTGATCTTGTAACTTCAAGTTTACGACCAAAAGCGAACAATAAGTGATATGTGTATTCAAGATCGACCAAAACGCGAACAATAAGTGATATGTGCATTCAAGATCACAACGCCGCCAGTGTCAACAGTGATCGATCAACATTATGAGAAACCTGAAATTTTTAGTTGATATAGCACGAGAAATCAATTTAAATTGACCCTGGTCAAACAAATCGAAAAAAAAAGCTAAGGTTAGATGCGATACAATCACTAGTAGATTCTTTGGAATGCAGTTTGTTCTTCTTTCCGAAAGCCAAACAATAGATTAACTGAATACTACTTATATTCAACTAAAACTCATCATAGAAGGGTTCATTACTTGAAGCATATATTGAGTAATCATGAATTTTAATATTTTGACTAGTTAATTCACGAAGTTTAAGTCCACCGCTACACAGACATTAAAGCTTATATTGGGTTCAAATATCTCATAATTTATCGACGTGGAACTAATTGTTATAAACTTCCCCACATAAACACTTGATGTACTTCTCCAGCCTAAATATGCCAGGGTCCATACCTCAAGAGATATATGAGCCGTGTGCCCCCCACCTTAAGATGGTATATATACGGCTCTAATACCATGTGTAATGCCTCTCAAAGCCGAAAGTAGTGGACAAACCATGCCTCTCAGGGTTAACTATAAATCTAGAGAAAGAATAGGATTGATCTCGAACAACAATTGTTTTAAACTAGGAAAAATATAGAGAAAGAATAGGATTGATCCCGAACACGTAATCACTATGAAAACACCAATTGGTCCATATTGTTAAGTGGACCACATCAAGTTGACTTGATCCGCAAGTGTTGTGATTTCATGGATGCTCAATACTATGTTGCACGGAAACGTTGTCGGGATCGCGTCTCCCGTATCGAAAACGCTTGGAAACGCGGCGGAAACGTTTCTGGAAAATGGGAAACGTTTCACATCTTTTGGAAACGCCTGGTGTTGGGCAGGAAACGCCTGGAAATGTTTCTGGGGTCATATTAAAGCGTTTAGGGGCCATATTTCACACGTACAAAACCTTTTCCAAATAATAAAACGCCTGGTGTTCTCACCACACTCGTTTCTTCTTGAAGAACAGGTATGACTAATTATTCTTTAGCAGGTCTAATCTTTGCACTGTTACATATTTAGTTTATCTTTGTTAAAAATAAAATCTCATAAGGCACACCCTTTTGACATTTTAAAAGATGCCTGCAAAGTCAATGTGAGGTGCATCTCTACACATGATCTATGTAGAAGAACAAAGCATATTCACTTATGCAACTGATGCAAATAAGACTATAAGAGTCGTGTCTGAGCTTTTTGAAATTTTGTTTTAGACAACGTATGCAAATAAGACCATAAGAGTACATGCAACTCTTGTTAAGAATCAAATAGTTATGACAATATATAAATATAAAATATTAATCCTTTGTAATCGTTACATATAGCAGCTCTAAATTGGAATGTAGACACTTTCATGGTTGACAAATCTTTCGCACTAGTATTGAACTTTGATTAATGACATTTTGGGATAACCACTTGATGTTGGATGTTTGATGATTATTTAATTTGTTAATATAATATATATATATATAATTATAAAAAATACACAAACGTTTAGCCGTTCGTTTCTTGAATTTTGGGATATTAAGCGTTTTAAGTACCGTTCCGTTCCGTCCCGTTTCGTATCCGTCCCGTGCAATATAGCTAGGCTCAATATATGTGTTGTCGAGTTTCTAACAGTACTTTAGAACTAATTTAATCAAAGTTTCTTTCGCTATCAAGCAATGAATAAAGAGGTGAGATTTCATTTCCATGTCATGAGCACAGAAAGGGCACCTCACCGAGTTTAAGTCAAAGCCACATTTATCTAAGTTTATTCTAGCCGGTAACCTTTCAGTTCATTTGCTACACGCCAAGATGAGTAGTTAATCTTTATGGTAACTACCTTGTTCCATCTAGTTAGCAGGAGGAGCCAAAATGTTTGTGTATGCATTGATGGTGATATGTACGTCTAAAATAGCCAGCCATGTAGACGTATAGTTTCTAGTAACGTTTGTAATGCATTCACATACATCTTGAGAAATTTCTTGTAATTACATAACTGGAAATTTATAAGGAGCTCAAACATATGATAATCTATCGATGTTGAACGGATTCTTAAATTTCATTTGTTTATTTATGTGCCTAAATTTGCTACAACATGTTTGAGCTTTAACAACCTGCTTAGCATGTAATGTATATATAGTTTTAGTGATTTCAGTTTCGTATATACGATTGGTAGTATAAGAGATTTAGTTTTGTGCTAATAGACTAACTGTTACGACACCCGTTGCTCTATATAGGTTTGATCCCTAAATGCTTTGTGTATTCAACCAGCTTTTATGATTCCTGGCACAGGAATTGACTTAACATCCAAAATTACGGCCTCTAGTGTCAAAGAAGAGCACTGCATAAAAGGTGTAAGTGATAGTTAATGATGTTTTAATGACTATAGATAGGTTTTGATAACTTTGTTACACCAACTTATTGACATTCTTAATAACTTGACTATCCTGTTTACCGCGCTTGTCAAGTTTGAAAAAGGACACGGCGATGTGAAAGCAAATGTTAGTTTTACATAAATGACACGGCGGTTGACGGTCGTTTACTGAGGCAGTGTTCGGTTTGGCCTAAGTTGATTTTGTAGGAGTGTTGGCTTCATTAGTAACTTTTAGTTTCCTGTTAGTCTTTTCTATATATAGTGTTCTTTTCTTTTTTTATTATTTATTTATTTATTTATTTATTTATTTTTCAGAGTATCATGTATATCTAGGGTCTTTCATGACGAATCTATTTGTAATTATATAAATTTCTACTTGTAGGTTCATTTATAAGCAGGTAATTATTTTGCATACTAACTACCAGTGTTATCAATTCAGAAAAATGATTAAATAAAACTATCAACTTATGAAACCGAATGAGCTTAGACAACAGGTTCGTATGATGATCATTAGAGGTTGGATAATTTGTTTTATTATAACTACAGCCGTAACCAAGGCACAACATTTTGACAATATTGTTTAGCATTGTTGACGTGTGTGTACCTCTATTAACGTCATAATGCAAATCGTTATATTCCCTTCATTCAATAAGAATAATATGTAGTGAACACCTAAAATTATAGCATACACTAAAGAAGAGCGCCATCATATCGAAGACATGTAAACGCTAGTCAAGTGAAGTATTGACAACCTTATATAGGTTATGGTAATTGCTCCGCATGTCACAAAACTTACTGAATATTGATAGACATACCTCATTACATGTCACAAAACTTACTGAATATTGGTAATGTAAGTAGTTCTTATCATAACAAATATATTTCAAGATTTTTATATTTAGCTTCAAAGTAAGACCAATGGCCAAAATAATATTGATTATTAACAATAATTATTTATGTCATTAACATTAATTATTTTAACAACAATAGAGAAATCGTTGCTAAATTGTGCATTTAACAACTAATTTTAGCAACAAAATTGTTAATTAAGATTTTTTAGCAACAAAAAATTAGCGTCAATTGATGTTATCAATTTTGATTCTTAATTCAACCGGTCTTAATTTTAGAATGCAACAATTGCTAGTCGTTGCTAAATTAGAACAAATATTTATAGTCATTTGTTAAAATACCAACTAATTTTTTGTTCTAAAAAATAGCAACTTTGTTAACAATTTTGTTGCTAAAATTAGATCTAAATCGTAATTTAGCAACGATTCTATCATTGTTAAAATAATTGTTGTTAATAGCATTTTTTCTAGTAGTGAGAGTAGTACTGTACCTAAATGTGTAATCATAGACCTTATAATTTGAGCATCATTAATCTATATGGTACATTATTTTTTGAACAGCCATATTTATTCAATAAAAAGACGCTAGAATTATTATTATTATTATTATTTTTGCAAAACACTAGTTGTACAAGCAAGTTTGGGATTCGCGATTCAATCCAAGTAGGTTTTAATTTTCTAGTCCTATGGATATCCAAGTGAGATAAAACTATAACTTTCTACCTAAATGTGTCTTTATTCTTGGAGGTTTAGAGATCGAAACAAACTGTATTCCGATATCTTGATAAGCGAAAGTTGATATAGATCATAAATTCTGTGGATCCGATGAACCAATAATAAGCGAATTCGTTTTTTATTATGATTAACTTTCACCATTTTTTTAAAATTAAATATCTCGCAAACCGTTAATCGTTTACGATAAAAATTATCTGTGTGACGAGAATTAAATTATCTTTCTATAGATATGCACTCTTATATATTTTAACCATTTTTTTCAAAATTTCGATCAACAAAATCGTATATGATTTGTGAAAATAATATATGATTCGATTTTCTGAATCATATATGATTCGTAAAAATCATATATGATTCATAAAAATCGAATCATACATGATTTTGAAAATCATATATGATTCGTAAAAATCATATATGATTTTTTGGACGAATTTTGAAAAAATGTTTATTTAAAATATATAAAAGTGCGTATCTATGAAAGATAATTAAATTCGTCGATAATGATGTATTTTTATATTTTAACTCACAGTTTGTAAGATATGTTGTTTTAAAAAAATGTGAAAATGATTTTTATTAATTTAGATAAAGATGGAGGTATGATTGATTCGTTTGTTACATAAAATATGAGTTATATTGATCTCAACTCTATCTTCAATTAATCCAATGATCCATCCACGTGTATAGATATGGTACATTTAACATAGTATTTAGTCTTACGTACGGTTAGCACATGCAACCATGATTTTGGGAAATAAAAATGAAGCACAAGTCACACGTAATACAGGTGCACGACACATGGCTGCCATGATTTTGGGACAAAGCTCCATGAAGTAGTTAACGAAGGTAGGCCAACAGAAACTTCCAAATATAACAATATCTAATTTAGTTTGGATGTTATTATAGGGGATCAAATTCTGTTTTAAAAATAATATTTTTTCTTAAAGATTGATTTTTATAAATATTAAAAGAATCAAGTATGTGTACGTGCATATCAGCATACGCCATACGATGGCAAAATTAGAAAATGCTGAAGTGTTAGTGCATAACTTATTAGGAGTCAAATTGCCGTTTTTAGTTGTTCAAAAAAAGTTGATGAATACGTAAAATTAGGGTACGTAATGTACCATGTATGATTTTCAATTTAATCTTTTTTTCTTCACATAAAATTGCAATGTCTGAATTAATAAATTTTACGGCTCATGTCAACATGGTAATATCTATATTTATTTTAGTAATTCGAGATATAGATCGACACTTCAACAGTTTAGATTTTTGGTCACGCACGTAAATCGCTAAAAGTCTTAGTATGGCCATGTTTCTAACACATTTTTTAAATTTGACCACACAGGACTCACATTTTAGCGACGACACATAACAATGCTTATTATTGTAATAAAATAATAAGTTTTCTCGTTATTAAATAAATTTTATATTAAAAATAAAAATAATCTCGTCCAACAAAAGAAATTCACCACCCAAAATCTTTAGCAAGAGCGACGATTGTCATCACTAAAGATATATGAGACAAAATTATATTTATTTTCCAATTAAATGATTTAATTTTGTTAAATATAATTTAAAATAATTAAATAATAATGTTTTAATAGGTACATAATTTTAGCACGATACAGGTAGTTGGTATACATGTTTTAAGCGTGTATCATTTGACTAGCTAGTACTCCGTATCTATATTTTAAGAAGGTCCTCTTGTATATTGGCTTCCCTTTAGTAATTACAAAGCCAAGACACGTAAACCCTTTATTTTGAGTATACTTATAGATTACGTATTCTTCCATTAACAAGTTACACTAAAAGATTTTGATGACATGATACGATAAATTAAAGAAATCTAAAAGAAGATATATTTTTAAGGTATGGATCATATTTTTCTACCTTTTTTGGGAATTTTATACTAGTTTTGATACATTAAAGAATCTGAAAAGTAGATATAGAAGGGTTGAGATAGTTAGGAACCAATGTAGTTGCAACTTACAACCACCTGTAATTTGTTCTCGGACTTGTATTCGGATATAGTCTAAATTCTAAACTACTATCCACCCATAATTCATCTCTGACATAATAAATGGACGGTCCGAAACATTTATTTGAGGCTTTATTTTCACAGAGACCAAATCAACGCTTACACACGTAGACGTAGAAGTAAATTCTAATTGCAGAAATATATTACTGGGGTACACTTTGGTTCTATGTTTTTCTTTGTAATAAATTAACTCACATGTTAAATTAAGGTTTCATTCCTGGAGTCACGAACTTAGGTCTCCTTTTTTTTCTTTTTCTTTTCTAAAGTTACGATATTAGATCTTTTATGTGACGGCATACTCTTTTCAAAAAATCGAGTACTAGACAATAAACGCATATTCTATTGACCTAAATCAATCCGCTAACGCTTTTGATAAGCAAAACCAAGGGCGGAGCTATTGAAGGACCGGGAAGGGTCCCGACCCCTAGGCCTAAGCCCGTTAGTGTATTTTTTCGCGATTTCATATGTATTTTAGGAAAAACAATTATTTCAACCTCCCATTTAATGTATTTCCACAAAAAAATTTGTTTCGGCCTTCCCACAAAAATTTTCTAGCTTCGCCATTAAGCAAAACCCTTTAGCATGCAGGACTGACTTTTCACATGATTCAATTCTTGTTATTACATTTTCATATTGTTTGTATTTGATAACAAAAATTTAAAGTAGATAACAAAGTTGTCAAATCTTAGTTGAGTTTACGTCATACAATAAACGCGTGCTTTTTCAGATGTCGAATTTTCAGTTTTGTTATGATATGGTTGTTTTATATATTTCTGAGTTAAACGGATACTATCATTAAAAGTTTCAATTTCTTTTTGTAATTTTGGTCCTAAACCATTTAAACTCAAATCCAAACACCATATATTACTCTACCCACTTATCAAATGTGCATTCTTTAACCTCAATCACCGCCACCAACCTACCACCGCACCACTGCCACCTCGCCACCCCACCACCTCCTTACACGCACCCACCACCACTCCACAACCCCCCTTCACCACTCAACACGTACCCCTACCAGCACACTCCACATCACCACCATTTTTTTAACAAGTTAGGCATGATCTTCGATAGCGGTTGTAAGGTTGTGGGTTACGGGGTAGTGGTGATGGAAAAGATAACGGATGTAGATTGCACGACGATGGTCATGGTGATAGTAGGCATACGCATCCCACCACCACCCCACACCCCCGTCCATACCTTTTTTTTTAATAAGTTATGCATAATCTTTTACAAGTCGTAGGATTGTGGGTAAGGGGTAGTGGTGATGGCAAAGATAACAATTGTAGGTTACACGACGATGGTCATGTTTATATCAGGTGTTGGTTATGGAGGTGTTGATGATCATGGTGGTAGCGGGTGGTGGTCATGGTGGTTATTGCAAAAACGAGTAGTCATTTTAGAACACGTACTTTAATGGCATGTTTAAAAAATTATGCGCCTATTGTATTGATTTAAGCAATATATATAATGCCACATAAGCGCCGGATTAGTGTCACATAAACGCCACATATAACTTGTCAACTTTTGCTGGTAAAACAAGTTTCCATGTATTATATTAGTATGAATATGAAAGTACAACTATGAGACGAGTAATTTTTTAGTACACCTGCTATAACGGGATATTTGAAAAAGTATGCATCAATTATATAACTTAAACCTAATTTAAGTTTTATTAACCATAAAGATCTATTTCAAAATTTGGTACGCCCTAAAAATACTTGTGCCGCCCTTGATAAATTCATATTTATTCAGAACACGAAATACTATTTAGAAAATGCCTGTATATATCAGCTGGAACATATGTATGAAAATTTATGAGATGTGGGTAGGCGAATTGAAGTTGTCTTTGCAAGTTGTGAAACATTGAACCTAAGTTAGGTACCCTATAAAAAGTGAGAATTTACTTAAATTTTAAAAAGTTTAAAAAGCAATATATTACTGGGGTACACTCTGGTTATGTGTTTTTCTTTGTAATAAATTAACTCACATGTTGAATTAAGGTTTCTTTCCTAGAGTCACAAAATTAGATCTCTTTTTTTTCTTTTTCTTTTCTAGAGTTACGATATTAGATCTTTTATGCGACGACATATTCTTTTCAAAAAAATTGAATATTAAACAATAAACACATATTCTAGTGACCTAAATCAATCTCGTAACGCTTTTGATAAGCAAAAGCCCATAGCTTGCAGGACTAATTTTTCATATGATTCAATTCTTGTTATTACATTTTCATATTGTTTTCACTTGATAAAAAAAAATTAAAGTAGATAATGAAGTAGTAAAATCTTGGTTGAGTTTACGTCATACAATAAATGCATGCTTTTCTAGATGTCTTGTTATAGTACGTTTACTAAAAACTATTCGTCTAATATGTGAATTTTCAGTTTTGTTTTGACATGGCCGTTTTATACCGGCAACCGGTTAAAACATCTCAAATCGGTAAAAAGTTTCAATTTTTGTTTTTGTCTATTTTGGTCCCAAAGCATTTAAACTTAAATCCAAACACCATTTATTATTCTTACCCACTTATTCAAACTTCAATTTTTAACCTCAATCACCCCACCAACCTACCACCACACTACCATCCCCACCGCTACCTCGCCACCTCCTTACACGCACCCACCACCACTCCACACCCCCGTCACCACCCCAAACGTACCCCTACCTTCACCGTATACCCCGGAAACACGATTTTTTTGACAAGTTAGGCATAATCTTCGACAACGGTTGTGAGTTACAGGGTAATGGTGATGGAAAAGATAACGGTTGTAGGTTACACGACGATGATCATGGTGATTGTAGGCATACGCACCCCGACCACCACCCCACACCCCACCACCACTATTTTTTTTAATTAATTTATGCATAATCTTCGACAAGTCGTAGGATTGTAGATAAGGGGGTAGTGGTAATGGCAAAGATAACGGTTGTAGAATACACGAAGATGGTCATGGTGATAGCAGGTGTTAGTTATGGAGGTATTGATGATCATGGTGGTAGCGGGTGGTGGTCATGGTGGTTATGGCAAAAATGAGTAGTCTTTTTAGAACACATATTATAACATGACATTTAAAAAAATATGCGACTATTGTGTTGATTTAAACAATATATAATGCCACATAAAAGTCACATATAACTTGGTAACTTTTGCCGGTAAATCACGTTTCCATGTATTATATTGGCATGTAATATTATGAAAACCAACAATATTTTCAAAAACCTCGCTTTTATTTTTCATTAAGCACACCCAAACGGATCGGTATAGTCATCCGCGATAGTAAGGAAAAATCTATACCCTTCTACTAGTTATCCTATATGGACCCCAAACATCTAAGTGAACCATATCACCCAAATGCTTAGTCTTATGTTCACTTAATGGAAATGGTTCCTGCTTAGCTTTATGACAAACTTCACAAGGTCTCGAACTAGTATATTTAAGATCCTTGATTTTATGTTTTAAGACTTTCAAGACTTGATCGATGGATGACCAAGTCTATTATGCGGATACAATCGACAAAAACAAGGTTTTATATTACTATTATTAACTTTTTACCTTCATCAAAGAAATATAGACCTCCTTTTCACTACCGGTCCCATCGGGAACCTTTGGTGGAATCACGAATTTTACAAATTTGATCATTAAAACTAACAACAACTTTATTATCCTTAGACAACTTGTGAATGGACAATAAGCTAACATGATAGCTGGAACCACCAACACATCTTTAACAATTAAATCATTTCCCGAGTTTATAGCTACCAATTTGTTTAACATGTTCATGAGTTCCATTAGGATGTGCAATTGTTATATTAAGATGTGAAATATCCATAATATCATAAAGAAGAGTTGCACTAAAAGTAATATGTTGACCGCTCCGAATCTATAATCCAACCAATATAAGTACTATATGTACTTAAATCTGAATTGAAGTTAAAAAATCTACAACTAAAGAAACTAATAACACAATTAGAAAACACAATAGTACCTGCAACACTAGCATGAGCCTTGCTAGCATCACCTGTAGCACTTAACAAAGCCATTAATCTTTGATATTGATCACTAGTAAGAGTATGAGTTGTACTCTTACTGTGATTAGATTTGTTGTCTGTACTACACACATTGTTAGCATTGTTTTGATTCATATTTCCTTTTCTAACAGAACCAGATGGATATCCCACCAACTCAAAACAACGATCAATAGTATGACCAGTCATATTACAATGTTTGCACACTAAGTTTGACACCCTGCCAAACCTTCTGTTGTTATTATTATTTCTAGAATTCCAATTATTATTACTACTGGTCTAGTCTAGCGCAGCGGCGGTCCAGATTAACATTCTTAGCGGCACATGACTATTTCGTGAGATTCATCTCTCTACGCAGTAGCAAATCTGAGACTTAACATCGTGTAAAGGTTCGATGAAGAATTAAGCTCCTAGTAACTAAACACATCATCTAGCCCCATAAGAAATTGCATCGATCTTAGCAGATTCAGATGCTTTTCATTTTAGAGCACTTTCACAAGTACATGTGGCGATCAACAGAGAGTCAAACTGCCTCAGAGCATTTAGTTCATGATAATATTCGAGATAATGACATTCCAGTTGTGTTAGAGTATGTATTTTATGATGCAAATTATAGATCAACGATCCGTCTTCTTTATTATAAGTTTCTTCTAACTCATCCCACACTTTTGCAATTTTAGAAAATATTTGACCTTATCTGAGATCTTGTGAGATACAACCTAAAATCCAAGACAATACATGTAATTACACCTATCCCATCGGGCTCGATATAGAACATCGTGGGATCTCAACACATTTCCATTAATAAACCCAAGTTTATTTCTAGTATGAGGCTAAGCGCACTCGCGGTGACCAGACTTTGTAATTCTCGGTCCGTTCAAGTTTGAAGGATATCAAGCGAGAACCAATGTCTTGAGGATGCAAATACAAGGATCATAAACATCAAGTTTTAACTCACTACTACCACCGGTCCGTCCCTTACCCTATTATTATCGGACCATCAACCATATTGACGGAAAATCAATACACAAACTAACAAATACAAGACAAGGAGAAAAAAATAATAATAAAAAGCATGACAAGCGAAATATAAGCGGAGAATACAATCTCCTTATATCTCCTCAATCACACATAAGCCACCAATCAATACTCCAACAATCTTGAACTACTCAACCTCCAATCAATCCTAAAACAAACCTAAAAAATCTAAAGAGGGAGAGAGGTGTTACGAGCACGCAAGCTTCCAAGAAACCAAGAAGAAACCAATCGGATCTAGCGGATCTCAATAACCAATAACCAATAAACGCAAGTGGAAAAACAACCCGATTACAACAAGAAAAAACACTTAAGTAGCAATACAAGATCTCTTCACAAACAAACAATGTAAAATACCCAAGAAATAGCCAAGATGACGGATATAATCAAGACAACAAACCTCGAACTAGAGATTGATACGAAACCCCTAATTATGATGAACCGAACAAGAAACAACAAATCAACAACACCGATGAAGTAATTAAACCCAATAACACTAAAATAGGTCTAATTAAACTAATAACCACCGAATCGAAACCCCCAAAATTAGACAAACCCTAATTTTGAGAAAATCTAATTAACCATCAAATCTTACAAAACTAACACATAAAACACCAATTACAAACTTAAAACACCAACCTCTTTTAGGATTTCATACTTTGGGACTTTTTATGTTCATAATGATGTGATGCTTGCCTTTGGTATTCTAGAGAAGCAAATCTTAATTGAACCTATATTTACTTAATAGATACAATCTGCTCATGGTAAAACTTCATATGGGTTCGATATACTTTTATCTTCAACAAATGGCCCGACATTAAATGCGGGTCTAAGTAATTGGTTGTCGGGTTAGGTAATGCTATTAATGAGAACAGTAATTCACTATTCTTAACAATAGGTCCTGGAGAGTTTTTCGTTCATCATACTATTGCTTTGGGTTTACATACAATTACGTTGATTTTAGTAAAAGGTGCGCTAGATACACGTGGTTTCAAGTTAATGCCAAATAAATCAGAAAGTTCAACTATGAGACGAGTAGTTTTTTACACCTTTCTATAACGGGATATTTAAAAAAGTATGCATCCATTATATAGCTTAAACCTAATCTAAGTTTTATTAACCATAAAGATCTATTTCAAAAATTGTTACGCCCTAAAAAATACGTGTGCCGCGCTTGATAAATTCATATTTATTCAGAACACGAAAAAAATGTTTTGAGATGCATGTACGTATCAGCTCGAACAGATGAAAATTTATGAGATGTACGTGGATAGGCGAAGTTGCCTTTGCAAGTTGTGAAACATTGAACCTTATATGATAGTTATATCCATTGTGAGTGCATGCAATTCTATCATGACCAGTACATCAATTGACCATACGGTCCATACCTATGCATTTAAGTATACTGTATGAATACATATACAGATATCTCGTGCATGTACATCCGTATTATGTACATCTCGTGATCTGCTTAGTTTAATTTACGAGCTTGACTATTTGTAGTGTTTTATATACAGTTAAGACGTAGCTAGATAGGAGACTTCGCGGTCGCAGTATGTTTTGACTACAACTTTAATACTATGATCACCAATTCACCATACAATATAAGATTGCAAAGATATAGTTTGTATATCTTTAATGTAGACAAAAAATTGTCATTGGGTCTCTAATCCCGACCTGGAATTTCCAACGTATCTAGCATGCCCATCTTGACAACCTCTATATGTCATATGCATTTCTAACATGTTATCTAGCTATTCTATTTTTTTTTTCGGACATTGCTTCTTATCTTTAATGGATATCTACTAGACTGAAAGTTTATACTTACAAATTTGTATTCTAATGAGCGAATATAAGTAAGGTGTGTAGTCATTTATAACGATGTGACAAAACTAAGATAGCTAACTTAACGTACATATATATTTAGAACTGATTAGTCATAAAAGAATATTGGTCATATTAGGTTTTATCATCAATCAGTAATTACTGATGCTAGGTAGTTGGAAGTTAGAAGCGGCTTGGACGGTAGAATAAACTAGACTTTGGAACACAAATGACCTTGTACACATTAGTTCTCTTGTTTCAACATGTACTTGTAGTAGACATGTCGGCCTTCTTTGTTAATATCAGAATTGTCCATGCTACTGTTAAAACCGGTTCTTTGATAATTTCGCTCATGGTGCAGTTATATAATTTGTCATTGCATTTGGTTAGTTATCTAGATGCTGTCTTAAAGGTGTCCATTGGGACCAATTTGGATGCTTTTACCAAAAGATGCATGTGAGAGGATAAAATTTGAAACTCTTTTAATATTGGGTAAAAGTAAAAAATGATAAACATGCTTTATCAAATGTATCAATATGATAAACATAGTCACTAAGTATCAATATGCTAAACCAAATATCAAATATGTGCCATAATTTGTACTTCTTCACATCTTTATCTCTTATATTTGCATCGTTAGTCCTTTTATACTAACAGTAGTTAGTAAATAACTTAAAACTTGGTTTTTACGTTTCGTCCAGATTTTTACGTTTTGTCATTTTTACGCCGTCCGTTTTTACGTTTCGTCGATTTTTACGTTTACCGATTTTTACGTTTCGTCTATTTTTACGTTTTTGCGATTTTTCGTTTCGGTTTTACGGTTTTACGATTTTTGGCGAAAACATAAAAATGAAAGAAAACGTAAAAATCGACAAAACGAAAATCGGACGAAAAGTAAAAAATGGACTATAACGTAAAAAAGCGGACAACGAATCTTTCGACAACGTAAAATGGGACAAAAGCAAAAAGAGCGCAAACGTAAAAATCGGACTAAAGCGTAAAAAAAAAAAAAGAAGAGAGAAAGCGTAAAAATCGGACTAAAGCGTAAAAATCGGACGAAAAAGTAAAAGCGTAAAAAATCGTGGCGTAAAAGCGGACGGCGTAAAAGCGGACGGCGTAAAAATCGTCGTTTTTCGTTTTCGTCGATTTTGCGATTCGTCGATTTTTATGTTTTCGTTCGTTTGCACGATTTCATCCTATTTTTCGTTTTCGTATTTTTTACGTTTCGTCGACTTTTACGTTTTCGGTCTTCTTACGGTTTTACGATTTTTGGCGAAAACATAAAAATGGGAAGAAAGCGTAAAACCGGACGAAACGTAAAAATGGGAGGAAAGCGGACGACGTAAAAAAGCGTTGAAAGCGTAAAAATAGACAAAAGCGTAAAAAGAGGCAGCGTAAAAATCGAACTAAAGCGTAAAAAAAGAGTTGAAAGCGTAAAAATCGGACTAAAGCGTAAAAAGCGGATGACGTAAAAATCGGATGACGTAAAACCGGACGGCGTAAAAATCTGATTGAAAACGTAAAATGGGACAAAAGCGTAAAGAAAACTAAGTTTTAAGTTATTTACTAACGGTAGTCGATTATAAAAGGATAACGATGCAAATATAAGGGATGAAGATGTGAAGAAGTACTCGTTATGGCACATATTTTATCTTTGGTTTAAGCGTATTGATCGTAAATAGTATGTTTATAATATTGGTATATTTGAGAAAGCATATTTATCAGTTTTGACTTTTTCCCTTTAATATTATACTACTTCTATAGTTCTATCTATATGAGAACAGGACCAATTTATTTTAAAAGACCTTCGCATTTTTTATACGCACACTTGCTTAAACAGTATAGACTTCGTCCGCAGAGACTAGGATACAATGATAAGTAAGAAAAATATGTAACATGTCAAGTGAACAAGTACAGATTATCTGAGTTGAGATCAAGTATGAAACTTATATTTGTCGTAGAGCCGATGGATACGTCATACCAGTATTTTTATTTAAATCATATTAATCTTTTTTTAAAGCAAGCATATCTTTATGACGGTAAATTTTCAAGGTACAAAATACACCATCATACGAGATTAAATTATCTTTCTATAGATATGCGTTGTTATATCTTTCGACAAACATTTTTTTCAAAATTAGTCAGAAAAAATCGTATATGATTTTTAGGAATCATATATGATTTTAAAAATCATGTATGATTCGATTTTCTGAATCATATTTGATTTTACAATCATATATGATTCTCAAAAATCATATGTGATTCAGTAAAATCGAATCATATATGATTTTCACAAATCATATATGATTTTTGTTAGCAAAATTTTGAAAAAAAGTTGTTAAAAATATATAGTAGTGCGTATCATGAAAGATAATTTAATTCTCATCACGATGGTATAATTTTTATCGCGTAACGATTAACGGTTTTGAGATATTTAATTTTTAAAAAGGGTGAAAGTTTATCGTAATAAAAAATGAATGGCTATTATTTGTTGATTGTGTCATAGTAAATTTTGGTTATATTGAGCTTTTCTTTCTGATATAGTTTAGTTCCTAGTTCAGTTACGTTATACATCGGTTTTACTTAATTATGTCACTAATAAACTTTTCTTGCCATACAATAAAAGGTAATTAATATTGTAGCTATGTTCTTAAAAACTAGGGTTAATGGTTAAAAAATATACAAACTATACTTTTCTTATTGTGACAATAAACTTTAATTTTCCTATTAAAACAAAAACTTTCTTAATGACTCTTATTGTAACCAAAAACTTTCTTAATGACTCTTGTGTAACCAAAACTTACACGTGGCAACATTAATTAATTTTCCTATTACTATTGTGACAATAAACTTGCCACCTTTTACTATTGTGACAAAAACTTTCTGCCTTTTACTATTGTCTTTATTGTAACAAAAGCCGACACGTGACAACGTTAACTAACCCTTAACCCAAAAAATCATTTATACAACATTAACTAAAGCACTCTCTTCTTTCCACGGTCCAAATCTCCACCACCAACACCCTTATCGCCAACACCTCAAACGCAGCTGGACCCTTTCACCGTCGGGCCGTACAGCGGAACCCTCAACCGTCGGACCCTCCGCCCGAGCCTCACTTCCATAGATCCTCACTCACAAACCAAACTATCACGAAAATACCTCTCCACCATCGAGGCAGTACCACCAACACCATCGAGGCCGTACCACTAACACCACCAGGATCTACAACTTCACGAAACCCTCGAATAAGACCACCACCACCACCGAAACCCCTCGAATCCACTGTTGTCGTCATTGTTGATGCTTCCGCCGTTGCTTTTTGAAACCAATTTATTCGCTTACCGCTATTGCCGTAGTTTTGAGTTATATAATATGAGGTTTTGGGTCTTTTCCATATAAATATGAGTTTCTTTTTAAATCTTTAATCAAAGATTTTTTAATATATGAAAAATCGATTTTTAGTGTTATTTATTAGATCGATATTTGATTTTTAACTTTTATAGATTCGATTTTTGAGATTTGTTTCTAATAATTCGAATTTTTTATAAATCGATTCTATTTTATAGTTTTATAACTACGATTTTTAATTTGCTTTTTACATCTAATTTTTCGAGTATAAATGTTTTTTGGGTTAAGGGTTAATTAATGGGTTAATGGTCCAAAAATATACAAACTTGTCACCTTTTACTATTGTGACAATAAACTTTCTTAATGACTCTTATTGTAACCAAAACTTTCTTAAAGGTTAATTAATGTTGCCACGTGTCGGTTTGGTTACAATAAAATCATTAAAAGTTTTGTTTAATAGGAAAATTAAAAGTTTATTGTCACAATAGTAAAATGTGGCAAGTTTGTATATTTTTGGACTATTAACCCTAAAGACTACTAAAAGTTCTTGAAGTTTGCAAAATTACCTTTTGACAACCAAAAGTCAAAATGTTTATAGTCAATAACGAGGACAAATGCGTTGTTCTCAGAATCGTGAGCCAGCGGCCGATAGCGATGATCTGATTTGCAAATATATTTACTACCGATGCTTTTAATTGTGGAAACAGCGGAGGCGAATTTGACTTTTCCTTTTGTGATTTATTGATTGAGTTACTATTTTAGTTAGAGTTGGTGTCGTATGCCTAGAGTTATTACTCAAATTCTAGTAAATTGTGCGACAAGTTTGAATTAGTTGTCAAGCGCTTTGCAAATCACGAAAGCAATTCAACTAGTTGTCAATGGTTTCTTTTGCGGTATCGTAAGTTTCGGTTAGTATGGCGATTTAGTTGAGGTTTTTGGTACAAAGAAGTTGAGGTTTAAAGACTCTAAAAGAAGAATTCTCTATGGTCTCACACAACATGTTTAATAGCAGGATAATTAGAATGCTAGTTCTTGTAAACGATAAACAAAACGAATCGCTTTGATTCTTTTAGGAAAACCGAAAACCTTGCCTTTAGCGGGGTTTTCGATCAGTTCAAGAAAGAGGAGAGAAGAAGAGAAGAAAAGCTTTCCTTAGGTTTTCAAGATTAGTGAATAATGAATGCAAGAGGTTCATTATATCGGCTAAGCAAAACTTAAGGAACAAGTCACAAAACTCTTCCTTCCTTTTTTCTTGTATCCGGCCGACCAAAAGGGTTAGGGGAGGGATTCTAGATCCTTCCTCTAATTAGTTACAATTAAGTCCATTTAGTTAACGTTTAAGGACCGTTAGTTAAACTACCGTTAAGTGACTATATTAATAAACGACAGTTATGTACTTATCGTAAAATATACTCCCTCTTTCCCAAATTAAATGTCCACTTAAGAATAGTGATTATTCCAGTATCAAAATACTCTCTGATGTACGATTTGTACCCATCCTAAAGACGCATCCTCTTCCCCCTTTTGTTTTTGCATTCCCCATATTATTAGCATCTTATGACTCTTTTCCATTGTTTGTTGTTACTGGGGTCAACCATGTAACATTCCTATGTATTACCACTCTTATGGCTTGTGAGCGACTGAGTTCTCATGAAGCTCTTGCCATCTAAGTTATCTTTGAGATTTTTAAATGTTTATTCTGAACTTGTTTGTTCAGATAAATACGTATTTGATCAAAGGTACTTGAAACTCTAGAGTAGCAGTGGCGCTAAGAGTGGTGTAGATAAATTGGTTGAGAGAAGGCAGATGGAACTACTTTTTGCACAAGAACGATTTGAGATAAGCGATCTTGTTTGAAAAGACGCTCGAGGATGTTATGGAAGGGGAATATTTATGTGAGGCTTTGTTGAGGAACTGGTTTGAATGTTATTATCCGTAATTCGAGAATGGCTTTGTATTATTAGTCGTCATTCAAGAACGGATCTAGATCATGGGAGTGATCCACCCGTTCTGATACTACTTGTTGGTCATATATTTTTGTGTAAAACCATGAAATGTATGAACATGAGTTTAAGCAAATGAAAATAACCGATGTTCATTAGAAATAAGAGCATGTTTACACCATCTTGACCTGAGTCAACTAATAATACCCATTTGTACATCACGACTATATTAGTCTCACTTAGAGGTTAAATTGAAGGCTTTACGAGGGATAGTTACGGAATACTATCCTGGCAATGACAAATGTTACTCTTCAAGTTATGAAGAAGAAGATTCCACTTAAAAGAAGAGGAAGTTTCTAGTGGTAGAATTGATTACTTATCACTACTACTAACCTCTCTTTATATACTAGGGAGATACATTGTTAGTAGTTACAAGAGAACAGTGATATCTAAACTAGAAGTAAACTGGAAGTAAGGTACATGTGCATTTGTGTGGCTATGGTTGCTTTACTGTGCTGACACCTCATGCAAGTTGCTTTCCCTGCTCTCAATGAGTCCTTATCTTCTCAAGGGTTTTTCCGCTTTGCTTTATCTCAAATTACTCTCGCATAAGCGTGTCTGAGAACTTCAGGAAGATCCTTTGACATACTTCAGCAAGTATCTTTAAGTGTACTCTGAGTGTGTCTGATAGATATAGTTTGGTCTGGTTGCATGGTTCTTCTAGATGACTTAAGTTGATAAGTCTTTTTTCAGAGTCATAGAGACATTTATCAGTCCTTCAAGACTCTAGCTGTATTCTCCTTGTACTTTGTTAGCTGACTCCGCATGAGGGTACAAAGTATTCATATAGTTTATACTTTACTTTCACAAAGCTAGATTGTATTCCTCAAGAAGTATACAACATATCTGAGTAGTTTATACTTTTTATGGGAAGATACTCAGAGATTTCTTTTGGTCAGACCCGTTGTTCTTCATAACAACATTTGATTATATTAAATGGTCTTGGTAATTAACTTTTCTGAGGTTTGCTCGCTGAGGTGTATACCTTTGTGAGATAGTTGATAGTAATCAGCAGCGCTGATCCTTTGTCACGGAGTAAACTTTGCTCATGGTTTACAGTTTGACTTTATCAGAGAAATGAATTATTTCTCTGACTTAATCAACTATTTAACTTAGGCTGATTTAATGCTTTAAATACTTGTGAGGGATAATATGTCAGATTTTGACCCTAACAGTATAGGTGTTGATCCAAATAGGTAGACGAGACATTATTAGTTTAAGACCTAATCAACGCGTATCACTAGTTTTTGTAAACGATAAGCAAAACGAATCACTTTGATTCTTTTATCAAAACCGAAAACCTTGCCTTTAGGGGGTGTTCGATCGGTTTAAGAAATAGGAGAGAATAAGAAGAAAAGTTGTGTTTTGGATTTCAATATTAGTGAATAATAAATGTAAGGGTTCATTATATAGGCTAAGCAAAACTTAAGGAACAAGTCACAAAACCCTTCCTTCTTTTTTTTTTTTTTTTTTTTCTTTTCTTGTATCTAGCCGGCCAAAGGGTTGGGGAGGGATTTTAGATCCTTCCTCTAACTAGTTACAATTAAGTTCCTTTAATAACGTTTACCGACTGTTAGTTTAACTACCGTTAACTAACTACATTAGTTAACCACCGATATGTACTTATCGTGAACTATAATTAAAATATTACGTATAACATCTTAATTACACTATAAATTGTATTTACGTGTTAACGCGTGTGACCCGTATATTCCGGACATATATTTATTTGTGATATGGACATATCCTAACAATTTTTCGGTCTTTTAGATGATAAAACAACATGATTCTTGTAACGCCAAAGTGGCCAAATTGTAGTATGAATCGCAACACCCAGAAAAAGAATGTATGCAGTCGGCAGATTTGCCCAATCTACATACGTAATTAGCTCATCAAAACTAGAGATGAGTGTTTTGTATCTTCCACCATTTAAAATCTCCAACCAAGTATCTTTTGTTAATTTGAAGTGGACAAAAAAATCTTTATGCCACAATATCATCATGACAGGTGTGTAAGTCAATACCTTTTGAGTCTAATTGCATCAAGTCGTAAGCCTTTATTCGCCACTCTCCAATATGAGAAATTTACCTGAATCGTAGAGAGGTAATTCCTAAAAGCTATGCTAATATTATTTTCATCCATAATTTTACTACAAATAATAAAATGCCTATTTTTTTGTTTTTGTATTTTTGACTGTTAACGGGAGTAGTTTAAAGATTGCCTACATGATTTTTTTCTACATATGAGTAGTGTTCACTTAAAAAATGTCTACATATGATTTTTTTTTTTTTTTTAATGTTTATTAATCACTTAAAAATAAAATTCTATTTCGATTGATTTTAGTTGTTGTTGTTTTTTAATTAATTGAAATTTATAAATCTAAACACGTATAATTCCATGAAAAAATGTTCACTATTCATGATGTATGCGTATAAACATTCGTAAAAATGATGCATGTATTTGCCAATATTAAGATTTTTTTTTTTTTTTTTTGTAATTTCGACATAAACAGATGATAGCTATTCCACAATAAAATGCAATACGGTATAAGTATACAGGTACATAATTGATCAAACATTTAAATTATTTGTAAAGAAAATTAATGCCAATTGGTATAACATCATCGCCGACCATCACTTTTTTTTTTTTTTTTTTTTTTGAGCGGAGATTTATTAAAGACTAGCAAAAGCTAAACGAAAATTACAAAGAAGTTATATAAGCTAAAGGATTTTCTAACCAACTAACCCAACTAAATTTAAACTTCGGATTTCTAGATGAAATCCACAAAAACGATTGAAAAACAATGGAGTCCCAAAGCGTCGCCTTAATGGGGGGAGTACTAGAAAAAATCAAAGCGGTTTGGAAGCTCAAATGGACCACACAGAGTCCTCCTACACCTTCTAATACCGGCCTTGCCTTATTGAAACATGCAATGTGTCAAGCCACTCAAACCACTCCGATATGTTAGCACAAACCGGGATGTCAAGCTCCCACCATCTAGCAAATAAAGCCCATAAGTCTTTCGCCATATCGCATGAGAAGAAAATACGATTAACTGTTTCAACATCATCTACACACATGGGGCATAAAATAGAACCAACATCGATGCCTTTTCAATCCAAGTTAACCCTAGATGGAAGTTTGTTGAGCATCAACCTCCAAATGAAAACATTAACTTTTATAGGGATGGAACGATTCCAACGAGTAGCAATAGGAACCGTATCAAGACTGTTAGAGTCAACCAAGGAGCGCACTGAAGCAACTGAAAACGTGGTAGAAACGCCTAAAGACCATTGCCAAGTATCACACTTATTTGTAAGAACAATGCCCACCGTATTAGCTAGAAGCTGAGTGAACTGAGACATTTCTACACCTCCTCTCGGTTGCCGCCTGAGAACAGAATCCCAATCTTGAATAGATAACCGATCCGCAATAGAGCAATCCCTAACGTTATCAAGGAGATATATACGAGGGAATTGCAAATTAAGGGGCTGATTACCACACCAAATGTCCTCCCAAAAACGGCAAGAGAGACCGTTTCCTATCTTCCGAGTACACAAGGATAGCAAGTCAATTCCTTTCAACTTTAGGCGTTTAACAGAAGATAAGATTGCGCCCCATGTACTTTGGCTAGAACTATAAGGAGAATCCTCCATAATACCTCCATGAACCCCGTATATATTCTTTATAACACGCACCCAAAGATCAGAAGAACTACATAAAAACCTCCAAATCCATTTGAATAGAAGACCTATGTTTAGCCCGTATATGCTTCCTATACCAAGGCCTCCCAAATCCTTATTCGCTAAGCATTTCTTCCATCTCACCCAAGTCATTTTTTTCTCTTCCATATCTCCACCTGTAAAAAAGTTATTACGCATTGATTCTAACTTCTTTTGAACATTCACTGGCATCATATAAATTGACATGTAGTAAGTGGGGAGATTTCCAAGCACCGACTTGATTAAAGAAAGTCGACCACCAACCGATAACAACCGAGATTTCCAAAGGGCGAGATTAGAAGAGAAATTTTGAATAACGACATTCCAATTAGAACAACTAGCCATGTTACCTCCAACAGGAACACCAAGATATTTCAACAGAAATTTAGCAGCCCCGCATCCTATAACTTTAGCCATATTAGAAACCTCCTCATCAGAAACTCCAACGCCTAAAACGCTACATTTGTTTACATAATTTTTCAGCCCAGGAATTAAGTAGAAACATCGGAGCATGCAAATCAAATTATGAGCGTTTAGGTATGACCATTCACCTATAAAGATAACATCATCAGCGTAAATCAGATGTGAGACACTCATGTTATTTTGGCCGAAAGAAGAACCTTTGAAAAGGCCCATTGCCTCAGCCTCACACGTAAGAACATGCAAACCTTCCATAGCCAAAATGAAGAGGAAAGGAGATAAAGGATCTCCTTGTCTTAAGCCCCTGAAAATTTCGAATTCACGAGTAGGAGACCCATTAACTAAGACTGAAGAACGAGCATTCCGAAGACAACCAAAGCTCCATGTACGCCACTTGAGACCGAAGCCAAGCTTTACCATAACCAAATCTAAAAAGTCCCATCTCAAAGAGTCAAAAGCTTTCTCAAAATCGACTTTGAAAACCATGAGCTCTTTCTTGCGTTTACGGTACCATGCCATAATTTCATTCAAGACGAGAGGGCCATCGAGAATATTTCTACCTTTTATGAAAGCCGATTGTTACGAACTAATACAAGCGCCTATCAACATAACACCCCAACCCGGCAAGGGTAGAAAATGTCTGTCTGGTTTCATATCGAACTAATATACTATACAATAGCGGAAGCCTTTACAAAATATTCAAAAGAAAACATAAATAGTTAAACTTCCAAAATAAATCTAAGATATCTATGGTCAAATCTTGCTCTCATTCTACTCTCAAACCCATATCGGCTATCCCATAAGCTCATCTTGAATGCTTAATACACCGCCGCAGGAAAAGAAAGTCTTGGTGAGCTTACAAATCCGGTGAGCAGATATAACAAAAGCGAAACTAAACAAAAGCAATGCAAGCTGAAACAAATAAAGCGAATAACGAAGTCGCGGTGAGTGAGCATAATAAATCATAGAGGATTCTGCGGAAACACAATCTCACAGAGATCCGGAAGAACACATAGCAAATAAGAACAAACACATAGCATATTACGGAAACACATTAAATGACCAAACATTCAAAGAATCAAGAAAGTATAGTACATATAAGCCAAACGAAAAGTCTAAAAGCTAACGGAAACAGTTCCTAGAAAGTAAACATGGCATTCTTACTAGTCAATTAATTTACATTTAACATACTTAATCCAATATTGTAGCGGCGAAAATAGCAGTCCAATCATGGCAAGCACACATACAGATAGAAAACATAGTAGACCTTCTATAACTAAATAGACAAGGACATAACATAGCAATTTACCAATTTACAAACCAAAACTCATGACTTGAATCATTTCTCAGATCAAATGTAAGCATAAACGAAATTAACATAGCAGGTCAGACATATACAGATAGGTATATTAACGGTTAATTAAGTTTCACAATATTAACTGAACCGATTATACAGGATGAACTTACAAAACAATCAAATACACACTAGCATAGTCATCTTACAGATCAACGAATTCACATAACGGTAAACTAACATATCATCAGATGACAACATGCGAATCACATTTAAGCATATTAATCATATCCTAGCATGGCAAGCGGTAGTCACATAAACATGTAAAAGCATAAACATCTTCAATAAACATATAATAACTCAAGATGCAAAGCAAGTATTGGCAAATACGGAATCATAAGCAATTCATAAAAGCGAATTAACGAGATAAGGTTTATTCATCCACCACGAGCCCGAAGCAGATCGGATCATAACATATCATAAGTAACCATTGTATTCGGAGGGTGACCCGGAATACCTTATATAATATGAGGAGACCTCGGGTAACAAATGGAGTAGCTAGCTCCCGAATTTTGTGAAGACAGCGTATTACACACGACATCATTCACCGGACAAATCATATCAAATAACGGATCGGATCTAGGATGCATCCATCGCCCTTCCTACATATACAAAATATGCTCCACCATCCGGGGCGTGGCGGAACATCACTCTCTCGCCCTAGAGTCATATCGAGGTGCATCAACGATCACGGACATGGAACCCCATGACTAGTGAAATATTTGGCTCGGGTATCAACCCATCTTAGGTCAAATAGATTGTCATAAATGACATGGATCATAATTCATCATAAAGGTCAAGCGGATAACAAAGCGAGATAGTTCATATCAAAGTTCATATTGGATACTCGAAATCGGATATTATATCATAATCACATATCATACTTCATAATCGAAATTCAACATTTAATGTTCGCAATTGAAGTTCATAATCAAATATAGCGAGGTTCAACAAATGTGCATATCGGTCTTCGTAACACTAGTTCAAATCGGATATTGCATGGTTCAATAAAAGCAGTTCGGATAAGCTACGGATCAAACTATCGAAAAGGGTTCATAGCAATGGCATCGGAAACCCTAATAAGTAAATTAGGAAAGCTAACGAAAAGAACATCATAAGGAACCTTTCTTGAAAAGGTCGAATATCCGTACCTTAACGCAAATGAGAGAAAAGCAAGCGAATGTAGGAATACGAAGATGTAACGTCGCGTCTTCTTCAACGAATCTACGGATTACGGTTCGTATAATACTTATTAGCTCATTTAAGTCATAACGGATTTATTGCTTATATAAATCGTATTAATATTTTTAGAGTTAAATATAACAACTTATCATAACTTAGGGTTTAAAATGTAACTTATCAAAGTTTAGGGTTTATTAGCGACAATTAACTAAACATCAAGACTCAATAATATTATTATGTTAGTCGGGGTATAATGTGTAATTCATAGTGGTTCGAGGTTTGCATGTGACAATGCTCTAAGGACTAGGGTTAAAAGTGAAAATTATCAAAATATTAACCATGTAACCATTTAGTAAAATCGGCGATCTGGATGTAGGAGATCATTTCACATTTGTTTTCTTATTTTGACATGCCAACACTTCACCGCTTGTTCGCGGTTCAAGCGACTAACCGACACGACTAATTAAACACCGTGACTATTAACTGACTCGACTTACCCGACACACTTTCAAAAACCCGTACAGTACTCCATAAATCCACGAACACCTTCGAACATAGCCCCACAACCAAACATAGACTCCTTTGATTTCGACACAACATGCATGCATTCACATATCGGTTTAGCTTCTTTCCCTTTTTATCTCTTTAGTTTATCGTATATATCTATACATGTTATCAAAATAGTAGCCAAATCCAAGAAAGGCGCATGATACTTATTTGGTTGGCATGTTTTAGACCTTTACTACTTACTCGACACACAAAGATAGCCTACACATTAACCAATTAATACCGTGACTTGATAACCGAAAATATTGATTATAACCCGTTTTAAGACTCTATCGACTTACTCAAGATCTCACATGCAAGCTCACTTGACAATAAAACTTAACGTGACACATGGTTGTAATAAAACTAAAGCGAGCATCTAACGTGACCAAGTTTAACAGATTGTATCGCCACACTGAAACAGATTTTATGTTATCCTAAGCCCCGACCGGCTTTTACGGACGAATTTTACTACTTATTGACATGTATAATCGAGTTTAAATCAAGTCTTTTATGTGGTAATTACCAAGTAAAGATTAGCTTTAGATTAGACATTATATGGGACATGCTTTAGGTCTTTACATAGCGTTTGTGGGGTTCGAATACATGACCGATTTAGCAAAGCAGAAAAGAAAACAAACAAGGTGACGAGATACCTTCGTAGAGGAAGAAACATTAGACGAACAAGTTAACAAAGCACCCCTTTGTGCTTTCGATAGTCACAACCAGAAACTAAACAAAAACAGATTTGACAAGGCCCCAAACGACCTGTTGTAGTGTGATACGGAGCCAAGAAAACGATGGGAGAAACAAAGCTAGAGCACCCTTTTGTGACCTTGTATACCCACGACCAACAGCAGCAAGTTCAAAACCATGGTCACCAAGAAACCTTCGTATCAAGATCATAATAGCTTTACGAAGCCTCGTGACCCTTCCTTTGTTCCTTCTTTGTGTCGACCAAAAAGATGGGAAGCGAGTTTAGTCACTTAGGTTTCGCTAGGGTTTTTGTGAGTCTGAGACTTGTGTAACTAGGGTTTGATTTTGAGGTTTATGTTTGTATATATACATGATCGACTATGGGCTTGGGTGTGGGTCGGCTCACGGCTCAAATGGGCCGAGGCCCAGTGGCTCACAACTAGTCGGATCGCAACGAAAAGGACGAGGCCCAAATGCTTAGGTTGTTCGGCTTAGAAGAAAAAAAAAGCGACTCGCGTGACTTTTATTTTTGTCGGACCGAATGTCGATAATCTTATATACACGTTAGAATTTCAAACCAATACAAGTTAGCTTTTAAATTTCGTTAAATGGCGTTGTGTATTTTACGTATTTTATAAGTGTTTACGGTGAGGTAAATTAGTCTTTTAACACGTTTCGTATTTTTAGGGTTTTACAACTCTCCCTTCTAAAAGAAAATTTCGTCATCGAAATTGAGCAGACGAATAGGACGGAAAATGAATCGGATTTGAATTTCAAGGGATATAGCAAAGCGAAACTTATCTCGAACAAGCAGTTCTTATCGAATATTCAAACTCATACTTTTTGAATCGAACCAATAATCAAATACTTATAACAGATAATCATATACTTATCAAAGTAATGGCAGATAACAGATGAGATGCCGAAAATCAAACCACACGCTCTAACTTATTCAGATATCCAATGAGGAGAACAAACATATACATAGACAAAACGAATCCTAACGATCTCACTAGTCGCAGATAATTAAACTAAAAGGATCTAATGTTCTTCAAACACTTCACGAAAATCCTATGACCACAATAAGGGTACACGGAGACGTGCACATTTAGAGCAAACATAGAAATCCATAGTCCACACAAATCATAACAATTCCGGATTCCAAGCGTACAAAACTTATACGTAACATATATCGACGAAAATATCACAATTAGGTACAGAATTCCAATCAAACATGAGGAGTGACAAATAACAGACACAGGTCAAAGTCCAATCATGCATCAACCACAGGCATTTCCCAAGACGTCATATGACTTCGATAAGTTCAAATTATATGATCTCGGTATTATCACGTTGATCAGGCGTCATAATACTTGCATCACATAACAAGTTCTTATTGTCATCATATTCTGTCCCGGGTCATGGCAAACCACATAACTAATATCATAACAAAACATATCACATACGGATAACATACAGATAGTAAGTAACATACTATAACAGACCAGATTCATATACAAGCAGCATATAATGCATCAAATCAACTTACCATATCACAACGAAAGGAGGCCACCAACTTGCATAAAACGGTTCCTCGTGACTCATTACTGACGATCCAAAAGAAAACTGGGGTATTAACAAAATGCCAGACGATAAACTTCACGATTCAAACCGAGTTCCGAACAAATCGGAGAAAAGCAATACGGATCAGAATCACTTAGCAGAATATCAAACCGTCACAAAATGCATGACAAACGAATCAGAATATCACAAGTCGCGCCCAAATCATATGAAGTAGATGAATCTTCTCAGCCAACGGTTGAATCTTGTCTCCGTCTCTTGCGCCTTTGGTTGGTCCGTCCAACTTCCTCCGTGACATCGATGTCTCCAAAGCCACGGCGATCGGGTGTGGCTTTGCTTCACGAACCTCTCCACCGTAGAGGCATTGCGGCAACACGGGTTCGGCACCATCATCTTCGGCTCCGCGGTTAGTCTCCATCTAACGATCAACAAGCGGACGGCGAAAACAAAATCGAATTTCGATGTGAAAGAGGAGGCCAATTCGGTAAAGGCAAAAGAATATCGACGTCAATCTGAGCGACCATCAAAAGGAATCGAAGATATCCGAGCAGACGGAAACCTAATGTCTACTCAATTCTCACGGTCATAGCCTAAGCTCTAAGGGTCCTAAAACCTAGAGCTCGATACCATAAATTGTAACACCCCAACCCGAGCAAGGGTGAAAATGTCACAATACGGTTTCATATCGAACTAATATACTATACAATAGCGGAAGCCTTTACAAAATATTCAAAAGAAAACATAAATAGTTAAACTTCCAAAATAAATCTAAGATATCTATGGTCAAATCTTGCTCTCACTCTACTCTCAAACCCATATCGGCTATCCCATAAGCTCATCTTGAATGCTTAATACTGCCGAGGAATAGAAAGTCTTGGTGAGCTTACAAAGCCGGTGAGCAGATATAACAAAAGCGAAACTAAACAAAGCAATGCAAAGCGAAACAAATAAAGCGAATAGCGAAGTCGCGGTGAGTGAGCATAATGAATCATAGAGGATTCTCGGAAACACAATCTCACGAGATCAGGAAGAACATATAGCAAATAAGAACAAACACATAGCATATTACGGAAACACATTAAATGACCAAACATTCAAAGAATCAAGAAAGTAGAGTACATATAAGCCAAGCGAAAAGTCTAAAAGCTAACGGAAGCAGTTCCTAGAAAGTAAACATGGCATTCTTACTAGTCAATTAATTTACATTTAACATACTTAATCCAATATTGTAGCGGTGAAATAGCGGTCCAATCATGGCAAGCACACATCTGAGATAGAAAACATAGTAGACCTTCATAACTAAATAGACAAGGACATAACATAGCAATTTACCAATTTACAAACCAAAACTCATGACTTGAATCATTTCTCGGATCAAATGTAAGCATAAGCGAAATTAACATGGCGGTCAGACATATACATATAGGTATATTAATGATTAATTAAGTTTCATAATATTAAGCGAGCAAAGTATCGGGATGAACTTACAAAACAATCAAATACACACTAGCATAGTCATCTTATAGATCAACGAATTCACATAACGGTAAACTAACATATCATTAGATGACAACATGCGAATCACATTTAAGCATATTAATCATATCCTAGCATGGCAAGCGGTAGACACATAAACATGTAAAAGCATAAACATCTTCAATAAACATATAATAACTCGGTATGCAAGCAGTATTGGCAAATCACGGAATCATAAGCGAAATTCATAAAATGTAATTAACGGATAAGGTTTATTCATCCACCACGAGCCGAAACATATCGGATCATAAAATATCATAAGTAACCAATGTATTCGGAGGGTGACCTCGAAATACCTTATATAATATGAGGAGACCTCGGGTAACAAATGGAGTAGCTAGCTCCCGAATTTTGTGAAGGCGCGTATTACACGAAATCATTCACCGACAAATCATATCGGATAACGGATCGGATCTAGGATGCATCCATCGCCCTTCCTACATATACAAAATATGCTCCACCATCCGAGGACATGGCGAACATCACTCTGCGCCTAGAGTCATATCGAGGTGCATCATCGATACGGACATGGAACCCCATGACTAGTGAAATATTTGGCTCGGGTATCAACCCGTCTTGATCAACAGTTGTCATAAATGACACGGATCATAATTCATCATAAAGGTCAAGCAGATAACACAACGGATAGTTCATATCAAAAGTTCATATTCGGATACTCGAAATCGGATATTATATCATAATCACATATCATACTTCATAATCGAAATTCAACATTTAATGTTCACAATTGAAGTTCATAATCAAATATAGCGGGGTTCAACAAATGTGCATATCGAGTCTTCGTAACACTAGTTCAAATCGGATATTGCATGGTTCAATAAAGCGAAGTTCGGATAAGCTACGGATCAAACTATCGAGAAAGGGTTCATAGCAATGGCATCGAAACCCTAATAAGTAAATTAGGAAAGCAAGCGAAAAGAACATCATAAGGAACCTTCTTTGAAAAGGTCGAATATCGTACCTTAACGCAAATGAGAAAAGCAAGCGAATGTAGGAATACGAAGATGTAACGTCGCGTCTTCTTGCGAATCTACGGATTACGGTTCGTATAATACTTATTAGCTCATTTAAGTCATAACGGATTTATTGCTTATATAAATCGTATTAATATTTTTTAGAGTTAAATATAACAACTTATCATAACTTAGGGTTTAAAATGTAACTTATCAAAGTTTAGGGTTTATTGCGACAATTAACTAAACATCAAGACTCAATAATATTATTATGTTAGTCGAGGGTATAATGTGTGAATTCATAGTGGTTCAAGGTTTGCATGTGACAATGCTCTAAGGACTAGGGTTAAAAGTGAAAATTATCAAAATATTAACCATGTAACCATTTAGTAAATCGAATCGTCATGGATGTAGGAGATCATTTCACATTTCGTTTTCTTATTTTGACATGCCAACACTTCACCCTTGTTCGCGGTTCAAACGACTAACAAACACGACTAATTAAACACCCGTGACTATTAACCCCTGACTCGACTTACCCGACACACTTTCAAAACCCGTACTGACTCCATAAATCCCCGAACACCTTGAACATAGCCCCACAACCAAACATAGACTCCTTTGATTTCGACACAACATGCATGCATTCACATATCGGTTTAGCTTCTTTTCCCTTTTATCTCTTTAGTTTATCGTATATATCTATACATGTTATCAAAATAGTAGCCAAATCCAAGAAAGGCGCATGATACTTATTTGGTTGGCATGTTTTAGACCTTTACTACTTACTCGACACACAAAGATAGCCTACACATTAACCAATTAATACCGTGACTTGATAACCAAAATATTGATTATAACCCGTTTTAAGACTCTATACGACTTACTCAAGATCTCACATGCAAGCTCACTGACAATAAAACTTAACGTGACACATGGTTGTAATAAAACTAAAGCGAGCATCTAACGTGACCAAGTTTAACCGATTGTATGTGCCACCTAAAAGCAGATTTTATGTTATCCTAAGCCCCGACCGGCTTTTACGGACGAATTTTACTACTTATTGACATGTATAATCGAGTTTAAACGGGTCTTTTATGTGGTAATTACCAAGTAAAGATTAGCTTTATATTAGACATTATATGGGACATGCTTTAGGTCTTTACATGGCGTTTGTGGGGTTCGAATACGACCGGTTAGAAAAGCAGAAAAGAAAACAAACAAGGTGACGAGATACCTTCGTAGAGGAAGAAACATTTGACGAACAAGTGAACAAAGCACCCTTTGTGCTTTCGATAGTCACAACCGAAACTAAACAAAATCGGTTTGACAAGGCCCCAAACGACTGTTGTAGTGTGATACGGAGCCAAGAAAGCGATGGGAGAAACAAAGCTAGAGCACCCTTTGTGACCTTGTATACCCACGACCAGCAATGACAGAAGTTCAAAACCACGGTCACAAGAAACCTTCGTATCAAGATCATATGACTTCTGAAGCCTCGTGACCCTTCCTTTGTTCCTTCTTTGTGTCGACCCGTAAAAGATGGGAAGCGAGTTTGCCGTCACTTAGGTTTCGCTAGGGTTTTGTGTGAGTCTGGGACTTGTGTAACTAGGGTTTGATTTTGAGGTTTATGTTTGTATATATACATGATCGACTATTAGAGCTAGCTAATTGGGTACTGTTAAGACTGTTAAGAGAAAAAATATACTATGCAATTTTTATTTTTAAAATATTTGTTTTAGTATTTTAGGGCTCAATATTTAACTTTTTGATAAATAAAGCATATATCGCCATACTCGAACCACCAAAGCTAAGTATTAAGCGAGTTGTTTTCATGTTTGAAACTTATGTTATTCACACCGGACTGTTAAGACTGTTAAGACACGATTTGCCGACTCTATCGACTATGGGCTTGGGTGTGGGTCGACTCACACTCAAATGGGCGAGGCCCAGTGGCTCTAACTAGTCGGATCTGCAACGAAAAGGGCGAGGCCCAAATGCTTAGGTTGTTCGGCTTAGAAGGAAAAAAAGCGACTCGCGTGACTTTTATTTTTGTCGTACCGAATGTCGATAATCTTATATACACGTTAGGAATTTCAAACCATTACAATTTAGCTTTTAAATTTCGTTAAATGAGCGTTTGTGTATTTTACGTATTTTATAAGTGTTTACGATGAGGGTAAATTAGTCTTTTAACACGTTTCGTATTTTTAGGGTTTTACAATCACCATGCTAAGCCTATTAGCTAAAAGTTTACCAACAATTTTATATTGGCGCCCTATAAGACTAATAGGATGAAAATCCATAACAAACTTGGCATTAGAAACTTTTAGGATCAAAGCTATGAATGAAGAATTGCAGCCCTTTGGAAAAGTTCCTGTAAGAAAAAACTCGTGCACAAAACGGACCACATCCGCTTCAATCAGGTCCCAAAAAGTAGTAAAGAATTTGAAAGTGAAACCATCGGGACCCGGGGCACGATCTCCACCACAATCCCAAACAACCCGTTTGATTTCATCTTGAGAAAATTCATTCTCAAGGTATTCACTTTGGCCCGAAGAAAGGTGATTATGCATATCAACATCTAAAGAAGGAGGAATCCCGTTGGAAGGTTGAAAACGACTGCTAAAGTGAGCAAAAAATTCAGCTTTAACATTGTGAGGATCTTCAATCCAGTCTCCATTTTTAAAGATGCCTCTAATTGCAAGTTGTCTTCGCTTCTTCTTTAACATACCATGAAAAAAACTAGTGTTTTCATCACATTCAATGGCCCACTTAACCTTAGCTTTTTGAGCTATATCTTTTGCTTCAAGACGATCAATATCTCCTAGAACTTTTATTGAATCTCTGCGATGGATAAAGTCCTCCTCTATAGCACAACCTTGATCAACCTTAGCGTCAATGGAGGAAAGCCTCATTTGATGCTCTTTCTTAAGTTTATTGGATTCAATCCTTTTAGAAGCAACCCACTCACGAATAACATGTTTAAGGTTTTGCAACTTTTTCTTAAATGAAATTAAGCCATTTACCTCAACAATACCATCATTGTTCCATGTATCAACTACCAAATCATGAAAGCCTTCAAGAATGAAAAAATCGAAAACGGGTAGGTCCATAATCCACCTCGAACTCTTTAAGAAGGATAAGGCGATGATCGGGAATACCTTTCTCCAAAACGACACCAGTAGCATTAGGAAAAACTTCATAAAAGCTTTCTGAAATCAGAAACCGGTCCAGCTTACTCATTTTGGACCCCCACTTATTAGTCCACGTGAAGTTGAAACCACCCAAAGGAATATCGATAAGAGAAGAATTAGAAATAAACTCATTGAAGATATCAGCTTGTCTGTTATTAAAAACTGAGCCAAATCTTTCTCCAGCCTCTCTAACTTCATTAAAATCGCCCATGACCACCAAACTCCCATCCCAATTAGCAATCAAATTAGCCAAAGAATACCATAAAGCAATCTTGCATGATATATTTTGAGGGGCGTACACAACAATCCACATGATGCGAATATCATTTGGAGTCCAAAGACCTTCAACAACTACATAGTTATCGTGACATAAAATTATCGACTTTTGAAAAACTATACAATTCCAAATACATAGAATACCACCCGACATTCCCCTAGCCGAAGTGGAAGCAAAATCAAATTGAGAGTTACCCCAAGTCTGACGAAGCTTCCATAAATCAACTTGAAGTATCTTGGTTTCTTGTAAAGCTAGAAAATTAACCCTATGTCTGTTACACAAATCATGAACCCATCTCCTTTTATTGAGGTCTCCAAAACCTTGAATATTTATAGAAAGAGAATTCATTTATTCACATTAAGTTCTCGATTTTCTGATATTAAAGAAGCAAAAGTGTTTTCACAACCCTCCATATTAAGACCCAAAGCCAAGCCTACTTTTATTGTTTCCTCCAATCTTTCAATCATTGAAAAGCCAATTTGAATATTTGAATCTCCATCCTGATGTTTATGCAAAGAAACTGAAACATGTGAATTAAATTTGGAATTCGGGGAAAACCCCGGTGGGAATTCAGGAGACATAGAACATTTCGCTTCAGTAGCATTGCCACACTTCTGTTTAATAAGAATGTCCAGTCCAAATGGATCACTATCCATAGGCAACGGCTTGTCATCGTTATCCGCAACACCATGAGCATCAATATTTTCTGTTTCCAGAATCACCTGCTCCTTCTCCTGTTTAAATTCATCTTGTACACTAGTTTGAGGTACTCTTGTGTCACCAATTATACCAGCAATTGATTCTGCATCATTGTCATCAATCGACTTCTCCTCCTCTTCATAATACTTCCCCATGGAACCCACATCTTCATTAACAGAATCATCCCCTACCAAAGTAGGTGTCCAACTGCATAATTCTCTCACTCGAATAGCATAAGTAACATTATTAAGTGACACCATTATGGTAGCAAACACCAATAGTGCATGTGAAGACCTGATACATAACCTTTTACTAAGTCTATTACATCTATCTGTGTCGTCCATAAAGAGAACCTCTCCTCATTTGTTACATATTTGAGTAAAAGTATCGTTATTCCATGCTCTAAGTGGAACCCCTTCAATTTCAAGCCAAATAAGACGTTCATCCACAACAAAATCATCATGCCATGGCTTCAAGGAGGAAAACCATGACAAGACTCCTTCGTGTTTAAGGAACTTGTCTCTCGCCTGCAGTGATACAAAATCAAACAACACCCATAAGCCACCCAAATATTTAAATTCCACATCCAAGAAACCTTCACAGCGACACATTGATCTCGTATTCGCAATATCACGAAAATCTTTGTAACAGCCGAGTAAAGCCATAGGGAAATCATTAGAGTAATCATGATTAAGAGTGATAGAAGGAAGATTACCACCTCTAACATCTTGACCCGTATTAACATCAGAACCTCCAACATTAACAGAACCCTTAGCAACATTTGCATAAGTATTAGCTTTGCATGAAAAAGAATCTTTGCATTCATAATTGTTAGGTCTAGCAAGCTGGTGTGTTAGATTTAGTAGCCCTAACACCTGTATGAGGAGATTTAACCACAACATTCCTAGCAAACCTAGCCACATTGGCATGTAAACGAAGCTTCCCAATCCAAACATTACACAACGAATCAATAAGGGTTTTTGTATTCGACACCTTGATATAACGGCAAAACGCATACATTTGTCCTAATTTGTTCTTACGATTAGCAATAAAAACATCTATAAGGGTCCCCATCTTGCCACAAATGTTCCATAATTCGCGCTCCGTTAGGTGCGAAGGAAGTGAAACATACAGCGATAAAGAGATCTTGGCGGTGTCATCGCATTAGATGGCTTGGCGTGAGTATAATTTAATCTATTAAACACCGATCGGTGTTTCTTAGATTAACCTCCTTCCATTCTCAGAATCACCCATGAAAAAGTGAATCACACAATAATCATGGTGGGGTGGGGTGGGTTGAAAGCTGTTGAAGAGGGTGGGGTGGGGTGAGTTGAATCGGTGGTGGAGGGTGGGTTGAAGCGGTGAAGAGGGAGGGTGAGGTGGGGTGGGTTGAATCGGTGGTGGAGAGGGGTGGGGATGGGGTGGGGTGGGGTGGGGTGAGGGTGGGTTGAATGCAGTGGGTTGATCATGACCATAACTTACATGATCCTAATGCAACAATGTAGTATCAACACCTTATTCTTGGTATCTTTTTCAAATATCTTGCCAAATGTAGTACTTTAATCAACATAAAAAAAAAAAAAAAAAAAAAAAAGCAAGCTATATCATAAAATTAAATGATTTTTTTTCGCATCTTTTTATGTTTTAAGTAATAAAATAAAGAAAAATCATCTAAATTCTCCACTAATTGTTAGCTCTGCATTGATGTTATGGATATATATATGTGTGAACTGGTTAATGTGTTTTATACTGTAATTAGTAAATTTTTGCTAAATGTGTTTCAAAACATTCTTAGTAAAAATTTTATAGTATTTCTTGACAAGTTTCATAGGCATGTCGGAATATCAGTCCTCGTCATTATTTCTAAATGAGTGACAATATATGTATTTAGAACTGACTATCTAAATAAATTGAATAAACTTTAAGGGTGCGTTTTGTAACACCCCAACCCGACAAGGGTAAAGATATCACAATACGGTTTCATATCAGAACTTTAAATACTATACAAAAACGAAAGCCTTTACAAAACTTACAAATGATAATATAAATAACTTAATATTCAAAATAAATCTAAGATCCCTATTTACAAATCTTGCTCTCATCTCTACTCTCAACCCAGATCAGCTATCCCATAAGCTCATCTTGAATGCTTAATACTGCCGCAGAAAAGAAAATGCGGTTTGAGCTTACAAAGCCAGTGAGCGGATATAACGAAACAAAAGCTAAACAAAACAAATATACAAATAACGAAATCACAGCGGAATGAGAATCTTGAATCATTGAGGATTACGGAAGCACAACTATCTAAATCCGGAAGAACAAATAGCAATCAAGAACAAACACATAGCACATTGATGGAGCGTACTCAAACACATCAAAATAACCGGACATTCAATACATTCGGATAGTAGAGCTCATATAAGCCAAACGGAATGTCTAAAGCGACGGAAACACTTTCTAGAAAATAATCATGGCATTCATACGATTAATCAACCTACATTTAACACACTTAATTCAATATTGTAGCAGTGAAATAGCGATCAAATCATGGCGATCGCATACGGATAGAAAACACGGTAGACAAACTATAACTAAATAGACAAAGACATAACATAGCCATTAGCAACTATCAGAACATATATCATAAGCTAAACCAGTTCTCAGATCGAATCTTAACATCAGCACAGTTTTAACATGGCAGGTCACATATGCAGACAGATAACTAACGGATAGGCAAAGTTTACAAAATTAACTGAACAATCATACATACTAAACTTTCAGGATAATTACTTTCACACTATCACATTCATCTCACAGACCAACGAATTTCACCTAACGACAAACTAACGTAACATCAGATGACAACATACGAATCATATTTAAACATATTATCTGTAACATTCCAACCCGATAAGGGTAGAAGTATCACATTTATGGAGTCAAATCAGAACAATACACATAAACCATGCAAGCGGAAGTATTATAATAATAATCAAAAGAGTAACAAGTCAACACGACTTGATCAATACAAAGGTTCCAAAAGATGTCCCAAAGGAAAATGAAACAATACAAAGTCTAAGTCTCCAAATCAAATAACAATGGAAATCAAAGTCTAGAAAACTAAAGCAAATCCTCAAAAGCATCCTACTCTCAATCCCAGATAAGCCCCAGACCCTAGCTTAATAACCCTGCTTGAGGAAAAGAAGTGCTGGTGAGCTTAAAAGCCAGTGAATGAGATATAGCAATACAAAAGCAATAATAGAATCAAATTTGGTTAAATAAGATATGAATGATATGAAGCAATATAGAGTAGATAAATGAAACAAAGGAAAGGAAGGTCGAGTTTTCCACCACGAGCCAACAAAACAAACCAAATCAAATCATATATCAATGTCATGTAGTAACCATTGTATTCGGAGGGTGACCTCGAATACCAAACCAATATGAGGGAGTCCTCTAGTAGCCAATGGGTGATCGGCTCCCAAATGTGAGGGTGTATTGCACACACCAACCACATCACCAAACCATATATATCAATACAAAACAAATACAAATCTAGGATGCATCCATACGCCCCCTGCAAAACAAATAGTGGCCATACAATATATTCGAAGCGCGCATAACCAATACAAATATGGGGACGGTGTGGAACATCACTCAACCACACTAAAGTCATGCCATTGGTGCATCAATGACACGGACATGGAACCCCCATGCCTAGTTAATGGCTCGGGTATCAACTGACAGGTCAAAGTATACAATATAGAGTTCAATTCAATATCAATGTCCAAAATAGCAGTTCACAATTCAAATCAATAGTTCAATATCAATGGTTCAAATAGCAAAGGATCAATATCAGGGTTCAAATAGCAAAGGTCAATGTCAAGGATTCAAATAGCAAAGCAAAGGTTCAATATCAATATGGCAAGAGATCAAAGATGCATAGAGATCATGAGAAACCTTATGAGAAAGGTCAGAATATCTGTACCTTATTGAAACAAGCAAACAAAGAAAGTAAAATCAAGGAAGGAGATCAATCAGCCCTTGGAACCTATATAAATTAGATAACGTTCTATAAGAATCCGAAACACTTGTTTTAAGATGGCTTTCCATTTTAGCAAGTTTCTGTTTTAGTAATCTTTCCATTTTAAGTAACTTTCTATTTTAGGAAACTTTCTATTTTAGGCGGGTTTCTATTTTTAGTAACTTTCCAGAATTAGCAGATTTCCATAATTAGTAACTTTCTAAAAATAGCAGGTTTCCATATTTAGCAAGTTTAGTTACTTATCTCAAGTTATAATAGAAAATGAGTATTATAATGCTTTAAAGATCATTTAGGACAAGTTACAAAAGTTTAGGGTTTAAAATGTCAATATAGCAAAGTATAGGGTTAAAAGTGTAAATATAGTAAGTTTACCCATTTTACTCATTTAGTCCATTTAGTTAGTATAATAACATATTAACCCATCAAGTTTCATAATTTACCAAACAACCCCTTAACTTTATATAATCATGAATTACAAACCCTAGTTTTACGTTATGATTAACGAGTCCGTTTTAAACATGTTAGCTCGATTAATACAAGATTACAATACACCTAATGTGATATCAAAATCAATTCGAATCAGCCCCTTCCTAAATCATTTTTATACGCCCCATGATTAATTCAAAAACACCCTCGTAATCATTCGTTAGCAAGTCCATTTATGATATACGAAAACATGTAATCACAAGATCATTAAACTCTTTTATAACCTTAATATAAATCGACATAGAGAAGACCAAAATCAGTTTCACATTCATTTTATATGTCATATATCATTCGAATAAATATAGATCAAGATTCATGGTTTTATCATTTTATGTGATATCATTTCATGTGTTATATATCTTATGATTTTATGTGACCATTATACAAATTACAAGCCCTAGATATTATGAATGCCACGAATTGAATAAAAGGAACAAGGAGGGAAGGATTCAAAGTGGTGATACGTTACCCTTGAAGCATGTACGAAACAAGAACAAGAATCAAACCACGAAAACTAAGCCAAGCCTCCCTTGGCTTCTATGAACCCACGGCCACAATAGGACCACCCACGTCCAAGCTTCAAAATCAAACCAAACACAACACCACGTCCACCAAGCAATTTCCCACGATCAAGAGTCTCCTAGGAACACCTTGGCTTGATAAATTTCGGATTGAATGGGAGGATTTTGATGGTGCCGCCACTTAGAATGGAGGAAAAGAGGCTAGGGTTTTCTAGGTGTTATTTTGAAATGAGAAGGAGATGTAAATGAGAGTTAATAAAAATTAAATGGTGATTATGGGTTGCCTATATGATGGCCGGCCCCTATGGGAAATCAAGACCAAAACATAACTTCCATCCTTATCATTTTATTATGTATCTAGTCATGTTCCAAGTCCAAGTTAATTATGTACATGTTACAAGGTTTTAAAGTTACTTAGACTAATATTTATTTAAGTTCTTTTAGTATATATCATAAGTTAATTAATCTCATAATGTGAAAGTATTATTAATCATATAACTTGTTAAATGATATTAACGTATTTTCCGAGTTGGTGAAATTTTTAAGTTGGAGGGCAAAATTGTCATTTTACGCGATTTGAGATTTTAGGGTTTTACATTATCATATCCTAGCATAACAGATGGTAGTCACTTAAACATACAAAAGCATAACCACATATAATATCATATAATAAGCCTAGCACATAATTATAAACGCTTGAACATACCGAATCAAAATCAGAATACTTAATCTGGATATAACAGATAAAGATTTAGTTAACTACCACGAGCCCGAACATATCATATCGAAACATCATACTTATACGAAATAATCTCGAAAATAATTTGGAGTAGCAAGCTCCTAGAATTTTGTGAAGACGCAGTATTACACGGCATCATTCACCGGACAAATCATATCGGATAACGGATCAAATCTAGGATGCATCCATCGCCCCAACAGACGGATAGTGGCCATACTATCAATAAGCGAGATAACGGAAAGGGACGTGGCGAACATCACTCTACGCCCTAGAGTCATCGTCGAGGTGCATCAACGACACGGACATGGAACCCCATGACTAGTGAAATAGTTGGCTCGGTGTCAAACTAACTTAGGTCAAACAATTTGTCATAAATGACACAGATCATAATTGAACACCAAGTTCAATAGATAATATATCAGATAACTCATATCATAAGGTTCATATTCAATATTCAGAGGTCAGAAGTTCATATCACAGTCACAGATCATACATTCATAATTAGAAGTTCATAATTAAACATAGTAACGTTCAACAATTGTGCATATCAAAGTCTTCATAACACAAGTTCAAATCAGATATTGGATGGTTCAATAAAACATAAGTTCAGATAAGCAACAGATCAAGCTATCAGAAAGGGTTCATAGCAATGGCATGGAAACCCTAATAGGTAAAATAGGAAGGTTAACGAAGCGAGCGTCATAAGGAACCTTCTTTGAAAAGGTCGAATATCTCGCACCTTAAAGCAATTGAGAGAAAAGCAAGCGAGCAGTGAATCACGAAGATATAACGTCGCGTCTCCTTCAACGAATCTACACGGATTATGATTTATTTAATACTTATTAGCATCATTAAATTATAACGGATTCATCGCATTAACATTCTTAGAGTTGTAATTATATTCTTATTCTTAGTGACGGACGGAACTACAACGTTTTAGGACTTCAATCATTAATTAGCCAAACTTATGGTTTACAAATGATAAATGATAAACTTAAAGGTTTAATATGATAAACATCTTATTTGAGGGCTTATATAATCATCATTCAAAGTATAGGGTTTATAAATGTCAAAACAGATTTTAAGACTCTCTTTCAACACAGTTTACACCAACTTCTATACCTTACGTGATTGACCAAGACTCACATGTCATTATTCGCACACAAACTTAATGAGACCACGCATACAATACTTTAATTCATGATATTTGACTCCTTACATAAAATCATAACTCACGCATGTTTACAACATACTTAATACTAGTTCGTTATACGCTTAATCATTCGTTATTAATGACCTCACGACTTACTATTTTCACATGAAATAACAAATCAACACACACAGCTTAAAACCCTAATCGACTCATAATCATGACCTAGGGTTTTCCAGGTTTTAGTACTACATTAATGAGCCTTATATTTGACGTGCTACGGACTTTAAATGGCCAGCTCATGCATGCATTTACTCCAATTAATTCACACCACCTTGACTTATTTAAATCGTTTAACAGAACTAAAACTTTACCCGTTTCTCTTGCTTCAATATATACGCTCACATACATACGCTTAACCATTCTCAAATCAAACTAAGCCCACATATATCTTAACCATACAACTCATGCGTCAACCAACTACCTATACTATCAGTTTATGACTTCATGCAACTCGTACATGTTACCACTCATTATTCATAATCGACACACATGTACCTAGATCTTTCTGATTTCGAATACAACCTTAATGCGTAATCTATATACATGTGGTACGGCATAACTTTACACAAAATCCTTATTCCATTCGTATGGCTCGTTATAGCTTCATGTTTTACGTAAATAAACTTCACGGATTCAGATATGTAGTAACGTTTTAATCATGTGGTACGGTTACATGTTTACGCAAAAACCCTAACGCATGACTCGCGGCTCACTCATGTGTTTTGGTTATATCATATGTTTCGACTCACTCCTCACGACCTCATGATTACGTTTTGCATGTTTTACAAGTGTTTAAGCGCGTGACATGATTCATTCTTATATTCCGATTCACACACACATCGACACACAGTTTTAAGGCTTTACGTTTGCATGTTAACATAAATGAAACAAATAGAAGAGATGGTCATACCTTAGTTTGTCTGTATCAAACACACACGATACAAGAATGAGCAGTCGATCGGAACCAAGAGAAAAGCAAGAAGGTTTTGTGTGTGTCGAGACTTTTATGTGAAGCTAGGGTTTCAGTTTTATGTTTTGTGTTTGTATATATACATGCATATACCGATCGGTATCGAGGGGTGGGCTTTTGATGGGTCGGCTTGCAAAAATCAAACCGGACGAGACCTTGGGCTTGGGTTGGACTCTCGGCTCAGCGAACAAAACACAGTGACCCAAGGCTTATGGGTGCTCATCGTTATGAGGAAAAACCAAAGCAGAACTCGGAATGGCTTACGTGTACTCGGCTTGAAAAAGAAAGCGAGACCCAAAGTTTATACGTGACTTTTATCTTTGTAGTACCAAAAGTCGATTAGTTAATATGCACATTAGGTTTTTAAAGTAACTTATAAGTTAGATTTTAAATTTCTTTTAATGAACGTTAATATATTTTGCGTATTTTATAATTTGTTAATTGTGAGGGTAAAATAGTCTTTTAACACGTTTTATATTTTTAGGGTTTTACACGTTTGGTATGTGCCTATCGGAATGGGTCTATTGATTTCATTCCGATTAATGGTGTTTGTTTAGTGGGTCCGGGAATGAAATGGGTATATCGTGATCGTAGATTCATTCTGCACCAATTTGATGTCATGAAATTCATTCACTGGGACCTTTTTTTTCATTATAAAATTCAAATATCTCTGACTTTTTCATTCCATATTTTATCAACCAAACATAAACAATCGTAATGATACACTTTTTCATATCTATTGTCATTCTACATCATACCAAATCCGATACCGATTATGATTCCTAACAACAAACCAAACAGGCCCTAAGTTTTATCTAGTTATGACTTATGACAATTTGAAATCATTATTTTAAGAAAAACAGAAACTTATAGTTTACCGTACTTCTGTTTTACAAGTTTACGTGGAAAGCATTCTGAGGGTCAAATGTAAACACTGAAATTTCTGTCCATCTATACCAAACAAATGTGACACAACATTGATTGGGTACACCCTATCATTTATCACCACTTGTTATTTGTCCTCCTTCCTTTTACACTATACCTATTTTCCCATCTATATATATTACTTGTATCATATCTCCTTGTTCACCAATTTCTTCTCTTCCACTTTCTCAATCTCTCTCTTTACTTTCTATTTGTCTAAACATTTTGTGTTCTTGCTACTATACGTTCTCACTTTAAGGTGTTCGTATTCTTGTTCCAACAAACGTACAGTCGATTACTAGACATACTTGTGACAAATGGAGCTTGGAAGCATTCTCGATTTTCTTGATAACAAGACGATTCTAGTCACCGGTGCAACTGGCTTTCTCGCTAAAAGTATCACATCTCTCTCTCTATACGGATAATATGTTAATGTACATGTGCATGTATATGTATGACATGCATATACTTATGTAGGACAGTAATATCAATGAGAAGTAGTGAACGTATTAACTACAACTTTTTATACGTACTCACATGTTATTGAGTCACGAAGTACTATTTTTGAGACATGTGCAGTTATTTTAAAAAGGTGTTATGGATTCTGTAACTAATACGACATTGACGTCTATATATGTTGTTAGATGATTAAGTTATAAAGTTAAGTTAGCAAAATCTCCTTTTTTTGTCAGGGAATTATGCGCGCCATGGATTTAACTTACTCTGCTTTGTTTTTATGTAGTATTTGTGGAGAAGATACTCAGGGTTCAACCAAATGTGAAGAAGTTGTATCTTCTTGTGAGGGCTACTGATGCCAAGTCCGCATTGCAACGCTTCAACACTGAGGTATATATCGCTTTAAAGTACTACAGTACATATGTATGCCTAACACAACTACAAATTACAGATTTTTTTAATAACATTTTCATTATATATGCAACAAGATTATATATGTGAAAAGATTACTCAGTACTAGGTTTCCATCATTTTCAAATTAATTAAGACAAAAAGAACGATCAAAGCATTAACTTTTGGTATATATGTATCATAGGGTCCATTCAACAGTTGTATTTAACAGAAACATAACATATTCTCATATAAGAACAAACATTAATTTCTTGTTGATCATTTACTAATCACAAGCTTGATTGGAGCCAATAACATTGGGTGTCATACACAAGACATGTGCATCATTATTATGACTAGCTCGATTATGTTGTAACCGTACGTGAAACACTATTTACGTCACTACACTTAATATAGTTATTGGGCATGTCTGTATAGCACATGTTTTGTTAGGAAAAGTTTCAATTCAATTCACTGTATTTAAAACTAATGGTTTGTGTTTCCATGCGACATTTTTTGAATAAAATCAAGGATATTTTACTTGTTTCTTGTCTCATAAATTCTAGAAGTAATTATGGTAGTTCAACTTACATTTAAATGCTTATTAAATTATGGTAGACTTCATAGATAGGTATTGGTTGACCATTAACAAGAAATAATAGAAGAAAATATGCAGGAAAATAATTATTCAAGTTCAAAATTAAGAATTCACTTTACTTTTTTTACGGTGATCTCAAGAAGCTATATATATGAATAAGTTATACACATAAATTCTTAGAACTCGAGATTGAACTTGAGATTTGTCGGTTATTCCTACTAGAGCTTTGCTTTTCAATCTAGCAATATATGTGTAAACATATGTATCAATTAAGCACAAATTAAGAAAAGAAAATTACGGATGAAGTTGTGCATTCTATATTATAAGTTTGAATTGTATTAGTTGTATCAAATTCATCAAGTCAAATTGGACAACATATATCTTTACGTACACGTATGTAATTTGTATATTTTCTGCATGAACATGTATAGGCAGTGGCAAAGGACTTGTTCAAAATCTTAAAAGAGAAGTATGGTACAAATCTCCAATCGTTCTTGTCGGAAAAAGTTACTCCGGTTGCCGGGGACATCACATATGAAAATTTGGGAGTAAAAGACTCCGACTTGATCCAAGAGATGTGGAGAGATGTTGATGTTGTTGTGAATGTAGCTGCCACCACCAACTTTGATGAGCGGTACAACTACCTTCTATTTATTTATTAAAGATGATCTACTTCAGTTTACTATAAACTATTGGAAGTGATTTAATAAAAGTAATATTATAAGCTATGTGTTATGGTCCAAGCTAGTTATGCAAAACCTAAAGGAACTTTACCAAAGGGATTAATATACTCCAAGAACGACTTATGTATTTTATAAATATTTTCCGAAACATCTATGTTTAAATTAATTTGTGGTCTAGCAATTATATTACAGCTAATTTATATACTCGTATATCTTTAACTAAAAACTAAACTTTTATAACTTTGGTGTTGATGTCCTTAGCATTCAAATTGACTTTCTTGTGTAAAAGTTGAGTTTGTGATAATATATTCTGAACCTTTTCACAAAAACTTTTGGTGTTGCTTACAATCCAATTATCCGAGTATAGTTATAAAAAAAATAATAAAAAATAAAAAATAAAATAATAAAAAATAAAAATAAATTAAAAGAAAAATCTGAATAGTTAAGTTTACCGTTATTCATATAATTTATCCTTTAATTAGTCACTAAATTTTTAAAAAATATTATTCTCTGATTATTTGCAGATATGACATTGCGTTAGCTTTGAATACGTTTGGAGCTAAAAATGTATTCAATTTTGCTGCCAAATGCGCTAGAATAAAGTTGCTTCTCCATGTATCTACTGGTAAGAGCGATATACACACACTTAACTGATCATTTCAGATTTTACTTAAAAGCCTATTTATTTTTCGGAGACCCTCTTGTTATTACTTAACTTATATAATGGCCAATCCGCCAAATTAACATTATTGTTGTGTTTTGTGGAGAAATAATACCAAAAATTAGGATATAAGAAAAAACCGAACACATGTTATTCTCTGCATGCAGGTTCTAGAAATGGCTCAAATGTATATGTATATGGAGAAAATAGTTGGTGTTTAAATAGCTAATGAAGTTTAAATTATTTTGATTCAGCTTATGTTTCTGGTGAGACACCGGGTCTTATACTAGAAACTCCATATCGTTTGGGAGAGGCACTTAACGGTGCTACCGGACTAGACATCAACACAGAGAAGAAGATTATTGAAGAAAAACTTAAAGAACTTAGTTGTGATGAAACCGCAACCGATAAATCCATTACATTGGCCATGAAAGATTTGGGTATCGAAAGGTAAAAAATTGTTTTGCTTTCACCATCATATCATATATAAGTTTTACTTTGTATTAATTAAACGATTAGTTATCAATGAATATTTGTTGCTTTCATTGTAGGGCAAATAAATATGGATGGCCCAATACGTATGTATTTACCAAAGCCTTAGGAGAAATGCTTCTAGGAAGCATGAAAGGAAACATGCCATTGGTCATTCTTCGGCCAACTATCATCACTAGCACATATAAAGAACCCTTCGCTGGATGGATCGAAGGCATAAGGTAATTCCTCGCTTCTTTTTCAAAAACGTTTCGAGACAAATTCAAGTTTTTCTTATATGAATAAACCAGTTAAATTAAACTAAGATATTCGTATTCCAAAACTACAGGACAATTGATAGCTTGGCAGTTGGTTATGGCAAGGGCAGGTTAGCTTGTTTCCTTGGTGATCCTGAATCCACAATCGATGTGGTAAGTTGCTTAAGCAAGTTTATTTCATATTTTCCAGCTAGTTCAACTTGTTAGAATTGAACTAGCTACACATTGTTTCATTTGTTATAAAGAAATTGGTAATCTTACGCTGCAATGAAAATGTCATTGCCTAATACTACCTTTATAGCAAAAAGAACATTAAACTTCGGCTATGTAGTTATTGCATTTTTAATTAACAATTTTCATTGACAGATACCGGCAGACATGGTAGTGAATGCTATGATTGCGACGATGGTAGCGCATGCAAGTCAACCATGTGAAATAATATATCATGTTGGATCCTCGGTATCAAACCCTTTGAAGTACAAAGAAATTCAACAAAGTGGCTATAACTATTTTACAAGGCATCCATGGGTCAACAAAAATGGCAAGCCAGTTATCGTTGGAGAGATTAAGGTGCTGAACTCCATGGAAAGTTTTCATCGATACTTTTCTGTTCGTTACTTGCTTCCATTACAGGTTCATTCTCATTGCAGCCCTTCTTTATGATTCATGTATTTTTTTTATCTTATCCATGCATCAATAATGAATTTATTGTTTATGTTCAGGGGTTGCGCTTTGTGAACTCGGCACTATGCCAAGCTTTAAATGGAACGTGTGCAGATCTTAAAAGAAAGATCAATTTTGTTCTAAGGGTGGTGGAGTTGTACAAGCCGTATTTGTTCTCAAAGAGCTTGTGAGTTTATCATAGTTCATAACCTTTTTTTCCAGTAATTATGAATATTTTTTGGTTTCCAAAATCCAATTATGACGATGGCCACTCTTTCTTTTGACAGCTACGATGATATGAATACTGAAAAACTACGTCAACTAGTTAGAAAGAACGAAGTTGAAGGCAGTATGTTCTACTTTGATCCTAAGACACTTAAATGGGATCATTACTTTGAGCAAATTCACCTTCCTGGTGCTGTGAAACATGTATTTAAATGATTGTGATCAAGCTCATAAGAATGACTTGTATTGTATGTCTTCTCATTAATTTTTTTTGTACAAGTGTCTTACATTTTTATCGTGTACTATATTGTAGCGTTGATTGAACGACGAAATATATAAGATGTAGTGACGAAGATGTCTTGTGTGTAATTTCTTTTCCAAGTGTATCAATTGAATATACATTGAAAAGTTGGGTAATTTTTTATGGGAATGAACCATGATCCTTCTTGATCACCAAGTAGTATGAATAACCAAAGTGTCACACCTCACATATATCGGATTGATCTTTGTGCCATATATAACATATACCAGGTGTGACCCATTTGATTTCCCGATAAATATAGAATCACATTCGATTTCATAGGCAATGTGTCCATGACGAAGCTATAGGATTATCTTTTTGTATTTTTCTATCATAGTCGAAATAACAGTAAAAAATTGGCAAAAAAATCTACAATCATGTACCGACAAAGGGTATGGTAAGATTATCGGGTTTCCATCCTCATCAATTACCTCACCATCACCTAAGTCTTCATCAGTAAGTTCACCATCACCCAGTTCTTCATCTAAATTTGAATCTAAATTTGAGTCAGATTCTAAGCTTGAATCTGAGTCAGATTCTGAGCTTGAATCTGAGTCAACCAATTGTGCCTCCTCAACCTCGAGGACGAGTTTCAAATCATCCATTTCAATAAAACCTTCCTCGCGATGATTTGGCAGTTCTTCATCTTCCATGAGATCTGATGCAGGTTTTACTGACCAGGTTTTAATATTTATAAAATCTCGTTATACCTATGGTCTACCCTAATGCACTACAGGCGATTGTACTTTCGGTCGCGTGTAGTGTAGTATTGATAAAGCGAGGTCGTCCCAAGAGCTATGTGTGTTGGATTATTACTAAGTCCGGTGTCACAAATTAATAATGGTTTCGATAAGGAATTAATTATTAAACTACTAAAGCATATAAAATCAAATAAAGGTAAAGGATAAATCAATAGAGGAGAGTGGTGCTAACCTAGTTATTCCTCCTAGCTAGTTATGTCTCGTCTACTTATTTCCAATTACTTGAGTGGGGTCAAAGTCGAGAGGGCGAGATTTGGTCAATTCGCCTAACCTATCAAAGAAAGATGCCACCACGGAGAAGTCGGTGTCCCTCATAAGTCCTGTTGTTCCCGGTCCCTAAGCCAAGTCATTAAGTACCGCTACATGCAAGATTTATAATAGTGAGTGCGGGCGTTAGCAACTTAAAGTCTTAAACACTCACCCCTAATTCTTAAGTTCATCCAAACGGTAGGTGATCGGTTGGTCAAATCGCACAAGTAGAAAGGGTCGTCGGTTGGTCATATCTTACCCTTCCGTCTCGATCCGCTCACCTAGGGTCAGTTGGTCATATCTCCTAGGCAATTGGCCTCTACCGCCATTCAAAACTACAGAAACAAGGGTAGCTACCAATAAACTATGCATGCATACACTTAGAAATAATTATGCGGAAGTAATGTAAACGCAAACAAAATAATTAATGAATCATAACTAGGCCAGCACCAAGAGGTGCTTAGCCGCTCATATTAACCATACAAATCAATTCAATATTCAAAGGTAAAAATACATGAATCGAAAGTAAAGAAAAGATAAAATGCTAATGCTTATCGTGAGGGGTGATTTCTCCTGGAGCGACTCAGTATGCTCCTCTAGACCGCCTTTGGCTTTTTCCCACGTTCTCGGTTGTTGTGTGGAATGGGATGATTAGAAATCTTTGGAATTCGTGAGGTATTTATAAGCGAGTTGGGTTCTGGCGTAACTAATATAAGAGTTACGCCGTAACCTTCAATTCCTTCGTATTTTGCACTAGATCTGCTGGTTACGGCGTAACCTTATTAGTGGTTACGCCGTAGTCTTCAATATACTTGGTTATGCCGTAGTTGGTGGAATAGTTACGGCGTAGTTATCAACGGCGTGGATCCTCATTTGACCTAATGTAGTTACGTCGTAGCTTTGGAAAGAGTTACGTCGTAACCTTCTGATGAGTTGATTTTCTGAGTCACGCTTTAGTTATGGCGTAATGTGAGAGATGAGTTACGCCGTAACTTCTTCAAAGTCAGCATACTATGATGAATCTTTTGATATTTCTCCAATTCCGCGTCTCTTAAGCTCCAATGCTCGTAATTTACCTGAAAGTGGAAAATAATGGAAAACAAGCGTAAATCCATATAAATGATATAAATTACAAGCATTATTGGGGGAAATTGACACTTAATATTCAGGACTATTTGATGTTATCAAATATCCCCCCACTTGAACTCTACTTGCCCTCAGTAGACATTATTTGAAAGATTCCTAAAAGATATCTCCCAAAACACGGAAAATATAAGTTTACAAATCCTTTATGCTAGAATAAAACAAAGCGAACACCTCACGAAATGGAACGAAACACTCGAATCTCTCGGCTATTCTAAGTGTCAATTTGGGGTGATCACTCAATCGCATGGTCATAGCATGTATTATATCATAAGCTTGGTGGTTACACAAATCTCCACCACTAGAGTTAAGGGCTAAACAATTCTCGAAGGCAATATGGGTAGACACGACAAAGGTTAAGGGGTGACTTGTCATTACTAACATGTCACAAATAAGTGAATAAAATCAATGATACGTGACCAAATCCATGGCCAAGACACCAAAGATTGCTCAAGATCACCTAGACACGCTTCATGACTAAAGGGTAGGATAAGACATGGGATATATAAATGGTGTAAAATAAAAACAAGCGGTAGTCTAAATCTATAACCAAGTCATCACCACTTACCGTTCGCCCAAAGTTCAAGCTTTGAAGTCAAGAAACCGGATCATGAAATGCTAGGTAGATGTGTCATTAGAGGACGTCGTGATGGGCACACTACCTTTTCTTCAACAGTTGGCATAATTACCAACTCCATTCTTCAAATGTGACCGAGGTGGCCTCCTCGATACTAAATCTATAAAGCTCATAACATAGTGCTTATAACATCGCACTTTACAATAAACTAACTAGCATAACAATTTTTTTTTTGAATCATAACAATGATAACTAAACATAATATCCCCCCACTTGAGATGAATAATGGGAATTTGGGGGTCTTCAATGATCTTCAGGAATATGTTGTCGACGAAAGTGTGATTTCCGAACCTTTCCACTTGAACCTTGAACTTAGGCAAATGATGACTTCCCAATCACAAATACAGACTACAGGGTAGGCTAAGGTGTATAGGTGTATCAAAACAATATATTGGCTTAACAAAATGAAAGGAATGGCTCAGAAGGGTGTATCTAGGGGTATCTTGCACTAAAGGTGAGTGCAACAAAAGGGTTCTACAGGGGGGTCGAGAAGTCGAGGTGACTAATCGATAGACACACAATGGTAGGCTATATGGGTGATAATCCTATAATATTGCCTTCTAAAACTAAAAAGTCCAAATACATCGAGCTAACTCAACATACCTCGTCTATGGTCTCGAAATGATGCAAAGGCCAAGTTCTAAAGTTTACAAGCTACTGGCACACTCATAATTTGGTGGATTTGGGGTAAAATATTGGAAACGGATAAGGCTAATCTCACCATATAATATCAAGGGTTGTATGTGCTCGCTAAGGTCTAATCTAGTTAGGTTAAGAAAAACATGTTAAAATTTTAAAATGGCATAATTTTTCAAAATAAACTAGAAAAACGAGGGCAAAATAATGTTCAAGAGATAATTCTACTCCGTCCCCCACTTAAATTGTACAAAGTCTCTTTTGTACTAAGCATTAAATAAAGGTGAAGAGAAAAGTAGAATTAGGCGAGAACTTCCTGTAATTGCTCCAAAAGAAAGAAGGCCCAAGAAAAAGGCGTGCCTTCGTATAAGCATCATGAACAAACTTCAATCCACGAAACCACACTACCGACAAGCATAATTCTAAAAGAAAAAATGAAAATGAAAAACAAACCTAACTCACTTTCGTAGGAATCACGGTTGCATTTAGCATATGCAACAAGCCTTTTAAACCACTTGGCATCCCAAGTGGACGAGTGAAGTCTCGTGAGGGTTTACAGGAACACGCACAAAGTTCATTTAAAATACTAATACAAGGTTATTGTGTTTTGAAATGAAAGAATTAAGCAGAGGAAAGTTACGTCGTAACTCGTGAGGAGTTAAGCCGTGGCGGCAAAACGATATAATTTTAAGCGAATGGTTACTGGCGTAACCACTTAGACGATATTACCGTAATTGGTAATCGTCTAATAATTACTGCGCAAAAGGTTGGTTACGGCGTAACCATAAAGATGAGTTACGCCGTAACTAGGATCGGATCGACAATGAAGAACAATCTCTTCCTTATTTCCGCAAAATGGTTAAAACACAAACCCAACAGAAAATGGAAATAAAACAAAAGAAAGGGATAATTCGGGTTGTCTCCGAAGAGCACTTTTCTTTATTTACTGAGTCTTTAGATTAGACTCGAGCTAGCGGGGCTCTATGGGGACTATGGACTTGCCGACTTCCTTCACGTCAGTCATTAAGTTGTTTCTGATCCACGCGACATTGGATGCTGTGCGGAGGTATTCTTTGATTCTCACTTTCCGAAATTTGCAAACTTTTTCGTCCGGCCCCAGATGATACCTTGTGAATTCAAATCTTTCGGCGAACATTGGCGGTATTTTTTAATATTGGATCCCAAGGAGCTTGCACCTGCTTCGCGCATACTCCTCATCTCCAAGGCCAGTTATACTTGATTTATATCGTGGCTCATGGTGGTCCATTATTCCCATTTTGTTGTAATTCTTAGCTTCAATTGAATCATCCATACACCCGCTCTTGCAATCTTCTATCGTGTTTATTTTGTCATCAATTGTTGAGTCACCTGTGTCTTGAGGAGTCTCTTCATCAGGGTCATCGTCATTCATGCAGTCCTTCCAAATTTTATTTTTAGTGGACGTATCCACTTTTCCATATTTGATTTTTACCCAATTGTTAACCGCAATCCACCTAACCATTGTAACTCGGTTTGCTTATTATCAGTAGTTGAATTCCACAGAAATTCATCCGTTCCTATTCTTTTGGCATTACTTCCTCCATTACAGTTGTCATCTTAAGGATCACATGAGGCCCAAGAATCCCTATCAATGGTCTTTATTACTTTGCACCAATTCTTTCGACCGTCTGGCCCCTGATCCGTGGTTGTTGTTTTATGATTATTCTCATTGGGTTTGCGGAACAAAGGTCAGTCCATATTTTTCTTTTATCATCATTTCTAACCACTCCATATCTAATTCTTAACCAAACTTCGAATGTTATTTCCTTGTCATTGGTTGATGACCATAAGTACTTGTTGCTCTTCACTCTTTCCTTGTCGTGTCCCCCATCACAGACGTCCAAGTAAGGGTTGCATGAGACCCATAAATCATATCCTTTATCGTGGTCAATAGGGATAGCCTTACACCAATGATATTTTAATTTGGGAAAGTGCTTGTATTCCACTTTCTGAACTTCGTGCCAAATTTTGTCAGACTCGTTTTCAAAAGTTTTCGAGGTGTCATTGCGTTGTATTCCTCCCTTGTTGTATTCCTTGGTTTTCCTACCCTGCATGTTATGATTATTAGTAGCGTAGTGCTTGTGTGTGATGGTGGGAGGAACAATTTTGCTTTTTTCCTTTCTTAATAACACAAACAGTTTTGACTGGGTGACATTTCCCAACGTCATCCATATTCAGAGTAAGCTTTCTATCGTTTATTTTTAAAGTGATGATTTTTTCGAAAACATTAATCTTAGCACGAGCAATAGCCAGAAAGGGTCTTCCAAAAATTAAAGGAATGTCGAGGTCTTCTTCCATGTCTAAAATAACAAAGTCTACAGGAAGAGTGAAATTATTGATTTTGATGAGCACATTCTCTACCATCCCTCTTGGTATGTTAACCATTCTATCAGCCATTTCTATGGTCATGCAAAGGGGTTTGATAGGGCCGAGATTCAATCTTTTACACATAGAGAATGGCATGATACTAATACTAGCCCCTAGGTCAGCTAAGGCATTGATATTATGTAAATTATTAATAGAGCAAGGGAGAATGAAACTTCGTGGGTCCTTTTCCTTGAGAGGGATTTGATTCAAGATGACTGCAAAGCATCTGGCGTTTAATTTTACTTCGTTTTCTGTAGCAGCTTTGATATCTGTCTGTAATTCAACCTTTGGGAGACTCGTCTTGTTACACATGACTTCATCATGTTTTTGCAATCCGGAGGGCTCCTCTTTATCATATCTGAAAGGGGTATAGAGGGGTTTTCCATTGCTGGAGTAAATGGCTTTACAGAAACTATCATCAAATGACTTGTCTTGATCATTTTCCATAATCAATGCTTTGTTGTACTCCATATCCATATGCTGTTCCAGGAGAGCGGATCTAGTATCCTGGAATTTTTTGAACAATGCGTTCCTGTTGGCTTGCCGCTTATCATCTTCTTCAAGATACTTATTTATTGATTCCTTAAGCGAAGAATTTATTGCCTTGAAGGAGTCTCGATAGAAGGATTTCCCTTCCCCATACATTACCTTCTCGACTCAGGGTTTTATATTATTCATAGGAAAATCTTCGGTTTGGTCCCAGTCTTCACCTTTATTGCATCTAATCCGAATAACATGAACATTTTTCCGGAGCTTCTTCATATCTCTTCCAAGGTTTTCTAATTTTCTTGAAATGGTAGCAATGCTTATTAAACCTTTCTTAAAGCTTTGGTTGTCACCCCCATCATGCCATTTTTGAGAATGATCGGCAAGTTTCTGAATGGATTCAAGGGCTAGGGTAGGAGTCATGTTCGGGATAGGTCCTTGATAGTCCAACATTTGTCTTGTAGTTATGTTGATTCCCTTGTAGAAGATGTTGACCTTTTGCTGATTGTTCAGATCATGAGTAGGACATTTGTAAAGGAGATCGTTGTATCTATCTCAAGCTTGATACAATGTTTCATCGTCTTCTTGTTTGAAATTATGGATCTCAAAAGTCGGTTAGAAATCTTTGACGGACAATACCTTTGAATAAAGTGCTTTTGAGTAGAGCCCAGTATTAATTGCCCGTGGCAATCTTTGATCCATCTTACAGCGACTCCGATAAGAGTCATGGGAATACCCTTAGCATATGACATCATGAGACATGCCGGAATGTTGAAAAGGCTAGCGATGTATAGGACATTTTCAACGTTCTCATATGCATCTTCGTCCTTTTTCACGAAAAAGGGTTAGCACAACTCCTCATAAATTTGTATTTGATTTGAAGCAGACATTCGCTCCAATTGTCGGTCTTACGAGACTGGCCCTTGTTTCGCTCTTGTCAACGCCAAATATTCCTCAAGAGTGAGGTCATCGATGTCAACAACTTCCAAGGTACACGAAAACTCGAATAATGATCGTGAGAATTATAGAAAAGTTTAAAACAAAATGAAAGACTTAATAGCAATCTTAATATAACTCCCGTGCGCCAAAAACTTGATGCATGTTTCTTGACTGGTTTTAATATTTATAAAGTCTCGTTATACCTATGCTCTACCCTAATGCATTAACGGGCAGTGTACCCGGTCGCGTGTAGTGTAGTATTCGGTAAAGCCGAGGTCGTCCCAAGAGCTATGTGTGTTGGATTATTACTAAGTATAGGTGGCACAGATTAATAATGGTTTTGATAAGGAATTAATTATTAAACTACTAAAGCAGATAAAAGCAAATAAAGGTAAAGGATAAATGAATAGATGAGAGTGGTGCTAACCTAGTTATTCCTCCTAGCTAGTTATGTCTACGTCTACTTACTTCAAATTACTTGGTGGGGTCAAAGTCGAGAGGACGGCATTTGGTCAATTCGCCTAACCTATCGGCAAAGATGCCACCACGGAGAAGTCGGTGTCCCCTCATAAGTCCTGTTATTCCCGGTCTCCTAAGCCAAGTCATTAAGTACCGCTACATTCTAGATTTATAATAGTGAGTGCCTGGCGTTAGCAACTTAAACACTCACCCCTAATTCTTAAGTTCATCCAAACGGCGGTGATCGGTTGGTCAATCGCACAGTAGAAAGGGTCATCGGTTGGTCATGTCTTACCCTTCCGTCTCGACCGCTTACCTAGGGTCGGTTGGTCATATCTCCTAGGCAATTGGCCTCACCGTCATTCAAAACTATCAAACAAGGGTAGCTACCAATAAACTATGCATGCATACACTTAGAAATAATTATGCGGAAGTAATGTAAATGCAAACAAAACAATTAAGGAATCATAACTAGGCCAGACTAAGAGGTGCTTAGCTCATATTAACCATACAAATCAATTCAATATTCAAAGGTACGAAATACATGAATCGAAAGTAAAGAAAAGATAAAATGCTAATGCTTATCGTGAGGAGTGATTTCTCCCTTGAGCGACTTTGTATGCTCCTCTAGACCTGCCTTTGGCTTTTTCCCATGTTCTCTGGTTGTTGTGTGTGGAATGGGATGATTAGAAATGATGGAATTCATGGGGTATTTATAGGCCAGATCTGGGTTAGGGCGTAACTAGTATAAGAGTTACGCCGTAACCTTTAATTCCTTCGTATTTTGCACTAGATCTGCTGATTACGGCGTAACCTTATTAGTGTTACGCCATAGTCTTCAATATACTTGGTTACGCCATAGTTGGTGGAATAGTTACGGCGTAGTTATCAGCGACGTGGATCCTCATTTGACCTAATGTAGTTACGTCGTAGCCTTTGGAAAGAGTTACGCCGTAACCTTCTGATGAGTTGGTTTTCTGAGTCACGCGTTGGTTACGGCGTAATGTGAGAGATGAGTTACGCCGTAACTTCTTCAAAGTCAGCATACTATGATGAATCTTTTGATATTTCTCCAATTTCGCGTCTCTTAAGCTCCAATGCTCGTAATTTACCTAAAAGTGGAAAATAATGGAAAACAAGCGTAAATCCATATAAATGATATAAATTACAAGCATTATTGGGGGAAATTGACACTTAATATTCAGGACCATTTGATGTTATCAAGATCTTCCACCTATTGAATCTGCACATCATCATTACTAGGTGCATCAAAATTCTTAATAAAACAGAAGCAGCGGTGAAACCTATTAATTTATCTTCTTTAAATACCACTTTATCATCTCCTACCCTTCAAGAAATTTGCTTTTTAAAAACATCTACTTTAGCATGCGTAGTAGACAAAAATGTTCATCCCAAAATAGTAGTTTTTTTAGTCCCTTCACGCATATCTAAAATGACAAAATCGACAGGAAAAACAAATTTATTTATTTTCACCAAAATAATTTCTACTATTCCTTTAGGACGTTTTACAGCCTTATAAGCCAATTCAATATTTAAACGAGTAGGAGAAAGTTTTCTCGAACCTAATTTAGTGAAAGTCGAGTAAGGCATTACACTAACACTCGATCCAAAGTCAGCTAAAGCTTTATCAAAAGAAGTATGACCAATAATACAAGGTAAAGTAAAACTCCATGTGTCTTTCTCCTTAGATGGAAATGTGTTCTTCAAGACATCTGAGCAACGCTCGTTTCGTATCGCCTCCTCAATTCTTGACTTCTCCTTCAGCAAACCTTTCAAGTACTTGGTGTACTCAGACATATTCTTCAAAGCCTCCATAATGGGAATGTTGACTTGTAACTCCTTCAGACTTGCCAAGAACTTCTTTTCTGTGTGAACATGATTCCTTTCCACCAACAGGCTAGGTAAAGGAGCTGGTTGTTGATACAGTTCGACCACTGGCTTTAGTTCAGGTGACTCAACCTTCTTGCCTTCATCATCATCTAGAATAGCAAATTGTTTAACCCGCAAAGTCACAAAAGAAACACTAGGGGAAACATTAGTATTAAAAATAAAGAAAGAATCAAAAAATGGTTCCTCAATAGTAGTGATCGACTTAACACGATCTCATAGGTTAGTCTCAGTCGAACTAGGTAGAGTACCAGGAAACCTTTTTTAAAGCACCTTCGCGATTTGACCTACGTGATTCTCGATTGCCTTAATTGAGGACCCTTGATTTCTAAGTAAAGTATTTGTTAAGGCTCGGCTTTCCCTGACTGGATCGGTAGTCTCATCATTCCTTTTTGTAGACTCGGTCATAACCTTATTCAATGTCTCTTCCATAGTCTGCCTTCCTCCAGTGTACACCGAACTGGGTATAATATGCTTCCTCTAGTGTCTTTCCTTCTTCTTTCAAAGGACAATCCTTAAACAAATGAGTACCATTGCATAACTCACATCCAACTTGTAAGGCGTGCACCCTTTCGTTAACCTTCTTTAATTCCCTGCCAAGTATTTAACTGAATAGTAATTGTAGCCAACCCATCAGTATTATCATTACCTTTTCGTATGTTTGATGCTCCATTGATAAGGATTTAAAACATACGTTTTTAAGGGGTCATTTAAGCCCTAAATTGACACATTTTATATCCGTTACTACTTAAAATCGTTCCTTTTCACATTTTAGGTCTTTTGGAAGCAAAATGCTGGAATCAAGCACTTTTGGACAAAAAGGAGCGAAAACGTGAAGAAAACGACAAAGTCAATAAACATGGCTGTTCTGCAAGCCTGATGGCGTCCCAACCCAAAGGGTGACGCCGTCGCTAAGGAGGTTTTCAAATTAAATTGCAAGCAACGGCTCAGGTGTGATTTTGGTTCTACAACATGACAGCGTCACGCTTTAATTCTGGAAGGCATCACTCTTTATTTTTACACCAGACGTCCAAGAACCATTTCAAGACAAAGTCCCTTATGAAGCCAGACGGCGTCACACTTCCTCAACTAACGTCTTCCCAACGATGACTTGGCCCAAACGAAACCCTAAAGATGGCTACCAGACGGCGTCACGGCGTCACCAGCAAAAACGACGCCGTCACATTTGTAAATCTATATATAGAATTTGATTTTTTTTTCATTTAAGGAGTAGTATTTTGGAGAGCAAACCTTAGTTCGTTAATAATCCGACTTGGGCAGTATTTTAGGGTTCCAAACCCTTCTTTACACCTAAAGATAAGTTTGTTAATCCATTATATCACCATGTTTATCCTATGTTCAATTGTTTGTGTGTGTGCATGCTTATCTATCATGAGTAGCTAAATTATTTAAGTGTTTGCTTATATCTATGAAACCTAGTTGTTAATTATTGTTAGGTTGTCTCTTGTTTTAATTGGTAGACGCTAGAGTAACAAAAACTGGCTTCTTCTTTAATTGTTGTGAGCTTGAATGTCCTAAATAGCATAAAGCTTGAGAGTGCACTTGAGCAATCATTGTATTTATTGCGTGAGTTGTAGCTTTAGGATAATAGAGTATTTGGGGGAGATACTACGGTACTTGGCGATCCCAGATAGTCTAGAGGAGAGTTAAGATTCATAGAACTAAGGAATTAGGCACCCCTCCCTATGACCACACGGAATACAACGCACCAATTAAGATGAGGATGCGACAATTCAACCGACCAATAAGAGATAACTAAGGAGCAAGAACATCTAAGTAAACACGCTTTTAATTATCATAAGAACACACCAATTAATACATAGCTTATCTTTTCCTTTTCATTAGTATAATTAGTTTTTAGTTTTAATTATTAGTAATTTAAAATTGGTAGATGTACCACCCCCACTCCTATACCCCGAGATATTTACTTGTTTTCTAAAAAAATATAAAAAGCTAAAAAGAATCCCCTTCAACCTCACCTTCTCGTCATACATCTCTACTAGCATCTCTATTCTCCTAGAGAACGATAACCCCATGGGCTTACCCATACTACACTGCAACGATTAGGTACACTACCTAGTGGGTTGTAAAGCTTGCTCGTAGAAAAGGAAGTCTTTCGACCCCGAACCTGCTCTCAAGTTTTTGGCGCCGCTGCCTGGGAATAGAATAGCTAGTTAGTTTTCTATCTCAATTAGGTCTACTCACTTGATTCCTATCAAGTGAGCTTTTTTTCTTTTTTTCTTAGCTTTCTTGTAGTCTATCCCCTTTCTTTGTGTTATTGTTCATAAACTTGTCACTTGTCACCATGGGTGACAATCCATCCAACAACGATCCACCACATCATCCACTACCACCACCCAATAAACCACTACTCGACCCGCCAAGAGGTCATATTCTTGGTGAATACTCTAGACCGAGCCATCAAGGCTATAGGAACACCATCGAGCTTTCACATAAAGCTCAAACTATGGCCCTACGATCCAAAACCATCCGGTTGGTGCAAAACGGATGTGCATTCCATGGACTTCATTCCGAAGATCCTAATTAGCATCTCATGGATTTCCTTAAAATCGTTGACTCTATTGACCTTGATGCTACCACTTGGGAGACCACGCGATTGCTTCTCTTCCAATTCTCTCTACAGGACCAGGCTAGTAATTGGCTTGAGCGACTTCTTGCAGGATCCACCCCAAGTTGGGATGATCTCACCCCCCGTTTCCTCGCCCAATTTGTCCCGCCGGGGAGAACCACCAAGCTAAGAAATGACATCTTGATGTTCCAACAACGTCAAGGCGAAACCCTTTATGAGGCGTGGACTCGATTCAAGGACTTACTCTACAAAGTCCCTCACCATGGCCTTGATCTTTGGCTCAAAGTTCAAATTTTCTATGATCATGTCAATTTCCTCACAAAATGATCCATTGACCGAGCGGTCGGCGGAAGACTTAGCAATCTCAATGCGGAAGAGTCATGGAATATCATTGAAGAGCTCGCCGGTCAGTCTTATGAAAATTGGAGTGATCCTCATGAGACCCCTAATCGCACGGTTAAGGCCATATCGATACCTTGTAGTTCTTCTAACATCACCGGAGAAAAACTTTGTGCTTTTGAAGAACGGATCGACTATTTAGTCGAAAGGCAAAAGAAAGTGCCTGGGCCAACTCCTCGATCACCGGTCAACTTCGCTACCTCAACCGGTAACCCAAAACCCTTATCTGAATCACCTAGTCGCGAGAGAAACCCCGCTTCCCTAAAACGCTTTTGTTCTTCCGCACCACTACCACTTTCACCGAGCTTCAAAACACAAATGAGAGAATACATGGTGGCTCATTCGAAAAGATTAGCTAAATTTGAGGAAGAAGTTTGAAAAATAAAGGGAAGAAATGCAGGCGAAGATGACTGAGATGATGAACTTAGTGAAGGAGTACACTAAGATGAAGGTTTCCGAAAAGGTGTTAGTAAGAAAAGATGACCGCGTTGCCCCCATTATGTTTGTTAACACCATTTCCATTGTTCTTGATAAGGAGATCACAAAAAAAACTAGTGATAAGGATGGGGTAATTGAGGAAAAAGATATTGGGATTGACGAGAATAGCTCGAATTGTAAGGATGGGGGTAAAGCTAAGGAATTAGATAAACCTAATACTGTAGGGCACTACCTTAAACATGAAGTCAATAAGAAAACCATTGTTAACCTAGTAAACAATTTTAGGTACAATTATGCTCTTAGGAAGACCTTCTTAGGTGAAATAAATGAGGAAGAATATGATATTATGCATATGGGGCCTTTGTACGAGGAAATTCTTAAGAAACCAGTAGCTTAGAAACAGGAAATTTATGGGAACTTCATAATACCGTGTAGCATTGGTGACTTAGAAGATATAAAAGCCTTAGCTGACTAGGGATCCGATGTAAGCATAATGCCGTTGTCAATCTATAATAAGTTAACTAAGGAGAAACCAGCCAAGACTAATCTTAGATTTTCCTTAGCCAATCATTCATATGCCTACCCCTTAGGAATAGTAGAGGATGTATTAATTGAGGTTTCAAGTAGCATTTATCTGGTGGATTTTGCAATTCTAGATATTGAGAAAGATGAACACATGCCCCTCATTCTTGGAACACCTTTCTTAGCCACCGCCAAAGCAACAATCAGATGCGGTGACGGTGTTATGGTACTTAAAATCGGTAAAAGCAAAGTTACGATACCTATAACCCCAAGACATCCTTTGAAGTTTAAAGGGATGATAATGATTCACAAGTTCGAAATAGCGCTGTTAGGAGAAAAATCATTTAATGGGAGGAAAAGATTAGGGAGTACAAGGATAAGGAGATTGAATTAGGAGAATGGAAATGAGATAAACACATAATCGGGCATAACTACACCACGGAAATATCTTATGGTAACCATCATGAGGAAAATGATACTAAAGGACGTGACCAAGGAGTCAAGAGCCCTAAATAATTTGCGGAAGGAGATAAGGTTCTCTTGTTTAATTCAATATTTAAAGCACCCAAAGGAAGGTGTAAGCCAAAATGGTGTGGCCCTTATATGGTGAGAGGGGTAAAAAGTGGTGGAACCATTGTGTTATTTGTCGACGATGGAAAGGAGTTCATGATAAACATACAATGTGTGAAACACTACCAAATCAATGATAATGACCTAATGAATAAAGGAGATGATGGTAATGAAGTCACGTAGGGTACGACTTCGAGTCTAGCTACAAGACTCATAAATAAAGAAAAGCGCTTCTTGGGAGACAACCCATGTTTAATTGTTTGCTTGTTTGTTTTTCATCTTTGATTGTATGTTTCATGTATCTTTTTCATTGTTGCTTAATTCTCATGTCCATTTTGTGAAAATGTTTTATTTTGTTTTTAACCTCGTCTTAATTGCATATAAAGGTATTTTACAAAAAGATAAGTGTAGGGAAGATCACATATGTTTTTAAGAACTTGCATGAACATGAGATTATTAATAATTGGAATTGTTCATATTTGTGTGTTTTTTAGAGTCAAATGCTTGTATCGAGTCATAATGGATGTTTTGCAGGAATTTTTCCAGGTCTTTAAAGAAATAATTTTTCCGGAAAACACACCAGACCCTTTCTGTCAGAACAACCTGACGGCATCGGGACTAAAGCCCGACGGCGTCAGGCAATGTAGAAATAGATTCACAGTTTCGTTTTCTGTCTAAACTTGTAATTTTTGGAAACTTTTAATTCTTAATTTTCCAGAAAAACTGCAAACATTCATTCCACAAGCATTATATCTTTTTTTTCTAGTATAGTCTTTATATATATAGTATTTATGACTGATTTTACGTGAGGTTTCATTTTATTTTCTTTTAATTGTGCAGGTTATATTAGACAAGAAGAAGAAGTACATGATGGAAGCAACACTTATTACTTGCTCATTCTTCTTGGAGGAGGATTTAACCGCAACTTTATACATATCCTACCGAGCTAATCAGGGGAGTATTAGTTTCTTTCTCTTTTATTTACCTTCCTTTATCATAACTTTGATACTTTCGGGGAACATTGGGGACAATGTTCAGTTTAAGTGTAGGGAGGGAGAATAAAACGGGAACTTAAAAACTATTCGCTCACTTGATTTTTGTCTTGTCCTTGGTAAATTGTGTAATAAACTATGAGAAATATTTGTTAGGGTAATTTTAGCACCAAATTTAAATTTTTTATGGCATTTACAGAGTAAAACTTTAGTCTTAATAAAGCGTCTCATGGATAGGAGTTATATGACTAGCACAAAAAACCGTATACCACTCAAATTCCACCCCAAAAATGTGAGGTTCGCCCTAGATCTTTAGGAATAAAAGCATTCATCTTTAATGCTTAGTGAGTGTACCGGTAGTATAATAGATTCTAGAACTTGTTTTGTGATGCATTCCGAGATCGCTAGTGAGACTACATTCGTGTAGTTAGGATTAACTAAATGATAAGAGGCATTAGGATAACCCTTGTTTTAAACCTGTAATTTAATTACGTCATCCACATCGGTTGAGTAATTTTCCCACACCCTTGCGATGTACTCATCTTTAGTACACGATACCCCTAGTTAACCCCTCAGAGCCTATCCTTTTCGCGGTTCTCGTGATGTTTCGGTTTTCGAATATCAATGAAGAGCATTGTTTACAATCCACCCCCAAATGTTACACCCAAATCGCCTTAGCCCACCTTGTATGCACTCATCTTTAGTGCATTATTGTAATCATTGTTTAAACCCTTAGTTCAATTATCTAGTTACTTGCATGGTTGCTAAGTCGAGTCATATCCTTTGTATACAGTTTTGGGACGATTGGGACTCATGGGTTAAAGTAATATTTTATGGAGTAACGGGAAGGAACGATAAATTCAATTTCCCTTTGTCTACGTAATTAAGTACTCCAAGTGTTTTGATCTTTTCAAATCGGGTCAATTAGTGTTAGTGAAATAAAAACTCAAGTGTAGGGATGCTCCTATAAATCCCTTTATTTTGATGTTATCGTAGAGGATGGTAGAGTAAAAGGTATGCAAAAAAAATCGAAAAAAAGAGAAAAAGAGTTAGTGAAAAAAAATGATGAGAAAAACATACGGACTACCTTCCTACATCTATCTTTAATGTTTATATTTTTAAGTTTATGTTTATGTTTTGTTTCAAGTTGTTATTTAGTGTTAGTGAGTCGAGTCTTAGCTTAGCAACGCCGCGTCTTACATGCTTGTAACATAAGATTTTTGACTTGCCACCACTAAATATCCCCTTATCCAACAAAACCCTTTATTTCCCTACCCTAAGCCTAACATTATAACCCTTTGTAAAGACCTCTTAGATAGTTATTCCTAGGTGCTTACGCCAAAGCGGTGGAGGTTTGATCTATTCTCAAGCCTATGGTAATCTATGTACTATGCCAGGTAGTGAGTGTTTATCTTCCATTTCCTTACATGTTATATTTCATATAAACCCGAGAGATGAGAGAATCCAAACACCAATTGTGAGGTGCTAGTGTATAATTTCCGTGCTTGTTATGACTATTGTGGCGCTTGTACTTGTTGTAAACTATTTTAAACCAATGCTAAATGACCTCTAACTTATAAATTGATTGGCCAAAAGCACATTTTCTTGAGGACAAGCAAATTCCAAGTGTAGGGAGATTTGATAAGGATTTAAAACATACGTTTTTAGGGGGTCATTAAGCCCTAAATCGATACATTTTATATCCGTTACTGCTTAAAATCGTTCCTTTTCACATTTTAGGTCTTTTGGAAGCAAAATGTTGGAATCAAGAACTTTTGGACGAAAAGGAGCGAAAACATGAAGAAAACGGCAAAGTCAAGAAACAAGGCTGAATTATGCACCTGACGGCGTCCCAACCCAAAGGGCGACGTCGTCGCTAAGGAGATTTTCTAATTAAAATTCAAGCGACGGCTCAGGCGTGATTTTGGTTCTACAACATGACGACGTCACGCTTTATTTCTTGAAGGCGTCTCCCTTTATTTTACACCGACATCCAAGACTCATTTCAAGATGACGTCCCTTATGAAACCCCGGCGTCACACTTCCTCAATCGACACCGTCCCAATGATGGCTTGGCCCAAACGAAACCCTAATGACGGCGACCGGCGGCGTCACCAGCAAAAGGCGACGCCGTCGCATTTGTAAATCTATATATAGAATTGATTTTTATGCATTTAAGAGTAGTATTTTGGAGAGCAAACCCTAGTTCGTTCATAGTCCGACTTGGACAGTATTTTAGGGTTCCAAACCCTTCTTTACACTCAAAGATAAGTTTGTTAATCCATTATATCACCATGTTTATCCTATGTTCAATTGTTTGTGTGTGTGCATGCTTATCTATCATGAGTAGCTAAATTACTATTGTGTTTGCTTAGATCTATGAAACCTAGTTGTTAATTATTGTTAGGTTGTCTCTTGTTTTAATTGGTAGACGCTAGAGTAAGGAAAACTGGCTTCTTCTTTAATTGTTGTGAGCTTGAACGTCATAAATAGCACAAAGCTTGAGAGTGCACTTCAGCCATCGTTGTGTTTATTGTGTGAGTTGTAGCCGTAGGTTAATAGAGTATTTGGGGGAGATACTACGGTACTTGGCTATCCCGGATAGTCTAGAGGAGAGTTATGATTCATAGAACTAGGGAATTAGGCACCCCCTATGACTACACGGAATACAACGCACCAATTAAGATGAGGATGTGACAATTCAATCGACCAATAAGAGATAACTAGGGAGTAAGAACATCTAAGTAAACACGCTTTTAATTATCATAAGAACACACCAATCAATCCATAGCTTATCTTTTCCTTTTTATTAGTTTAATTAGTTTTTAGTTTTAATTATTAGTAGTTAAAATTGGTAGAAGTATCACGCCCACTCCTAAACCCCGAGATATTTACTTGTTTTCTAAAAATATAAAAAGCTAAAAAGAATCACCCTCAACCTCACCTTCTCGTCATACATCTCTACTAGCATCTCTATTCCCCTAGAGAACGATCAACCCCCTAGGCTTACCCATACTGGGTTGTAAAGCAATGATTAGGTACATCCGCCTAGTGGGTTGTAAAGCTTGCTCGTTGAAAAGGAAGTCTTCGACCTTTTCCCGAACTCATTGATCTTGAGCACTTTGTCAATATGCTCGTGAGCATCTTCATCTTACATATCACTTAAAGTATTCTCTCGAAGTTCCTTGAGAAATTGCCCGTTTAGTTCAAAGGAAATGGCATCCACAAATTTCGGCCTTACAATACCCGGACCATAACGCTAACGGGTCTGAGCCATGTGTAGGGTTTTGGTGGTCACCCGCTCGGCTTTAAAACATGCACAATGTAAAATAAACATTGAAGTCGTGCATACCAAAACATTTGTACACAGATCTTCTAAATAGTGATATAACCTAAGTTTAACACATAAGAAGGGTGTTAGAATACTTGTTAATCTTGCTTGTCAGTAAGCTTCTTGATCTTCTTTAGCTACACTGAACAACTTATTTACCTTCTTTAACCTCCATGCCATTGATTAGGGTTCTTGGGGAAATCACAACTAAGGTTGCATATGGTATCCACCGGTACTACACAGGTAGGACTAGGGTAACGAACCTATCACAAGTTAGGCGAGTACGAATTTGGGTAAAACCCTATTCACCACAAGGATCAAACTAGGGCTCGATTTAGGGTTTGGAAAACCCTAGACCGATCGTGTGACATGCGATCGACCAAAATAGTTAAACCCTTTTGGGTTTCAGTTTCTTGGTCGACTTAAGAGTCGACTAAGTCGACACTTGGGTCGACTAAATGGATCGACCAAAGGGTTTGATCCCTTTGGTTCTTGGTTCTTCTGATCGTACAAGAGATAGAGGAAAAGGGGGAGAGATTTTAGGGTTAGGTGAGGAGTTATGAGAATCCCTTAAGGTGTTGATGTGTTGATAACTCTACATGCGTCGTTAGGGGTCAAAGGAACTTCCTTTTCGTCGAGCAAGTTTTTCAACACCCTAGGCAGTGAACCTAATCATTGTAGTGTAGTATTAAGGTAAGCCACGGGAATTGATATCGTTCTCTAGGGGAATAGGAATGCTAGTGAGACGTTACTACACTAAGGTTGGGGTTGAGGAAGATTATTTTTTTATCTTTTTATGTTTTTAGGAAATGGCAAGGTACGAATCTCGAGGTTTGGATTTGGGGGTTTCGTATTTCTACCGATTACTTCTACTTATCTAATTATCTAAACTAAGGTGTATGTAGTCTATGTCTATTGTTGTGTGCTCGTATGATAGTTAAAAATGTATTTGCTTAGGCTTTATTACTCCCTAGTTATCTCTTATTGGTTGTTGAATTGTCACGTCCTTATTCTTAATTGCGTTGTGTCTCTAAGGTCGTAGGGTATGCGTTTATCCCTAACTCTTTGAAGCTACCAAAGGTTAATGACTACAAAATCTCTAGGATTCATAAACTTTAACTCTAATTTATTCTTTGAATGACTTGTCTACAATTACTCTAGGAGATTATAAGCTAAGGTTCATCAAAGATTAATCAAGCATTACAAACACAACGAATGACCTATCGCAATACTAGGTCAATCACAATTAAGATAAGAGACAACCAATCAATATTCAATAACTAAGTTTCATATTACCTAAGCAAACACACAAGTAAATTAGCTGGACATGGGGAACATGCAAGCATACACACAATCAAAGGAAGACATAATTGAATTAATGAAGTAAAAGACTTATCTTGATGTAAGATAGGGTATGGAACCCTAAAATATTGTACAAGATGACCTTGGTTCGGTTTAGGTTTTACTCCAAAAGACTACACACGAAAACTAAAAATTCGGATTCTATATATAAGATTACATGCGACGGCGTCACCTTTAATTTGTGGCGCGTAGTCGCCATTATTAGGGTTTCGTCTTGGCCACGTTATCATTATGACGGCGTCACCTTATGTCCGTGACGTCGTTGCCTTGAGTCTCGGCGCCGTCTGGATCAAATCTAGGCCGTCGAGCTACGACGCCCTACTCTTTTAAAACCCGATGCCATCACTTGAAAATAAGCAATTTGGCTCTTGTATCGTCATAAAACATCTTCCGACGGCATCACGGTATAACTGGCGTCCGTCCCTTCGCCCAAAGACATGAGTGCCTCGATTCTTGACTATGGCCATTTTCTTCAGTATATTCATGCCTTTTAAATGCGAATAAGTGTCATTCCAAATTTGCCTTCAAGATACCTAAGCGGTGAAAAGGAACGATACTAAGTAATAACGGATACAAAAGTGATCAAATAAAGGCTTAAACGACCCCTCAAAAAGGTACATTTTAAAACCTTATCATGTGTTAACATTTTTTAAATCCTTAAGGTCTCCCCCACTGAGCTTATTCTAATTCATTTCTGATTCTAGATGTTCTATCTGGCCATAAAACTTATTACAATATTATCTAAGATTACATGATATACTAACTTTGAGTCTGAATCTGAAACTTTTGGAATTTACTTCATATCACATGCCTAATTCTAAGTATGGGCATTACTATGTTATTTTCTATTTCAATAGGTTCTGTAACCTTTATGTTTCTACTAGTTAGTACTAACTCCGTCTATATGTTCACATGTCGTCCACTTTCCATGGACCAAGATGAATTTTCTTATTGACTTTACTATAATGCTATACTAGTTTTCTCTTGGGTGATAATATCAAATAACAACCATTTATTGGCATCATTTATCTTATATATATATATATATATATATATATATATATATATATATATATATATATATATATATATATATATATATATATATATATATATATATATATATATATATTTCTTGTTTTGTATTATTTTATATGAGATATGATACTTAATATCGCTTACTTTTGTAAATCTCGGTTGAAAATAAGCACTTGGTGAAAGTTAGTTATTTTGGACGTAAAATTGAGCAAAACGTATCATATTGTTACAGTCTGCTAAACTGAAGGAAAATACGCCGTATCATTTTAGATAGATACGCCATACATCAACACTTAGACTAATGTGAAGACCATTGCCTGACTTTGAAGAATACGCCGTATGGAATTCTTCCATGCACCGTATATGAAACCTTGAAGATACACCGCATAACTACTTCTACATGTGTTGTATCACCCTGAAGACTTCACCAAGAAATAATAAGATTAGAAGACACATACGCCGTATCAATACTGAAAATCCACTGTATCTTATGGCTGTGTGTGAATATTATAGAATAAAATAATCTTGGACTCCACGTGAAGTTACCTACATACGGCATATCGAGTAAACTAATACACAGTATCGATGCCGTTTCCAGAAAGTATAAATACAGGAACGAAAATCGTTATTCGACACACAATTTAGAGAACAGATATATACAGAAAATTTCACAGAGAAGGTGACGACCCGACCACACTAGACATGACCAGAAAAAGGTTCGAAGGCATAAGTAGGTCCTGTTAGTACTTTTTAATTCATAAGTAGATTTCATTTCATTTGTATTAGTACTCTTTAATCCATCAGGATTGCATGCCTTGTCACAGCCATGTGACTCGCATTTAATAAAAGATTTCCCATCGATTAAAGTTTATTTGGATGTTCATGTGTATGCTTTAATTACCTCTTGATTATCATGGCTTGTTTGCGCTGCCATACGCCTCCCACAATTACTTCATTAACATCTTAGGATAGTTGATGTAAGCCCTAAAAGGATAAATAATTTAACTAAGTAATCATTAAGTTTGTACTTATTACAGATTTAGGATTAGCTGTGACAGAGCTTTTCGGTAATAATACTTAAAACCGAATCTAGGGTATTTAGCTAAGCTAAACGTAAGAAAGAAAACGCTCACATGAACAACTAACGAGAAAGACCATAATTAGTACTCATCTTATATAGTTAAGCAATTAAGTTAATATAATCTACTTTACTATCGGACAGTCATCTTATTTGTCATCTGTTTCCTATTTGTATATGTGTGTGTCTATCGCCTTGTTAATTTTATTTTACCTTAATCTAAACATAGTGCCAGTCTCTTAGGCTGAAAACCTCCGTTGCGTTATATTAGGTTTAGTTAGACTAACTCTAGAATTAAAATACTGATAGATATTTTAGTGTTAATGTTCCACTCTTAGTGATCGACACTCTACTTACCAACTAAGCTACACTGATCGGGTATACTGCTCATTAGTGTTTGTTATAGGATAAGTCGGCTAAATATAAATGTAAAACTTGATAATAATAATTTTCTTATACACAACGAAACACATCAAGGGCTTTGGGTTGTTCTTGTTAATCTATCTTACTGTGCTACACTAAACACTACTGATATCTAAAATGTCCTACTATTCTACTGACATTTAAGTTCTAATATCTAATTACTGAATCCATAGATTGAGACTGATAAAACTTATAATAGTTCTATTCGTGTGCACTATTCATGGTTGCATACTTTCTACTTCTACTTCTGACTAATACATCATTCTATCTTTCTAAGATTCGGTCTCATCTACCCATATTGTTATAGAAATTTCCTCGAGACATCCTATGATCCTAAAAATCCATGTTATATGATGTAACGATTATCACATCGGCAAGGCATCATAATACTTGCATCACATAAATTAACATGCCTTTATTGCTATTCTAGCTCGGATCATAACTAAAACATTTTATATCTATAGTAATATGCTACTATCATGTTAATCTGTTGTTATCTATGCACTTCTGTTCATGCATTCTGTTACTCATTGCATACTATCGCGATAACATTGCTGCTAATCATAACATATTATGCATGATAAGTCTAATTATGACATTCTGCACACTAAGGTGTCGTTTGTTTTTTTTGGAAGAAGCACTTTTTCCCTCTTTTCACTTCTTTCATCTAGGGCACGCAAAGGTATTTGTTTGTTTGTTTGTTTGTATTTTTGTTTTATTTTTTTTTCTTGTAGACATGGGGGCTTCTTTTCACTTTTTACTTCAAAGATTAGTCATAAACTTTCACTTCTTCAACACAAACCCAATCTATTTCTCTTTCTTTCTTTACTTTCAAAAGCAGAAAAAACAAATAGTCTTATTCCTTGGAGATGAAGACATTAAACCTCTGAACAAACAAACGACACCTAACATGGTATTATATATCTTAAGCTCTTGTGTCATTCACGGTTCATGATGTTCTGTTTCTACTATTTAATTATCTGTACATTTCTAGTCGTGATTTCTGATCCTTCTTATGTACGAAGACACTAAACATGGTCTAATAATCCACTTAGCTTCAGGTATTCTAACCATGTTTCACTTCCTGGGCGACTATATACTGGTCATGACATAAATGCATATACTATATCTTATTTTGATTCCTTATTCATACTGGTTACATTTATAATCCAGTTATCATTGCATTTCTAATCATACATTTATACCCTTACGACATTCTTAACATGCTAAACATAATTATAATTCATTTCTACACCTCAAGCATAAAACTCTAATGTCGATATAGAACTATGGCTCAAGTATGAGTACCCTCTATATACTAATTAAGTTTATCTACAGATTTAATTAAGGGTACATGTACTCGTATTGAAATCCTTACTCGTGATTATCTAAACTTTGGATTTGTCTTCACTCCATTTCTATAATCCTTTTCCCATAGGTTGATCAACTCTGGGAATCCTGAAACTCGTGATCTATATTTATTTTGTCATATTTTGTTTCGCTTCAATACCATAATCTTCTCGAATACTGATCCAAAATACATGAGTATAATGAAACATATAAACATTTAACACATTACCATTCTAGTAAGCATCTTGGGACATCTCATAATCTCAATAACTTCGTCTCATATCATTTAAATATTAATACGTTGACCATACATCATAATAATCACGTCATATAACCATGAACTCATTTCTATTATAATCTACCCCAAGTTACAAAACTAAAACGTATCATATAACTGCACATGATCTGATCTGAATGCCAACTACATGTTGGTACGCTACCAATGCATATTGATTCTATATGCTTTCTACATCTTGAATATCTGGTTCATGATCTAAGTCTTTATCTGAGGTCTGAAAACATGCTATGCATTACATGACCATACATGATTCACATAATCTGGTATGCATTGCTAAACATGAACTACGTAACTGATAAACATGAACTGTATACAGATAAACACATAAACAAATGATCCACCTAATTCTATATGCAATATCGAGCCATCGATTCAAGTCTAAGAATCGCCTACTAATGGGGCATACTTAAATCTCTCAAACAATTGCTCTGATACCAACTTGAAACGCTCGTAACTTGAACTAAAAGTTTTTCTTTTTATAACGAACATGACCCAAAGTAACCTTGTGTTACTTCTCAAATACACTTTCGATACGGCGTATCTATGGAAATGAATACACCATATTGCACGTAATCTCATCTTGGGTCTTCTTTTAGATATGGAACCTATATGGCATATCTCCAGATTTTGATACGTCATATACTTCAGATAACTTGGATTCTTCAAAACGAGTAAGTAATATATACGATGTATACCAGAAGTGGATACACCGTATTCTTAAAAGTATAGGCAACGCTTCAAATCTTCTAAGTATGGGATACGACGTATCTCCAGTAGCATGGATACGCCGTATAAAACTTATGATCAACATTATTCTTCGTTTTTCTTCGTTTTAGCTCTAAAAAAACATTGTTTTCCGTGTCTTTTTTCCCAAGAAATACTAAGAATCATAAACGTAAGTGATTAAGTAACGATTCTTACATAAAAGCATAGTAAATAAGCAAAATATATGGAATAAATGATGCATAAAAACATTACTTATTTGATCACATCACTTATACACACTTATAGTCTTAAAAGTTCTTAAAGTTTAATAAAGTAAAAAAAAAACCATCTTCACCCTCCCCCCCCCACCTCCTTTATACAGTTCTACATGTTACACTGATGTTGGGTTACAAATTGATTAAGATGATATATCAATTGTAATATGGTTACGTCTTCATTATGAATGGTAAAGTGGTTGTGTGGAAGAGCTCGAAGCAGAGCACCATTGTATTATCATCTGTAAGCGAGAATACATCGTTGTCTCGTGTCTTTCAGGTTGGATGTCTGTATGAAGAAGTTCATAGGGGATCTTTGTGTTATTCTAAGTAACAAAAACCCTACGTAACTTTATTGTGATAACTTAAGTGTAACCTTACTTGTGAATGAACCACAAATACAAAAAGGTAGACGGCAATTTCTTTACAAATTCCACTACATTCGTGAAATGGTTGCGAGAAATGATATTGTGGTTATTGAAGTCCATAATAATGAAAATGTTTTTGATCCACTAACAAAAGCTTTATAATGTGATAAGCATGATGAACATGTTAATGAAATTGGGTTTTGTTATGTAGAAGAAGAATTTTCAGAAGTTTAATTTTTGTATTTTGTCATTGAAACATTAGTTTTTTTATTTATGAGCGATATATAACTGTTATGAGTATTTCTTCATTTGTATTATTGTGTTCTATTGATGAGTGTGTAAATACTCATCATTTTTAGTCAAATCTGAACTGCAAAACGTCTAAAAATGCTCAGATATGCATCAAAATATCGAAAATATTCCAAAATTGCATTTTATATGTTTCGGATGCAAAATGTTCAAAATCGATGAAAAATGAGCTAAGTTTGCATAATTGGCGGTTTCATCCTCAAGTTTCAAAAGTTGTCAAAAGCAGTCCTCGAGCACATAATTTCAAAAGTAAAATCACCAAAGGTCCTTTTAAAATCATAATTTGTCAAATTTATTCCTTTGGTGAAAAATATCAAAAGTTTGAGAAAATTACAAGTTTGGTCCTCCAACTTTGAAATTTAGCGAAATGGCCCTCGGAAAATTGCAAAATGGCAAGTTTGGTCCTTATACTTTTGAGAGTGTCACTTTTAGTCCTTGGAAGAAACTTTGTTGAATTGGCAGGATTGGTCCTTGATTTTTCAGAAATTACATAACAAGTCCTTGCCAATTAAACCTTTAATACCCAAGTGGCCTGGTCAAAACCCTTTTGGACCCCCTGTCAATTAGCCATTTTGACCCCCCTTCTATTATTACCCACCGGTCAAATCTTGGTCAAATCTCCCAAACCCGCCAAAGTCCACCCTCCCAACTGCTTCTCTGCAACTAAGCAATATCCCATCCCCCCTCCTCTCTTCCACTCAACCATGTCCCCCCACCTACAACTAACTTCCAAGGAGCATTAATTGAATCTCCCCCTCCTCACTCAACCCCAATTTTCAAATGCTTATTTTGGCGCCAAAATTCGTTTTAATGGCTAGGATCAGTTTTAAGCCATCCAATGGCTGAGAAATGGTGGGAACCATTCAGAAGAAAGAGACAAAGAGTTTGGAATATAAAAGAGTCAAGGAGGAAGCAAAAGAAGAAGTCTACTAGTTTTTAATTTTCTAAACATGTCGTTTTTATCTTAAAGTATTTAATTTAGCAGAAAACCTATAATCTTTAGTTAATTTGTATCAGTTTAAAGTGTTTAAGTGTATTAAGACTCATTTCAAACATCAATTTCAGTTTATGTTTACAATGCAAGTTTCAAGTTCACTGTTTCAATTTGCAACTTCAAATCCTTAAGTACAAGTGTGCAATAGTTTATTTCAAAGCTCAAATAAGCTTGTATAAGCTTATTAAAGCTTTTCACAAGCTTACATTTAAGTTTCCATTCATTTTGGTTCTTGGTCAACAGAAGTCAAACAGGGTCAATTTGGTAATGGAAATGGTCAATGGGTGATGCAGAGTTGGAATTGGGTTGTTTCTGAGCTAATGGGTTGATATAAAATAGGTTAGAGGTTCATTGGGTGTTTGTGCAAGCCATAGTGGCTAGGGACTCTTGTAAGTGATTTTTAACAGTTTCATTGCATTATCTGTTTTTGCAACTTTAAACTGGTTCAACTCTGTTGAAGTAGTTGTATTTAGGTTAATCATACTTAGTTTGATCATTAGTGTTAATTGGTTCGGTTGTTATCTCATTATAAATTGCAAAACAGTCAATTAAGGGGTGTTTGGTTTATAGCTTAATCTTTACTAGAGGTGTGTTTATGAGTTAAAATCATAGTTCATGTTTGTTTAGTCCTTATACACTCATATCATCAACAACTTGTGTCTGCAACCACCGAAAGTCAAAATCCCATGAAATCATCCCTAATCGTTAAGCTGTTGTGATTTGTGAAAAGCAAGTTCTTGTTTTGTGTTTACATATCATAGATAAATCTAGCAATAGTGTTATTCCATCCATTAACATCATTTTAAGTTCACAAAATTGGATCAAAACTCAAAAAAGTCAAAGTTTCATTTTCACTTCAAAAGTCAAAAACTGAAAATCATGTTTTGAGCCAACTAAGACTGATTTTTCTTGGGTTCATCTTTAAGCCACATTAAGTGAAATTTGTTGTTTTAAAAACCTCTACTGGTCTCTTTTCTTATTACCATTTCTGTATAATTTTACAAATTTCTTAAAAGCTCCAAACAGGCTTGTACTTTAGGTCCCAATTGCCCTGCTCCAACACTCAGCTTATAATGAGTTTTTCTCAGATATTGCATGCTTGTCTCAGGGCTCATTAGAGCTTAGCTAGGGTTGGTTTTGGTTTACATGTTCCCAACCAGGTCTAGTTGAGGTCTCATTACTTACTTTCTAGTTTCTAGCTTATTTAAGTGCTTATTTTGTGGTGCAGTAGTACACCAAAGCTGCTTTTTAAGCTCATTGGCTAAATACATCAAATCTTTGTAGCTTGTGATCCAGTGGTTAAAAACAGTTAGGATTTGTTGCATTTAGTTATTTTAGCGGTTTAGAACTTCAGAATTGGTGGCTTATTTGGCTCATTTGACTTATTTGGAGTGCTTAATAATAAGCACTTGCACATCGTTCTAATTCATCCACATAACCATCTGTTTTCCAATTTTCATAGCTTCCTTATATAATTTTAGAGTTTTCCTGAAATTTTCAGATTTTTCTAAGTTGATTTGCTATTTTCTTAGTTTTTAAGCATTTTAATTAGCTTTAAATACAAAAATTCGAAAAGGTTCAAAAATAAGTTTTCATTTTCATAGGTTTAGATAAATATAAAAAGTAAAAAGTAATTTTCCAGATTTTCATAGTTTATTTTGTAATTTTTAGTAATTTAATTAGTTTTAATAGTTTTAATTCCTAGAAAATAGAAAATAATCGAAAATTACAAAAATAGTTTTGAAAATTCTATTTTGATATTTTAGATTTTCTAAGTCATAATTTTATTTTCTAGCTTTATTTCATAATTTCTTGTATTTTAGGTTATTATTTAATAGTTAAGAATAGTTTTAATTAATAATAATTAGATAAATAGTTGTAAAAATAATTTTCTTTTCTAATAATTTTATTTTATCATTAGGTTTGTAAAAATATCATTTTCATATTTTTAGGGTTAATATTGTGTAAGTTTCACCTTTTACTTCACGTCACGTAGTTTTAATTTCAGCTTTATAAAACATAAAAACAAAACATCATTTTATTATAGTGATAGCGTTTATTTAATAGTTTTATCTTTTAATTTCCTTTAATTTGCATTTAAGCCGTTGTTATTTGTTGGCTTTTCCTGTAGTTATAATATCATTCAAATCCTTTTCCGTTCAAATTTCTCGATCACTACGTTTGATAATCCATTGCATAGCTCATTGGGACATAACGACCGGGAAACACTATACTCTCGGATCTTCATTGAGTTCGTGCTTGAGCGGTTTAAAGTCGATTCGATCCGCCATTCAAGTGGCGGGGCTTGAGTGATTTAGTTGACTGTTTGCACGCACTCAAATTTTGGCGCCGCCGGCGGGAGTTGTCTTGATTGTCTTCACGTCTAGCAGATTAGTTGTTTGAATACTCACTCATTTGTTCATATCATCCATATCTATCTATATATATCCATATTCTCTTATAAAAATCCAAAACCCAAAACATCCAAAACGTATAAAACACAAAAATATTTTCCTTTTGTTTCTATAGATGTATCAAATATAAAAATACAAAAGATTCGTCATTTTCTTTAATAATAACAACTTAAAAGATTACCACCATGAACCAAGGTAGTGCACTACCTAAGCTGGGTGCGACCATAATAAGTTCGAACTAAAGATTTAAAACTTGCCTTTGTGTCCTTGTGATTGGTGTACCTTTTCAAAGAAGCCATTCATATTGTGATTATTGGTTAAGTTCAACGTTGTTTTGCCTCGATTTTGTGTTAATTGATTTTGTTGTGATATCTCCGTTTGAACCGGAAAACCCATAAAGATTCTTCTCACCCCATTTTATAAAACGTCTTCATAATTCCCATTCTCATCGAAAGATTTTCATAATTCTCATTTCTCTCCTTAGCTCGAGATCCCTTAGAGTTAACTCTAGTGCATGCGCACTGTTCTTCTAGATCATTGAGTCCTTGCGTGATCTAGCGAAATTCAAGAAGGCGTTCTCGTGGGCGTCTTTGCCCAAATAGTCGAACCCAGATTCGTACTATTTCAAACAACAATATGGCGAACGAGCGTACTATGGCGGAAATGCTCGAGGCACCCACCGAGGGTTATGGAGATGCCATCATTCTACCGATAATCAACTACGATCACTTTGAATTGAAGACACATTTGATTCAACTTGTGTCTACAAATCAATTCCACGGGTTTGATCGTGAAGACCCGTATGCACACATCCGTTGGTTTAACAAGTTGACATCAACTATCAATTTCAAGGATGTACCACAAAAGTCATCAAGTTGATGCTTTTCCATTCTCTCTTGAGGGGACAGCCGATTTGGTGGAAAAAGAACCCCTCGATCTATCGAAACTTGGGAGGATCTTGTTCAAAAGTTTGTGAATTATTTCTTTCCTCCATCAAAGGCGACTAATCTTAAAATGAAATTTGGATTTCGTCAAAATTTCGATGAAAACTTTGGAGAGGCATGGGAGAGATTCAAAGATCTCCTCGAAATGCCCCATCATGAATTCACGGAGCTTCAACAAGTCAATATCTTTTACAATGGGTTGAGCAGTGCGATCAAGATTCCTTGAATGCGACGCGGCAAGCAATATCTTGAATCGTAGACCTAAAGATGTGATTGAGATTTGCGAGCAAAATCAAAGTTCCTATTTCTCGCAACAAAGTCAATACTCCTAACCCTCCTTCTTCTTCTTCATCCGGTAACTCTTACGAGTTAGCGGCTCGATAAGCGCCCTAACGGATGCTATCCGTTGTATGATTAAGGATGTTAAGAAATCAAAAGCGAAATTCATAAGCTCGAACCGGTCAAAGCCGTAAACAAGGTGTGTGAAACTTGTAGTGGTCCACATGCGTATTATGATTGTCAAGCAACCGATGCTTCCTTTTACCAAGCTCCGTAGCTTGGTAAACCACAATCAATACCGACCATGGTGATCCTCACTACTGCACCTAGCGGTATGACACCACCGGTTTTCCTCTGTGCAAAACCATGGCAATCAAAATCGCTTAGTTCGGAATCAAGGACAAAATTTCAATAACTCTCAAAATTTCAATCAAACCGGAACAATTTCAACCAACCTTATCAAGCTCCTAATCATCAAAGTTATCAACAACCTCCTCAAGCTCCCATGCCAAATGACTTCATGAAAATTTCGAGTCAAACATCGTGCAATGCAAACTCGGATTAATAACATGAGAGTTGAGCTAAAAAGGAAATTGATACCACAATGTCTCGGCAGACAAATGAGTTAAAGAATATGATGAGCAGTTTCATGAACATGAATATGAACAAAGCTTCATCATCTTCTGGAGGACTCCCAAGCAATACTATTCCCAATCCCAATGCCGAGTTGAAAGCCGTCACCACTCGTAGTGGTAAGACGCACAATGGACCTTCGACTCCTATGCCCCCTCCTCCTGTGGCATTGAGTCAAGTTACCAAGGAGACAACGGACAAGGTGCATTATTCAAGCCCACGAAGTACCGCACACGTCCCACCTTCGGTAGTCCAACCTTTAAGTCCGGAACCGAAGTTCGAAGAAAATCTTGAGCGAAAACACTTCCATCCCGGCTCAAAAGTCTAGTCGACTTCCTTACCCATCAAGAATGAATGATGAGAAGCTCAAAGATAAAAACAAAGAGCAAATGGAAATTTTTTCCAAATCTTCAATGAGCTACACTTTGATATAAGCTTCGTTGATGCTCTCGTTCTAATGCCTAAATTTGCATCCACGCTTAAAGGCTTCTTGAGCAACAAAGATAAGTTATGCGAGATGGCGAAAACCCTCTAAATGAGCAATGCTCGTGACCATTCTTAATAAGCTTCGAAAAGCTTGAAGACCACGGCGGTTTTAATCCGTGTGATTTCTTGGGATGTTTCAATGCTCCGCCTTGGCGATCTTGGCGCTAGCATTAACCTCATGCCACTCTCGGTATGGAAGAAAGCATCCTTCCTAAACTTTCATCCACTCGTATGACACTCGAGCTAGCGGACCGCACTGTAACTCGTCCACTTGGGATAGCCGAGGATGTCATGATGAAAGTGGGAAAGTTTCACTTTCCTCCGACTTTGTTGTAGTAGACTTGATGCGGATCCTAGAGTTCCCTCATCTTGGGAGAGCTTTCTTAAGAGCAGTCGTGCTCGATTGATGTGTTTCTTGAAGAGTTGACCATACGGGTTGACAACGAAGAGCTCACTGCGAATATCAACCGAACTCCAAACCTTGTGTACAAGCAGTGTTGCCACAATTGATCAAAGATCCGAAGATTCAATGCAACACTCGCGAACTTCACGGTTAAGAGGAGTTTTCAAAAGCGTCTTGAACTAAAAGCTTTGAAAATCACCCCTGGTTCAAACAAATGGTTTGAAAGTTGTACCGAGGAAGTCAAGAGTGTTCTTGATGATGATGATCTAGAATCGGAGACTTCATCGGAAGTGGTGGAAGCTGCTAGCTCTAAGAGCACACCACTTGTCCCACCTCCGGAATCGGTTTGTCGCATCGAGATTGTTAACTCGTGGATGAAACTAAACTCTCTTCGTTTCATCCGAGTTGGATGATGATGTTTGTGATCCAATGGGAGACATTCTTCCCATTGATGAATTGCTCAAAAGAATCCTTCATCCTCTAGTCTTATTCCCGACTCTTCCATCCCTTCTCACCTCGATGAGGAAGATGACAACTTTTGGAATGAAGTCGATGCCTTTCTTAGTGATGAGTCAATTCCAACAGAATTGATAACACTTACTTTGATCCGGAGGAGACATCCTTTTACGGAAAATCATTGATTGAAGAACCATTTCCCACCCTCCTCCCGGACATCTTCTTGACAATCACCATCTAAGCTTCAAGTTTAAGCTTAAAGATGTCAAAGCGGTGATTTGCTTCTCTCACCGAGGAATGGACTTGCATTCTCATGTACGTCTTTGTTCCATTCTTCACGGATGGTGTGGTTGCTCTTTCCTTTTTCTTTCGGGAATGAGGACACCATCTTTGACCCAGTATCATCCCTTATAGTTTCTACTATTAACAATACCGCGGTTATATCTCATCGGTGTGGAACTTTCGATGTTCATATGTTTATTAACATTGTGAGCGAAAGTCCGATCGAGATTGGTTTTCCACGTTACTTTCCCCATGAACAAATGAATTCGGGTCGAGTCAAACTAGCGACTCGGTAATCAAAAACGATGAGTTAAATATGGGTTTTCACCGTGTGTACCACCCTAGTGTGGGGAGTTGCCCACATGTTATGTATGTATATAAGTTTTCTAAAAAAAAAAAAAAAAAAAAAATCTCTTTCAAATAATGGTCGTAGTATTTCCCTTTACGTTCTCGGTTTAAGCATAACCGCGGTGCTTTGAATATTGAGGCAATATTCATTTTAAGTGTGGGGGAATTCTCACGAATTTTATCATATAATTATACCAATTCCCCGTTTTGGCCAAAAATTTTTTTTGGAGTAAGTGTTTTACACTTTCTCATTTGGTTATCGATCGCCTTGTCTAATAAACAAAAGGATTGGCTAATCCAGAGCAAACGGCTCTTGGTAAAGATATATCAAATCCGTTGATTGCTTGCAATTTGCCCAAATTGTATGGTATTATTTCACCATATCCTAAAAAGTGAAGAGTTGGCTAGCCGCAAGTTTATGGCTTGTGGTAAAGGCGTGGAAAACCATAATTGGTAATCAGCTCACCAAAGATAATATTGATGATTTATCTAAGAGTTGGCTAGTCCGAGCAAAGCGGCTTACGGTAAAGACAAAATCAAATCCGTTGGAAGGCGGTGGTTTGCTCAAAATCACATGGTTATCGATTGTACCATGGTTCTTACTTGAACTAATACATTTGGCTACTCGAAGTAATGGCTTTTGGTAAAGAGATTCAAATCCATTAAGTTTTTCTCAAAGATTGCTAGGGACTAGCAATAGTTTAGTGTGGGGGATTGATGAGTGTGTAAATACTCATCATTTTAGTCAATCTGAACGCAAAACGTCTAAAATGCTCGAGATATGCATCAAAATCTGAAAATATTCCAAAATTGCATTTTATATGTTTGATGCAAATTGTTCAAAATCGGATGAAAAATGAGCTAAGTTTGCATAATTGGCAGTTTCAGTCCCCAAGTTTCAAAAGTTGTCAAAAACAGTCCCTGAGCACATAATTTCAAAAGTAAAATCACCAAAGGTCCTTTTAAAATCATAATTTGTCAAATTTAGTCCTTTGGTGAAAAATATCAAAAGTTTGAGAAAATTACAAGTTTGGTCCTCCAACTTTGAAATTTGGCAGAAATGGCCCCTGGAAAATTGCAAAATGGCAAGTTTGGTCCTTATACTTTTTGAGAGTGTCACTTTTAGTCCTTGGAAGAAACTTTGTTGAATTGGCAGGATTGGTCCTTGATTTTTCAGAAATTACATAACAAGTCTTTGCCAATTAAACCTTTAATACCCAAGTGGCCTGGTCAAAACCCTTTTGGACCCCCTGTCAATTAGCCATTTTGACCCCCCTTCTATTATTACCCACCGGTCAAATCTTGGTCAAATCTCCCAAACCCATAAAGTCCACCTCCCAACCGCTTCTCTGCACTAAGCAATATCCCATCCCCTCCTCTCTTCCACTCAACCATGTCCCCCACCTACAACTAACTTCCAAGGAGCATTGGTGCATCTCCCCTCCTCACTCAACCCCAATTGTCAAATGCTCATTTTGGCGCCAAAATTCGTTTTAATGGCTAGGATCGCTTTTAAGCCATCCAATGGTCGAGAAATGGTAGAACCATTCGGAAGAAAGAGACAAAGAGTTTGGAATATAAAGAGTCAAGGAGGAAGCAAAGAAGAAGTCTACTAGTTTTAATTTTCTAAACATGTCGTTTTATCTTAAAGTATTTAATTTAGCGAAAACACCGTAATCTTTAGTTAATTTGTATCGGTTTAAAGTGTTTAAGTGTATTAAGACTCATTTCAAACATCAATTTGGTTTATGTTTACAATGCAAGTTTCAAGTTCAATTGTTTCAATTTGCAACTTCAAATCCTTAAGTACAAGTGTGCAATAGTTTATTTCAAAGCTCAAATAAGCTTGTATAAGCTTATTAAAGCTTTTCACAAGCTTACATTTAAGTTTCCATTCATTTTGGTTCTTGGTCAACTGAAGTCAAACAGGGTCAATTTGGTAATGGAAATGGTCAATGGGTGATGCAGAGTTGGAATTGGGTTGTTTCTGAGCTAATGGGTTGATATAAAATAGGTTAGAGGTTCATTGGGTGTTTGTGCAAGCCATAGTGGCTAGGGACTCTTGTAAGTGATTTTTAACAGTTTCATTGCATTATCTGTTTTGCGACTTTAAACCGGTTCAACTCATTGAAGTAGTTGTATTTAGGTTAATCATACTTAGTTTGATCATTAGTGTTAATTGGTTCAGTTGTTATCTCATTATAAATTGCAAAACAGTTAATTAAGGGGTGTTTGGTTTATAGCTTAATCTTTACTAGAGGCGTGTTTATGAGTTAAAATCTGTTAGTTCATGTTTGTTTAGTCCTTATACACTCATATCTGTCAACAACTTGTGTCTGCAACCACTGAAAGTCAAAATCCCATGAAATCTGTCCTAATCAGTTAACTGTTGTGATTTGTGAAAAGCAAGTTCTTGTTTTGTGTTTACATATCATAGATAAAGCTAGCAGTAGTGTTATTCCATCCATTAACATCATTTTAAGTTCACAAAATTGGATCAAACTCAAAAAAGTCAAAGTTTCATTTTCACTTCAAAAGTCAAAAACTGAAAATCATGTTTTGAGCCAACTGAGACTGATTTTTCTTGGGTTCATCTTTAAGCCACATTAAGTGAAAATTGTTGTTTTAAAAACCTCTACTGGTCTCTTTTCTTATTACCATTTTTGTATAATTTTACAAATTTCTTAAAAGCTCCAAACAGGCTTGTACTTTAGGTCCCAATTGCCCTGCTCCAACACTCAGCTTATAATGAGTTTTTCTCAGATATTGCATGCTTGTCTCAGGGCTCATTAGAGCTTGGCTAGGGTTGGTTTTTGGTTTACATGTTCCCAACCAGGTCTAGTTGAGGTCTCATTACTTACTTTCTAGTTTCTAGCTTATTTAAGTGCTTATTTTGTGGTAAGTAGACGCTGAAACTTTTTTAAGCTCATTGGCTAAATACATCAAATCTTTGTAGCTTGTGATCCAGTGGTTAAAAACAGTTAGGATTTGTTGCATTTTAGTTATTTTAGCAGTTTAGAACTTCTGTAATCTGTTGGTGGCTTATTTGGCTCATTTGACTTATTTGGAGTGCTTAATAATAAGCACTTGCACATCAGTTCCTAATTCATCCGCATAACCATCTTTTTTACCAATTTTCCTAGCTTCCTTATATAATTTTAGAGTGTTCCTGAAATTTTCAGATTTTTCTAAGTTGATTTGCTATTTTTCTTAATTTAAATTAGTTTTTAAGCATTTTTAATTAGCTTTAAATACAAAAAATTCAGAAAAGGTTCAAAAAAATAAGTTTTCATTTTTCTTAGGTTTAGATAAATATAAAAAGTAAAAAAAGTAATTTTCCAGATTTTTCATAGTTTATTTCGTAATTTTTAGTAATTTAATTAGTTTTTAATAGTTTTTAATTCCTAGAAAATAGAAAAATAATCAGAAAATTACAAAAATAGTTTTGAAAATTCTATTTTGATATTTTAGATTTTTCTAAGTCATGATTTTATTTTTCTAGCTTTATTTCATAATTTCTTGTATTTTAGGTTATTATTTAATAGTTAAGAATAGTTTTTAATTAATAATAATTAGATAAATAGTTGTAAAAATAATTTTCTTTTTCTAATAATTTTCTTTTATCATTAGGTTTGTAAAAATATCATTTTCATATTTTTAGGGTTAATATTGTGTAAGTTTCACCTTTTTACTTGTACGTCACGTAATTTTTAATTTCAGTTTTATAAAAACATAAAAACAAAAACATCATTTTTATTATAGTGATAGCGTTTATTTAATAGTTTTTATCTTTTTAATTTCCTTTAATTTGCATTTAAGCCGTTGTTATTTGTTGGCTTTTCCTGTAGTTGTAATATCATTCAAATCCTTTTCCGTTCAAATTTCTCGATCACTTTACGTTTGATAATCCATTGCATAGCTCATTTGGGACATAACGACCGGGAAACACTATACTCCTCGGATCTTCATTGAGTTCGTGTTTGAGCAGTTTTAAGCTGATTACGGTCTGCCATTCACAAGTGGCAGGCTTGAGTGATTTAGCTTGACTGTTTGGCACGCACCATCTATATTTGCACGTTTCACCCATGAACATGATTGTTCAAAAATTCATAGTCGGTCATATTGTTTGGGCACAATGTGAATTAAGACTAATATAAAATTTGATATTTATTGGTGTGTACTAATAATTTACTTGTTGAGACCAAATTTTATATGTATTTATGAGGATGAATATTGGATGACCCATACGAGACATCACAACATGGATGATTGTCAATTAGTGAGTTATGTTTATGATTTAATTCTTGTGTATCCTTACACTTTTGATATATAGCACACTTATCATACATGACGAGTTATTATTTGATTCATCTCTAACATCCTGATAACTATGGGCCATAAAAGAGTGTTTGGAGTATTGCGGATTATGTATTATAAGTTGGATATAAGCAAAAGGATATGTTTCTCTTACATTAAGAGCATGATGTTGTTATGGGCTACTCGATGAATTAACTGATATTAACATGGTCATGAATGAAGTGGAAGTTAAACTGTTATTTTAACTTACTTAAGTGATATCATAAATTCTAGATCGAGAAACAAATGTTAGCTACTTGAGATGGCTTAATCCATGTCTCAAATTAATATATATCAAAAACAAAGAGAATAAGAATAAAGTTCAAATCATAAAATCATTAACCATTAATGATTGTTGTTTTGGTTCTATCAACGGACAAACAACTCATGTATTTCTGGGAGGCAAGTAGAATGACTGATGCAAGACGGCTACTTATCGGTATTAATTACTTAGAAGTTATATGCATGCCCAAGTGGGAGTTTGTAAGATAATGTGCATGATATAACATATTTAAGTGTTGCCACTAATATATGAAACCATAAGGTCACACACAATAACACGAGACTTCAGTTTTATGTATTTTTCATAAATGTAGAAATGATTTATTAAGTGAAAACATGATTGGGTTTATCATTTGGACTGATTAATAAGTATTGGGCTTAAACCAAAAACCGGATGGGAAGCCCGTCTAGCTCACCATATTCAGGTCGCCCCCTTTACAGGTGAGTCAGGCTTGGGCTTGGTTCTTTACTTGATGGAAAAGATAAAGATATTATTAGATAATATCATATCTTCTAATTTGGGAATTATTTTGTATAATAACTGAATTATATATTGTATTTAAATACATAAGATATCCTTTAAACTATTGTAAATACCTTAAATTGGAATTGGGTTTTAGTTGATATCTTTCATATTTTTCATATAGGGTTTTTTCGTGTAACCCTCCCCTCCCATGTAACTTTTGGTCGAGCACCAAGCAAGCAAAAACACATAATTGTGTTTGATTTAACTAATCAAGATTGTTGATGTGGTGTTGCAGATCAAGCACTAACATCCTGCTGAGGTCGTCTGAGTTTTAGTGTGGACTAGACGTGGAAAGATAATACTATTGATCTTATTTAGTTCATGAATTTTGTCATCCAAATCACAAAGTACACAATTGTTGTTTTTACTTTTGATTATTCATTAACATGTATCTGGATCGTTGCGTATGGAAGGCGTTTTCGATGGTTATGCTTCCGCTGAAATTTGTTAGGATTTAGTAAATCCAGTTATTAAAGTGTCGGTCACCTCAAGTATATGTAATCGTTAAGCTCGTAGTCGTAGTTATTTTGAAGTTAAGTAGTATTTAGTTAAGTAACATCGTGGAGGACGGACGGGTCTTTACCAGCTGTATGCACGATCCACACCCGTAGGTGGCGATTTGTGTAAGACTATAAATACTCTCTACTCCCAAGGTAGAGAGTTGGAGATCATAATAATACTTTCATTTCTCTCACTAAGTTCCCAAACCTCAAACTCTTTCTCTCTAAAACCTTGAATTATCGCCCACTTGATCATGATATGATGTGTTTGTAAAATCCAATATGTTACAAATGGTATCAGAGCCATGGTTTGATCATCTCTCTTACTTATCGTTGGATTTCTAGTGGTTTTATATAGTTTTTGAGTTTGAAAAAGTTTAGTGGTTTTTGCATCATTTGGATCAATTCTTGTGTTAAAGTTTGAATTTTGAGTGTACTTTTATGTTTAGAATCATTGTAAGTGCTTGGGTTTGGATTTGGAAAGCTTGAATCATTTGTGGTTGAGCTTGTTTTGGATTGAAAAGTGTGTTTTGAAGTTTTCAAGGTAGCGACTTGATTCTCGTTGTGAATTTCTTCGTAGCGACTTGCTTTAGTAATTTCTAGCGAGTTGTAGTGTTAGTCGTGGCGACTTGAGCTTAGCGACTTGTCTATTGAGATAAGCCGACAAACGGTACAAGTTAGTGGATTCTCCACTCTGACTAGCGACTTGGTGGGGTTAGCGACTTGCTTTCATTATTTCTAGCGACTTGTACTTATTGTTCTCAGCGACTTGATCTTAGCGACTTGGATACTTAGCGAGTTGCTCTTTAGCGACTTGTATGCTTAGCGATTTGGTTCGTTAGCAACTTGTGTTCAGCGACTTGGGTTTTAGCAACTTGTGCTTAGCGACTTGATTCACAGCGACTTGAGGTTTAGCGAGTTGCTACTTAGCAACTTGGTGCTTAGCGACTTGGTTCAAGGATTATAGCGACTTGGTTAATACTTGTTTCTAATATGGTTTTATCTTGATTTAGTAAAATCCCGTGAAAGAATCTATTTCCCGGTTTAATCATAGAGTTATAAAATCCGTGTAATCACATACATGTCTACCAACGTGCCTACAATCATCATCTCACATGGCAGGGGCGTTCAGCGGTGGTTCGAGATATTCATTCACCCATGCTTGTGAGGCCGACTCGACTCTTGGGATCAACGAATCAGATTGTCTTGTCTTGGAAAGGAAAATGGGGTCAACATTCTCAAATCCATTGATGAAGGACCTTATCAGATTGAGACTACAAGAGACTACGACTTTTTACACCAATGTTGGAATTACCACCAAAGCTTCTCAAGTCATACCCATGGGTAATGGTAATTACAAGCTCATCACGATCCGACATATAAGCCTCGACCCAAACACATTCATGGAAAACTTCATCAATCAACATCTCTCATGGTTAGTCAAAACATGAACTCTCCCACATACCAACAATAACCTCGAGCGACATCAATCCACACAATCAAGCATCGGGAGATGGGAAAGTTATGGTGCAACCCGGTTCAAGAAAAGCGTATGAGCAGGGGAAGAGGTGGAGTTGGTAGAGGATATGTGGCAAATCGAGAATCGTGGAAGGAATCCAAATCAAGGACAAGCAAAGCCAATCAAATGCTAAAACTTTGGTGGTGAGGACATATTGCAAGCGCACATCTCCAAACGTCCCAGAATCTGAGAATACTTTAGAGACAAGATGCTACTTGTGCAAGCTCGGGATAATGGAGTTGTGTTGGATGAAGAGGAGTTGTTGTTTCTTCGAGGGCAATGCCATGACATATGATGCGAGATGTGGATGAGCGGACCAATTCGGAGATAGGTCATAATCATCGAATGCTTTTCAAGTCGCCGATTGTGATGCATCGACTCGGCGTTGATGATGAACCTCGCACGGACAATCTTCATGGCTAGCATCTCACCTATGGTCTCTCCAAATGTCTCTTCACCAACAGATTTGGTCCATCCAAAGATGCATAATAAAGTACAATCTCTTGAAACTTATGAATCGGATATTGATGATGAGGGTAATAGCAATATTGTCCCATATGATCAATATCGACATAAAGTGAAAGTGAGATTGTACCAAATGTCATCTTCCGCGATCAATGATGACTATGTTTTGATGAATATCATCTATGCCACGATGATTACGTTATCTCCGAGGCGAATACCTATAAAGAACAAGTTGCTATTTGTGAACAACGTGCTAAGTTTGAGTTAACTACCCGTGAGCGGGAAATGGATGACCAAATCGTACAATTATTAGAAAAAGTAATTTTAGAGAAGAAGTGTTAAAACAAGAGTTAAACTCCTTACAGAAAAGCTTTCCAAAAGCTGTTAAGCAAAAGCAAGAGCGCAAGATAATGCTAAAGTGCTTAAACAAAATTGATGCTAAGGAATCAAAACTTTTGAATGATTTTCTAATCTAAAACTTTGCAAAACAAGCTTGAAATAAGTTATGCGTACAAGGGAATACCATTGATTGCTCACATGATCACTAAGCATAGAGTTCTCATGATAAGCATAGTATTCCCATTGTAGAGAAACCTAATCTGAGTATGGTAATATAGCAAAATTTGCTCAAAATGTGATCTATGATGGTAATGAAATCCTTAAGCCTAGGCAGAAACCTAGTTGCGCTAAGTGCAAGGAAGAGGATAGAAAACTAGATGATGTATCTAGGGAGAAAATGGATAAGAAGCTTAACGATCCTGCATGTAAAAAGAATAACATAACTATCAAACCCCACGATTACACTAAGGAAAATTGGATCTCCACGAACATGTTTAAGCCTCAAACTCAATTAACCCCGAACATATCTTTTGGAAGAAAGATATGGATAAGCTAAAAGTTAATGTACTTGTTGAAACAAACACTCCCTTAGGAAAATGCACGCAACTCGTGTATCCTCCGAATACACCAATGCATCTAGTTCCTAGATCAATTGCCACTAATAGCAAAACCTTAATCGACTGTATGTTGTTTATCAACTATTCGTTGATTTTGAGAAGACATGTAAGAAGAGAATCACACTGGGGATAGCGGGGGAAAGGGTTTTGAGCAAACTAAAGAATGTTACTTAGCGAGGTCATGCCTTTTTAAACAATTAAAGGTCAATTTGAGAATTTACAAAAGGAATAAATTCATATATTAAAGAAATGGAAAAGGAATTTGATGCAATGATAGTTGAGGTCAATGATTATGAGCAGGAACTCAAATATAATGAAGTTGAAAGGAAGAACTTGCATATCTTAAATGAGAATTTGATTTGAGTTGTGTTGCTCAAGATGTGTTTTATCTTTGTTACTAAGCACTCTATTATCGCTTCTCGATTTCATGAATTATCTATTGCATTGAAAGTTTCCCATGATCGTGTCATTGAGCTTGAAAACAAAACTCATAACTAAATGAGAAAATTGATCGAGGATGATCATGATAATTTATAAAACATCTTTCTAAACTAGAAGTTGAACATTTTGATTTGCAACTAAAATATCAACATCTTAAAGAAAATGTCAAAACCTCAAATATCAAGACATCCTTAGATGTTCGAGTTTGATGCAGTTTTCGGATAAACAAGCGTGATGAGCAGTTCAAGCTCATTGTAACACGATCAAAAATTGAAAGCCCAAATTTCACAATTAAAGGGTGAAAAGAACAATGTGACTGGATCCCAAATGCCTCCTCCAATAGATTCTCTGTATTCTCAGACTTTTCATCTTCAAAACTTGGTTAATGTTCTACAAAAGGAAAACGAGGGTTTTCATGAAGAAAATGAAAAAGTTAAACGACACTTTAAAGAGTTATATGATTCAATTAAAGTCACTCATGAAAAGAACAACGAAAAAATAACTTCTTTACAAAAGGATATTGAGAATCTGAGGAGCCAGGAAAAGGAAGCGCCACTTGTCTTTAATGAGAATGTTGCATCAAGGTCATCCTCAAACCGAAAATATCTGATGTTAAATACATTCCTCCTCATCTTAGGAATAATGAACTTGTGTTTCATAACTATTTTGCTCACCTTAAGGATAGTCTAGAATGTCTCCGTGAGATTGTGGAAGAGGATTTCATAAACAAGCCTCTTGATAGAGAAATTAGGTTTGTGTGCATTCAAGCCAAACGGTCTCAGGAGCTGCTAGAATGTTTAATAGCAACATGTCCTAAATCCTTAGTTGCGAAAGGTAAAGCTGTGATGCCTTATTCTATGCCTAGTGCCAAGCATACAAACCATTCTATGCTCACTATTAAGAAAGTGAACTCTAATGTGCCTTCAAGTAGTTCAGATCCCTGCACGTCTAGTTCAGGAATGAAAAACGTAGATCAACCAACTAATGTTCCCATAATTCCTTCTATAGGAGTGTCGGTGACATAAAAGCAAGCGGGTCAAAGCCTCCGAGGCAATACCAAGCAAGATAGGACCTCATAAGCTAGGAATGTGCATTGGAAGAGTAGAAGATCACCTAGAAATATTAAGTTTGAGTTGAATAAAATGAATCGTGTTGATTCTAGTATTAGCTATAAGCGTCTTGTAATTAATTAAATCGCTACTATCTCGCAAACCATGTAATGATAGTGCTTGTTTACGTTACTAATCATGAATGGTGTGAATGATTTGTCTAATCTTTGTCAAATGCTTGATTAAAGCTGTTAATGTTAAAAATCAAGCTAAGAGGCTAAAAGGCAAAAGCGAAAGAAAGTTAGAAAGCGGTGGAAACCCACGGAAGGAATTTAGTAATATAGGTTATCAATGGATACCTACGCCGTAAGATTAATGAGCTGTGCCCTAAATTTGCTAAGTCAATGCCCACTAGAAAATGGATGCCTCTTGGTAGAACTATTCCCTTAAGAAGTGAACATACTTTGAATAGGTCAAATCTGGACACTAGCACCTTGCATCTATTACGATGATTCCATAGTTTATACTTACGATGTGGGTGTTCCAATCATGTCACTAACCAAATGGAACCCATTCTTGCATGGGGATCCCAATTATCCGATTATCCATTCTTATACTGTGTTCAACTGCAGATCGTTCAAATCGTTATGTGGTACTGGACTCATTTGTTCCAACATATATTTGGAGACGGTCACGGCTCATGAACTTTGTGAGTAAATTCATGGGATTATTAGATTGGGAATGATCATTTCGGTGCAATTATGGGTTAGGAGACTATGTTGTAGGAGATTGTGTGATTTCCGGGTATATTATGTTGAAGGTCTTGGACATAATCTATTTTCTGTTGGACAATTTTGTGACTCTGACTTAGAAGTGGCCTTCAGAAAACATACATGCTTTGTTTGAGAACTTGATGGTGTGGATCTTCTCAGAGGAACTCGTGGTTCAAACCTATACACCATCTCTATCGAAGACATGATGAAATCTTCACCCATCTGCCTGCTGTCAAAGGCTTCTAAAACTAAGTCATGGCTATGGCACCGTCGTCTCAATCACTTAAACTTTGGTACTATAAACAATATTTCCAGAAAGGACTTAGTAGAGGACTAACTAGACTTAAGTATGAAAAGGATTATCTTTGTTCGACATGTCAATTAGGAAAAAGCAAAAGTGTTGATCCCAGGTTGAGCAAGCGATCTAATATAAGCCGGCTTGAACAAAGAACTTATTAAGTATTACGAATTTAATACTTAATCTTAAGAAGAAGAATAATAAACATTCAACGCCTCAATATTATTTATTAATACGAATACTCTTACAGTATTAGGGTTTTGCAACCTTGAAGTGTGTTAGGAATTAGAAATTCCGGTATTAAAGAGTCGGTCACCTCAAGTATATGTAATCGTTAGAAAGCTCGTAGTCGTAGTTCTTTTAAGTTAAGTAGTATTTTAGTTAAGTAACACCGTGGAGGACAGACGGTCTTTACCCACTGTA